>JAXCHB010000035.1:15235000-16435000 GCA_036926305.1 Uropetala carovei
AATGTGTCTCTCCAACACCCCAGTGGCTCTACTTCCGGTACTTTCCTTCAACACCTAGTTGCCCTAAATATATATATATATATATATGATACAGCACCTGCAAACAGCACAGAGGGGCATGGAGAAATGCATGTTAGGGATCACCCGAAGAGACCGCAAGAGGAACGACTGGGTAAGAAAAAAGACGGGAGTCTGTGATGTGATTAGAAGAGTGAAGGTGCTAAAATGGCAGTGGGCGGGCCACATTGCTAGAAGAAATGACCACCGTTGGACGTCCAGTGTCATCGAATGGATCCCAAGAAACATCAAGAGACCGAAAAGAAGACCGAAAGACAGGTGGGACAGAGAGCTTGTTAAGTTCTTGGGGCAAACTTGGAGGAAGGAGGCAATTGACAGGGAAAACTGGAAGAGTCTGGGGGAGGCCTTCATCCGTCAGTGGACTGAAAAAGGCTGATGATGATGATGATATATATATATAGAGAGAGAGAGAAAGAGAGAGAGAGCTGTGTTTTCAGGCGAGATTGAGACTAGACAGTCTTTTCTACCATCTAACCTATATACAGGATTGGCAGAAGGGTATCGCTGGTAAGGATCTTGCACTGTGAGAGACCTTAGACCAGTAGTTTTAATATAAGCATGAATTTTTAAATTCATGAATGATCCAATGATATATGGTCTACACTCAAACCAAGTAACCTTACTTTTCATTGTATGGGCCTTATTTCATGAGATACAAAAGCATGGGCCCAGGAAAAAACATTGTGCTCATTTTATTGAGTTCTGTCAACCTTATGCATGTTAATATGTTTTCATGATAAGGATGGATACCATACTCAATTTACTATGATGGAGGGTTTTTCTTTTGCCAAAAAGAAGGGATTTTCAGTATAAAAATTTATATTTTTGGGAGTTATGACATTAGTATTGCCTGTGGTTATCCTGTGATAGTCATCCTGGTAGGACAGGTATCCTATAGTGTCTTGTGCATTTCAAATTACATTGTACTCCATCTTTCTAGATCCAAATATAGGGAACTTTCAACATGGTGATGATCTTGATTTTTTAAAGGTAACAGATTTTGCTGTCAGATTGATGGCCTTCACTTCTTCCAGTTATAACAATAATAATGTTATTTCCTTGCTCTTTTGTGGGGAAGATTCAAATATGGGATCTTATAAATGAAATGTGTAATTAGTATCCCATTAATAATAACGAAGATATAATAATAAAACGTCAGTAAAATGTACTTATGTTAGTGATAGAAATTGTAGACAAATTTGTTAGCCAATTTACAATTTGGAAGTAAAAGAATTAATTGCAACAAAAAACTGTATATTGATAATGACTTACTTTTAACAAACAGTACATTCATCCCATCAACAGGAAAATATATTATTACTAGTGTATAGCCCATCAAAAATGACAGGAATAAAGAAAATTCAAAATTTGTTATCATACCATAATTTCCAAAGTGAGAACAGTTATATCTTAAACTTAAAATAGTTGCATGCATTCTTTCACAAAAGAGAATGAATGTATATTCAATATAATAACTTACGAATGTTGTTTACTTTGGTTGCTATGAAAATCATTTCCCTCCCTCTCTCTCACGTTAAAAGCATTCAAAGCATGCTTATGCCCATAAGGATTAAAGTAACAATAGGATTTTGAGGTCTAACAATGTAACTGGTAGGCAAGGCAACATATCGTTAAAATGGCAAGAATTCCTCAAAATATGTGAATGTATATTCAATATAATAATTTATGAATGTTGTTTACTTTGGTTGCTATGAACATCCTTTCCCTCTCTCTCTCTCATATTAAAAGCATTCAAAGCATGCTTATGCCCATAAGGATTGAAATAATAGGATTTTGAGGTCTAACAATGCACAAAATTGGTAGACAAGTCAACATCTCATTAGAATGGCAAGATTTCCCCAGAATATGTAAATTAAACGTTTAACATGAACGATTTTGAGCTGTAGGTGGAAAAAGATGAACAGAATAAGAAACTATAATTTTTTCTTCAGAATGGTTCATGTCCAAAGATCGTAGGTTAATTCTTTGTAATTTTAATCCAAAAAAGAATGAAAGTCTGCACGTCAAAAAGTCGATTTTTATGTGCTACGTTACGGATAATGGAAATGTCTTCCTTGGAGTCGAACTCAGGGCTTTTTTCGAGATTTTTTTCATTAACACCTCAAAATATGTGAATTGAGCATTCCTGCCAAATGTAGTTTCTATTTTGATTCTTTCTTGAGTTATTCACATTTTGCTGGCCTTGGTAGAGGGGTGGTTGGCGTATCTATCCCCCAGTGCTAGGGTAGCAGGTTCAAATCCTACTGAGGGCATGGTCATATGTGCTTGTCTTTGTTATTGCTAAATAAATATTATTCGCATTTTTATAGCGAGCAGGTGTAGCGCTACATCAGACAAACAAACAAACATACAGATCTCCAAAACTATTATAGTACATAATTAAATTAAAAGAATTAAGCAAAGAGATTACAAAATGAAGAAAATAAAACACCCACTAAATAGAAGAGCATAGATTGTTACTGAACATTAAAACCAAATAATTATGCCTCCACAAAAACAGAAACTAAGAAAAGAGGTATTTCAAATGCTTGATATGATGATGGAAGTAAATATTGACAAGACATAATAAGTCAGTCAATGTAATTTAATTTTTAAAAGTGTTTTACTGTTATGTCTTGGTTTATCCACATTTTTAAGTCATCCCTACCTCCTTCCCTCTCTAATAGCACAGTTCATGACGAGTGTACTTTAAGATAATATTCCTATCATAAGTAAAAATGGTAAAAAATAATGTTACATATAACGAATTCAACAGATTTTAAGGAAGGTAGAAGGTAGGTAAATGAATTTTTATATGCGTAATGCTGAAAATAAATTTTAACATAGAGAAGAAAAATTCTAAACTTGACTGGGAATCAAACCCAGGTCTTTTGATTTCCAGACTTTAATGGAGGATATAGAATTATACTGACTTAATAGCTTAGTTAGTTAAATAAACTGCCCATAAAGTGGAAAATCCTGTTTTCATTCCTATATCAGAATTTTTCTTCTCTTATGTTAAAATGCAATTATTATTTTTGTATTATTCTTACTTGCTGAAGAATCTATATTTCAGCATTTTTTTTACAAGACCAGTGTACATGAAGCAAGGTCTTTCTCTCATGTTAATTTGTTAAATTTATTGGTGCCGAGGGCTAGAGTAGGTGATGATTATGACATTATAAAACAATAAAAAGAGATAATGAAAACATTGCACCAAGTAAGACAAATGCAAATACATAGATGATAAGAGCTCATAAATGGATGAAGCAATGAAGTTAGTACGTTATCATAGGATGACAGTTGAGAGGATGAAGATGTGGAGGAAGTAAGGAATAGTACATATAAAGAATAGCATAAGGAATAGTATAAATATGAGTAGATCAACTAAAGAAACGGCCCTAAATGTAATAAAGAATAACAGTTGAAGCTATAAAACCTTGACGTACAGCCAGTGGTGGATTAAGATCCTCTGAGGCCCCTAGGCACAGGAACTTTGGGGGCTCTCCTCATAGTTTGTGATGATATAAAGAAAACTATGATACACTGAAAAATGTTTTTTTTTGACAAAATATTGTTATCTTATTTTTTCTTTTCAAAAAACATGAAAATAAGTCTTACAAATTCACCTGAACTTATGAGGCAGCAAATTTCTTTATCAATAAAGAAAAATTTTTTTTTTAACAAAATTATGTTCTATGCATATTAGACTCAATGCATTTAGACATTCATGATGTATTGGTGTTCTTTCCTCATTTTTGATATGAGAAAGTTTTCAAAAGGGATCTCTCTCCTTCACAGACTGAACAAGGTATTGTCATATAAATCCTGAAAGCAATGGTGACACTGGGAAAGCATTTGTTTGATAAAATTCCTTTCATTACTTTTGAGGAACTTCTTTATCATCCTCTTGTAGTTCCCTGACTTCACTCACCACGTGTTCATGGAAATGGATTGTCATTTTCGAACTCTTCTCCTAAGTGTTTTTGATATTTTTCAATGAGTTTTTTGGAAGCTTTTCATTCCTGTAGTCAAAGAGGAAAGAGAACTCACTGTGCACACATTCATGTGCCCCACACAGTGCTTCTCCATCTCCATGATGCGACTGTCACATATAGCAATGAATGTGAGTCTTAAATTTCTCTGTAGGGATGAATGTATACTCAGATACAGTTGTTTCATCAGTTTGCTTTTTATGCTTTACTTTTCATTTCTCTCTCTCTCTTAAATTTTAGAGACATGAGACCTAGTAAACACAAATTCACAAAGGGCAAGCCTAAAATATAATACGCACGCACAAAAGCTTTTAGGCAATGACACTTCACTTGGAAAAATTCATTATTATAATAGTTTACATTAAACTCATCACAAATAAAAGTGGGCAGTGAGAATTATCAACAAGACACGAGAAAAAATTATTACTCCTTTGATTATGTTAAATTCGCGATTAAATTGACAAACGTCAAACACATGTATCACATAACCATAAAGTCATAAGAGCTGTCAGCACACCATAAGCGTATTGTGCCATTATATCATTGTCTCAAATGTGTGGTTCTATCAGTCTCTTTCTAGCACATGTGCACTAAGTATATTCCTCGATACTTTGTGCTAAAAGTAAAAGGGAAAGAAAAATACCTTTGGCAAGATGACTCAAAGAACAGAAAGGGAAAACAAATTTCTTTGATTCACTTTCTCTATAGGCATGAAAAACCTTCCCTTTGTATTCGGGTTCTGAAATAGTTTTCAAGGAAAATAGATAGTAGAATGTTGCTGTGATGCATGAAGATGATTGTGCCTGACTGAACTGGACTGAACATTGAGCCGTAGCCCCTGGTGTTGTAAAACATGCGGAAGCCAAATGTGTAGGCATAACAGACGAATAGTGTACAGGCCAAATGAACTGCACCAGTTAGATCAGACGTCGAAATTAAGATTATTGTATTAATTGCAGTATTTCAATTCTTTACTTTCTTTAGAATAAGAAAATTGGTATTTTTACTTGTCAATTCATTTTTTAATTAAATTTTCGTTTTGCTTTAAAAAATACTGCCAATATAACATTCAACTTATGGGGTGGGGGCTCCCTAGGCATGTGCCTATTGAGCAATCCCGAAATGGGTACAGCATTTAAAACCTAACTAATTCTTTTTAAAATAACCAATAAAAATTTCCTAAACATTTTAATTTTAATTGTACATGGAAAAAACATTTAAAAAGCTTCATATCATTTTAATGAACGAGTGCTTAAGTGACTTATTTAATCATATGAGGAAATGACAATCGCCCTTTTATGTATAATTTATCAACATTTTTTGCCTTCAGTAAAAATACATCAGGGCATTTCTCTATGCAAGACTGCCTCTTTTTTATGGCCTGTTAAGTTACATAAATGAGGGATGTTGTTTCTTGCCATTGTTCATGGAACTGCCTTTAGTCATTGTGTTTGATTGTCTTTGCTCTTATAGAATTTTGAGTATCTTAAAACTCTCTCAAGCTTACCATATCCTATTCCTTATCCAAAATAATTTAATAGTCTTTGTTTTCATGATAAGAATCACCAAGTTGTTTATTCAGAAAGTTCAAAATTTGATAATCAAGGTAAATTTTCTCTCTAATTTTATAGTTTTTTTTAGCAAGACTTGGTTGAATAAAAAAAGGCTAAAAGAAATGGCTCATAAAAGTATTAAGCTTCAACAATATTTTTTAGGTGTGCAAACTATTTCAGATGCTGGCAGGGAAAAAGCTAGACAATTGGTCACATTGCATGAAAAGAGTTCTTATCACTGTGAACCATCCAAAATATAACAGAGAGGAGACTGATGTATCTTTGTTTACCCCACTTCTTTCTGGCTGATACCTGAAAGCTCCAATCCATGGCAGAATGTGCAAAATGTTATAATGCAAGCAAAAGAGTCTTCGGTGCATTTCCATCCTACAAACCCCTGCTGCGAGGGTAGATGTACTGAGTTCGGATTTGGGTCATCCCCTCGATATTCCGGCTCAAGGGATCTGCGGCATGGTCAAAATTTGAGATGGTCACAGTTAGTCGACACAAGCCGTTGTTAGTTATGTATGTTAATGCACTTAGAAGGAACGTAACATAGGAAAAAAAATTTGGTGCTCACGAGTACCAGGTTGTGAAACCTGTGAAACCCCTGATTAAGATCATACTCAATCCTCCTTTGTCCCACATTCATCCGAGATTATCCATTTTCTTTTTCTACATTTCATCTCCTCTTTTGTCTCATTTTTCTCTCTCCTCTTCCCTTCATCCTATGCAATCCTTTTAAACTCTGTGAAGTTACCCACAATGTGTTTTTTTACAAGCCCCACAGAGCGAAGAGTTAATGAGATGCCTAAGCGGGAAAACTTTTCCTCGACATTCTTTTCTGGGCGAACCTTATCATCGAGCAGAAAGAGACAGGCTGTTATGTCGGGCGAGGAATTCAAGACATTTAGAGCAGTATGCGTATCGCTGCCGGGATGCGATAGTTGAAAGGGAATGCTTACTAATGTATAGAGCAATCGCCGTTCTATACCGGTAATATTATGACACGGTGCGCCGTAGTATACCTAACGGTTAATGAAAGAAGGCTCCAGTTCACGCGGAGATCAATATAAGCAGTTTTAAAAGTGAACGAGAATAAAAATTTTTAAATCTGAAGCGAGATCCCGGTTAAGTACGGTTTTTTAAAATGAGGAAATCGCAATTATTTTAACATACGGCATATGTCACTTATTACCAAAGATGGTTTCCGTAATCAACCGAATAATGTAATCAGACGCGGAGTTAAAAAAAAAAACAAATCAAGTTTTAAAGAATTATGCTTTTCATTGTAACCGGCGGATTAATTTCTGTCAAATAAATGGAATACAATTCAGGCATATAAAGCGGCATCTACTGTACATAATTACTCAAAAAATAGCTTTTTTCGTAATGGTCACAAAAAACAGTCATACCTCGATAATTTAAAGATTTTACAGTATGATGGAGTTGTTAAAAAGTAAAATTTTATGTATTACATTATGATTCTCCCCCATTCTATTTCACTTAGAAGATTACCACTACCCATCAATGATAAATAGAACTATAAGTACTGTATGGTGACAAAAATTGGCTAAATAACACGAAGGAGATACGTAACTAGGATGGTAAATATATTTACTTCTGGGAAACAAAAATCAAAATTATGGATATCCTAGTCTCCATTTAACGGAGAGACGTAAGATAGAGATATATGTAAGCGCCATAAAAACTACCATTAAGTGATACCGAGCTAACCAGTCCTAAAAGCAATGTAAGGTTAAAGAGAAGGAACGTCTAAAATAATTTACTGAATTACACGAGCCTCGAAAAGGAGAGGAATTTGCCGAAAGAAAGGACGGTGGGAATCTCCGGATTAGGACTAAGCAATAAATCGTTCTGATTAGCGTAGGCGTACCAGAGGATGACGTCATGCGACAGAAACCGGAAGCTAACGATGAAGAATCCGCTGCCTAGGAGATTTGAACCGCCACCTTCTCTCCGCGCGACCTCTGGCGTTTATTGATTACGAATCTAAATGAGGAGATATTTGGCGTGTATTTCGGCGTTGAGAGAGAGGGAGAGGATTAAAAATGAAAAAGAAATCACGGCAGAAAAGAGGAAAAAAAACGAAGAGAGTGATGAAAGGAATTGTAATAGCGGATAAAGATGAGCAGGGAGGAAGAGTACGGATGAAATGGTAGACACAGGCAAAGTGTTAAAAAGGGAGAATGGGACCGTAAACGAATTATTGTTGTCAATTTCATTCACCAAACGAATTACGAATGCGAAATTATCGGCGAAATTTAAATGCGTTTTTATTATAACGAACAAGTTGACTCCGTGCGTAAAATTTTAATTGCCCATAGCTTCGACAATGACTTTATGTTCATATGAACCAAAAAGTATTATTCGGGTTTTCGAAGAATTTCAAACACAAAAATAACACAGAAGAAGGAGAATTTTTTTGAACAAAAATAAACTGCTATTATGAAATCTTAACACCAACAAGGCATTTTATTTTTCAAGTTAAAGAGGGTATAAATTATAGCTCGATTAACAGCATGATTATTCTAGAGTGCTCCGCATTTACCGACACTAAAATTTAGTAGTAACGGAAAAATGGAAATCTTTCAGTGTTTTTAAAAATGAAGCTGCCGATGTAATCGTTAAATTCATTCGCATTCATTGTTACTGTTATAACCGAACGTTTTCCTTTGTCATTTAACTTTAAATCTACATTATATTATCGTTTTATATCAGTTACGACAAGTTATTCGGCCAACATACTGACTTTGAGTTGTGTTCAGAAATCAGAGAAATACTCTTCCATTGTGTTGAATTAAAAATTGCCCCAACACAGATAAGAAATGGTCACGCCACCCCATCGATCGGCGACTCGAGCCTACGCATCGATCGATTGGACGTAGGTCTAAGAATAAAACGGTTTAAAACAATTTTATCTACGAATATCTATTACGGGCGTTTATAACTCGGAGGGAAACTGTTCAAAGTGCCGTTCTTTTAACGTCTAGCCGTAAAAATTTTCAGTACTTTTGGATGATATTTTTTATATTCTTCCTTACCTACGAACTCAGAAGCAAGTATTAAAAGTCGATCGGGTATTCATGTCAAGTTTATTTCGGAGACACTTTAATTTTTTCCGATTTCCTTTTCTATTGCGCGTGGCACGAATCATATCGCGTTTTCTCGAGTGACGTCATCAAAGCATTCCGACGCGTGAACTTGCGCCTTCAAGCCGTAATTCATATTTTTCGATTTCATTTATATCTCTTTGTCTGTATATCACGGCTCATCAGGACCTATCTAGTTTTCTTATGTCGAGTAAGGAGTGATTTTACGATACACTTGCTTAAAATTCCCTGTTGCCAAAAGAAAACCTTGTTGATTTGCTTATTGGCTCGCTATTAAAAAAATTGTCAAATTTTTCCTTTACTGTTCCAAAATTTCCCTCAATTTACTCTTGTTCACTATTTCTCAAAGACTTCAATTGTGTAGAATAAATTACGTTTTCTTCCTATAAACAAAGTTTACAAACCATCTGCATATTTTTTTTCACAGTTACATTAGTTTCAAATTCTCTTGAACGGTTATAAATTCCTCACTGTTACATGTATAAACTTTTTTTCGAGACTTTAAAAAGTAACCAATTGGAATTTCTTTTTCAAATTTTTGCCTTTTATGGAACTCGGCAAATATTTTAAAATAATTAAAATGGTAAAAAATTAACTGTTGTATAACACCTATAATATATGTAACTTATGCACAATAATGTATAAAATCATACACAAAACATGATTTAAGTCAAATACAATCCATAGAGGATTTAAAAATCCCTCGATCATTCTCTCCTTTCCGCTGAGTAAATGAAATGGATTTAAACATCGTTTTCCTCTTTTATACATGTCGCTTGGCTGAGTTTCATGGAGACGGCTTCGCGCTTACTATGTGAACAGGTCGTGTAATCGTGGGAGCCATTACGGTCGATAGTGATTTGGCCTCGTACTATAATCATCAAGAGGATGGATGAGTATATCTGGAAACGAACGCTTCCTGTCTTTCTACGCCAAGCGTCACGTGTTTGCCCCTAAGAGCACGGCCTATGATGAAAAAAAAATCCGAAAATTGGAGCAGATGCGCTTATAAATATGAAATCACATATCCGTTACGAGTTTCCTATTCGAGCAGATGCTCGCTCAATTGTTTTTCCTAGCCATCTCGGCGCTGCTGGGGATTTTTTATTTGTTTTCATTAAGGAGAGCCGAAGGAAATCAGATGGCCCGATCTCCGACTCTTGATGCTATTCTTGAGAAAATCAGAGGCCATTGACAATTAATTCTATCGAGAAAATTTTTTTGATATAAGCGAATAAATTTCTTTGCCACATATTTTTAAATATGTACATATTAATACAGTAATATTGTAACGGGCAGCCCCGTAACTAGATGTTTTAACTCTCGGGGCAAACTACTAAATATGCGCCCTCTCCCCCTTAAAGAATTTTTTTTCTCTAATTTATTTAGTTACCATTTGGATTTTTTGCGCCCCTTGCTTAGTTGCGCCCGGGGAAAATCCCTCGCCCTAGTTACGGCACTGGTAATACCGAACATACTTTTTATAAATAATTAATGAACACCGCAGTCTTTACTTTTGGCGAAAATAAATAAAATACCCATACTCAGGGCCTGAGAGAGGTGAGATGAGGCCCGGGTCAGTCACATATGTGGGGCCCCACCCACTCCAAAAGCCATACAAATATACGAATAAAATCAATAAAACACATTTCGGGGGCCCTTCTGGGCTCGGGCCAAATGGCCCTGCTGGCACCCCCTCTATCTGGCTCTGCCCATACTCATATATTAATATAATTTTAGACAAAAACAAATTGCAAGTAGAACACTTGACCTATAGCCTTCCGACGCTGATATAGACAATAACTTTCCACTTGGATGAATAAACGATGACGACGGCGTGTCAGCTACCTAAATGTGTATACGAAATGTTTCCCTAAAGCGTCACTTAAGAGATTCTTTCGTCTCATCCCGATGAATTACAGGGAGCTCAGTTTACTCGACAACGACGAATCGTTTTCCTTAGTTCGTCGCCGCTATAAGAAATCGGGCTTGGAAACTTCGTTAAGAAGACGCCTGGGCTCCTAAATGTATCGGGCGTTATTCATCTATTTTTTTCCCCTCCCCGTCCGCCCGTCTTCAAATATTTACGCAGCTCAATGAAAATCCTCGCGCCTTTAAGCCCTTCGATCTCCCTCCTCTTTTCTCCTGCCACCTCCCACCCACTCTATCCACTCACTTCCTCACTTGTTGCAATGGTGAGTCAAATGGGATCTCTACTCGACTGGAACTCGAGGATCACTTTTGTCCTCTTTTCTCACTCTCTATCTCTCTCTGTCCCCCACCCCCTACGTCTTTCCATTCACCCCTTCCTCTCTCCTCTCTTCATTCTTTCTTTCACCTTCCTCGACTAACTCTATCCTTTCCCTCATCCTCCCTCTTTCTCACATTTTTCTCCTCATTTCTCTCATTCTCGTCCTCCCTCCTTTTCCTCCTCCTCCTCTCTCCATTTTCTCTTCCCTCTCGCCTCTTCCTTATATCCCTCCTTCCTCTGTCTCTTCTTTCTTTGTCCCCTTTCCCCTCTTACTCCTCTCTTCCATCCTTTCTCTATTTAATCTTCCTCTCTCTTCTTCTTCCTCTCTCATTCTCTTCCTCCTCCTCTATCTCCTTCTATCTCCACCCCTTTTCCTTATTTCTCTATCACCACCCCTTTTCCTAATTTCTCTATCTCATCCCTTTTCCTTATTTCTCTATCGCCACTCATTTTCCTTATTTCTCCATCTCCACCCATTTTCCTTCTTTCTCTGTCTCCACCCCTTTCCATTCTTTCCTTGCTAGGGTTAAATGTAAGAAGGAACTATACAGTATAATTTTGCCCTTAATACGGTCGTTTGTCTGTCTGTTCTCTCCTCTTCCTCCCCTCTCCATCACTTCTTTCCTTGTCTCTCCCCTCCTCTCTATTTATTTTTCCCTCTTCTATCTCCTCCTCCTCATCCATTCTCTATGTATTCATCCTTTGAACGTGTGCCTTTTTTTCGCATGATTTATTTAATTTTTTTTATGTGGGTAAATTCCTTCAAAAGGGATTTTCTAAAAATAAAAGATTCGCATCAATTTTAAGGCATTTTCCCGTTAAATATTCTCTCGGTTTTAAAAGTTCATTAGTTCGACGCGTCAAAATACAAATGTAAATTTTCGATTCGGAAAGTGAAATCATGAATTAAACGTTAGTGCGGACTAAAGGGTCTCAAAGTTTTACCCTAATAAAACGTTTATCTAGCTCCATTCCTTCACCTCTCTCCTTTTTTCCCCTCACCCTTCTCTCTAACCTCCCTCCTCTCTCTCTCTCCCTCCCTACCTCCCTCACCCTTTTGAAACACACCGAGGAGTAGGTAATCCCTCTAAATCATCATCAACCCTCCTCCCCCCCTCATCCTCGCCTTTTAACCTCCGAAATCATCCCCATTTTGGCATCCGTTACACCCTGGGATGTTTTTCCCTCCTCTCTCTCTCTCGAAATCTCCCTCAATGGGTCTCCCTTCTCCGTTCGCAGTCGGAGAATTATTACGGTCGTTTCTCCTCATTGCGTCCTCTCCCTCTCTTTCTCCCTCACCCCTTCTCTCGTCTCCCTCTCCTCAGCTGCGTCCGTTTATGGCGTTGAGTGCAGACTAATGTCGATGAAGTCGGTTTGGCGAGGTGTCGCGTTAACCCCGTCCTTTCCCCCTCTTATCCTACACTCCGTCGCCAGACAGTTTGCTGGATTGCTGGGCTTTGCAGTGGACGCAGACGAGTATCGTTTGGGTTTAAGTTTAACACTCTTTTCACTCGACCGAGTTCTTTGGAGAGAATGATCCCTCATCATTGTACTCCGGGTGAAATGGGTGCTAAATGTCTCGAAGACGAAAATGGCGGGAATTTTTTTAGATTTAACTTAATCGGTGGGATTACGAAGCGTAAGGGTATGAAACTATTGAAATAAACGGTCATAAAAATGCGAGATATCAACAGCACGCAAACGCGCGGACGCATATTCGTCCCTGAATTTTTTACCTTATACATTCCAATGGATATTTATGGATTGCGTACGCGTAAAGCGAATACAAAAATTATTAAAATTTATTGAAATTACGATTTCGCGCGTTGACTGAAATAAATTAATAAATTTTCAATATAAAATTGTTAGCAATTTGCATTTATCATAAAAAACTTAATTGGAATTTTCACTGAAAAATAATATTTCTATGGAACATTCATTTGAACGTGATATTTTACTCGTGCAAATACGGAAAAAATCCAATTGCCCTTCATCCCGGTGAGCTATTTATCGATCTAAATTCACGTTTCGTATCCTATTGGCACGATCTTATTATAGCGAACGGTCGAATTTCCAATGTTAATTTTTTCAAGGCTTTTCCATCGTAGTTTGTAATGACATAAGGCAGCGCACTAGTCATTCGCAATATACCTGATTTTTGTTTAAACATCATCAATTTTGTTCCTTTAAATATGCCGTTAGAGGTCCATTTAGTTTTTCCAATTAACAATGGATAAGAATAATTACGGAATAAAACCCACAAGCCAAACGAATGTCTAAAAACTCCGAAAACATTTTTAAAAGTTACTGCAAATCGTATGTTTATCACTCGAATTGCTCCTTCTTCAATGTTTCTTATATTCCTTATCTTTATAAAAAAACTAATAAGTTTTTCTGACGCTTCTGTTCAAAGCGTTTTTTTTGTAAAGAGAACAGTTTAAATTTTAAAATTCCTGATTCGTAAACAGAAGGTGGCTTTCATTTGTACCGTTTCGAACGTTTGTCCCATAAAAAGCAAAGCTGAAATTCGTGGCAGTGATATAAACTAATCATGACGATCTTTTTCGGTTCGCAGTGAAAACGTTATGAAGCCACTGAATTATATATACATTTTTATGCTAAACGAAAACCTACGCTGCTGCATTTAGTGGCTGTCAATCAAGAGGTATTATTTTCGCCCTAAATGTCACGTGTTTATGAAGCGGGACTGAATTGTAATCGACGTCGAATATTTGAACTAACGAGCCAGATGTTAACACGGGGAATTCAATTAGGTCATATACATTTATGGCGCTTTCTCTGCTTTCAGTAATCCGGATTTGCAGGATGTAAGAGCACACCCATCTGAGAAGCTGTGATGACAGCATCTTATATACGCACACAGCCAACCTTGGATTGACGTCACTACAGCGGTGAACGAGAAATATAAATATAAAACAAATAAAACGTATTATTTGCCTAAGAATCTATACAAATTAAATTAGAAAAATTATTTTTCAAATTTTTACTAATAAAACGTGCGAATTTCAGTAACTGACTTCAGTAACTTAGTGACCTTTGGATCTAATTAAAAAAAATAATAAGGTGAAATATTACTTTACAATTTTTCTAGAAAACTGACCCCTCTTAGAGGTGTAGTTCGAACTCATATTTCGTTTCTGTGAATTTGTAAATTTATTTAAGGTTTTGTGATTCCTTGCAATGCAATATTCTGAGACATGGGAAATGTGTATTGATACAGCGAATATGTGTTTGCTATATGATTTACACACATTTTTGATCGCACACGACCAAGAAGTCAGGTAATAATATAAATTTGAGGCTTTAAAGAATAGAAAATAAATCACACCCATTTTTTCGACATCTTCCATATTATCAAACTTAAAATATAAGAAATTTGAAATATCAAACTCGAACAAAGACCAGATGAAGGTGGAGCACACACAGAAACAAACACATACAAACACAGAAAAACACACAAACAAAGAAAGACACGTGCGTAAATACATACATTCGCACATTTTCGTGTTAAAATGTATTTTATGCGTAAGATTCACGCATATTCATCACGAGGACCAGCCTATCTCGGTTCTCTGCTGGACAAAGGCCTTCGCATATATCAACCGTACATATCTATCCGTGGCCTTCCTCCTTCCCATCCCTCGCTTGGGTTTCTTTATGGCCTCTTCTTATCTCTTGGGACCAACCCAGAATTCCATTCTTTCGGAGAAGGTCAGTATCTAGCGAAAATTCTGGCCCTCTGCCATTTCAGTTTCTCCACTTTCTTTCAATTATATCAGGCGGCCTCCATCTCGATCCCCACCCACCCGCCCGCCCGCTCCCCCTTCCTGTTCATTCCTGCGATTCCCAGCATGCACCGCTGCGAGTTCCCTCTGGGATAGCTCGAAAGCTTCCGGACGATTCTATCGCTCGGTTTACAAGTTAACTCTTACGTATTCGAGGAATGCTGCAATTTAGCTGTTGGAGGAATCTCCTCTTTATGGCACAAAGTGATTGTCTTACTTTTCAATATCGGGTTATTTCCCCACGATTCCTTCCTCCCTGGCGTTCTTCCTTTTTCATTCTTAGTGAAGAAATTTCAGTACGTCGGCAATCAATATCCTAAGTTGAAAAATTCTGTATTCTTACGTCGGTTCCACGCCGCCATCAAATGTCAATTTTTCTACTTTCTGAAAACTTGTTGAATGCTGTGCTACTATGCCCTCCATTCATCTCGAGATGAAATCTTTATTACTTTCCGGAAGAAATTATGACATGACCAGGAATAATAACCTAGGTCTTTATGACAACAAATACTTGTTGCAGCTTGAATCATATTCGCTCATAAACGTTAATCCTAAAGTCAATCTTGAGGACAAACGTATAAGTTACAAAAAAATATGTAGGTCAATCATTTTATCTGCTGCTCCAAAATGGAGAAAAACCCCAAGTACGAACACCCTAACAGGAGGCCCAATAAACATGAACAAAGAAGAGCCATGATTCAAATACAAATATGTAATGTCTCACCATCTTTATCCTACAAAATTTATATATATTACTACATAATTATCTACCGATTGATAATAATATGCTTTTGTATGTTTTTATTTGGCATAATCTTAAGTTTACTAAAGAAATCGATGAGCGTACGTATTTTCCCTAATTAACTAATATGTACATATGCATAAACTTGTCGAAAGACACTGTAACTGACTATAAATCCTTTCTTAAATCCTCAGTAGAGGGTAAGTATGTGTGCTTTAAACTTTCTTAAATTACGCTATAAGAACTTTGTATGACTATAAACATCTGAAATGTATAATTGTAATCATACATATACATGTAGGATGATGGAATACGGCGTTTTGACCTTCGTGGTTTCGTTAGGAGAAAAACAGAAATGACTAATAAAAATAATTTCAATGACAAAAACAACAAAAATTCACGAACGATTTTATCTCGTTCAAATCGTTTGCAACAATTTTGAAGGCATCTTTTGTTTTTAGTACGAAAAGATCTGCGGAATTCCGCCAAAATCACAAAAGAAGGAATTTTCCGAACTGAAAAACGTAGAACCGATGATCAGTTATCCCCATCTTTATTTTCACAATAGCATTGAGATAAAATCTTAAGTTCTAGGAAATTTATCTCTTGTTAGACTCATTATCGCCAGTTACGGTTTGCGCCGAACCTGCGAGAATGCCGATCCCCCACTGAGATACTTCCAGAGAAAATACTGTACTCCTTATAGGTATATTCAGTATACCGTACTTTCAGTATAAAGTATACAAATTCATACTCCGTAGAGATACGTTGTATCGAGATTTTACTCTACGAAAATACGTAGCATACGTATATTTTAACGAAGCAGCGACCTAGGATAATATAGTTTTCATTCATTAAAACACGCCAATCGAATTTTACCCACTAATTTACACCGAAACGATATCGAGAGTGCCTTTTATTTTATAGACACGGGGACGCAGATGGAGGGGGACGGGGGGGGGGAACACGAGAACATCCGCGTAAATTAAGGGAATTATCTCTTCGACCAGGAAGGGAGAGAGAGATCTCCTTTAAAAATTTTCCACTGCATCTTACCCTCTCCACCTACTCGCTACTCGCGTGGGAACCGACTGTATAAACCCTTCGCAAACATTCTCCACCGTTCTCCATCAACACCCTTCCTATAAACTCGAATGCAAGCCACGCGGATACCGGAGGGGAAAGCGAGAGAGAGAGAGAGATATGAGTTACGCCCAAACCTCTCTTCCCCCTCTCCTCCTCAAAGGTTTCCCTCTGGCCATCACATTTCCCTTCTCCCTCTTCTACTTCTCCTCTTTCCATCGGCTGCCAAAACGCGCATGCCCGCCCGTACCCGAAAACCATCCTCTCCTTCTCCTCTCCTTCCTCTCTCCCCATCCCCTTGGGTCCATTCCTCTCTCTCTCTCTCCTCCTCTAACACACCTTCGCATCCTTCCTCCCACCGATATTTACCCAAAGAGGGGGCGGGCGATCGTGAGAGGCTAGGGAGAGATCATTTATAACTGCTTGGCGGTTTAGGCAAGCCACCAATCGTGCAGTACACACGCGAGCATCCACTCGCGTAAACGGGAGGAGGACGTACAAGCATACACGCCCACGCAATTCCCATCTTTTTCCTATATGTAATCTAGTTCAGGAAACGGAAGGTAAAACGTCGGGACACCGATTTTGTATTCGGCTCTCTATCTCTGTACTAAACTCTCTCTCTCTCTCTCTCGCACTTCTATTTTTATTTCTATATTTTTCTCTCCCTCTTCTATGCGCTCTCTCTCCCCTCTCTCTGTTTTATTTCTCATCCCATCTCTTTCTGGGTGTTTTCCTGCTGTGGGATTTTTCTTTCTGTTAACCAAGTCATGTTACTCGCAAACTTTTACCAACAAAATTCAAGCTATCTTTATCTTTTGCATCCTATTTTCTTGATAATATATGCAAATTTCAAAATGTGGAACTTCACCCTTATATTTGCCTAATTTCGACGCATATTTTAATGTTAAACATAACTTTTTTATAAGACGAATGATTATATGAAAGGAGTGGGTATATGCAATGGACTCTCGATTAGATGGGTATGAAGTAAACGGAAATTCGATTATCCAAAATTTTAAAAACTTATACCGAGGAAATAATTCACCGAAGAAGCCGGTATTAGGTGGAACTCCATGATAGAGGAATGGATGTAATTTGAAAGAAATATAAAATATATTGCATACACTGTTAAAATTATTGGAAACTTATAATTTTATAACAGAGGAAGCTTTTATCGTTTTTTTAAAAATCCACTTACGTAATCGCTTTATCCGTCAGTTCGTCCATCACACTTCCGTATTCTCTTAATTACTTCCACGCCGTTTAAGTTAGAGCAATAAAATTTTCGGGGTAGTTTCGGCCGGTGACAGTCATGGGCTCTATTTATTTTGGGATCCGTCCGTCTGTCCGTTTGGCAATTATATTTGGTGTTATTACAAGGTATACCTATATTTTTTATTTAAAAATCCCGCCCTTAATATCCGATTCTTTCCTTACTTGTTTATACCGCATTCGGTAGGACAGGTAAATATCTGTGCATAACTAGTAACTTACTTTCCTTGACATGTTTTTTTTTTACTTTCTCAATGTTTACCCATTTCTTCATTTGTGTGTAGCGTGGCTAAATAGGCACCGGAACTTCCGATTAACCGGAATAAGCTCGGTCCCGAAACATCCGGTAAATCGGGAGTTCGCAGTAGTTTCTCCCGAAACAAAAACATTCGCCTGCCTGTTTCGAATATTTCCTTTCTCCTTCACTCTTTTTATCTATCATTCTCTCTCTTTCCCTCTCTTACTCCCGCCTTTCCCTTTCTCTCCCCTTCTCCTTCTCACCTTCCCTCTCCTGAATTTTTTCCAACCACTCCCTCACCATCCCTACTTTCTTCCTTCTCCCCCGCGAGGCATTAAACATTACGCGCCCAGCGCCCTATAACGCCCACGAAAGAAAATAAGAAAGTGCCATAAAACCTACCAAAAAAAACCTCCCTTCCCCTCTTCTTCCTCTCCCGACGCTTTCGGGACGAACTACCGCAGTATCCTCCTTCTCCTCTTGTTATTACTCCTCCTACTTCCCCTGCTTCCCCTCTTCCTCTTCCCCTTCTGCCCCTCCACTTGTCTCTTTTTAAAAACGCTTTTTCCTACGGCGTCCGCCAGCGTGCCCTTCCGAGTGCCTCCGCGAATTCCCTCTAAAATAAATGTATCAAATGTTTATGCCGGCCGTTTGCGACCCGCCAAGGAGCTCGTTCTTTTTGTTATAAATCCGATATTGCGGGGGAGCTCTCTATATAACAAGCGCGCGAGTATATTTCCCTCGCGGAACCAATATTTGAAAAGAAAATAGCTTCACCTTTTTCTACGTTTTCTCTCCCTGCTCGCGGGGAAAAAAGTTGTCTTTTTCCTGGTAGAAAAAAATTAAACAAGATATGAGATTCAATCTTTAAGTTCATCAACTACGTGGCTTTAAGGATACTGAATGAATTTATCGCTAAGAGCGGCAAATTGAAGTAATAAAGTTTTTGTTTGGACAATAAGGATTTTCTGAGCAAAATTTATCAAGGATTTTAATAAAATACTGGCAACAGTTCCTGTATTCTTTATCCAGCTGGGAAATAAAATTTCAGGAAGTTTATTTAAGCAAAATTACAGAGAAAATGTTAAATATTTATATAACCAAATTTTGGTAATTTTCCGAGTATGTACATATAACGAAAAATTTTATTGGAGAACAGTTAATCCTTAATCAGCGAAAGTTCCATCAAGGCGGTTAATTAAATGCGAACATTATTTACCCAAGACGTATTCAATAAAACGCGGTGCGCACCGAATTCTGCGTGAGAAAGGTCGTAACCTATGCGAACGCGTGATTTTTCCAATGAGCTATTGTATGTGCGCAGGTCCCAACGCATAAATTCCACTAATCTAAAAACAATGATGTTATCTACATATGTACTGCTAGAGCAGTGGACGCCAACCATACCATCCAGAGCAGCAAGGCAACCGCCGAAAGGCTTTTAGGAGCTTGCAAGTATTTAAAACCAGTCTTACGTTAATAATGTGCATTACTACCCAATTTTATTGTTTGAATGAGTGTATCGGCTATAGCTCAGTAGATTATTATTTTCTCAATTTTTCTCCACCATTCAATTACAGCAGAGTCTCGATTATCCGAGCCCGCTTATCCGAGGTTACGGGTTAACCGAGGCGGCGCGGCGGCGGCGTAACATGGCGGCCAAAAAGCGATCGACCAAAGTTGGGCAGAAATCATTAAAAGACTATTTTGTTTAAGTAATATCAATAAATTGTTCTTTTAGTTTAGTTACGTATGTATAAAATAAATTTTCTGAACATACATATACATAGGCCTATTTTTAATACCTAAAAATGAACCTTCCGTTATATCCGAGTTTATCATTATCCGAGGTTAGCTTGGTTCACTTTACCTCGGATAATCGAGACTAATGTATATTAATATTCGTAAATTATTGTGCCTCCTGACGACCACTAAAACTTGCACCAGACACTCTTTCCCCAAGAGAGGTAGCCGACATCTACGTTATAGTATTTCTAGCGTCATATGCATTTTTGAAATGCAATTTTATAATGATCTTCACTGACTCCTACATATAAGGCAAATGGGATAGAAAAATGTGAACGAAAAATGAACCTTTAAAATGATTTTTTTAAATTTCGGAGCTTTTTCGTCGGTTATACTACTTGACACATTGTGACAAATTTTGTAACTCTAACCGTTCTAAAAGCACATGATCGGTGAGCGAGGACAAAGCAACCTTATATAAGTAAGGATAATATATACGAATGCACAGAATCGGATTTCTGGCATTCGACACAAATACTCAAATAATCTAACTACTATTGAATGAATTGAATTGCTCAACGTGTTCAATTGGAACACAGTTAAAATACACATTCACAGAATAAATAGACAGTGAAAAATAAAATTACAAAAATATCTCATAAATCTTATCTCCGATAGACATAACAATTTTTTCTTCTTTATTTTACAATACGTATGTATCGTTGAATACCATCGATTACAACTTCCTGGTAGTCGTGAAGTGCAAATCATTTTTCATTACCTTTTCATGCCTATTAGAGACACTCGTGTAAACAATAATTTTTTTCATTTTATTTTTACGTATTTATTTTATGAATGATTTCAGCTATAAAACGATCTCGATGATTCTCAACAACTCAAACAATTATCAAACTCGTCCAATGGCTAAGATTAAGATTTCACAAGGAATAACATAGTTATTAATTGACTTTTAGAACATGCTGCTTTTTCAGCTCAATCAAACAGTTGAAAGACAAAACGCTAAAAAGTTATAGGAACTTGAGAAAACCAAATATTATAGAATATCACGCTGATTGAGGGAAGCGCCGTCAAGTCAATAGGTTGACATTAAACAAATACGCAGTTAATAAATTAACGGAATTAAATCCTCAAATAAAAGCCACCCGATACCGTCAGTCACACTTTCGTACCTTCTTGCTTGCATCGTAGCGTGTGACTTAAACCAGTAATTCACGGAGCAACCGTTAAACCGCTGTTTAGTACATCTCCGACGAAAGCAATCATTTTATATCCCTTTTACCGTGTTTATCCTAAAAAAAAAAGACGGTCAATTCCTTCCTCCTCCCACTCCAGATATAAACTTCCAAACGATTCATTTCCGATAAGAATCGCATCGCATAGAGATAACGAAGAAGGGGACCGCGTATAGCCAACCGAAATCATACGACTTTTTCTTTTAAAGAAGAGGGAATCGCGTCGTGCAACACCGATCCAATTAGCGGACGACCTTTATAAGCGATCGGCGTCCTCTGACGACGCGAGATTTGCATAACCTTCTCGTCCGGAATTGCTATGGACACCGTAATAACTTCTCTCTCGTATTCGTTTCGTGACCCATATATGCCGTGGCGCAGAGGATGGGACCGAGAAAAGGTTTATACGGCGTGGGAAATTCCGATCCTCCGTCCACCCCCCCCCCAACCCCCCCTCCTTTCGCCCGGCGAATAGTTTCCGTGGCGTGTATGAACCGGATGTTAAACCTAATTGATTTCGCCGTCGGGCCCGAGATTCAGTTTGGACTACGTTCGTTGCGGAGATCGACGTAAATTTTTTTCGATTTATTTTTTCGTTTTACATTCGCTTCGCTCTGGCAACTCCGCATTCGCGATCGTTAAATGGTCATGACTCTGTTTACCACTGAAAAAAAAAATTAGCGGTTGAAAACGAATTTTCGTATTAGAAACTTGATGGATAATTGCCACTGTGGTTGTTTCAAAACTAGGGATCGGTAATTGGTTAAAAAAAATACGTATATCTCCTGTTACGAAGCTTCGTTTAAAGGAACGATGCCCAAAGTTTTCGGCCAGAGGGCCACATAACCAAATGACGCACTTCATCGCGGGCAACACAGTTCAATTCCGCCCTTTTCGTGGGCCACACCCTGTCGAAAATAAATTTTAAGAATGACTTATGGAAATTAAGGATTTATTTGCTAGTCGAAATTAGCTGATTTGTTTTAAATGCATTTATCTATTACAGGGATAGAGGAGCAAACATAAAATGTTTATGTTTTTATAATTTTTATATTTTCCTTTTATATGCCACGTTGTGTCTTTTAATTTTTAAACTCATGGCGGATGAAGACACTCGGCGGTCTGGATGTGGTAACACTGGTTTAAAGTATACGAAAAGTGGCGGAGAAATATCGAAAATGAGAATCACAAACTTTCCAGTTATTCGGGGTTAGACTATGCTCTAATGCGAAATTAATTACAAACTAGTTAGTCGCATTGCAATTGGATTATATATAATTCGTTCCGAAATACTCTTATGTAAAATTTTTCTTAGGTGAGGTGTGGTGTCTTCTTGATCACAACTCAAATCATTCTTATTTGATTGTATGCAGTACGAGCATGCGTTCTTTTCCATCGAATAAGCTATAATGTCTAGTGTGCCTCTCTATTCCATTATATTTCATGAGTAAATTATTGAATATACGCAATGTAGTTAAATTATCTGTACTTATCAATTTATCCCATTTGGAATAGCTTTCAAAGTTCCGATAAAATGGGCCACGATCATGAAAGCACGAAATATCGTAAAACTACGAAGTTTAGTGGATACGATTAAAAAACAACCAAAAGAACCAATGTCAAAATGTTGAGACAATTCAGAGCGGACAATAGGATATCACGTTCCAATGGGGAATAAATGAGTGTCATGCGTGCGAAAACTTTCAAAAGAGGCTTTATTCATACATAAGTATATAATGTCATTAAAATTCACACGCTAGTGCCGCGTATTGTTGGGCTGGAAGTTTTCTTATCATATGCGTAATATATCATAATGATGTTTATTTATGGCGATGTTTTTTACGGTAGTCTGAACTTACTGATGTCTTCCTATCGCGTATTTCTCATTTGCCACCGACGGGATAAAATATTCAACTCAAGCCATCTATCTCGCGTAGTATATCGCTAAGGAGAAGGATATGCCATCTTCGTACTTTATCATCCTCTATTTCATGATCTTACGATTAAAAGTACTATAGTATAGTTTCCATGAATTAAAATATTAGTTTCAGATTGTACTTTTGAGCTCGAATACTTTTCCTGGCTTTTAAAAAGATGTTTTTTGATCTAAATAATATTTTGAAAAAATATTTCCAAGTGACTAGATTTTTAGAGAAGAGAAACGAACCCACTTTAAACTTGTCGCCATGTCTATATATTGAACGATTTCAACTTTTTCCTCTCACTTTAAAAAAAAAGAAATTGGTTCGAGAGAGAAACATCGAACTCGCCTAACTACCGATACCGATATCGACACATTATGCCTCTCCGTTAATCGTAAACAGGTGCGCAGTCCGGTTACGAAGCAGCCTTCATCAGTGGCGGTGTATCGACAGTGAGGATTACCGCTGATAAATATCTTCAATTTAAAAATAAATCTGGTACAACCTAGATAAGAGTGGATGAGAGAGAGAGCGAGAGAGAGTGAGAGAGAGCGAGAGAGAGTGAGAGAGCGCGAGGGAGAGTGAGAGAGCGAGAGAGAGAGAGCAAGAGAGAGAGAGAGCGAGAGAGAGAGAGGGAGAGAGAGAAGGCAACGTTTGCGGTAGGGAGAAATGGAGATGCACGAAATCCAAGCACACACACACATTGTGGAGAATTCCTCAAGTAAAACACTACCGTCGGGCGCTTTTCGTGAATAGCGGGGCTCACTTCAGCGCCGCTTAAAACACACACGGAAGGACGAAATAAAAAGAGCCTCGGAAACGAGGCGAGAGAGAGAGAGAAGGGATCGATTTCGGCCAAAATGAAAACAAAAGAACAGCAAAAATCGATCAAAAATGGAGGAGAGGAGGGGCGGAGGATGGGGGAAGAGGAGGGGGGGGGGGGGAGAAGATACGCCTCTCTTTCTCACGTCATTTCCCAATCATTTTCATAAGAGAAGAAGTCTTTCCTCTAAAAAAAAAAAGATAAAGAAATGCTAAAAGGAGAAACGTCAATGAGCCGAAAAAAAAGGAAGCTAAGAAAGAGATAAGGATAAGAGAGGGTGGTTTAACATCGAGGAACGGGTTGGTGGGTGGTTTTATTTTTTAAAACGGGGCTGGATTTGGGTTTTTTTTTTAAAGGCGCGGGGAAAGGAGGGAGGGGCAGAGAAGAGGGTTTTGTAGATAAGAGCGTGCGGGAGATGGAGAAGTTGGGCGAGAGGATGAAATATTAGGAGTTAGCGAGTAGAGAGAGAGAGAGATAGAGGAAGATAGGAGGTACGAGGAGTGGGGGAGGTTGGAAAATGGCGTGCCTCAAGGATACGGTTGAGGGAATGGTTGGAGTAAGGTTAGGATGATAAGTAGGGTGGAGAAGGTTAAAAGGGAAGCGGCGAGTCTTCGTAGAAGTGTGGGAAAAGGTGGATGGTTTGGGGTTTGGGGTTTACGGCCGTTTAAAGGGTTCCGTAAGGAGCGTTGATTGGGGGGAGGAGGGGGGAGATTTCTTGAGGGATGAAGGGTGGGTGCGAGAAGGAGTGTTGGCAAAGTGGTTTCCTCATGCTCGAAGTGGGTGTGTTCCGAGATTCACCTCGTTGGATGGTTTAGCCTAATTGAGGGTGGAAGGCTTTTAATGGAAGGGAGGGAGAGAGAGAGAGAGAGTTGTGTTGTTGATTTGAGACGATGATTTTTTTTTATGGGATGGAGGTTAACGTTGATTGCGCTCGTTAATCTCGCACGAAAATGGACGCTAATTTGGATTTGTCTCTACCCCCTCTCCCTCCCCGCATCAAACCCCTCAATTTTTAGAGGGCCGGAAGCTAATTAATGGAAACTGCGAACTTGGTTTGTTCGGATGTAGCACGAGGCATTCAATTTCGATTTCGTTTTTTTTTTTCGTGCGGTCGTTTCGTTTTTATTTGTATGATGATACGCGCCATCTTCGTTCTCGCGTTTCCCTATCTTAGTTTATTAAGACATGCGTTTAGAACTATAATATAAATGACGAAATATCCAGGATAGCTGCGTAGTTGCATGTAAATTTTGTTTTAGACGAAAACCATCATGCCATCTACCTCAAACGATTCGTTTCTGTCGGAATTTCCTCGGTATCAATCAACGTATGGGGTAACGGTCAAAGCGTTTTTAATAGCATGAGACGTAACTTAAACAGCGACTGAATTAAAATTAATTCGAAATAATATATCGTCAGTTATTTTCATAAATAAAACTGTTTGTCATTTCGTCGGTTTGTCCGTACAACGTTTACAGACTAACGATAAGATCGAAAGAGCAGACGTCGACGAACTAAAGTGTTTAGTTTAGGTATATCTACGATTATAGACGTGGAATAAAGCCGGTGCATAATCCAGATATCTCACCACGGAAGTGTAATTTGTTTTTTTTAACTCGTTTTAATCTTCTGGGGAAAGAATCCCGATGCTCTATTATTGAAGATGCAATTTGTATATGTATCCAACGTTTTATTGCCGGAACTTATCGCAATATCCGGATTATGAGGCTTGGGAACACTGTAATATACGATACGGAAATACGGGTATTAATGAATTTACCTGGCATATCAACAAAGTTAGGATCAGGTCGACTCCAATTATTTCTGGGTCGTCGAATCAATTTGAAATATTCTTTTGTAAATATCGTTAAATGAAAAACAGCAAGACTTTATTGATAAATATATGTGTGTGCGTAATTGCACAAATTTTGGCGTTTGCGTATCTTTATTATACTACTTATCATTCACGTTCACGGTAGGGTTTCAACATTTTTCTTCATTTTCTCTTTTTCATTATTTTCAATATTTGTGTTTATAGTAACTATATGATGTGTATTACCGCATATGTGCAGTTTATTGTGCGTATGCTCATTATTCTACATATAGATGTATTGTTTGTTGTATTTCTCTGAATATTTTATGTAAATTATCAGCGTTTTCTTTCTACGTATTATATTTATTTTTACCCAAAGATTTCCTCATTACTTTGCCTCCTGTGTTCCACGGGGTGTTAATTTTTTAATTAATATTATACTGTATTATTGTATTTTGTGTGTGAAAAATGGTTAGATAGAAGAGAAATGACTTAACAGTCTCAAATTTTCCCTAATAAACACGCCTATATATCCATCTATTAAAACAACATCTATACCTCGCTTACTATGTCCCCTTCCTCATAGCTCCCATTCATTTTCTCCCCGTACACCTGCCAGATTCTCACCCCTTCCTCTCCCTTTCCTGTTATCATTCCCCCACCCCCCTTTCCTATCTTTTCTCTCCCGAAACGGTGAATATTAATAACCTGCCTTCCATAGGCAACGTTGAAATGAAGGAGAAAAAGCTTCATTAACAATATGCAAGAAAGGAAAAATGCACACTTTATGTGCGCATACACGAATTACGTAAACATGCTAAAGAACGATATCAATGGATTAATATAGCGTTAAAACACCGCAAAACGAAATGATGATAAAGAAAAATTAAATTTTTATCCAGCTTGCTTGAGTTACTTGAACCATTTCTATAATTTGCCCAAGAATTTCTTGGTACCAAACTTCACAAAAGTGAAACATGCGGAAATACGGGCACGACCTGATCATAAGGCGTTCATTTCTTTTTTACTTTTCGTAAATTAAAAAGGGGGTGGAGACTACGGCGAGATGGATGTTACAAAAGTAAAATTAACTCCTTAATCGTGCAAAGCACTTTTTGTAAAGATCGCCTGTTATTTGTGCAAAGATATTGATTTTAATTATCCCTTCCTAAACACTAAATCAACATACAGACGCATTATCTTGTTCAAAGCTGGCAATTCGCCGCACAAAATCTGCCGTCTCGTGGACCCACGCTTCAGATCTCTATGCTGTTTCCTCATCCTAAAATCTGCCGCCTTGTGTGCCTCAAATCTCTCTGCTATTCCCTCACCTTCCGTTGCAATTCCTCCCTCTCTCTGTGTTATTTCTCCTCGCCTTCCTCATTTTCTCACTTGGGGGAAACAGAACCGCTCTTTCGATGTTTACCTTTCAAGACTCCACACCTTCACCGCGTTCCAAGTAATCCAGGCGTGGATATTAAATTTTTTCCCTTTCGCTTGCTCGCGTTTCCTTCACTTTCCCGAAATATCTGCGTTCCCGACTTCCTCCAGCTCCCTTCTTATCTCCTCCGGAAGACACGCGCACCTTACTTAGCTCCTAAAATCCGTCCCCGACGGATTCGAGGCTCGATGGAGAAAGCGAACGCCTCCAAAGAGAACCACTCGCTTAACCCACTTAAATTTCGTGTCAAACTCCTCATGTAAACTTCACACCGCTTAAATCTAAAAAAAAAACGATTCTTTAACACGGAAAGTAAAGTCAAGTCGGCCATATTACTGGTTTGAAGTAGTCTTTTTTAATTGGCAATTTTCTTATTAAGTCGATTCGCGAGGGAAATTCACGAAGTACGTAAGGCACTTAGATTTCGACTAAAGTTTGTGTATTAATCGCGAAAGTTGAAAATAAACACCGTTTACCGATTACATTTTTGTAGAATTTTAGACTAATTAATGTTGGTGTGTAATGTAATAAACATATTATCCGAGTCGGGGAGGAAGACAACATATGTTATGTTGTTGGAATTACGATGCAATAAAAAGGAAAGATAATCATAAAAATATTGTAATTAAACAAAATGAGAGCTAAAGAAATTAAGCAGTCTCTATGTACGCACAACGCAAACATGCATACAATTATGGGCATGACAGGGAATTTGACGGAAAAACTTTACACGCTCGATTAAGCACTAACAATATTCTCCCTAACCTTTAACGTAGTTAACGTTTTTGTCATAGGCCGATGTTTCCCAACCGGTGCACCGAAGGATAGTGATGTTTTGCGGGTTATGAACAGATGTGCCGCGGAATTTTGGGAATGTCACACGTTTGGATGGAACTCAGATTATTTAAATAATGACTCCAGAGCAACTTAACTAATCGAGGTTAGTTAGCAGTTTGAAAATTAAATTCGGTGGCGTGCCGTTGGACACAATGCAATCTCAATTTTTTTTGCCATTCTTGCGAGTTACGTTTTTAAGGTTTGGCTTACATAATAAATTAACGTCTGAGAGTGACTATGCAAGATCTCCGATTTTTGCTGCATTCGATTAAAGCGACTGTTTGATTCGAGGCAAGCTACATATATGTAAGGGAGGAGGCGGTGAGCCATAATATTTTTAGCGTTTTTAGGCGCGTTTCGCTTACAGCGTGAGCGCCTATTATCGTCCGTCCGTCTGTCCGTCCGTCCGTCCGTCCGTCCGCATGTTCGTTCTCGGCTTCTACCGAACGGATTTTCATGAAATTTCATATTAAGGACTTTCAATCAAATATAATAAGAAAATCGTAAAAATGAATCACGTACGCCAATCAGGGGTATCACTTTACTGGAGACCAAAAATTAAATTTTCGTCATATCTCGTAAAATATTGCTCATATCAAAATATTTTCCAAATAAAAGTTGTAGAACTGGTAAAGAAGAGTATTTCCCTTCCCATACATTTTTATCGTAGGTGTAGCCGTTATCAAGAAAATCAAACAAGAATGTCTTAATTCGAGTTGAAAATTTCTTGCATGGTTACTTCATTGTTGCTAACATAATCTTCCAAACAAACGTTTAATTTCCTTATGTGTGCATGTAATATTATTAAATAGGAAGAAAATGGATTATTTATGATGAAGGAAAGAACTTTAAAACGCTGTTTCCCTTACGTACAGGTATATAATTGCTTTCTAATACTCCATTGCACGAAACGCGCCCATTTGTGATACGTTGTACACTTTCCTAACTTGTTTAAATCCGCTAATGTAATCATTTTGTCCGTCCGTTTGTCACACTTTCGTACTTCTACACCGTCCAAATTCGAGTAACAAAAATTTAAGGGATTGTTCGCGGCAGTAAGTTCTTCCAGGAGTTGAAATTTGGAGACTCAAGGGGCAGTAGTAGTAGCGAGTGGTAAAAATACCCTTAATATCTGATTAATCAGTTCTTTCCTAACTTGTTTATCTGTGTAAATGTGGCATGAAAAGAAAAATTTTGAGAAATTGCCATAGGCGCCTCCCGCAAAAGATAAAAATATCATTCCGTTTAACTAAATTTTAATCGGCATTCAAATATGGTATTTATTTAAGTTTAAACGAATTTTCTCTTTAATGATATGCAGGGAAAATAAAAAAATCATACAAAAATGTAGTTTGGAAGGCGCCCACTTAAACTTAGCCGTACGCGCGGAATCTTCAAGCTACAAATCCTTCCTAACTTTCTCTCTCGTTGATGACCTGCTGCTCTCCGACCTAACCTCTTTCTCCTTATTCATTCTAACCTATATTTTCACAGAAAATTGCAGATTCTTATCATCCCCTTGGGATTGCGAAATATTTGCTCTTCCCCGAAAATATTTTTTTTCAGACTATTCCTTTCGTTAACTGATTTAACCATAACTAATAAAAATCACTTCGTTGCCGTTTCAACGAGACTATTGTCATAAAAAAAATAAGAGAAATATTCCACGCCCTCGGTGAAAGTCGAATCCCTCATATCCTAAAATTAGAACCACACACACACATACGCTGCTCTTCCCCCTCCCAATTCGTAATTGCATGGCTTCTTTCGTTCCCGTACTTTTTATCTTTGCAAAAATGAGAATTTTCCCTCGCGCTCCGAGAATTTTATGCTCAATACTTCGACGCGTGATTTTAGATGCTTCGATATGAATGCAACTTTCCCTCTCTTCAGCCTTTCCTTTCGCCCTTCATCGTACAATATGCTCCGTGATTCGCATTTTTATGGCGATTTATCGCTACAGTCTCGAATGTAGACCTCCTATTCCCCGCCTTCCGCACCGAAGCTCCTGTTCCACGATTTTTATTTTCGAAATGACTCTTTTTTTTCAATTCCTATTATCCTCTTTTTTTCTCTTTCCTTAACATATCCGAAATTGCGAGGCCCACGAGGTTTCGCTGCGAAATGATGTTTAAATCGTAATATGTCGTCAAAAGTTTTATCGGTTGAATCAATCCTTTCCTTTAATAAAACCCTAAATCTACGCAGTTCCAACACGTTCGCCATTTGTCCGATACGGTGGATGGCTACATGCACGAAGCGAATTGAGTACTTATGTAGGCTATAGTTTTTACTTAGAAATTATATTCAACGTCTGTTTTTTTGGTGTTTCTTCCATAAATGATGTAGACATTGTAGACATTAACGATAAACGTAGCTAAGGTTCCTCTCCATAATTTTAAGAATAACGACAAAGACAAGTATTGCATATCTATTGTGGTGAGTGACCTACATGGTATCTGCTACGAAACAAACAGGTATCCACAAAATACGGTTCCGTGATCGCCATTTTGTCGAGATACGGAATCCTGTCGGATACAGCGCCTTTAAGGTTTTCCATTACCCTTTAGAAGAGTTTATATGTCACACTAAATTTTCTCGAGGGATATATCCATTGCCCAACACATAAAAGGATTGTAAGGATTTATATAATGAAACCTTTAAAAAGTGAATTTTCGCGCCAATTTGAAGGTATAGAATACACACAGTAAATAATCCATACAGCCTTAGAGCTGTTGACTAAACCAGGTGCTAATTTTGACTACAAAGTACCATTCCATAGCGGGAATTCTCCGCCACTTGTTCCTAATAATAATTCATTAATTAAAACAGATGGCCTGTGACTTAAATTTGAGGGTTTAGCTGAAATACGCACGTGTTTTATGAAACCGTTTTATGCCTAGTTGCACATAAAGATCGAAAAATCATCCTATGGAAGAAAGTAGAAGTTCGACCGAAAAGTGACAAATTTCAGAGAAATGGGAAATGGTAGTCTCTTTCGACACCATCAATTACGTTTAGGTTAGTCGCATAAAAAAATTTTTTTTCGTAAAGCTACTCGTGCATGTTAAATGATCCATTTATGTACTTGGATTGATAAAAAATTAAGATATCACATTGTTAGTATACACATTATTTTTAATTTTCAAAATTATCGAGCGTATAATTAATTTGAAAAAGGTCAATACCGACAAATTTCTACAAGTAACATTATTACATAATCGAAATCGGGAAATATTTATTATTCTGCAGAAAGAAAATCCGCCTTAGGGAAAAGCGATTCGAGCATTACAACCAGACGTAACGGATTTCGTTCTGCATAGAGCATAAATCTTTGCTGTGACGAATGTCGCGAATGTACCGACGATAATTCTAAAAACGAATAAAAAATAATCATTCCGTCATTTTCCTTCGAGTCACAGGCACGCTTGAAATTGTACAGTTCCGTTTTCGTTTTATCAATCAGTATCACACATGGAAATTTTCGACCGTAAAAAAATAACAAACGAATCGGTTTTCACGACAAAAAAGCACATTCTTGTTGATGCAATTTCGAGAAAAACGACAGTTAATTGGTTGAAATCCAGATACGGCGGCACAAAGAGGAAGGAAAATATCCACGAAAGTCGAAAGGAAAGAAGAAATAAAAAGAGGGAGTTCGAGCGAGAAGTAAATCGATCCCTTAAGGAAAGTATCCGAAAGTACTGAAACGGAACGAAAGTTTTTCTTGCTTCCGGGAACGCTCTGGATATTGCAACGGGGAGCGAAGAGGAGGAGGAGGGGGGGAGAGCGAAAAAAAAGAGGTATCCGGAGGAAGAGGAGATAAGAGAGAGGCAGCTCTCCTTTCCCGGATAAATATGGGAGATAAAAGGCAAGAGAAGGACGAAAAGTAGCGTCACGAAAATGAATTGTAAATGAGTATAGGAGAGGGGGAAATTTTTAGTACCGAAACTATAAAATATGACGCAGGGCAGTGAAAGTAATAAAGCAGGATGGAAATCCGAAACTATAGTTTGACGCATCGCCCTCCTGATAAAAATAACGCGTTCTTTTTTATCGAGAGAAAAAAATTCTTCGAAAGAAATTCCTCGCGGAATGAATCGACTGCAACCGAGATTACTAGACCGATGAAAATTTTACGTAAAGTTTTGTGGAGGTTTCGGTAATGCGTCTGCATTCCAATTCTAAGACCGCGGTTTCAAATTCCGCTGTGGGCATGGGAGTGTGATTGTCTGTGTTACTGTTAAAAACATCTCTTCATAGTGGCCAAAGAAGTGCTGTTTAAGAGCCAATAAAAATAAATAAATTAAAGCAATTCAAGATGAAGACAAATCCAGCTTAAAATTGGCACTGCAGAAAATACGCTTAGTTCAGCGGTTCCCAAACTGGAGGTCGCGAAAGGTTTTCAGGTATTCCAGGGTTCGTGAATACGGAATGATTAAATTATATTTTTATATTTTATGCACCTAGAAGAAATTAATTTTTGCGCAAATAAAATGGATATTTATAACATTTCGAAAATGGTATTACATTTTATATTAATTGGTTGATGGAATGGGTTATGGGGGTTACGATAAGGTCGGCTGGCTACTGAGGGGGTCACAGAATCATAGTTTGATTCGTCTTACGGCTGAAAACAAATCCAAGAAAAATCACTTAAGTATAAAAAAATTGAAAAACTAAAGACTCATCTTAGGTATTTCAAACGGCCATAACAAGGTTATGACTTTATTATGGCTACTACTACCTTAGATGTCTTTAGTTTTTCAATTTTTTTAGACTCAAGTGTTTATTCTTTAATTTCCTGATCATTAAAGGAACTAAAGGAAGAACAATTTAATCTTCACTTATAAAACTTTCTTCAATTTATTTTTATTTTTAATAATTTTTATAAAAAAATTTTAAAAATCCAGTTAAAATAAAAATAATAAAAAGTAATTCCATTTATCTGCCGCACACAGCAAATCATAGCAAAAATTGAGTTAGGTTTAGTCCTTCCAACACAATAAAAAGTCCAAAAGCCGGCAACTTTGGGACTTAAGAGGATACATATTTTTTGGATTTTCTGATTTTAGGACACATACAAGCGAGGGTACGCACATATGAAGACACAAACGCGTGTGACAGTTAAATGGATACAAATAACCATGAACGATGATCGAAATGCTAATCCAGTGGCGTAACTCGAAGCTCAGGTCACCTATATCAATTTCGATAATACCATTTATACACTGATTATATTTTTAGAAATTCCATTGTGGCGTAGCACAGCGCAAGTTTTTTCCTACCGGGAATTACGCTCATGTGAGCTCCTGTAACCAATATACATATGTACGATATGTCAATCTACTCTAGTTTTCCCAAGAAACATATACCACCAAATGTACAAAAACCTTTCCCTATAAAAGACAAAAATGTATACCACCAAACAATAGAAAGAGGGCACCGCCTATTTGTACGCAACCCACCATACAATAAAGTGCCCCTACGACTTATACAACCCAACTTACAAAATTACCCTGTTTTACGCAACCTAACGTACAGTTGGAGTCCGCCTGAAACATATACTACCTAACGTACGCCAAATCCCATCAATTTATGTCACTCAATTAATAATCTTTTGTCCCAACAACTTGTACTAGCAATCTTACACAAAATACTTCTGGTTTTCATGCAACCGAACTCACACTAGTTTGCTCCTGGATCATACTACACTGGTGCTCCTAAAAGGCGTACTACAACATACATGTGTGCCCCCGTGGCATATGCATCTAACCAAAACTTGTAAGATTTCTTCTAGATACAAATCAATTTAGACTAAGTTATTGCTTGTCACGACTCGTTGTTTCACTGCTACGATATGTAAACCTCTACATATGTACAGTAATACCCCGCTATACGTCGGAGATAAGTTCCTGAAAATGCGACTTATAACGAAACAACATATAGCGAAACAAATATTACCATAAGAACTATGATTATAGTAGGGGTTACGTTCCTGGCGGTTATTTTGTGTCACATTGGTGTCACAAATAATTCACATAAATACAGTACATTAGATATACTATGTTATCACTATGTGTTTACCACTCTTTGCTACTAGGGTTTAATATACATTTAATCGTAACAACGAGTAACCAATTGCAATAATAAATTCAGAATTCACCGAAAATAATTGTCTATAGTGTGATGGAGCATAAAAATTGTTTCTTTACTTACACGTGCACTGATACGCACTTTAGAGTACTTTTCATGCAGATGTCGCAATCCAAAGTATATCCAATATCTCATGAGATATCAACGCCAAAGTAAACCGGTATGAAAGGACACACAAAATGTTAGACACAGCTGTTCACAAAGCTCTCTTATAGCTGACTGTCGCTCAGAAATAAGTTTTTACACATCGTCATTAAAATTGGGATAGTCCCTTTCATCCCGTGTGACTTGTGAACCAACAAACCCCTCGTGATTTCTCAAACACATGACCAGCAAATGTTTATTCTGAGTATGATTTTACACGAGTTGATAAACACGAAATTAAATTAATTCATATAAATAATAATAAACATGAAATTAAAATCCGAATAGAGGGTTTTTAGCATTTCACAAACGACGTATATGCGAAGCGACATAACTTATAACGAAACATGTTCCTTAATTGATTGGCGACGTATATGCGAAACAATGTATAGCGGGGGTTTACTGTATCATCATCATAGGTAGTATGTTCGTAGACAGGTTAGTGGTTATTCATGGTCAAACCTGGTTCTCCATCTACTCCTATTTTCCGCAGTCTTCTTCATGTCTTGATAGCTCTCTTTACCTTTTAAGTTGTCTATCAGCTGAAACCTTTCCCTACCTCTTTCTCTTTTTCAACCAGTTTTCCTTCTAACACTTTTTTAATCATGGCCTCTCTCTCCTCAGATAACGTCTAATCCAGTTCGCCTTCCTCTTTTTGATAGTCTGTATAATCTTTCCCCTCTCTCCTATTCTTTTTAGTACTTCCTCGTTTTTCATCCTATCTGTCCATTTTATCTTCAGCATTCACCATTAAGCATATTTATTTGTATGTTTTAATGTGTATTCGTATATTTTAAAATAAAAATAACAACATTGCGACTTCACTTGTAGACTATTGATTAATTGAAATAATACGAAATATCAACATTTCCGCAATTCCCACTTAATTAAAACTAAATGTTTAAATCGCCATTCTGGTTTCGCTTTATTCAAAGCAGTTTCCGATGAAAACTAAGTTAATTTTTACTGTTTAAGCAACTACAATACAGCACGCTTCATCACAGCGTTAAGCAATAATAATACTTTGTTAAGCGATTCAGTTAATCCAAGCAAGCGTTTTTACTCAAACGATCAAGAAAATCTAAGAAAATATCTGTCTCAAAAGACATTTTCGTGGTATCGAGATATAGAATGAAAGCTGAGGAATATCCCCAAAAATAGGAACGCTACTGTTACTTGGTTGGCGTGTAGATAAAAGGCACGCCAGCCTTAGATCTATCATCGATTGGTAAATTGATTGCATTTTTCAAGCCATTTCATATGGTTTTATGTAAGGTAAATACAAACCAAAGTCAGAATATTTTATAATATATGTATAATATACATATTATATATATATAATATACATATTATAATATATGGTTGTTTATTTATTAATATAACAAAGTTTATGTAAGTCGATTAATTTAAATGAACCTCTACAAGTAGAATAAAACCTACTCGTATATCGGTAATAAAAAAAGATCCACGACAGTAGAGGAGATGACGTCGAAAAGCTTGCATAAGTTCAACTAAGGAATAACAAACGTGCCAAAATTAAACCGCTCGCGTGAGTGAAATCATGTAACATTTGATATAGTGCAGACTGCAGGATGTTTAAATGTGTCGCAAGGATGCACGAACAAGATGCCCAGTATCACAGCCTATCACGGATGTCCGCAGCCCACTGCTCGCGTGCGCGATGGTACTCTACAATTAATTTTCAAAAAGTAGGGCGGACGAGCACCCTCGTCGTGTTGCGCAAAAGATTTCCATTTTTATGATGTACTGGTGAGTGCAAAATGGAAGAGAGACTAATGCAGTAACGCGTATTTCAAGACCTTGGAGACGTCAGCTGGTGAATTAACTTTTCACCAGAATAGAGCCTTTAAAGTTTATGTCTCTAAAGTTTAAGCTTTTCAATGTGATAAATGAAAATTTTTTATAATTTATATTACGCCGATTAATTTACAAGTCATTGCTTTGCTAATTATTGGGAAACGTTTGCCTCCCCTTGTCCAAGCGGCTCATGGATTCTGCACTCATCACAGTGTTCTATTCTTTACGCACAAAGATAATGGAAGGAGGCTTAATACTGATAGCTCGTTCGAATAATTGAGCGGTACATGTAAAACTTATCTCACTGAAACGAAGACTTACGAATGGATCGTGTTTAGAAGGAACGCAGAAACCAACAGTTTTTCCCGTACTTTGAGATAAACTAAACCGTAATATAACAAAATTTTTCGACTGATAAAAATTTGACACTGCTTAAAAAATATTTATTGAAAGCGTGGTCACAAATTGGCCGATATGTTTATATTTTATAATCGGTGAGGTGTTTAAAATTCACTTAATAAGTAAGGGTACTGTGTTGAAAATAGAAACTGTGCAGCATCTGTGAACACACATCATTAGAGTAAGGATATCAGCTCAGATCATTCGTGGACCGCCTGATGGCAATATACCAAATCCGCTGGTCGCCTTCCATGTTCAGAACATTCTTCTGTACCCCAAACTTGTAGGTAGTTTTGAACAGGAATTAATCATAGACTGCTGATATTTCGAGTTCTGGTTTAACATATTTTAAAGCTTTTAGTTAATAAAAACATTACAGTATGGACCGCATCATAGTATAAAGACTTCGTGTAGTTTAAAATCTTTCGTTCTCCCGAAATACAGATAAACTTCATTTAAAAAAATAGGGAGAATAAAAATTCGCTTGTCAACGAAAAAAGTCGAAATATGGACGGATCCCGATCGGAATTAACGCGATGAAAAGCGAATCCCGCTAATCGTCCCAAGGGTGAATCCTCACACACACACACACCCGATCGATCGTTAATTCTCTCATTTCCCGGTAGGCGAGGTAATATAATAATAGTCTTAATGTCGTCACTTCCTCTTGGGATTTAGGATCAAGGGTCACTCCTGCAGGCGGCTAACGAAGCAACGGGGGCAGGAAAGGGAGCGATTTTGGAGGTTAGGAAGAGAGAAAGGTTGGGCGGAGGCGTAAACCAGAGAGAGGGTTGCGGACTGGATAATAGAGGGAAAGAAGCAAGAAACGGTGATGAGAGGGAGGGAGGGAAAGAAAAAGAGATATAAAAGGGGGGTATAGAGTGGGAAAGAAAGAAGGGGAAGGGAGAAAGATAGAGAGGAAGAACGGAAGATGGGGAGGGAGAAAGGAAGATACGGAGGGAGATAGAAAAGAGTAAAGGAATAGGGAGAGAGAAAGCGGAAGGAAGGGAGAGAGGAAGGGAGGAGAAAGGAAGGGAAATAAGAAGGAACTGAGAGAGAGGAAGGGAGGAGGGAGGGAGGGAGGAGGGAGGGAGGAAGGAAAGGAGGAAGGAAAGAAGGGAGGAAGAAGGAAGGGAGAGAGGAAGGAAGGGAGAGAGGAAGGAAGGGAGGAGAAAGGAAGGGAAATAAGAAGGAACTGAGAGAGAGGAAGGGAGGAGGGAGGGAGGGAGGAGGGAGGGAGGAAGGAAAGGAGGAAGGAAAGAAGGGAGGAAGAAGGAAGGGAGAGAGGAAGGAAGGGAGAGAGGAAGGAAGGGAGGAGAAAGGAAGGGAAATAAGAAGGAACTGAGAGAGAGGAAGGGAGGAGGGAGGAAGGAAAGGAGGAAGGGAAGAAGGGAGGAAGAAGGAAGGGAGAGAGGAAGGAAGGGAGAAAGGAAGGGAGAGAGAAAGGAAGGGAGGAGAAAGGAAGGGAGGAGAATGGAGGGAGATAAGAAGGAATTGAGAGAGAGGAAGGAATGGAGGAGGGAGGAAGGGAGGAAGGAAGGGAGGAAGGAAAGAAGGGAGGAAGAAGGAAGGGAGAGAGGAAGGAGGGGAGAATGAAAGAAAGAGAGAGGAAGGAAGGGAAAGTGGAAGGAAGTGAGAGAGAAAGGAGGGGAGAACGAAAGGAAGAGAGGGGCAGATAGACGGACAAGCGGCTTTATTTGGGTTAAATTGTGACCATCGGGTCCCTTATATCGTTTAGCCCATAGAGAGGGAGGAAGAGGGAGAGGTAGGGGAAGAGTGAGGAAGGGAGAACTGGAGAGGGAAAGAGGGATGGAGAAAGAGGGGGGATAAATGTTCATCCTCATTTTGGGCGAGATTGAGACTAGACAGTCCATCTAATCTATAACCAAGGGCGAGAGAGAGAGAGAGGAAAGAAGAAAGATGCTGATAGTAGTACTGAAGATAACGAAGGATTTCGGAATAATGGGAGGATGGGGGAGCACGATGGAGGGAAAAGGAAAGCGGTGCTGTGGGGGTTGTTTTAGGAGGATGGACGAAGTAGCGGTACAGTAGAGGTTGGGTGTCCATTAACAATTGATTGACTGATTCCTTATGATTCAATAATGCTTCGCCGATCGCTAAGGCTACAGCCACGGGACGGGAATCCCCCCCTTCAGTACATGGAAACCCCAATTTCGGACAGGGTTACCAATGACGCGAAGATTGAGAAGGAGAAAAATTCTGGACTTGACCGGGACTCGAACCCGGATCTTCCACTTGCCGGGTAGTTGCTTTAACCAACTAAGCTACCGAGCCAGACTAATTCTCCATTCTCGAATTGGGGTATTTACGGTGAAGAAAGGGCCAACTCGGTAGTAAACCTTACCACACTAGATGTCCTCACTGAGGTGCTTTAACCAACTAAGCTTGGTTAAAGCACCTACCCGACAAGTGGGGGACCCAGGTTCGAGTCCCAGTCAATTCCAGAATTTTTCTCCTTCTCGATCTTCACATTTTTGATCAGTATTATGCACACACGCATATAAGTTAAATTTACATCATTTTACTCTTGTTAGGGTTATCATCCTCAAGCCTATGGACGATCATAGAAAGTAAAGTTTAGATCATTTATAAAAGTGGACTTATTCGATAAGATTTAGAGAAATCGTTTTTTCTAATTTTGTGTTTAATTTAAAAGCGATATCTGAAGATAATAGACATTTTGAAGAGTAATCTAATCTGTATACTATAGCAAGTTGTATTGAAACGAGATACATCGAAAGTAATCTATCGATTCAGGATAATAGGTCATCCATTTAATACAACAAAAAGTGAATCGTTTAAAACTAGAAACTCAATGACTTGTAAGTCTATTAATCTAACTTATTTTTATTTAAAATTAATAATTTTTCAGAATAGTATTCTGAAATGTCGACTGAGTTTCTATACTTCGAATTACTTTAGACCTCCCTTGATTTTCAAATTATGGAATTATGAATATTCATGAATCGCTTGTAATTCAATTTTTAAATCATCAATCTAAAATTTGTGATATTTTGGCACGATACTACCAAAACATTTCAATTTTGCGGATAAATTATGCATTTAAATTTATGATAATATTATGCACGTCGCCAAAAGTGGTCATGTAATGCACAACATACATAAAATAAAAAATACATATACAAATACATTAACCGAATTTTAGGCGTATTCCTTTAGTACTACTTTCAAGCAATATCTTCAGGCAACAATTCGTGGAATTTTTTACAAATTTAATATTACAAAAGTAGACGTCTCTTTCCACTTTTGTTACAATTTAAACTGTAATAGAGTTGGAAATGGACAACGGAAACACATTTTATTATTACTTCCCTCATACTTTAATTTGACCTGAAATTCGACTGCCGGAATGACTGGAATGCCCTATAACTCAAATTTGCCGTGTTCCTCTTGTAATTGCAGAGGTTTTACCGCAGCCAATCTTCCTCGGGAACACGCCGTGAGTAAATAGGAGTAAAATCCAAGAAGATCGATTCGGCTCGACCAGTTGATCAACATGGCAGACCATTCAGCACCACGGAAAATTGGGGAGGACAGCCAGAGGGGAGAAAACCTCGGTTACGGAGGAAAATTGGGGTGGACGGGGGCATGAGAGGACACGGAACGGAAGACTCTGAGGTCAAGGAAGTGAAGGAGGAGGGGGTGAAACAGCAGGGTATGGCGCAACAGGCGAAGTTCCATGCTGGGATCGTCAAGCCATAAAAGTTAAGAGGGTGAATGTCCATTTTATCGAGCAATTAAATGAATCACGCTAAAAAAAATTCTTTTTTTTAAAAAAAAAAAAGGTTTCGCCCAAAAAAAGATAAATCCAATACGTTATCGTGATTTCTATCACCTCTGTTTCATTTTAATTATACCCCGTGTTCTTTAAATTCAGCTGGTATTCGATTAACAACGTTATTCAAATGCGGTTTATATGTAGATTAAGGCAGCAGTACTCAACATTTCACATCTTATGCCCTAACAACCATTTTACCCAAAAACGCCCACCACCTCACCTTTTCCAAGAAGCGAATTTTTACGTTAAATGCATTTTAGTATTTTGTAATCATTAGTGGAAATTTTATGGACATTAAATATTGTAATAATTATGTGGGGGAAAAGTTTAATTATTTTCGAAAATTCGCTTCCCACCTAGAGGGCCTTTGCATCCCATTGGTTGGGAAACACAGAATTAAAGCATTTAGAGCACGAGGCATTTCCACAGGATTTTAGAATTTCTCTATTGTGTCGATACAATCATCTTTGAAGGAATATGCCCATCCGATGAAATGGTCCTAAATATAGATTTTTAAAATGACGTCTTCATAGTTTTTTAAGTAAATAATGTTTATGTTGGTTTTAAGCATTTTTGTGTGGTTATAACCGTAGAATTGAACTCATCTATTGATACTTTGCAAATGAAATGTGAATGTGGTTTTCCCAAACTTTTTAAGGGTAATGGAGAGTCTATCAATATGATACTCGATTGTATGAATGAAATGCGGATTTAAAAATCAAGTTTATCTAAAAAATAGAAATTGTGCATTCATAAATTTCAACGAATATGTTCTTATTCTTGATAATGTTTTCAAGATTGTAAGATTATAATAATTTGCACATTTTATCTTATCAAGCCGCAATTGAATTGCTGCAGAAGACGTTCGACTTTTAAGAGCTTGATTATAAAATACATTCGCAATAGTTATTTCACTTTAGTTTGTTGAGATGTATTAAGCCTATATTAAAATTTTCGAGCATCTAACCGATATTACACCGCGTTCTTCCGTATACTATGCAAATGAGTTATGTTGATGTTGATTCAGGCGAAGGCTGACAGCAAAGCCAAAGCAGAAGCATTTATCCAATTTTCTCGTTTAATTTACCATGAAAACTCAATAAGCAAAGTTTCCGAACGACATAGTGGGTCTCCAAGGATATACTGGTCCATTTAATTAGGATTGGCAGGTATTACAAAACCCTCGGTGGCTTTGAAATGGACGTATGAATAGCTACCGCTAACATTATCTCGCCCTACATTCTTTGCCTCTTTAAATTCCCTAGCGCTCCAGAACGGCCGAGTGCCACTTCAAGTTTCAAGCTTTGGTCGAAAATTTCAAGAATTCTTTGCCTTTATCAATCTTTGTTGGCGGATATAACCATGAAATTATTAATGCATGATAGAAAATCAACAGAAACCTCTCAGAATCTACGAAAAAGAGTCGAGATTTTCGTCAGTTTTATAAAAAGAGAGTCGAACACCATCCTAATTAGAGGTGTCATCATGTAAAACAGAGTAGGCGATAACATTACAGAGCGCTTCAATCACTTTCATATATTTACTACCTAGTCGCTGATGATTTCGCTAATCGACAAAAATATCGATATGATTGTCGTTGAGTCAAATTCAAGACTTAGCACTTAACTGACAAAAATTGAAAAAATAAGGACATCTTAGGTATCTCAAATAGCCACCACTAGATTATGAAAAACAGGATGAACATTATGATTTCAATGCACCCGTATTCTGTGGTGATTCACCGAAAGTAGATTCCAAAAGAGAAATCGGAGATAGTAAAGATAAGTATGTACTTTTAAAAAAATAACGCTTAGTCAACCTTACGAATATATTTAATAAGAGTATATAGGAATACCGTGAGCACAAAAGAACGATAAATAAAAATGAAATCGGATGAGCTCACTTCATTCCATAGATATATGTTAGACGTGACTAGCATCTCTTACAATATCAATACGTGGCCATAAGAGATTCTCAAACAGATAAGGAAACGTAAAAGTCAAATCGCGTTGAATTTTTAAAGTTCTCGGTAATTTGATGAAACATGCTGCGTTACCTCTCCTTTTCCATGATTCCGCAGGCAATTATATTGATTACATGACAGCTAGAAAAATGTTATGTTGAATTTTAGTTTTATTTTACTGTAATGTATTTTAAAATTTATCTACAAATGCGTATATGGTAGACCACTGTACTACACTTCATCAGCATTATTTGATTTCTGGTAATGAAAGTCAAATGTTTTATTCTGCAACGAATTAAAACTTATTCAACCATCCTAAACTTAAATTGAAATTCCATCAAGCGCAAACATTGAACCTCCACGTGAAAGTCATCAAAAAAGGTAAAATGATAATTAATCCTGAAATAGCCTCGCGGTATCACAAACGTTGGAAGAGGAATCAAAGAAGAATTTAAATTGAATGCCAAGACATACTATAATATATATCAAGTATATTAAAATATGTCAAGGTATGTATATTGAAAGAAATCGAAAACATTGGAGACTATCGTTTGAATGCAAAACACTAATCAAATCTGAAAACTGAGTGCATAAGCATTGAAACTAGGTTTTGATAACGTTAGTCTGACTTTTCTAATTTAACATATTAACTACCCGTTGCATCTGTAAGAGGAGTTTGATAAAATAAATAGAAATACATACTGCGACCCTTAATTCAACATTCATAGCCAAGTGTTATGATAAACCATATTTAATCAATTTATCTGTCAAAAATCAAACTGCTCTATGGTTATTACCGCAAATACCAAAAAGATACAAAGAATTTCGATCGTTTTGGAAGAACATCGAGAAATATAAACAGGTGGCGAACCTATACAACGCAAAACGGTAAAGGTCAAACCGCGCATGGCGGGTATCTGTTCGCTTATCTCGAGCGGCAGAATAACGGCGGCATATAAAACAACCTTAAATATCTACGGTTTGGAAAACCCGTGTAAAAGGAGAGAAAATTCTAGTGAAGAACCGGGGTTGGCTGAAGGAAATCCTTTGGGGAAAAGACAACGTCCTATGTAAATATATACAGAGCTTTCAAAAATTACCTAATAAACTTTTATATGAAAGCAACATCTTAAAGATTAACTAAATTATATCTAACACTTCTGTATCAAATACAGCATAAATAGGAAAACAGCGACAATTGTTTATTTTACAAGTTAAGAGTTTTACCCTTCAACATAACATTATTCATAAGGCCCGATAACTGATAGACTTTCTATATGTATATATAGAGCATTTCCTAAGGGCGAGATTGAGGCAGAGACCCTTTTGTTTCATGTAATTCATCCTAGAACAAATATAAAGGATACCAATGAATAAGAATTCTCAACTCCATAACCGTAGATATTTGGATAAATAATACATGAATGCATCGCATGAAAATTAATGAATATCGTAAAACTTCCTCGTATAAATTATAATAAAGTGCTTTGAAGAATAAACACAAAAAGTTGAAAATTAGTATATCGAAAATTATATTTACATTCTATTCAGAAGCTGAAGAAAGATCAAGTAATCAGAAAAACAACGATTTATGTACGAAAATTTATTTAGTTGATGATATATATAAGGGAATCGTCCGTTTCGAATGACATTTCCGAGTTCTTCCGTACCTTTATATGCATATACATACACATAAATAGACAAATCGACTATGGACGCTAATGTTGTGTCGGAAAAAGTAGGTAAAAGACCGACAAATGCTCTCACGAGTTAATCTGAGATTAAAAACAAAGGGAGAGAAGTATTAAGTATTGCACCTCAAACCAAGTAAAACGTACATACTAAATAGGAATATTATAAAAAGGAAAATATCGATGAAGAAGGCAAGGAATACAGAGAAGAGACTAAGAAGAGGAGCGAAAATTTAAGGGGAAGACTGAAGCTTTGAGAGAGAGAGAGAGAGACGAAGACGACGAAACAGATGGAAACAGATTCGGAGTATGAGAGAAAAAAGAGATGGAGAGGGAAGCAGCGAACGAGAAACGAAGAGAGAGAGATAGAGAAGGGGGATTTCGCGGGGGGTGGGGGGAGGAAGGAAAGACGTAATACAGGGAGAGACTTTCCTTAATTCACGTTTCCAACGCATCAAATAATCAGAGGCAAAAGAGCGAGGGAGGGAGAGGTAGGAACAGTAAGGGACTCAAATATTCATCCGCTCCCAGGAAACGCACCAACCCAACCTCTATCCCGTGGAGGGAGCTCGAATCCTCTTCTCCCCTTTCTACCCCTCAACACACACACACACACTCTCACAAAATCCCTGTCCTCCTTAACTTCCTTCTCTTCCCCACCCCTTGTAAGCCCGTTTTCTTTCACCCACCTCATCCGACACCCTCTATTTTTATTTTCACACCCCCTCCACCCCCAAACCCTTTTCTCTCTTTCCCTTTTCCCTCCAAAAAACCCTTTCCTTTTCCTCTCTCCCCACCGACCCAACCACCCATATTCCTTCCCGCTTTTCCGCCCTTTCCTATCCCCCAAATCCCTGCGGTCAGGACTTTCTTTCCTGGTGCGTGTCGAGAGGGTACTGCGTATATTTTTGCCAGTCTCGTTTTATGAAAGATCTGGCAGATAAAAAAAAAAGATAATCCAAGCGGGAGATTAAAATTAAACGAAGACTTTTTTTACGTCGCGTCAGCGACAAATGTCGCTGATTGTGAAGCGAATACGACAGTAATGATCTACGTAGTTCCAAAATTGCTCTATTTTGTGGGCGCAATTTAAATCGTTAAAATTTAAGCGGAGAACTTATGATGACGTTATGTCATTTAAAAAATTGAACGCAACGATTCTAGATGGTTTGCCTCTCATTTCATGAATTAACCAATTTACGAGCGACAGCTGCGTCACGCCAAAATAATCTATCCCGAATCGCTTTCGGGTTTTTATATAAAATTCACCAGAATTTATATGTCGCGTTTCGAATATTTTTAGAACAAGATTATTATCGCCAAATTAAGCATCAATTAAATATTTTTAGCGACAAAAATAACGTCTTGAACCGATCGCTATGTCGCGAAACGTGGCGTATTCTAGACCTGGAAATTCTCGGCATTAATAACCGCGAAAAGCATTCGCTTTAAAAGAACCGACTCCTACTGAATTATATCTCAGTGATCCATTTCTCTCGGTTGCCGCATCTAATCTCTCTGAAAATCCTACGGCGGAGGGAAAGAGAGACTGGGTTCTCAAGGGAGAAGGAGGGTGGGTCGACGAGAAAAGTTAAAGGAAAAGTGGGCGGGAGGGGGAGGGGGGGGAGATAAGGAATGAAAATAACGGAGAGAATAAAAGCATCGTTCGTGCGATATGGAATAAAGAATAATAAGAGAGATGGAGAAGTGACAGTGAAAACGGTAGAGATTTAGAGAGACAGGTAGAAAAAGAGAGAGAGCGAATGGGAGGGAATTAAATTTTGAACTTACGAAAGGTCGCCTACGATATCAAACAATAATGGAAACCCTAATCGCTGTCCTTGAAAAGAATACAAGCGTCCTTCCTATCAGAAATAGAGAGAGAAGCTGCGTTCGAAGGGAAAAAATAAATACACGTCACGCATCTCCGCGAAATTCTCCAATTTTATCTACCGCCGACATGGCGCGGCTTTGATTCGATAACCGCATAAATACTTGACTTATTCATTAAAGGAAGGACACAAGTTCCTCATCCGTCCGTTTCTTTTGCGTCACGCGACTCAAAAGGAATTTCTAGAGAAACTTTGTTTACTTAAAAATAAACTTGACCCCTGTGCAAACAGACGACGACGACGAAAAGGGTGCAGCTGAAACTTTTTTAGACGCTCCGCGTAGGCGTTCCGTTTTTCTTTCCTCTTTTTTTTATTTACTGTATTTCAAAAAATAACCGCGGTTTGAAGTGGCAAAGAAGAAGAGAGAGAGAGAGAGAGAGAAGTTAGGTGGGTGAAAGTTTTTACGTCGGCGAAACTGAATCCTCACAATTAACCCATCGTCACACGACAGTAATGGCTCGAAATGAAATCAATCGATGATTCCTCGCACGAAGGGAACCACCCCTGGATTATTTTTAGCGCAGGAGAGAGGGGAAAGGAAAGAGATGGAGAATTAATGCGAGGGAGAGAGAGAGAGAGAGGATTTTCCCTATTTTCTTTTCGTTCGAGGACATGAGGCGGAAGGGATTTCGCGGATGGTTTAAAAGGGAGTTCTCGGTGTTTGGTCGGTTAAAGGATTAAGGAATCCGAAGTGGCGAAAGAGTGATGGAGGTAGGGAGAGAGAGAGGAAGATAGAGATAGAGAGAGAGAGGAAGATAGGGAGAGGGGTAGGGCGGTAGGGAGAGAGGGGAGGGGGCAGATCGAAAAAGAGATGGAGCGAGAAAGGAAGGGAAGGGGAGAGGGGGGGAAGGAAAGAGAGGGGAAGAGAGATCGAAAGAGAGATGGAGGGAGGAAGAAGAAAAGAGGGAAAGAGAGAGATAGAAAGGGGAAGAGAGGAGTGAGGAGGAATGATCGAAAGAGAGAAAGGATAAAAGAGGGGAAGAGAGAGGAGGAGAGGTAGTTCGAAAGAGAGAGGGAGGGAGGAGGAAGGAAAGAGGGGTAGAAAGGGGAAGAGAGATCGAAAGGAGAGAAAGGATAAAAGAGGAGAGAGAGATGGAGATCGAAAGAGAGGGAGGAAGAAGGAAAGAGGGGGAGAAAGGGGAAGAGGGAGAGAGAGGAGAAGAGAGGGAGAGAGAGGAGAAGAGAGGAAGAGGAGGAGAAGAGAGGAAGAGGAGGAGAGAGAAAGGAAGGACGAGGAAGGGGTGGGAAAGAAAATGGTGCAGGGGGCGGAAGGATCTTCTTAGACGGTATATCAAGTAAATTAGGGTAAGAAGGGATTCCCTGTCACATTCACCAATCTCTCCCCTCCTCCCATTTGACTCCCTCTCATTCCGCTGCTCTCTTCCCCACCAACTTCCCTGAATTTCTATTTCTTCACACTGTCTGCCACTCTGACCTTTTCTTATCCCAATCCACTGCCAATCTCTTCCACTCTCTCCTTGTTCCTTCCACTCACTTCCGCTATATCCGAGATCTGGACTCAAATCTTCAGATGGGACGAACTCGCGAATAAAATGTTTGAAATTTATTAAAAATATTAGACTTGGATATAAAATTACCTATTTTTGCCATTTTTGTTGAGAGCGAAACTACAATACCAACACATTCCACCACAAAATGGCAGTATGAACTATCTCCCACCGATCTCCAATGCGTTACGTTGAAATATCTTCCGTTGTGCCCTCTCAAGTTTCTATAAACGAGCGACCAAATTTCGATCAATGGAACTTATCCGCCAACTCGAAGAATTACATGTCACGGCGGTCAGAGAACAAATTACGGAATTCGTAATTTGACACACTATACGTATCGGCGGAATTTAATTTCCCAACTCCAGTAATTCTTTGTCAACAGGGTCCGACCCAGAAACTTCCCGAGGGAGTCATCCAGTGGTCGATCGCCCCATCGCTCTGAACGTTGACGTAACGTATAATGTAAATATTTGTCAAAAATGACGGAACGGTGACGATCAATTCGGTGACGTTGACGTTAGTTGTTGTGGGAATCCGGCTCAACGACCTTCGATCACATTCAATCTAATGGTTAGAGTGCCTGCCGACGGACATTAAATATTCTTATATATCGCGGGATCGAATACCACCTAAGGCATGGATGATGGTGTTTGCCATGCCGGAGTTAAGATTCAAGATGGACTAAATTTTCTAAATCTCGCACTTGAATAAAGACATTATTATTATAAACTCCACTCTACAGGCTCTAACTTCATTCTTTCTTTCTTTTCTAATATCTCACACAATCCTTCTAGTTTAGTTCGCTTCTTTCTGATTTTTACATCAGTATTTCAAATCACTTACAATCATTACTTTATCTTACTCCGCTACTAATATTTTAATCTTTCCACCATTCCTCAGTCAATACCATCTCCTTCATCCAATTAAACTGTCACAAAAAAAACTAGTGATCTAATTAAAGGGGTACTAGAAAAATAGATTTGTCTTTCCACGATGTCTTGTCCCAAGCATTTAATATAAGATTTAAATATTTCGATAGATTTTAAGTTTAAAAGAACTAAGTAAGAAGTGTTTTCATGAGAAATCATAACCATTCGTTCTTCAGAAGTATGGTAGTCATTGTTTTAATGTAAATGGGTCTGAAACGTCGGTACAGTATGATTTCTCTGCTATTATGGCGCATTACTTTTTGTGCACGAGACGATTTTACACGAATTAACTATGGATGGTTGAGATAGTAAATAAATTTTTTCCTAACAACTTGGTGTAACGTCTTACGTTAAAATTTTTAGTTCAGATTAGCAGAGCGTAAAAAATAAAATTAGTTGATTCTTTAGTTGCAGATATTGTTGTATAAATAAAATACCAGTAATATGAACATTGAAAAAGACAAGTAAAGTCTAAGCGGAATATAACCACGAACCAACAACCATTTTTCTGTAGTTGGGATATATTTTTTCCTAGCTATTGTGTACCATTTCATATCATGCACTATTGCTTCTAGATTTTTATTCGATTGTTTAAATCAAACTTGGAATTACGTTACAGTCTACCATCTAGAAAAGACCGATCAACTGTCGAAGGAAAAAAGGCGGTAAAATTCTTTCTTCTTTACGATTAATAGATGTTATGAAACGCACGAACAACGAATTGACTTCTGTCAGTTTTTTTTGGAAAATACGAATAGTCAGTTAAATAACATCACACATATAAAAATTTAAATATTTTGAAAAGCATTCATTTTTTGGACGCTTCGATGTTCGGCTGCCATTTCGTTAATTCGGGTGCGCCGTATAGATTTTTTTTCATTTTCAACGAATTTCAACTGTTAAAAAACTCATTTATATTCGCTAGCATCGCCGGGAAAATTATGTCACGTGTCAATTTCGGCGCATGTTATTGGCAATATGCATCGGGAATTTATGTTTTTTCTTCTAAATATACATGTAACTAAAATTAACTTCTCTTTTCATTGGGTAATTTGATACAGGATAATTGCAGCAGAGTCGTGCGCGACACACTAAAAGCTTTTGAAAAAAGATTAAAAGGAGCTGGATTGAATTTGGAATTGAAAAAATGATTCCGATCGTTTTAAATATAAACAAAATACTAAAAGGATGATCTAGTAAATTGTTGCGATAACTCAACGAGAGAGTTGGAAATGTAAGAGGAAGCCATCTAGAAGGACATTTCATTTAAAAAATCCGATTCACACATTGACGTTATGATCCCGGAGACGAAATCGTGAAAATGCTACATAGGCGCTTAGATAGCATGTTCACGCACAGCTTCACCCTAAATCCGTCATCAATCAAACGGAATAAACTTTGTTCTGGGGCGGGATTTCAAACTTCGGAAGAGCTTATAGATGCATGCCGTGATGTAATTCAGCGAAGAACACATCCAAGAAAGCGACCTAGGCATCCAGATTAGTTGGCAAGGAACCATACTGAGAGAGTTTCCGACGACTAAGTTGAGAAACGTTATTGCGCAGCCGCAAACCTGCGCGCGACGAGGTAAACGAAAGGTTTCAGGGAGAGACGAGGACAAAAGTTCATTATGGAGTGGTTACATTTCTGTAACCTGTATATATATTTAAAAGGTGCCCCAAAAGTCCCCCGTACATTCTAAGATTCTATTGGGGGGGTTATCTTCATCATCAATCGGATTCCAATCACAAATTTCGCTAGATATTTCATTTTATAAAATAAGACAATATTGTTGTATTGTTGTAAAATATAAATTTTACTAGAGAAGCGTGCATTTAAAATTTTAAATGTTATTTTTAATAATATACACATGGATACTTGAAAGTTTATTGAATATTATTTTTTATTTTCATATCTACAATACTTCAGTACTTAGCGTAAATGTCCGTCAATATGACGGGAAAGAAAATTATATTGCCGTACACCCTCCCGCCTTCTCAGTCCCTCCCCCCTCCCTCTCATTCCCTCTCCTTCCCTCTAATTTCATGTCTACAATACTTAAGTACTTAGCGTAAATGCCCGTCAACGTGACGGAAAAGAAAATTATATTGTCCTATCCCCCTCCCTCCCTCTCGCTCTATACATCTACGTAAATGCTTCGTGTTTCTATCATACGACATATTGAGGCAATAATAGGAAGTGGCAACAATGATATTAGTTGTCCATGATACTTATCGACAAAAGCGCGATATTTAGTCAAAATTTGTCACATATTCGTTTAATATGAGTAATTTCGAACGGAAGGTGAAAATCGACGATAAGAAGAAGAGACCTTTTACATTCTTCTTTAAAACAGTCCACGTAAGGTGATGTAGGAATTTTTTCTAATTTTAATTAGCAAAAGAGTGAAAGCCTATGCATCGAAATATCGTATTTTAAGTGTTATCTTACGGGAAACAGAAATTATCTCCTGGAATCGAACCTGAGTCTTTTTGACTTTCAAACTCGTAACTACTCGGAAAGGATCTTAAATCGCGTCTAGTGTGTGGCTGCAAAAGTGTGTAGACAAGAAAGAATCCCACGCCTTTTATAATATAGATTCATATAAGTGAATGGATTCTGCGAGGTATTTTTGATGGATACACCTTGGATATACCGGAGGGTAGTGTCATTTAATCGACGAACAATTTTACCTCATCATATTGGCTACGAATCAGGTTAAATAGAAGTCATTTCACACTCTAGACTTTGTAAAGGTATGAGATATTTGTAATAGGCAGTTTTTTAAAGAATGAATGAAAAACAAATGACTTAGTACATTTCGGTTATAACTTCTCAGAGTCGTAATCCGACGAAGGTTGATATTTATATGTTTGAAAATTTTCACATCTCAAGTTTCCATTACAGTATATATGTACTAAGAGTCAAAAGGGGCGCGATCAATAGGGACCATTCAAGAGAAGGTTTAAGAAAATAAATCTAAATAACGGAGTTCAATAAACAATTACGTCAAGCACGGAGTGAGAAGCTCTTAGCGAAGCGAAGCGTAAATCCCGAGAGGGAAATTTTGCGGATAATCAAAAAGTGTTTGGTCATTCTCAATGGAAGCACAAGGAAGTGAATCAACCATTTTCGTTCCAACTTTTCGAAAAACTGCGGATAAGTGAGACGCTCAAAGCAATTTTCTTTTTTGTGGAGCACGCTTAAAAATATTTAGGCGGGAATCATAAACTTAAGTTAAGTAGAATAATTTATGCTAGATAAGTTGTATTAACAAATGTGTTAGTACTATTATAACATTGCGTTAGCAATTATAAATGCTAAATCATGGGAATAACATACATTTTATAATACTTTCGGTCACGCTTCCCATAACATTATGAACTTATCACGCTTTTCTATAGTCTGTTCACTTTCTTAAGTCTCTTGACCTTCATAGAGCAAGTAGCCAATCACGAACGTTTCCCCTTCCATCGCCCCTCACAACTTTCGCGCGGGAGGACAGATACCGGTGCGCGTTGCCAGCTCTTGCGGATTTTCGCATTCAGCTGATATACTACACAATTTCTAAATAACATAACTTCCCTCCTGTTAGCCATTGCACATCACGAACTCAGCAGGGTAACAAAAACCACAAAACTAATAATAAAAATAATAACAAAAATAATAACAAAAAATAACAGTAACAATAACTTAGAACTCCACAGCAACAGCAAGGAAACGGCGGTAGAAATGGCAACGCAGACCGATATGAACGCTTCGAGAGCAAGAGTAAGACTGAGTTCCTCCCCACTACCTTCCCAAACGAACCGTCTCCTATTGGCTGCTGCTAAGTGGCTAAGTATTCAAGGTCAAGAGACTTTAGATAGTGAACGTAGTTATAATACAAATCATTTCACCTTTTCGATTGCCAACAATATTTATTTGACAGTGATATAAAACTTTAATTTCCAGAAAACAAAAAAGCATATAAATCGGTTAGAGGTAAAAAAAAAGATCCGATTCCCCGTCAAAACAGTTATGAATTATTAAATGCAGATAATATAATTGCTTAGTTTTTCGTTTTCGTTTAGATCAAAGGGAGAAAGACACCTGTCAAATCCATGCTTCTAAAATTTATTGAGATAGGACTGAACGCTACTGACTTTTCATTACCCACGGTCTTAATAAATAAAACAAATTTACCTTCTTTCTGTACAAAGTTAATTTTTGTAGCGTAAATACGAATATGTTTTCTACTGACGATTATAGTTTGTTAGTTGTTCTACGGATGGCAAGGCAAGATTGTTAAAGCGTTAAAACTTTTTAATTTCTTCGGATTTAAAATTAATATTTCAGCTAATTCAGAATTGATTCTTAAAATCAAACAAACAGAACGGGATTGGCTTTTATTATAATCGAGATTATTCATACTATGCTTAAGCCGCTCACCAAAAAATGTTTAACAGTGTAAACAGGAAAATAATTTTCATTCGAAGATTTCAGAAACGTTCAGGGACTATATTTAAATCTCTGACAACATGGAACGCGTTTTCGCGTGGGGATTTTCAATGCTCCAAGCGCAACGGGCGCGTACACGCGTTTTTAGGCGCGTTTCGCTTCCAGCGTGAGCGCCTATTATCGTCGGTCTGTCCGTCGGTCCGTCCGCATGTTCGTTCTCGGCTTCTATCTAACGGATTTTCATGAAATTTTATATTAAGGACTTACTATCATTTATAATAAGAAAATCGCAAAAATGAATCACTTTAGTGTATGGTGGGTTGCGTACAAATAGGAGGTGCCTTCTTTCTATTGTTTGGTGGTATACATTTTTAGGCGCGTTTCGCTTCCAGCGTGAGCGCCTATTATCGTCGGTCTGTCTGTCTGTCTGTCTGTCTGTATGTCCGTCCGTCCGCATCTTCGTTCTCGGTTTCTACCCCACGGATTTTCATGAAATTTGATATTAAGAACTTACTATAAAATATAATAAGAAAATCGCACAGACGAATCACGTACGCAAATCAGAGGTACCACTTTACTGGTGACGAAAAATGATATTTTCGTCATATCTCGTAAAGTATTCCTCATATCAAAATATTTTCCAAATAAAAGTTGTAGATCTAATAAAGAAGCGTATTTCCTGTCCTATACATTTTTATCATAGGAGTAGCCATTATCGAGAAAATAAAACAAAAATGTCTTAATTTGAGTTGAACTTAGAAAATTTCTTGCATGGTTACTTCTTCATTGTTTCTAACATAAACAATCTCACAAAAATACGTTTAATTTCCTTACGTGTGCATGTAATATTAGTAAATAGGAAGAAAATGGATTATTTATGATGAAGAAAAGAACTTGAAAACGCAATTTCCCTTACGCACAGGTATATAATTTCTTTCTAATGCTCCACTGCACGAAACGTGCCCATTTGTGATACGTTGTACACTTTTCTAACTTGTTAATTTCCTATACTCGATTTTTGCGACGGCATCAATGCGATTGATTTTCCGGGCGCTTCTCTGCAATCCACAGTATATTCTACGCATTTACTTGCGATATTGGACACCTTTCTCTGGAGGATTTTTTTATATTTGCGAGTTCAGTCACCCTCACAGCTACGTATTGCGCTAAAGTAACAAAAAATATTACTTTTTTATTCACAAAACAATCGGAGAACGGCTCGATGTCAATCGTAGCCGATTGATTAACAAAATATCAATTAAAAATAGAGAAAAAACAGGACAGCGGAAAACCGAATAACAACAATGACGAAAAAAGGAATCATATCAGTAACAATAAAACTGCAACAGCAATAATAATTTTAAAACGCGCTAAAACAACAAAGCAGAATCTACAGAAAACAAACATTTCTAACCGTATGTTCGTACATAACCACAAAATTTTTGTTGATTTAGAGTTCAATCCATTATTGAAGTTCGTAAAATTATCAACCCAGAAATTTAAAAACGTTTAATTATGATCGAAAAAACTTGGTACAGCGCTCGATTCTCGTGTGAATACCTTAGCACCTAAATGTGCAATAGACGAGTTCCGGTATATAAGTAACGCGTCGTATTTACCTTCATTACTTCCCTCGTCGCCTAATTTTTTCCATCTCCATTTTAAACGATTTTTTTCCAGAGCATAATTTCCTTTTATTAAACAAGACATACTTGTTCTTCTCGCACGCAAATAAATGAAAATGAAATACCTTATATGGCCTTGTAAAATAATAAAATTAATTATATCTTTCTTTCGGAAAATCTGTAACCTTAGCGCTCACACCACCAATGGAAGGTTACTTTCATTTCCCGTTTTAAAGTAAAAATATCAGAGTTGAAGAGAGAAATTACGTGAGCAAATACGGCATTTCGATTTCTCATAAATTATTCAAATGGTAACACCAAACGTGTCATAAAACGAATCAATAAAGGGAAAATTTAACTGTTTATAATAAAACAAATGTAATTAAAGCTAATATATTCTTATTTGTTATTTAAATTGATTGTTAGAGAAGACATTCCTAAAAAATGTTAAAAACGACATCATGATTTTTTATCAGGCGCTCAAAAATCCATAGATCATATTTGTACGACTGAAATTAAACATAAGAAAGTTATATTTACAAGGAAGCATAAAATGTACAAAAATTATTACAGCCACGTTAACAGATTCGAATTTGATTCAATACCGTTGAGGAATCTGTCATGTATTTGTTTTATCCACTCATTGTCAGTTAACCATAACGCTTTCAAATTTTCTTGATTGCATTCAACCTTTCTAGTTTTTTTTGGCAGATTAGTTCTTTCGTATTCAACATTTATCTGCTGACACAGCAGACAGTTGGAGCAATATATTTGACAAGATATTGGGCATAGAGCATAATTTTTAAGTTAAATTTATAATTAATTTGTAATGATAAGAAAACTTAACAAGCAATTAATAATTTTAAAAAATTAAAAAATAAAATCTTTGTTTTGCAAATTTACCTTAATCGCTGTCTTAAAGTGATCCAGATATTTGATGTCAAAGTTGTCCGTCGTCAGAAATACAATTTTCGTATAAAATTTAAACTTTCAATCAATGTAACATTTGTTTCGATACGATCATTCGTTCAAGAGATCTGTGGGAACAAAAATGGTCTACCCCAAAATACTATATAAATGTATAACGCATATAAAAGATTTTATAAAAACGAACCTGCCTAAAGAGTTTCCAATTGTAGTATCTCGTGTAACTTTAGGAAAACCTATCCATCCATAGCATGGAAATAAATTAATAATGTTATGAAATATGCATTCGGCGAGAAAAAAGAACAATCAATTACACGTATCTTTTGAAAGGACATCCGCCAAACGCCAACGCAGATTTAGCAGAGGAGAATCTTGCAGAACAACATTAATCGGAATACCCTCGGCTCCACGTACCAAATAGGATAACACTCGGATCGATGCATTATGTTAAATAAATAACGTTGTAATTAATTCGGCCGGAGAGTTTTTCGGAAACGGAGAGATGATGGGAAATTATTGATGGTCATCGATCCTACCCTGTAGACGCAACTTACAGGCGTCACACGGGGAAGCCTTTGGAGAAAACATTGGTATTTTCAGATTATGTAGGTATATTCGACAGAAATATGCATCGCAATATCCTGAAGCAAATTCATAATCCTGTGGGTCATCTAAGGTCATATACGAGGGTTTTGTTTCATTCGTAAGAACTATGGTAATCGACATAAAATACATCGAAATACTAAAAATACAGTTCATCGCCACGTTATGCTTCTTCGGACGTCATGAGACGCCATTTTGTAACTTCTACAAAGCCTGCGCAATGCATATTTTTGCAATAACGCAATAATCATAATAAGTTTAGGCATTATTAAATACATCGCATTATACAAAATATCAACGGGGATAGTATACGAACGTATACGAACACGTATATGAACACTTTGTAAGGCATAATATTGCACGCTGTCTAATATAAATAAATTCAATCGAATCAGATGTAATTTTGTGGAACGCCATTATTATTTAAAGAAATAAATATATTGTATTTATTTATTTAGACAATAAATGCAGAATATGTATGAGAAAGGATATCAGTATTTTAGGCGGCACAATAAATAACTACACTAGAGTAGAATCTCTCGCTTCACTTGATATGAAGAAAAACGCATTCCGCGAGAAAGATCTTTTTTGTTATACCCGACGATATAAGCAGAGGAATTCGGGATCAACGGTCGGTATATGCGCGCCTAGATACAATTTCTCCTTTACAGAAAAACTCCGAATCAACACACATTAATCAAAGAACAATAGTTTAGAAAAAAGATAACGCGATCGATGAGGCATTAATCATCACCTGTCATTTGTCACAACCCTCTTGCCCGCTCAGCTTCTCAAATCGAAATTGATAGCTCCCTGCGAATGAGCCCGCGAGTCTTGCCACGTAGGTGAAATACCTCCATAGTTGTTCCGCTCACGCTCGAACGTTTATTTTCTTTATTATTTCTGAGAAAAGTGCTGCACGAATTAGAACGACAAGAGGGAGGAGTATGTATTGTTCGTTAAATCTTTCACGGACGCGAGGATTATTTTATTCCGCACTTGCATGAACATTTATCGATGATCAAAAATCTTATAAGAGATCGTTAAATATATCAAACGTCGTGCTTCTTCCTATTCCCGAACGATAGCATCGAGAATAAAATTCTTTACGAATCTCGGTTGTGGAAAATTCAGGATACGTGAATCAGACTGTCGGAGTGTAATAAATTAACTTAAAATTATCAAACTTTAATGCGGAATAGTTCCCTAGTTTTATAGGTGCGTGGATGTAAGGCAAATATTCGGAAACTACTCGTGCATTAAGAATTCTGTAAAACCACGAGAAAATTTCTTCCTTATTCGGGGATCGAATCCGTGTCTTCCACTTACCAGGTGGATATTCACTACAGTAAACTACCAAGGCAGACTAATTCCTCGGTTCAGAAAAGGATATTTTTTTCGCTTAGGTCAGGCTAGACTACCAGGGTTCAATTCCCGGTCAAGGCAGAATTTTTCTCCTGATTTTTCAGAATTCTTCATGTCATGCAAGTTTTACCACAAATTTTCATTAGTGTATTATCAACGCCCATAAATAAACAGTGTCTTAAATGAGTATGGTAAAGGCTAATTTACGTGCTAGATATATGTTGTAGAAAAACGTTTTGATAATTATTTGAACATTTATTGTTAAGTACATAGCGTTATTGACGATACAATTATTATGACCAATATGTACAAAAAGAGTTTATCGTGAAGGCGGTAGAAACAATGTATGCGTCCGTAGAAGTGAAAATGCAAGGAAATTTACAACTGGAAACAAAAACCTATAATCAATTTTATGCGAGGATTGTTTCATATAAAGGATTATCCATAAGAGAGAATTAATTTCGCCAATACAGTCTCTGACAAGTCTCATTGTACATTTATTCACGCAAAACATAATCTTCATTACTATAAAATGGGACGAAATGAATAATAGCCACAAGCTTAAAATCTGCAAAACATAAGCCAACAACTGCAATATCGGCAAAAAAAAAACCTTACCTTTCAAAGCAATTTATCGATTCCTAACATTTCGGAGCGATTGTAAGCAGTAGACAGTGTTCGCCATTCTAAATAAAAAAAGATCGGAAGATTTTAATTACATGGAAAAACTTTTAATTCCGAGCCGAAAAAACTGTTCTGACACCGCAGCGACATCCATTAAGTTGGTGGAGTGCGGCGGAGGTTCTTGGAACTTTTCGCAGGTGAATGTTAGGACCTTTAAACTCCTCCGTAAAAATCTCGTTTACGTTTCACCAGTAGAAAAAGTGAGAAGAACTGACTAACGAACCTTTTTTAAGTTTTAAATTAGTGATGTTATTAGGATATACTATCGCTGATGGTCAGTGCTTAAATTTCCGCTTTTCTTCGTCATATATTTAAGACAAATTAACAGAAAAATTTCGTTTTAGGTATCCTCCTTGATAATTCCAAGGCCTGCCTTTATCATTTATTGTATTCTGGCTTTACAATAAACCACACATTACTTGAGTAGCGTAATATTAGAATATTGTTAAGGTAAGAAATATTGTGGTTTTAATTGAGAAGTTGCAGCTAAATACAAATATTTATCGAAAGTGCTCGATGTGTTTTTTTAATAAACTACTCGAAAATATTCTTGCATTAATGTTTAATATAAATTATTATCAAACGGAATGCCTAGACTATATCTGAATTATTGTTAATAATTCGACAAAGTAATTATTTATATAAATGATACGGTAGTCAATTTGACTAGCAGCAACTCGACTATGTATATTTTGCACTTTTCATTAGACTGTAAATTTCAGCGTTATTTTCTCTCCATTTTGAGAAACTAGCGAGTCTGATAAACTTTGAAATCCAAATTATAAAACAAAATAGCGAACAAAAGAGAAGCTTCATCCATTTAATTTATTTTGCATGATATTTCATTGAAGAGTAATTTCTATTATATATTGTGATTTTGCATTCACTAATAAACTGCAACCTGGAGAATTTCGGAGAGTCATAAAACGATGTCTAAAGTTCCATAAACGAGAATAATTTTCGCCACCAAGTACTGTTTCATAGCATTATATTTTTCAGAAATTGAAGTTTTATAATAGTCTCAAAGATTTGCTAAGATGATCAAAATCCAAATTTAAAGGCGAAGGAAAATCAATGCAATAAAGATGAAAAACAGAGGAAAGAGAAGACGGGATGCGAGTTGACGTAAAGACGGACAACAGGGTTTATTTTGAGGGAAATTGAAACCACATGGCGTTTTCCCTCGCCTGTACATAGATGCAGATAAAAATATGTACACTAAAAATCTCGTCACGGCAAACTTCAAGGGATTAAAATTTTCGTGGTTTGTAATAATGAACTATTTTAAATAAGGAGAATATACGGACATGCGGTTCCGCCGAGGACTTTGGTTTATTTCATACAAACGAGCATGCTCTACTGACCAATTTTTATTAACGAGTTTTTAGCTGGGTAATTGTGTACCCGGAGAAAAGCACACGCAATGCTTTTTTCACCGACTGCTATCCTTCCAGCGTAATAACGAATAGCAGATGCGATGGTTGCCCACATTTGAGGGGCATGCACCTTTTAGCGAATTTTTCCAATTACTCCTCAGAAGCTCATCCTACATCCACCAAATGTCTGTCGTATCTAGCTCTCGAATAGACGAATCAATCCTGAAAATTTGGCTTTTCCGCGTTTCAGGATTCCAGAGATATTACTCGTAAAGATAAAACGAATATAATATAAGGGTATTTTTCTTAAATAAAAGAGCTAAAAAAAAGGCAAAAATGCGAGAGCAAAAAGAGGGAGATGAGAAAGGAAAGACGAAGGGAGAGGAGAAAAGGGACAAGCCGAGATAAAGGAAAGGTGCGCACTGGAGAGTAAAAGAAGACGGACTGTAGAAAGAGAGAGAGAGATAGAAGAGAAAAGGGGAGGGAGAAGAAAGTCGGAGGCGGAAACGGCATGGGGAAGGGAGAAACAGAAAGGAGGGAGGCGAAAAGGAGAGAGAGAAGACAAGGGGAAAGGTGTATATTGGGATGGTGGCCTAAACTCTATTGGGAATTGCGTGTGAGTTGTGGTTTTAAAGGGAGAGAGATATATAGTGAGAGAGAGAGAGAGGGATGAGATAGAGAGAGAGAGTGGGTCTGCGTTACACTCAGAGGCTCATTTCGTTTCCGTCAGGTTTTCCAACGTGGCAGGCGGAGACTTTGTGGGCGTGGCGATCAGGAAAGAGAAGGAAAGAGAGGGTTGGAGCGGAAATGAGGGGAAACGCGGGCAAAAAGGAGTAGAAATGTGGAGGGAGAGAGAGAGAGCATGGTTTTTGAGATCCCGCAAAAGTTGGTACGGTTTTAGGGAGGGAGCGAAAGAGGAGGTGAAGGGAAAGGGTTAGGATGGTAAGAGGGGAAAAAAAAGGAGCGAGAGGAAAAATATACGCGGCGGAGGGAGAAGGGTGGGAGGGGGGGTGGGGGAGTTAGGGAGAGAGTAGGGAAGAGGGAGAGAAGGCGTGTAGCGCTGTTTGCATCGAGTGCCGCGCGGAAGGAGGCGTCGCAGTAATAATTTAAACGTCGGATGTTGGCACCACTGCGAGGGAGAGCCGCGGGAAGGGAGAGGAGAGAGAGAGAGAGCGTTATAGAGGGAGGGAGAGAAAGAGGAAGAGAGAGGGAGAGGGGCGGAGACCAGTTAGTCCTCTCGGGCGCTGGAGGTAGCGGAGTTTCCAGTTAGTTCCACGCCACCGGCGGGGAGAGACTGATCTTGTCGTGAAGAGGCTGGGGTGGGAGGGAGGGTCGTGAAGAGGGCTGTTTTTTTTCGTTAAACAGTATAATATTTAAAAAAAAAAACGAACGGGGTTAGGCGGTTTTGTTCGGTGTGTTTTATATAAAGTGCGGCCCGATTATTAAAAATAAAAATCCGGAAGGTTTAACCCACTGGTTACCGGGATTAAAAAAAAAAAACCTCGCGCGTGTCGCCCGCCCCGCCCTCTCCGGTGCGAAAAGTCCCCGCCCTTTAACGATGCGTGCCATTTTCGTACCGTGTGCCAACACCTTCGACGTCCCGAACGCCGCAGTGATAACCTCTTAGGCGGCGTGACGTGTGCGTTTCCTTGGAACTTTCTCTTTCCACGAAAAACCGTTTTAAAAAAAATAATCGTCGAGTACGCGACGGTGTGACGTGATTATTTCGATCGAAAATTTTGTTTTAAAAAAAAAAACCAACGGCTCGAAACGCGGAAAATGGTCAATTGAGAACGAGACTGGAATCGGAAGAGAGTGACTTTGGCGAAAAAAAGTTGCACATCTTTCCGTTTCGGCGGGATACGTTGAGAAAGATACGCTATGGAGTCTCCCAGGAAATCCTTCTCCTCGTACGGTTAAGTGATAAAAAAGTATAGATACATCGCGAGTTTGGGAGAGAAGAAGAGTGAGTTGAGGATGAAAAGGGAAGGGAAAAGGGAATGAGTGTGTGCTTTCGTATTCCCTAACCCACGTATCCCTCGAAAGCCTTCGAGAAGAAGGCGAGCAGTGTCGCAGAGAGAAAATACACTCTTTTCTCCACCCGCTGACCATTAATTCAACAACACCCACCGACCCCTTAAACCTCCTACCTCCCGTGCTGTCGCGCCTCCCTCTTCCCACAACGACGTGAAAGGTGCAACTGGGACCGTTGGGAGTGTGTGAACGTGTCGATTTTTGTCCGGCGGGGGCGTGCTTAAAGAGGGAGGGGGGGTAGGGGGGAGGGATTTTTTTCTCGCTCTTGGGGGAGGCACGATTTTGTAGGCGGTGGCATCGTCTGTGGGATTTTTAAGGAGGGAGGTCGACGCGGAGGTCGTGTGCCGTGGCGCCATGGGAGGCCTCGGGGACGGAGGCGGGGGCAGGGACGGAGGTCAGCAGCAGTCGGAGGCGGAGAAGGAGGAGGAGACGGCGAGGAGAGGCGGTGGTAATCCCATGCGGTTGGCCTTTTGGTTGAGCGAGTCGTCGAGGTCACCCTTCTGGTAGAAGGGGAGGAAGGGCGAGGGAGGAGTTTCCGTCGTGTGGTGGTGACCCGGTGACAGCGAGGTGCCGAAGGCCTCTACTGCCCTTTAGGGAACGGTCATCCGGCTCGTGGAGTCGCCATATTACTCTCCCGTGGGACCCTCGTCTGTTGTGGGAGTCACTCGCAAAGGATAAGGACGTAATTATTATTTCCCCCCTTCCCCATTCAAAGCGCCTACGGGATTATTTCTGGTCCACCCATCCTCTTAAGACGGCTTTCCGAATAAAAAAAAGAGAGAATCCCGCAGTGAGTCTAAACCGTGAAAAAAGAACCGCAACAAAAATAACAGTTCCGAAAAAAACCTTTTTCGAAGGAAAAACGTCGAAAAATCCGTGGCGATGAGTAATTTTTCGAAGATTGGATCAAAGTGATTTCGCAGGGCGCCCTCTCGCGACGACTGAGCGAGCTAAAAAAAAATAAAGAGTGTGATCCTTCCACGTTTCCTTCTCTTTTTTTTCCCCAGTTTTATTTCCACACCGGGAAAAAATATCGCGGTGGGGTGGTTTTTTCCTCGAAAAAAAATACCATCCGTGATCGCTTTGCTCGAGAAGAAGGGAGCTGTCTTTTTCCCCGCGGTGGGAGAAGGTCGAACTGTGGAAGAGTGAAGTGGAATTTGGGTTGTGAGATAGGGTGTGGGAGGAAGTTAAAAAGAAAAGGAGTGTGAGGAGAAAGAGGGGAGAGAAAGAGAGAGGAAGAGAGGATCGCGCGGAGTGCCACGTTGCTGGATGAGAACTGAACCGCGTGATTGATGAGGCCGTGGAAAAGGGGTTGTCTCGGATAGGGAAAAAAAGAAGAAGGGATTATTCTTTGTTTTCAATCGTGTTCGGGGAGGGAAGGGAGAGAGAGAGAGAAAGAGGATCTGTGCATCATCTGAGAGGCGATAAAAAAAGAGAGGTAGTGGGTGAGTGAGGGAGAGGGTGTTGGAAGGGAGAGAGAGGTATATATAAAGAAGAAAAGGTAGGGTGGTAGGGGGTTGTGAGGAAGAAAGAGAAGAAGGAAGAAGCTGAAAGGAGAAAAGGAGAGAGAGAGGAGTTCCACCCAATCCAATCGGCAAACAAGGATTCGAGAGAGAGAAGAGGAGAGTGAAGCGAAGGCGGAAGAAAAGACGAAGGTTAGTGATCATATTTTGCATCCAGCGCATTTTCTCTGCAAACATCTTCCATCTTATCCACCGAAATGCGATTACCTTCCCCTGAAAAAAAAAGGAGGTTGATGATCGATTTCTTAAAGGGTTTCTTTTCTTTTTTTTAAAAGGCGATTGGTTCCACGGAATACGAGCGCGTGTTTTTATGTAAATGGGCAAAAAAAAACAGAACCCTGCCTCGAACTTCGATCTGTGTTTAGCAAATTAGTAGTTTCGTCGGTGCTTTAGCGAGGGAGGGGCGAAAAAGGCGATCGCCCTGGGCGCTGGGGCGAAGGGGCGGCAACAGGCAAGCCGTGAAAAGATACGTTATTACGTAAATTTCGAAAAATGTTTATCCTATTGAAATTGCGCGTACGTGATAATAAACATAATATGGTTATAGCTTGTTAGACAATTTAAATTATTCTTGTTTTTATAATTACGAACGCTTAAGGGCGGTGTTTTCGATCTTGCCCCGGGCGCCGCACTTCATCGCTACTGCACCCCATGTGAAATAATTTTACCGAAATCCGCAATTAAAATCTTTATGGAAATATAGAAGAAATTCTCATTTCCACTGAATAAATTGACGTTGGAATCAGATATCACCGACATTTGAAAGATATACGTTTTTAAAATACTCGGCCATTTTTCGCCTTCGAAACGTTTACGCTTCATCGCGGACAGGGAATAGCTCCGCGAAAGAAAAAATAAAATAAAACAAATACACATCCATAACGTCTGCCTCGTTCGAAATTTACTTTAAAAACCTCCCGTTTTCATTACCGGGAGGCTTTATAGGAACGAATCGATAACGGATAAATTATTTCGCCGCTTTAATGAATGTTGATTTCAATCATAAATGCTTTCCTGCGGGCGCAATTTCGAATTACCAAATTGCTCCACTTCCATAATTCATTATTTCGTTATGCCCCGAATCCGTTATCCCCAATAGTTTGGGTTGCGTCCGAAAAACATCCGGCCGACTCAATTATAACTTCGACTCTCTCGATGTTTGGTCGCGTGGACTCCAAACGAACGACGGTCTTCATTTTCCGCCATTCGAACCTAACTTTTTGTCCACTCACTCGGTCATAAGTTCGTTCCGTTAAAAAATAAAAATAAAAAAAATAACCCGCCCTTGGCAATTGCGTCGGAGCGAATGGGAAAATGAAACAACTCCGGCAAGCGTGACATCCTCGTCCGTCGTTTACTTGCAATAAAACGAGTCTTTTTTAACGTCGCTCTCTACGTCACGCAAAATTCGAGACGTCCGTTCTTTTTTTAATTTGGACCGGACGAAAAATTCGCCGCGTGTTGTACACGGGAATAACGCCAGAATTTTTTCTTCGCAGGAAGACGATTTTTACAAGTCGGTCAGCGAAACGAAAAATGCGTCACAAAAGAGCGTTTACGCTCCGAGGGCGTGAAATAATAGATGGGGCGCCACTGGATTTCAAACTCGCGACCTTTCGGGCAAAGGGACTGCTATTCTCACTCCATCTCCGATCCGTCACGCCAACATAAAGGCAGGAAAACGCGAAAAAGAGAAGAGGGAAATGCATTTTCGCCCACATCCTCCCCCCCCCCCCCCTCCCGGCACTTTAATTTCGCGGTTGAATTTTTCTTCGCGATTTCGTTATTTTTTTTGCGAAGAAAATACGAAATAAAACATCGCGTCCATTTTCAAAGGGAAATTGTTCCCAAAATTTGTGCGCGGCGACGATGTAATTTTTTTCTGTAGTCAAAATATACGACTCTACAAAGAGTCAATTTGTGAAAATCCAGCGGAGTACGCAATCCAATAATGCGATTATTTTTTTCCCACGATTCTAGCGATGACATTTTGACACGAATTGCATAGGTATACCTACTGTTGGTTCAAAGTAAAAAAAAAACAAAATGATGCCAATTGCACACATCGATTATGAATCACTAAGAAGGTACGCGTCACTGTAAACGGTTTTAAATAGCGTGCCGACTTTTCCTTTAAACGCTGAAATATGTATAATTGTGATTTTATTTTATTCTATATTGGTTTTATCTGGCTTACTTGATTAATTTTTTAAATTAACCGTTGATCCGTTTTTGATTTGTTTTTTAAATAGAAAAAAATATCATAAATTCTTCGGCAACTTTATTCATAAAACCTCTTAAACTCAATTTATTAATTATTGCATGAGAACATTTATTCCATTTAGTTAAATGTTCAATTTGCCCTATTGGTGTTTTTTCGCTAATGTTCGAAATATAGCGGTTCTGCTGTTATATATCAATGGTTTAAGGCTATTCACAGTAGGGAATCAAAAACAGATCACTTAAACAATTTGAAAATGTCTTCAGGAATTTTCAAATTCTTCTAATTCTCATAATTTTTCTCAAATTTTCACTTCAATTAATATGTTTAAACCATTTAGATGTAGCGGAAAAATCGGCTGAAGTCGTATTGAACACCGTCAACTAAATAATACAAATATGGCAGTCATGAGATGTTTTTAAAGAATATGAACATTTCTCCTCTCTGTCGAAATTATAAGGGAAGAATCAGTTAAGGTCTAGAAAATATCAACGCCTAAGTTTATAATGCAAAATATTGCTTCATAAAATCATTGTTTCCGCATGAAAATAAGCTATATTGGAATGGACCGTTGAATTTATACTTTGTGAAAAATAATATCCGGACATAAATATATAAAAGAGTATTAATAACCGAGGATTTCACTAGCTTAATTGTTCAACAAGTTAATATTCTAAAATAAACCCAAATGGATTTATAAACAATTTCTTTGCAAGATAAAAGGTCAAATTAAACTAACGAATATTATATTATAGATTTTATTTGATATATTTTTCTTAGAAATTCACATTGGATCTACAAATAGTTAAAAGATAAAGTTAGGATTCAAAATGCAATCAGAATGGTATGTTCTCTGACAGTCTTGATGTCTCGCGTTTCCTTCACTATAAATTTGGAAATATTTTTCAATTATCACAGTAATAGTATTGTAGGAATTAAACCTACCGAAAAAATTAATTTGTAATCGTTAAAAACTGATGGCACTAACAACCATACCCGAAGAAAGGGTTGACATTTAAAAGTCTTTATGCATGATTAATATTGATGTACGATAAGCAATTTTCACAAATTTAAGGAATGGGTCTGCAATATCGATGGTTTGGATAATAAAAGTTTTGTTTAAAATAATATTGGCGTATTTTAATGCATATTGGTATTAACCAATTCTATCGATCGTGTGAAGAGATCATTGCTAACATTAGTTTATGTGAATCGTACATTTTGAATCTATCCGTTTTCATTTATTGCAACTACAAAATGATGGTCATGTTATTTCAAAATTGGAAAACTAACACAAATAACAATTTTTGTTAAATATTATTAGCGTAAAAGACTGTTTTAATATTTTTTGCGAAAATAGTCGTTGATTATATTTGTTGATATGAAGCAGATTTGATTATTTAACATTTATCGCTAAATTTTATTAGTCTTTCGACCATTAAACTGAGAGGCGGTGTTTTTCTGTAAAAACAGCTGTTGTTGTTTGTATATAAAATTTTTCAGAATTTTCTATTATGGCTGAATGTTTTTCAGCCGTCTTCGGATAAATAAAAGAGCGAGTTGGTTGGGAGAATTTAGATATTAACAAAATAGTTATTACTTTATATAGGTAAACATTTAAAAGCTGGATATTTTTTTATCGGGCACCTAATTTTAGGCTTAAAAAGGAAACTTTCTGTAGAGCAGTAGTTCCAAACTCAGTACTCTCTATTACTGAGATGGTCGTGAACAGTGACTAAAATCGTACCATGAATTTAAAATGTTTAGTCGTTTTCTTTCAAAACTTGCAAAAAAACATTAGCAATAAATTTGTTTTTACTTATGATTACTCCTAATTAAACAAGTTAGGAAAGTGCACAACGTATCGCAAATGGGCGCGTTTCGTGCAATGGAGTATTAGAAAGAAATTATACACCTGTACGTGAGGTAAATAGCGTTTTCAAGTTCTTTTCTTCATCATAAATAATCCATTTTCTTCCTATTTAAAAATAGAGCATGCACACATAAGTAAATTAAACGTTTGTTTGTGAGATTGTTAATGTTAGCAACACTGAAGAGGTAACCATGCAAGAAAATTTGTTCAACTCGATTTAAGACATTCTTGTTCGATTTTCTAGATAACGGCTATTCTTACGATAAAAATGTATAGGACAGAAAATACTCTTCTTTACTAGTTCTACAACTTATATTTGAAAAATATTTTGATATAAGCAATATTTTACGAGATATGACGAAAATTTACTTTTTTGTCACCAGTAAAGTGGTACCCCTGATTGGAGTACGTGATTCATTTGTGCGATTTTCTTATTATATTTTATAGTAAGTCCTTAATATCAAATTTCATGAAAATCCGTTCAGTAGAAGCCGAGAACGAACATACGGACAGACGGACGGACAGACCGACGGTAATAGGCGCTCACGCTGGAAGCGAAACGCGCCTAAAAAAGAGTGATGTACACTTGATAATGTCGAAAATAATAAGAGAGAAAATCCTGATATAGGGCAAGCCATGTAACCTTCGCAGTCCAACGTCTCCAATTTCTACCACCACACACCTTACTTTCCTCTCCATAATCTTAGTCTTCCAGTCACTTATATTACCTACGTTATATCGACTGAGGACTACTTAACTCTTACAGCGACATAATTTTAACAAAATTTTTATGAGCATAGGAGTAAATAATTATAAATTGGGTTTCAGATATAAGACAAGCTTCATAATTCTCTTTCGAATACGTTACACGGAGTTAAATAAATATGTCGTGGAAACTCATATTCAACGGATTCCATTGTAAATTTTAAATTTTAGATGTTTTTTAAAAATACGATTATAGGGTTTGTACGTACCCACTATGAAACTAACTAAGTTTATCCCTCGTTGAGATTCCATTCGAAAAAACCTGAGAATTAGTTACTACGGAATATAACGATTTCACTATCTACATATTATTTTATCTTTACAATGCATTCCATACTTAGATATTTAAGAGATAAAGGATGACTCCATTCTGTGAAAGTTGCTCATAACAACACAAAGGAGAAAGACAATACTTTAATTATTTTCATTCACCTAGGAAAAGGGATCTTACAATGGTCATATCTACGATAGAAAATAGTTATTATGGGATTCATACCCAGGACTCGTATTAATATCAAAATTCCCTCTACCACTTTTAACATCTTCACAATAATAAACGAATTCATTCAATACCAGGTTTCGTTATACTGACACGTCTTCATGTAAATTTATTTTGGGAAACTGTTACCAGGTTTCCTTTGACCCTTCGCGATATTATTAGATATTTAAGTTTTAACGTGAGGATTTAAAGAGTCGAATCAGGTATGTCAGCGAAAAATAATGTCACTCATTTTCCGACTTCATAACGAAACAATATTTACGGTTGTACGCAGTGCAGGGACAAGACATTTTTACGCCCTAGGCAAGGTTTGAAAATTACGCCCCTCCTAATGAAATTATACAGTACAAAGTTTTATCTTTCGAAACTAGTTTATTTACAATGCAAAAGCAAAACAAAATTTATCAAATATATTTTATAATATAAATCGTTACATTAACAAAATAAAATTTCCTTTTGCCGGGCCCCTAAGTGTGCTGCACCTTAGGCGGATGCCTCGCTCGCCTAGCCCTTGTCTCAGCTCTAATTTTATGCCACCTTTCGATAGAAATTAACAACAGAATCTAAAATTATTACGGTCTCATTTCGTAGCATAATTTCCTCGCACGTTGCTTTTCATATTCCTCTTCTCGACCCGTCGTTCTTCCACCTCCCTCCCTCCCATTTTCCTCCTACACTCTCCCCTACCTGCCGATACCCCAGTAACTTATATTCCCCTATGTTTCGCCAAAAGGATTGGATCGCAACCCGTGTCCCCACGAAACCCTTCAAAATCTCCCGTGTCACCTATCCCTTTGGTAAATACCAGCGCGCGTGCGCCGTGATCGGCGGGGCGAGGGGGAGGGAGGAGGAAGAAAAACCGACCAATCCTTCGACCCGAGAGATGAAAATGGGCACGCTTGTGTTTTCTATGCGCAGAGAGTTTCAATAGAAAAAAAGAGAGAGAGAGAGAGAGAGAGAGAGAGAGAGAGAGAGAGAGAGAGAGAGAGAGAGAGAGAGAGAGAAGGGAAGGGGATCGGGTTAACCCGCTTTCGCGCGTGTAATCGACAAAAGTATTCCCCATGCTTTGAGTCGGTGCTACAGGATTAATTACAAATTCGACTAGACCGGCCTTCTGGTGATGAAGGTTTAATTAGGCAGGACAAGAAACGGAGACTAGAACGGTTATGTTGCCGGTTGCAACGTGTCAAATCCAGCTCTTTACGGCCAATAAGATACGGACGCGAATATCGACGGAGGTTTCTTCTTCGGTTTCGATTCAGTCGACGTGAGAAAACTTCCGAAAAAATAGAGCTTCGATTTAAACCATCGATCGATTTCAGTACTCTATAGATTCTCTCGGTGGAAACTGACGTCAGATCATTGTCTGGTTTGCGACATTCACAGAACGGGGAAACTCCCAACTTTGCAGCAGAATGATACAATTAGGTCAAAGAAATTTGGATGATTAAAGAATTCTGGTTAGGTAGGTTACGGCTGTGGAAGGGAAAAGATTTTAGGCTTGCATTTTCGCAGAGCTTTGCTGAAAACAACCCATTTCTTCATTAATCTCATTCGTTTACTACAACTTTTCAATTTACTTATGCATGCGTTAAATCACAAAAAAACACATTGAGCTACCATTAAATACTAATTATAACAACACATGATAAGTTAACGATTAATCAATCGGGACACTACATTTTATTAACTTGCTTTGATATAAAGTTAAAAATTTTCGTCTTCAGCTTTTTTAACGGTGGATTTATCAGTTAAACACCATTATCGTTATACCGTGGATAAGTTTGTGAACTTACGTATACAGCCTGGAAAAACACCAGAGCATGCTTAGGCTATTTGAACAAACTCTTGTCAATCGTTTTTGTTAGGATTGGTAGATACTAACTTGGCTAGCCCGTCCCAAACTAAGAAAATATCCGTGTTCTTAAAGGGGAGAATTAGTCTGCTACGATAGTTCAGTGGTAGAATATCCGCCCGGCAAGTGGAAGACCCTGGTTCGATTTTCAGTAATTGCAGAATTCTTCTGATTTTAAATCATTCCCAAATTGTTTCCGGTATAATTCCAAGCTTAACATATTGTAAGGGCCAGCCACATCTCTAAATGAGTAAGCCAGTAACATTGAAAATAGCACTTAGGAGTCACAATTTTTTTAAGCAATACACATATGGCATTTACTGGCAGAAATATCCTCCTTTTTTTAATGCAATGAGTTATAATATGTTCCTTCAATAATTAACTGTTGCATTGTATAGCATACATCCATATACATACAAACACGCCTATATACACATATACGTACATATTTATAAATTCATTTCGGTTTGCCTGATAAGAAATGTCGCAGTTCCACTCAAATGCACGTACCCTGTTACATAGCTACACCTATACCTTTTTAGATTCTTCGTTAATCGCTACTTGAATTTCCTACTTAAAATCACGGGAACTATAACGAACATCTTAGCTCCTTCTCCTCCGTCCGTTCCGCAACATCTCGTGATATCATAAGACGATCCCTTTCCAACATGAAACTCAGGAGAATCCCATTAGCTCCTAATTAATGCGATGAAAAGTGCGATGGTAGATACTCCCATGGAAGTTGCGACCGCGACTCCAAAACACCCGTGGGTTAACTGGATTCGCAAGCCACGTTCCTAATCGCACGTAATGATTAAAAGGGAGACGTTGAAATCGCATGAAACCGATGGAACGGCAAAGTAATTCGCAAAAGTTTGGCGCAAGAGGATTTCCTTTTTATGGAAAAGTACGGAAAATGAATTTTTGTGTTGATTATTAAGACATATTCGGAAAATAAAAGGTTAAATTAAAAATATTTCTAATAATAAGTCGAATGGAAATGTTTTATCAATAGGTATTCAGAGTAACAAATGTTGTAACATTGGCATGAATTTTTCGGAATACTGAAATTTTAAAAGTTGCGATTAAATTCTATAGTGGTTTAATAAATACTCCGGAATCATGGCTACAGTAAATAAGTAAATTCAAGCGGTTAAAATGTTACGTAAATTTGAAATTGCGCCGCTATAACGCAACAATTATATAATAATAATAATTTTATAAAACGAATCATGTAATCATCCAAACTTAAAATTTGTATTGAAAAGTATTCCTCATTCAAGCTAAGGAAAATCATACTACCATTTTATAAAGTAAATAATTTATAAACCAACACTCTTCAAATAAAATCATCGCTCTTTTTTGGTAACATCAGTCGAGATAAAAATTTAATATTTGCCTTGTATATCGTCAGAGTTCTCGCGTGTTACTTTCGATCAAAGGAGACAGATTGTTTATTTACATCAACCCCGGGAGGATCTCTAGAGAGGATAAAGGTTATGTGAGTGAGAATAAGTTTGCCTTTGTAGTTCGCTCTTCCGTGATCGACTGTTTATTTTGAGTGCGTGGGCGAAATGGAGCTATAGTGACTCGAGTTCCGTCTTTATTTCGGAGAAACGCAAAAAAAAAAACGTTGCCTTCGGCACTTTTAAAATTAATAAAAAGTTTCCGTCATTCCCGATTCCTTCTTTGTTTTTAGTTGAATTTTATCCTTCCGATATCATGGAAGCTATCAAAAAAAAAAAAATACGGCTCGAACGTACATATTTACTTGGGCTTCATCGCGCAGCGTGTGGCAACGATAATTAAAGCCTTTCATTCAACGTGCAGAAATTACACAAAGTGTAGAGCCAAATATTTCAACAGCGAGAAAATTAGAGCCACACAACCGATTTTCTTTATTTATAGACGGCTGAACGAATTACGCCCTCGAAAACGAAGTAATGATTTCGTTATTTGCACGAGACGTAGCAAATCGTCTCTTAAACGGGCCCATTACCTAACATTTGTTTTCCTAAAAAAAAAAAAAAGAAACCTCCTCGTTAGATTCGGCAAATCGAGTAAATAAAGAACAAAAAAAAATCCGAGGGAGTTAATTTCGCCTTTCCCTGGTGCCATTTTCCGTGAAAAATACTGAAGCGCTACTTGTTTATTAAAGCGCCCCTTTAGCTCCGCATCGGCATTCTGTCAGTAGTCTAGATGCGATTAAGTACTCTATAAAGTTTAATCCTATGGGGCTTTACATCCAATTTCCTATCATAGAGAGAGAGAGGGGGGAGGGGGGGGGGGGGGGGGGAGAGTCGTTTAATCAAACCGCCGCGCTAAATTCAATTTAAAACACTTCCCTATTGGCAGACTATCGATGGAAAGAAACCTCATCACGTAGAGGAAGCTGAGTAATTTCCCTGCGAAGCACGCGGCAATTAGGACGCTGTGTTTTCCCTTCGCTTTTGACTTCTCCATCCTATGTTCCGTGCCAAGGGCGTCTTTGCCGTCATTCGTTTCTTTTTAATTCCTCTTTTCCCCGCCGTTTCCCTTCCGCGTCTTCAAATGGATCGGTCTCTAATCTTAATCAAAAATCCTTAAATTAAATTCCCTTTGACAACGTGATTCCATTTATAAATATATTCACTCTAGGTTGGTGAAGGTTGGGAACTTTAAGAACATAGTATATTTTTAAGACTATATTAGTTTAGCTGTATGAAATGGTTAACGGACTATCGAAAGATCAATAATATGACGTCGTGCTAAGCTCGATTTTATATTACGTAGGTACCTGTTCGTTGATATTTATCGAGAAAGTTAATGAAAAAAATGATCACACTTTTAAAACTTCATTTGCGCTCTCTGGTGTATGATAATATACCCCTAATCGCACAATGTTTACTGTTCCTTCTGCTAAGAGTGATTTTAGTTATAGCGGCAAATTAGTCGTCTTGATGGTGGTTACCATGTCTGGTTCCCAATGCTTAGATCGCGAGTTGAAATCCTGCCAAAGGCGTTTCATGTTATCGTCTTTTTTATAGTTAACATGCTTAATATGAAAGGCTGATACTAGCCAGTTAAAATATATGAATAAATAATCTGTTATCCGAGACAACATTTTGGAAGACGCTATTGTTATTATCCTAGATGCTATTAGTTGTGACGATTAAAATTATTTTGGAAAGATAATTAAGTTTTGCAATCCTATTATTAAAGACTTAGGCCCAACTAACATAAGAAATCTTCCTTACGGAACGGAGGAACTAGTCTGCCATTGTAGTTCAGTGATGGAAGACTCGGGTTCGATTCCCGGTCATGTCAGAATTTTTCTCCCATTTCCGAATTATTCCCATCCTAAACGACCGGGTTAGACTGGTAGGTAGTGTGCCTGCCATCTAAACCAAAGGTCGCGGGTTCGAATCCCGCTTCGTGCATGGACGTTGTGATTCGTCTTGGGGTTTTTCCCCTACCTACAGATAAGCCTAAAATTGAATTTGCGGGGAAGGCATCGTTAAAAATAATAATAATATGTAGGTGACTTTACACGCTTTATGAATGAACCCAATGATGTATCTTATTTTCTCCGGCTACATAGCAATCACACGCTATTGTTCCACCATCGGATGAAAGAGTTACAATTTGGTTCGTTTTGTGACCAGAAAGTTACAACCACCGATAATTTTTTCCCGCTGCAGTTTAATTTTTCCGCAGTTTCTATTTACAGGATGGAATTCATTTTAAGGAAATTTCCGTTGGAAAAAGGATAATCTTTCGGAACCACTTCGATCGTGTTGTGGTATATCTCCTAACCCGTTCGACGATTTGGAAACCTCCTACTTCCCCCCAAAATATTTCGTGCCACGGCGATCGATGCCTTCTTCCACCCGCTTCCCAATACGACCTTCCTTCTCCTTCCCTCTCTCGTTTAGTATCTCCCATTCAATTCCACACTTTCCCTTTCTCTCTTATCTCCATTCTCTCTCTCTCTCCTCTTTTTTATTCCACCTCTTCCTCTTCATCTCTCTTTCGTTACTTCCTCTCACCCTTTCATTTCCCCTCTCTCCTTTCTCTGACCCTATCCTTTCCTTTCTCACTCTCTTTTCCCCCCGTAAATATCTTCACTGCGGTGCTTTTTTCATCTCTCTTTTCCTTTGCAAAACTTCTTTGTAAACTCTTTATCGTTCTTTATCCGTTTCCATTCCAAATTTATCTTCTCTTCTCCAGTTTCCCCTCCCACTTCCTACCATTAGTGATTTTGTTTTTGTTATCATTTTTAGTCGTTTGCCTTCCTTTCTCTCCTCCACTTTCTCGCAATTATACCTCCAACCTTTATCGTTCTACTCCCTTTTCTTGGCTTCCTTTTTACCTTCCTCTTCCAACCATCCCTTTCTTTGCGTTCCTAATCGCCACATTCCTTTCCACAACCTTGCAATTTATTTTTATTTCACTTCTTGTCTTTGTCCAAACAGTCGCCATTTTCATCTCTCCATCTTCCTCCTCCTCTCCTCCCTCCGCTTCATTTTCCGCTCTTAACTTTCTTTTTTTGATTCCTCAATTTCTTTCTAATTTCCTCTCTTCCGCCATCATTTTCTTCCGGTTTTGTCTTGGTCCGTCAATTTCAATTTCTCGCCCATTTCTCTCCTCCTCCGTAACGGCTGCCCAAATTTCTCCATACCTTCATTCGCTCCATTCCTTTTCCTCTCTCCTCTTTTCTTACTCCATTCTCCCTCTCCTCCTTTCTCTCTCTCTCCCCCTCACCCACTGCTCCACATTCACGGGAATGCCCCTCGGCCCGCACCGACGCCTCTCCTCTTTAAAAACCAATCGTGTGGCGTGTTCCGTCCCCGTCTCCGAGGAAAGGGGGTGCTCCCTCATCCCTCCTCCTCTTCCCCCTCCTTTTCACCCATCCTCCTATCCAATCCAATTGAAATGCGAGGACGAAGGTCGTACACTTTGGTGGGTGCATGAAGTGGGATGAGTGGAGAGGGATATAGGGGAGGTTTAGAGGACGAGTGCAGGCACGCAGGGTCACCTTGGAAACCCCCACCCCACCGCCGCCTCCTCATCGACACTCGCATCCCATATCCATACTCCTAACTACATCGCTCAACGCCCCAAAGACTTCTGCTTCCCTTCACGTTTCCCTCTTCTTTTCTCCATTTCGTACTCCTCCCTCTCTCCCTTCTCTTTCTCTCTCTCTGCTTCGCTCTTGGTTTGAGCAGGCTCTTCAGGCCTTACCCTAAGTCCTCCGCTTGAAGAGCATGCATATATTTTTTTCTCCCTAAAAAAAGGAATCGCCATACGTGGAGATGGTATTATTTTCCTTTTTATAGATAAAAAATATGTTCTTCCCGCCCACCGTCGCGGATTTTTTCCACCAGTCGCGAAAATTAAAGTTCGGAAGCATTTGTTTTTTTCGGCCACAATGGATGGGAGCGGTTGACAGGACCGTCGTTTTTTCACGTTACTCGCATCCTCTTCCTCTTTATTTCTGCATCCTTCTCTGCCTTTCGGAACGCCGAGATCGGTCGTGATTTTCTGGAGTGCTTCTCCATGTCGGAAACCGTCACGCGCCCAGGTTGGATTCTAGTTGGGAGAGCAAGAGTGACGATACACATGTGATGGAAAAAAATCCTATATGTGTGTGTACATATACTAGTAGACGGTGCTTGCATTCTGCAAGCATTCCAGCCTACTTTCAATAATGGGGTAAAAACAACCCCTAAAAATTAGAATTCTAACGAATTAGAATATGTATCTACAATTGATGTGACTGAAGACCTATAATCGTACCAAATTTGAAGTCTCTAGCTCATTTGAAAGTGAGTCATAATGTTTACCCTCATATGGGGCAATAATGGAGCAAAAGAGCCACTAACAATAGAAATTTTATATTTTTTCCATGTTTATTACTAATGACACATTTCTGCCAAATTTTAATAATGCAGCACCTCTAGAAATGCATTTTTATTGATTTAATTGTTTTAAATTTATGAATTTTTAACGGGAACAACAATAAATTTCATTGTAATTTTCAATGTTAATTGCATCTGGAACACCAAGCTCAGAAAAATTTCAGTTCTCTAGCTCTACCGAAAGTACACAAACATTTGTCTGTTTAACATTTATGAATTTTTAACGGTAAAATACATAAACATATTTAAACTTCTATGAACCCATTTTGGTTATTTAGCGAATTCTACTGTTAGAAAAAATGTCAGAATTGTAGCGCATTTAGAAACACCTAAACAATGAAATATTTGCTTAAATTTTAGGATCTTTTAACAGCAAAAAAATAAACATTTTTGTAATTTTCGATTTTTCTGGTTGGTTTTGCGACAAGACCTACCTACATACCAAATTTCAAGTATGTAGCTTATGTGGAAATGCCTCATATTTTGTATCCTCTTCCTCCTATATCCTATGTCAGAAGCATCTATATCTTATAGATAGATATAACGAAGCGGTCTATGAAATTTCTTTTTCGGGGACGTTTCAATCTCTCTGCATTAGAATAGTTTGTCGTATCTAGTTCTTGTTAAAGAAATGGATGATAGATGTATGGGATGGAGTTTGATAATAATTTAGTAATCACTATTTATTAGAACGGAATGCTACTGTACACATCACTATGTTGTTTCCCACTAGCTTTATTCATCCGTGCTACTCCCGCGGACGGGACTGTGGTTAATAGTAAAGAGGGTTTTCGACGTCATCCTATTTTGCGCGAACTTTTTAAGTTCCTGGTAATTCTATTTCCTTTAACATATCTGTCTGATACCCATTAATATCAATCACACAGGTAATTTATGTTAATGATAGGTTTCGCCTGCAACGAAGCAGCCGATGCAACACGCTATATAAATAATCTATAACACTTGCTTGATGATCTCCTATTACTGGGCTAAAACTTTTTCTGTTTTATATTGACTGACCTGGAATATTACAACATAAAACGCAACATAAAGATGACAATATTTAATGCAACTAGAAAATAATTATGTTCAATTAGAGTGTCCGAATATTTGTGCAAATACTAATGTTACCACTGATGATACTCTTAATAACTTAATTGGAACTTTATATTGATCATAGGAGATATAAGTAAAGATTTAAAACATACTAGCTGCCCATTCAGCTCCGAAATCGGAGCTGCGTTGGCTGCCTATATAGCTCTGTGAGATTGTAGCTGTTTAAATATTATAGTAAGCAAGGTACTCCGCTGCCCAACCCGCAGTGCTGCCACGCTCGGCCGTTATTGGTATTCCTTACTACGTACGTACCTTAGCCTTTTAAATATATAGAAGATTGTGTTGGATACAATTACTGCACTGTCCCCCGAATCACATTTCATGACTTAACATTGTGTCTAAGTCGTGGTCAATATATCATTAATTTCGACTCGTCGAATTAAACAAATTCCGGATACTTATACTTTAACCGGCTTTGCGACTTCGTGTAACGGAGCTTTTAGGGGATCCTTCGGTAACATAGAGAGTTACAAAATCTCGCAAAAATACGAAATGGAAAAAATTGAAAGAGACAGACTTTGTTTTCATTATTGTGCAAAACGTGCCGCGACTCTTACAAATAATTAACATAAGCCAGTTTTAAGAAATTCGTTTCTTTAAAAAAATCCATGCACCAATTTTTCCCGAAATATTCATTGGGCACGCTACAATCAACATCGCTTCGACGTCCTGTTAGATCGAGCGAAGAGTTTATTATTTCGGTACTGCTCGGTTGTACGCCCACACGCAATTAATTACAATTTTATTTAGTTGCTAACGAAACGCAATTATTTATTAGTTTTATTAATAGTTATCATTTCTAATAATACAGGATTAACCTTTTGAATCCAATTCTAATGAAAGGAATGTCGTAAAGATGTTTGGGCACTTCTTTACATGGGTATCCCCTACTACAAAATGTAAACAAAATGACAAAAAACAAACGGCACTACTGTAGTTGGGTCCCCCCCTTTCTCGGGGGTTTGGGGACGGAGCCCCCACAAAATAAATAATAATAATAATAATCTGATTGGCCGGTCTCGACATTTACAAATCCAATCTCCGAACAACGTGGAGGGTTTCTTTGGTACCGGGCGAGGCGAAGGGCGCGGTAGCGCCCGGAGACGACTACCCATTACAACAAAACGAGCCGAAGGCTCGTCAATATATCCTTTTAATGTAGGAGAACGATGAAACTTAAAAAACCGCAACATGGACATACTTACGGGAATTAAGGTTTTTTAACTCATCCATTATTCTATTTTACCTTTGTTTTTCTATGTATATACCGTGTGGACGTATAACCGACCAGTACCATTACTTCCGCTGGTCCCCCTCGACGTATTATTTCCTTCGTGTATCACTTAATCAGGACGTCCATATTCACCCGTTTACATTCACCTTCAATTGGATGCATTCATATCAAATATGATGCTCTTTCGAATATCACGTTACCACTGACAGCAAAAAGTTCTTTTATTCAAGTGACAATTATTCATATAAAAATCACGCCTTCCGTTATAAAAATAATGATTACAATAGCGACGGGAAAATGGATATTCCAGTGTGTTTGTTTCGATTTTTTGGAATGACACGACTGTAAACATCAATCTTCTATATTTGTTACGCTTGAAGTTGAAATGTTTTCCTAGTTTATTATTTATTGAGCCATTTTCTATACTTTAACTTCAACTACGTACACAAAACGTTGTCGTCTATTGAAAGAGTTTCATACAAATGACGATTTTAAAATATTATTAATTAATTTTGTCGATTAATATTGCATATTGACAAAAAAGTAAAATTACTTTGTAACGAAACAGATCTATAATAAAAAAAACGTTTTATCGAAGGACCTACGATCGGAGACGAAATTATGCATTGTTGTTTTCCAATAATCTTTTTGCTATCAAATTCTAACGAAGAAAATAGGACGAGGACTACATTTGCCACGAATAATGTTGTGTGCTCAGGTGTGAACTCACAACGGTCCGATAAACCCAAATAAAGTAAAATTTTAATTTTCAATACTTGAAAAGACTCCGATAATTATATCCATTAAAATTGTACGTTACAAAACATTTTCGCTTGTTTTATTTTGTTCTTAATTTGACCCTTAAAACTGGCTCTCGAGAGGATACCCTAAAATTCAATAGAGTTGCGAGACGAATTTCAACAAGGAAAATGTATGTATTTCCATGTTTGTATAAATGTTTACATTGAAAGAAAAGAACGAGGTCGAATCGAGGGAAAAAAATGTAGAATCGAACGACCGAGTCATTTCCTTTTACTTTCCGACGGCGTTAATTGTTTAAAAATAACCCGTCGCACCCAAAATTTAGAAATTTAATAATCGAATTGAAAAAAATAAAATTAACCGGGTGAGAGCGAAGGGCGCACGGCATCGACGCGAAAATAAAAGAGGAGTTCGGAGGATTACGGGGATGAAGAAGGGAAGTGGATGAAAAACGAGAGGGATGCTTCTTTTTTCCCTTCGCGCGCGCGCGTCCATGCAAGATTGCGCGGATTAAAGAAGTGAAAGAGGAAAAAAAGAAAGAAAAAAGAACAAATGAAGAACGAAATGAAATATGAGCGAGAGAGTTCCCTTTTTTATTTTATTTTTTTTTATATACCTGGAAGGCCTAGTAGGATGAAATATTTTCGTCATCAAAAAAGACGATTAAGAAAAGTTATTGCGATGAAACTAGAGATGGGAGTTATTCATTTGCTCACGTGGATCTCGATAAAGGTGGTGATTACGCATCAAAGAGAAAAAGGGTCGAGAAATTCGGTAATTGAACGATGTCGTTAGCATTTTCTTTTTTTTAACGATCTCAGAAGAAATGTAGGTGAGAAGGATCCTTGGATTCTCTATACTATTAAAGTTAAGGGTCGCAGTATAACATCGTGTGCAGAGACGTAGATGCATAGAATGATCATTATAATGAATCTAATTTGAATATATGTCCCACTAACACTGAGAAATATAGTCCAGAAAAAGACAACTAAAACGTATAAAGCATATTTTAAATTAAGAAATGATAACCTTACGTATTTAAGCCTATCTTTTAATATTTCCGAGGGTATGTAACAATCATCATCAGCATAATTTTTGCCTAATACGAACGCAGAACAAATACATACACAAACAGATAGTGCATACTTTTGACGGTCGAATGATTAAAACAATGTAGAGGTGCTAACCAATTATTTAAAAAATATATATATATACAGACATAATAACCTTTTATTCCAAATTTCCTTTTGGTAAAGCGGTAAGTCAAAAGTTTATTGTAAGGAAATTTAAGGGCGTATCGTTGCTCATGGATGATGAAATTCACAGAGATACGAGTTAAATTGACGTGGCAACAAATTATAGACTCATAGCGGAAAAGTCTCGTTTTCGATTGATAGGAGTATTTTGGGGAATAAAGCGAAAAGAAATAAGTTCAGAAGAGGATAGAGCTAATAAATGGGCCCAATAAAGCATTCAATCTCTCTATACCGGGCAAACTGTTTTGGAATAGGTCGGAGAAGAGAGAGACATAGGGTGCAAGAAGGCGGAAAGGGACAGTTCGGCACAACCGGTTCGGCGACGGGACCATTTGGCGTTGGGATTATTCGGCACCGGACAGTTCGGCGCCATCCGTGTTCCGCACGGCCCAATTCCATTATATTTAGGAGGGAATGGCGTCATGATAATATTAATATTGCAACTATTAAGCTACCGAAACTATTACGTAGAAATAAAAGTGACTATGTTTAAAGGAAAATATATTTAAATTAATTTTCGTGAGAAAAAGTACACGATAAAAATTATACGACGAAAAATCACCGGATGATATGCATAATGATCTACACAATTAATTAATTATATTAATGTTAATTTATTAGAAATTTTTCTATTAAGTTAAATTAGCTGACTTGATTTCATCGAACTAATACTGTTTAAATAAAAATTATTATATTTTTAAAGAATTTAAATCTATTTTCCTTTAAATATAGTCACTTTTATTTCTACGTAATAGATTCGGTAACTTAATAGTTGCAATATTAATATTATCATGACGCCATTCCCTTCAAAATATATTGGAATTGTGCCGTGCGGAACACGGCTGGCGCCGAACCGTCCGGTGCCGAATCATCCCATCGCCGAACCGGTCGTGCCCAACTGTCCTAAACCCGCAAAACGCGCGGTCAAGGTAGAGAGATCATTCTCCACTCCTCCAAACAATTTCTTTTAAGTTACACGAAAAAAGCGACGAGATCAGGGACCAATATATTTTATTTTCGTGGCGGCAGAGAGGGCTATAGTATTCCGAGTGCCTATTATGGATCGAAATGGGGGGAGAAGGACGGGCGGTTTTTTAGCGAGGATGGGACAAAAGAAAGGATTGCGGAGGACGAGGCGGAATTTTGGAAGGTCGCCAGGATGTCAAGGAGACGGCATGTGAAGAATATGGTGGTTTTTTTGGGAGAGAAGTTGTAGTAGTAGCAGTAGTAAGGACGAGGAGAAGGAGAGGGAGAGAGAAAAGGGAAGAAAGAGGGGACTGAAAATGAGAGGTTTGAGGAAGTTGGATCCCGTACAAAGAATGGGAGAAAGGATACGGTCTGCGAGAGAAAGTTCTTCTCCGGTTGCCAGCTTTTCGGTGGAAGAAAGGAAAGGGGGACATCTCGAGGATGGAGATGGAGAAAGTTGATTAGGTAGAGAAAGGAGGAGGGGAACAGAGGAAAGGCGAAAGAATAGACAGGGAGAGTGATTCGCCGAGAATAGCAGGGGGACAGAAAAAGTTGGGAAAAGAAGAAAGAAAGTGCGCATTTTTTCCCTCCACAACCCGAGCCGTCCAATACATCTAAAGGACCTAACGCACAGGTGAAATCTATTCGACCTCAAAAACCTTCCTATCTCCCTCTCCCCCGACAATTGGCTATTTCGACCGTGTAAACTTCTCCGCAATCTTTAGATCTCTGCGAAATTTAAGAACGTAATCAAGTGGAGGACGTCTTTTACTCCGTTTGGGAGATATCTTTGGATCCGTAGCTGCCGCTTTCGAATCTAGAGAAACACATTACCAACACGTCCAGGTTTAAAAGTTAGTCGAGTCCTTTATTCTTCCCCGCTTTGTAGTTCCGGATCATAATGTTTTGGCACCTCGTGTGCCACTATAACCTCCAAATGAAACGGCTTTTGGAGCAATTTGCGGAATAAGATTTAATTTGAAGCCCACATTTAAATTATCCACTTGAAATCTTTAAGGGTAACTCCACGGCCTAGAAACCCCATTTAATTATGGATAATGGTGTGTGTTTATAAGAAATGAACTTGATTATCCCCTCTAACTACCCCCTAAAATTTCTAAATAAATCTATAAAATAATAAAATTTCTCGTGAATAATTCAGGCTAACATTCCTTTATTTTAGACGCTTCTGCATTACAGACTAAATATTTCCGAGTACGAGAAAAATAGGCTTTACAACTAGAAAAACACGTGACGAAACGTAAAATAAAATTTTGCCGTGAAAAATTCAAAATCTTAAATGAATTAGATCCAACTTAATCAAATTTTAATATTTGCAGATAAATAACAAATCCGAAATTTGCGAAAAATGTAATAATTAGATATTTAAAAGGAATCTTTTTACATCATATATCGGTAAACTAACGTCTATATCTTTGGTGACATGTTGCAATACACATATATATCCGTATCCCACTCCATCCCCGCTTATGCAAATTACCATTTGCCTGTCCTCTCTCTTACGTTCCATCTCGTAACCACATTTTAAAAACAATACCATGCTTTTTTTTAGGAAATTTGAGTAAGAAGGGGGTTTTTCGATTCCCAGTACAATTTTAACGTCTATAAAGGGAATTCTCTTTCGCATTTATCCCCTATCGTGTTCACTGGAGATGCCCATTCCGAGAAATTTGTGGAACTGTTATTTTGCTGGAGGGTTTCCAATGCAAACCGCAGCGGCAGACGTTTAAACTCACGCAAGCCTTCGCGCGCACACGCACACACTCCCAAGAGGAGAAACGTGGAAAATATGGCGGTGAAATTATCCATCTTGCAAACAAGACTTCAACCAACAGATGGACATGCGAAAGAAAAGTTATAGGTCTTCATATTCCTGCGTAATTACCAGCGAATTAAATGTTACAAGAATGACATTGGCTAAAAAACATAATTAAATGAAGAGACATATCCATTAAAAGGACTGCGTTTAAATCGAAGCACATTATTTTCTTTTTTTGTCAATCCACATGGATATATGTATCGATATAGCAGTCACTTCTCACTATATAATCGATTTATTGGTTTGGAGAAATTTGATAATTATAGTAAATCTCATCAAGTGCGTTGCTATAAATTCAATTTCAAGAGAATGTATGTATATACACAATTTTACACATACATATATATGCATTTAATCTTTTAAAATGCACTAATACCGCCGAAAAGGTAAAAAGTTACAATTTTCCTCTCGAATTTATAATAAAATCAAGGAAATTAATTTCTATTCTCATTGTATAACAAAATATACTATGCAAAAGAGATTTCGTAACTACTTACATTTATATATACCGTAGTTATTGTAAATACTTTGGAAATTCCTTCAGGAAGAATGGGATAGAAACTATAACGAATTCGTATTGATTTTCGCGATAACTCAGATAATTTTCTTCACGATCCGATACGTCTTCATTCTTTAATGCTAGAGAATCATCATCATCATAGGTAGTCTGTCCGTAGACAGGTCCGTGATTATTCATGGTTAAACTTGTTTCTGTATGTACTCCTATTTTTCGCAGCCTTCTTCATGTCTTGATAGCTCTCTTTCCCTTTCAAGTCGTCTATCAGCTGAAACCTTTTCCTACATCTTTCTTTTTTCCATCCAGTTTTCCTTCTAGCACTTCTTTAATCATGCTCTCTCTTTTCAGGTAATGCCCAATCCAGTTCGCCTTCCTCTTTCTGATAGTCTGTATAATCGTTCGATTCTCTCCTATTCTTCATAGTACTTCCTCGTTTTTCACCTTATCTGTCCATTTTATCTTCAGCACTCTTCTCCATGTCCACATTTCGAAGCTTTCCAAATATTTAATATCATTTTTCCTTAGTGTTTATGTATCTGCCCCATACAAATCTATACTCCATACAGGATTTTATCAAATTCCTGCAGAAATCCTCCTTTATATTCCCATTAGTAGGAGTTTCTTTCCTCTGAAAGCGTTTTTCTAGTCCTGATTTCATCGATACATTTTGCTTCTCTCGTTATGATGCTTCAAAGGTATTTATAATGTGAAACTTGTTCTAATGGCTTTCCTCCAATACTTATATTCAAATTTTCTTCTTCTTTACTTGATATTCGCAGGACCTTGAATTTTTCTGTATTAATTTCCATACCGTATTTTCTACCTGTTATCACTAGCCTATTTATCATTTTCTTTGTTTCCTTTTCCTTTCTCGCTAGAAGTACTTGATCATCCGCGTATTTCACTGTTCTTATAATCCTTCCTCCGATTTTGAAATCTCCCGTGCCTTCTAACGCTTCCTGCATTAGCCTCTCTCCATATATACTGAATAGGATAGACCAGCGTTCTTCAACGTGGGCTATAGCGCCCACCAGTGGGCGTTTAAGGTTTTTGGTGAGCGTTAAAGAACTCACCAAATGCTATTCTAATTTTTACACTGAAGTATAAAATTCTATAAGAAAGTTTAATGATACGCACACATATCCTCAAATGAGACAATGTACAATGGAAGCATGGATGGTGACTCCATTCATCACAAATGTGTGTGATATTAAATACCAAGAGGAGATAATAGAATTACTTCATGATGAGGAGTGTAAAGCCAATTTCAACCAAGGTGGATATGTGCAACTTTGGCAGAACAAGAAAATGCCCTCTCTGTGTCAATGCTTGTGGAAGAAAATATTGTTGCTCTTGCTGCTCATATCTAGTTGAGAAGGGATACAGTGCTGTCAACAATCTCCTGTCCAAAAAAAATAAATCGCTTACAAGTAACAAAAAGAGGAGATCTTCGAATGACTCTTGCAGACTTGAAGTCTGACATTGATTTGTAGGCATCAAGCACAAAGTACGCATTGAAATGTCTGTCAAATATTTCTTTTAATATTGTTTTGGGATTAATAAACATGGTTAAATTTGATGTATTTTTAAACATCTCTTTTATCAAAAATTTTATTGTTAAGTTGACACGGAAGGTGGGCGGTGAATTTATTTCAAATGGAAAAATATAGTAAAAGTGGGCAGTGAATCAAAAAAGGTTGAAGACCACTGGGATAGACGATAGAGAACAGCCCTGTCTTACTCCTCGAGCGAAATTTACTCCACTGGTTCCCGCATTCTCCAACCTGACCTTTACAACTTGATTCACGTATAGATTCCTGATCAGTCTGTCTTTCCAGTCTACACCTATATCCTTTAATATCGTCATCATCAGTACCCAATTTACTCTATCAAAGGCCTTCTGCCAGTCGACGAAACATAGGCAGAAATCTTGGCTGTGCTCTATTGCCCTTTCTGTTACGATTTTCTCAACACCGATAGCATCTCTGGTTCCTCGTCCTTTCCTGAAGCCGAATTGATCTTCCCCTAGAATTTCTTCAGCCTGTTTCTCTAGCCTTTTCTTAAGAATTCTCGTGATGATCTTCGATGTGTGTGACAGTAGGCTTGTCGTTCTGTAGTATTTACACTGCATTGCCTTTGACTTCTTCTATAGAGGGATCATTGTTACATCTAAGAAATCCTGAGGCCACTCTCCCGAGTCGAAAATCTTGTTAACTAATTTCGTAATCACTTTTTGTCCTTCTGATCCCATTAATTTAAGTGCCTCTGCCGGTATTCCAATTCTGCCTGTAGTTTTTCTTTTCTTCAGTTCTAATATCGCTTTTTCTACTTCGCTTTTCATAATACTTGGTCCCAAGTTGTCTTCTTCAATGTTATCCTCTTCTTCCAGTTCTACTTGTGCCAATCCTATCTGCTTGTTTTATAGTTTGTTGATGTATTCTTCCCATACCTGTGCGACTGCGACTATTTTTCCATCTGTATTCATAATTTTTTTACAACGAATCCCATTAGGCTTCTTATTTCTAACTCCAGTGCCCTAGCGTACATCATATCGTACCATCCTAACTTCTCCATCTGTTGTGTTTCCTCACATTTTTCATTTATCCAATTTTCCCTAGCTTTATCTGTTAACCTTCTCAACTCATTGTTTATGAGTCTATAGTTGGCTCTACCTTCTTCACTGTTAAGTTTTTCTATTTTCATCTCTCATCCATTTTCTCCAGCATTTCCTTAGTGATCCATGGTTTTCTGATTTTCTTCTCTTATTTTCCAATCTCTTTATTCAAGGTATCTTTGACACTGCCTTTAATTTCCCCCCATTCTGTATCCACGGTCTTCGGTTTCTTTTCCAAATTGCTGAGATTCTTCCAACTTCGTGCTGAATGCATCTTTCCTTTCTTTCAATTTTTCTAGGTCTTTCTCTTCTCGTTTTCCGTATTTGTTTAAGTTTTGTAGGTGCATCGACTATTAGAAGGATGTGATCCTGGTAATGTCTTAGCATTTTTTATGCTTTTCCTGAATCTTTGTTTTACTAGGATATGGAATATGAATATCATAACCAAATTATAAATCTAATAATCCACGGAGTTCTTTCAACTTTTCCACAGTGACGAAGACGAACATTAAATTTTTTCAGGAATGTCTTTATCACAATAAATCTAGTAAGCTGGAATGGGGACGAAATATAAGTCTTAAAAATCCCTTTCCTTTAGCTTTCTGGGAGTATCACTGCCGACTGCACGCACCCTCGCAGACGTGATTAAAAGTCAAATTCAGTTTTCTCCGGTTATGACCAACTTTATGCGGATCGAAAACGATGCCCATTAAAAGGCATTTAACTCTAATTTGGCGAATGAATCTTGGTGATAAATCGACGAAACGAGGACGAAGATGGGATAGAGCAAATCCAGTGGACGAAAAGTGGTTTTTGGCAAGGCGCGCTAAAATGTCGATTTGTCCCAAAGAGTTTAACGTCCTAGCTCTATTTAATTAAACCAAATCTCAATATGATACCGAAAAGGAAAACTGTATTTATATCATAATCCGTGTTAATATTTATGGAGAAAATCAAATTTAAGGGTAACTCAATAATAAATGAAAACTTTATTTGCCTCTCAAAAAATTAAAAATTGTACACAACTACTAACACGAATCACGGAAATAAGCACCAAACAGCTGATTAAACAATTACATGCACTATGTACGACTGAAAACCACCTTCGATGGTTTACCGATATTTGATAAAAATGATACACAAATATTTTTCTTATTTTTCGCTAGTAAGAAAGACGAATGCGATTCAAAATTTATGTCAGTAGTAGTTAAATTTAAACTCTAAGAACAAGTTCTTGGAAATTTTAATTTAGCATGTGGTAAAATATAACTACATAAAGACAGATTATCTGTTTACCTGGTGATTTTTAACGAGTTATTGGAGGTCAGAACTATAAATGAAACATAGTGCACACTCTTTTGTAAGCATTGTACTCTTTCCACAAATTTATGAATATGAATGGTTTCGAAGAATTGCATGACGAGGACGATCACTCGACGGAATCGGTTGTATTCTTATAGAAATAATAAAAAGTTTACTATGTGTGTTACATCTATTTCCCTATTATGGGTTCCACAAAATATCGACCTCTTCACTGAATCATATGTTAGCCGCAAGGTCTTATGTCACTAATTCTAGGTAAAAGATAAAATTTCTCGAAATGATGTTCACTTCCCACAAAATGTGTAAAATATTGAATTTCATTCCAAAATTAGACTTTGTTTTTAAAATTTTTTTAAATTCACTACGCAAAAATTGATACTTTATTTTTTGATTCATAACAAGTTGCAGATCTCTATTACACTATATTTTAAGGATTTCATACCGGTCAACTGCAAAAATAATACGAAAACAGAATGTGTTTTTACACACAGTAACAATACAAAGCTGGATAAAACTTGACGATAATATTAATTCTGAATAGATTAAAACTAGACAGTTTCATTTATCCTATCACGTTATCTGAATAAAAACGTACAATAGAGAACATATTACACGGTCCCGCATTACAAAAGTGAACAACCAAAATAAAAAAATGTTATGTTGATGTGGGAATGTGTTGGAACGAACAAAGGTGGCCATGATAATCTTAGAAATTTTTTGCAGCACCTAAATAAACGGCCCAAAATAAAACGGGAGAAAGACAGTGAGTCACATCTGAAATAGCAGCATGGAAAACGTGATGGAGGACAGAAGAAATTAACACCAACAGGATTAATCTTTTACTTAATATAAAAGAAGGGAACGAAAGAGAGAGAAGAGAAGCGGCGACCGAGGGAGATATAAAAAGAAAGAGTGATAGGGAAAAAAGAGCGAAAGGTAACAGTTAAATGGGGCAAGACGAAGAGCGGAGTGGAAGAGAAAAGGAAACACGAAAACACAGAGTAACGAACCAAAGAGACGAGCAAGGGCAAGAGCAAGGGAGACAAAAAAATCACTCCAGACACAAAAAATCGGAAGAAACGGCCTGCGAAAGATAAAGAGAGAAGTTAAGAGACAAGTTAAGAGAGAACAGAGGGAAATGAAGAAAACGCAATAGAAATCTACATGAAAATAGGTTTAGGGATGTAGAGGGCGAGGAGAAAAACAGGAGGAAAGAACGGAGAGAAAGGCAAAGAGTATGGAATAGAAAAATAGGTAGAGATAAAAATAGTAGTTATACTTGGCAATATTGATATAGAAAAATCGGTACAGCAATACATTGTACAAACTATCTCATATACTAATGCGTCGTTTAGTTATCTTTAGAAAATGAAAAATCGTATGAGCCGGTTTTTAAGAAAATCACATTGTTAAAGATGCCTAGAATTAACTAGCCTTATATTCATTTTTTGAGAAATATGAAATGAAATATTGAAGACGTAAACTCAAGTAGCTGTACGAAATTTGATCAAAATCGTTATAGCCGTTTTTGAGAAAATGAAATTGTTGTTAAAAATGCGTAGAATAAACTTCCCTTAATTATTGAGCAATGCCAACCATTTCTTCATAGCTTCTGCTCAGTATGATAAAATGCCTAAGTACGAGATTTCATTCATTTTCGCTATACCGTTTAGGCTCTAGAGCCAGTAACAGACAGACGGCATTGTGAAAACCACTTTTTCGGACTCGGCTACACCTAAAACGGATATTTCCGTAAAAATCTCGATTTTTTTCGCGATTACAATACTTTCTCAATATACTTCGTATATGAGAAAGTAAAAACCACTCTTTCGATGTAATTACAGCTAACAAAGGTAAAAGAAGAACTGTATTATGAAAGAGGAGCTGGAAAATTTGCCAAGCTTCTTCCGTATATTTTTAGCTATAAAACGATTTAAATAATAAAATTTCAGCAATTCCATTTATAGGAACATTTATAAAAATATTAAAAACTCTTATAACAATAAATTGTTTGAGTGAATAATATTTCTACAGTTAACTGTAAATTAGACACATTCCGCATTGATTAGCAGTGAACTTCCACAAAATACTTTCTTTTTGCTTGCTTTTTAATTAGGGGTTATATGATCTAACACAGGGTTCGGCAACGTTTTTCTGTCGCGTGCCACTTTCATCAATATTTCTCTTTGCGCCCTTCTTCGCGTGCCACTTTAAGAGAAACAGGTTAAAATATTAATGTTTTGCTTAGCAGGATTTATTTACAATAAAACTACAATAATTATTAATGAATCGCTTTAAAAACTTCTCACTGAAACGATAAAAAAAAACCGTCTTCTTCATAATTAATAGCCTCATCTAAAAATGCGTCCAACATAAAACCTTTTAATAAGACATTTCAGCGTGAATTGCATGAAGTTTTAAAGTAATAGTTTTTACTGTTTTGAAAAGAAGAAAATTAATATAATATAATTAATGACTTCCTTACCCTTCCATTTTTGTCGCCAAGTTTGTCAATTTTGGTTGATAACTGACAAGACAAGACAATCTTCAGAATTTTTTATTGTCACCTGATTGCGAACAGGATTAAGTGTATTTTCCATTAAAGAAAACACTTGCTAGCAACAGTAGTTAGTTCCAAATGTAGACAAAATAGAGAATGCAACTTTTTTCATTGCCGACAGTTTTGTTGGAAGCTGAGCCCGAGTACGTGAGCAAATATCTAAGCAACTGTTTTCTTTTTTTTTTTTAACCTCGTCCTTCATAGATGAAAACTTATCGATCCACAAGTCTGAACTCAGGAAATCAATTAACTCCACCTCAATCCCAAGAAACTTGAAATACTGCAGCACGAGATCAATTTCTGTTGTTTTCTCGGGATACAATATATATTTTAAAATCGGACCGTGAGTTTGGAGGTCTTTGGAATCGCCGCGAAAACTCTTCCTTCAAGAGAATTATATACTTACGCAAATTTGTTATTATAAATTTTAAATTTTCATCACTATCAATAAATAGTTTCAATTTGGGAACATAATTCAGGTTCCATTTCTGAAGATCATCCTCGAAGAGCTGCAATTTCTTACAAAATTCCTTCCACCCTTCATACAAGTAAAACCCAGTCAGCCTTTTACCTTGAAGCTTGTCATTCAACTTATTCAAATGTGAAGCTATGTCTGATTATTCTCCAACTGATGATAGTTTTTTCCAATTCCACGGAGAAAGATTTTACTTTAATCAAAGCAACTGAAGAAAACAAGATCCACCGAAAAGGCTAACATAGGCCTATCTAGCTATTTTTGGAATAGCTGAACAAAACCAATATTTTTACTCATCACTGAAGGTAACTCATCGGTAATCACAGAAAACAGTTTATTTTTAAAATAAAAATCTATGAATGTATAAATCTTCCGCTTTTGTAGTTCCGAACATCGGAGAAACGGCACGCACTTCTTCTATCACAGTCACCCTTTGCTCAATAAAAGCGTGCAAACAATGTCAAACGGGCAACGTCATTTATGTCCGCGGCTTTACTGCTGCATACACACCTTCTCTTTTAGTTATTCCTTGCAGGAAAATAGCTATTTTTCAATTTAAACTATTTTTTGGGATATAAATGCGACGTTCAGTTAGGGATACCTGTTTCTTTAAGTTTTTGAGAAGTGTATGGCGTACTCTTTTTTTAAAAAAATATTTCTTTAAAAATGTATTTTGTGTACTTTCGTCATTAGACGATGGTGCCATCTCAAAATCTCTTCGCGTGCCAACTAAAACGTCTTGGCGTGCCACCCAGTGGCACGGATGCCATAGGTTTCCGACCCCTAGTCTAACATTTGCCACTGATGATACAAACCTCGAGCTTAGCTCGATACTTCATATTTCGGAGAGTGGGAATGTCGTAATCAATATTTTCTTAGCGAGCGAATTTAAGGTGAGTCATTGAGTAGTTTTTTTAAGAGCGAGGGGAAGGAAGAGACGAAAATAACGGGAGAAGGAAGAAAACAAAAACGGAATGAGAAACGAATCATTAGAATAAAACAATGGAAAAGATGAATAAGACAATTATAAAGAGACAGAGAAAGAACAGTAAGGAAAAAGCACAGGCTAAAAGAGATTAGAAATGAAGATGCAAAAACAACGAAGTAGGAAAAGAGAAAATTAAAGAAAACAGAGAAAAGAGAGATAGGAGAGAACGAAAAAGTCGCACTAGCAGAGATGGAGAGAGAGAGAGAGGCAAAAACGAGATTGAGGGAGTGTAGGGAAGAGGAAGAGACAGATTCCCTTCAAAGTGTTAAAATAAGCAAAAGAAACTGAAAACGTTAAAATAAAAAAGAGCGAGAGGGGGGGGGGGGGGGGGGGGAGGTCCTTCGGTGCACAGAAGCGCAACCATTTTCGAATTTGTTCCGGAAGTACGTGCACCCCAGTGCGATAGCGCTTCAATGCAGAGGGCCACAGGCGTACGAAACGTCTCTCTCTCTCTCACACTCACTCACTCTCCTCCGGGTCGATGGAAAGAAGGGAGGGGCAAAGGATAGAGTAACGGGGAGAGATACGGAGGGAGGGAGAGAGAGAGGGAAGTGGAAGGGAGATAGAGAGGGGAGAAAGAGTGGGATAGAGAGGAGGAAGAAATGAAGAGAGGGAAAGGGGGAGGGAGATGTATGGGGAGTACGAGAGAGAGAGGAGAGGGAGGGATTGAGAGGAGAAAGGGATATAAAGAAAAAGAGAGGGGGAAGAGGGAGAGACGTGGAGGCAAAGGAAGAGGGAACACAGTGGGAGGGAAAAGAAAGAGGAGAGAGAGGGGGGGGAAGGGAAAGAGGGAAGTGAGAGATGGAGAGAGAGGGAGGAAGGGATGGGATAGAGAGGGAGGAAGGAATGGATAGGAGAGAGGGAGGAATGAATAGGAGGGAGAGAGGAAGAGATGGGAGGGAGGGTAGAGATATAGAGAAAGAGAGAGGAGTAGAGAGGGATCGGAGAAGGAAAGAGAGGGGAAGGAAAGGGAGGAGGGGGCACTCTCTACCCTCATTCCCCCTCTCCACTCCAGAAGCAGCGGCAGCAGCCACGTCGAGTCTCGTGTTTATTTAATGGCGCCGCCGCCCTCAGCGCCCCCGATGAATGCTTTCCAGTTTAGAAACGCGATGGTACGAGAGGAGGAAAACGCAATCGCGACTACTTATCATTTGCTACACGCGACATCGACGCTCAAGGAACCCACCTACGCTCGATCGATATAAGCGTGTCATAAGTTCGTGGAATGAATTATGCGAAATGGATTCGATTTCAACAGCGTCTGTACGTGTGTTTGTGTGTAATGTTTCGGTCGATCTCCCTTAAATCGAATTTCTACGACTCGAATTTTCAGTTTCTCAGCAAATAAATTTATTTCAGCCACTGTATATATATATATATACTTGCGGAAGAGGAAAAGTAAATAAGGATATTTAGGGCAACTAGGTGTTGGCGAAAACCCAGTTAGCACTTACCGGAAGGAGAACCGCTGGGGTGTCGGTGAGACACATTTGTAGACGTTGTTGGAGCTTTCGTCAGCACAAGAGAGACACAACTCTCTACAAATGTGTCTCTTCGACACCCCAGCGGCTCTCCTTCCGGTAAGTTCTCATTGAGTTTCCTTCGACACCTAGTTACCTTAATATATATACACACACATACATACATAATACTAATAGGTGCTTGCATTTTGCAAGCACTTTATCTCACCTTAATATGCACAGTATGAGTAGACAATTAATTTTTAAATGCAGAAGTTTGCAGCTCTGCACCGATTTACGGGCTTTTCACTTTGGACAATATTAGGGTTAAAAACAAACCCTAAAATTTGTAATTATAATAATTTTATATTTTTTTCATCGTTTGTTACGAATAACACACATTTATGACAAATTTTGTTGATGTAACACCTCTAGAAGTGCACTTATATATATATATATATATATATATATATATATATATATATATATATAAATTGTCGCTGGAAAACCAAGATCTAAGTTTCTAAAAAATATCATCACCCTAGTTTAACTTTTATGAATTTTTAAGGCCAAATAAATAAATAAATTTAAATTTCTATAATCCACATTTGGTTTATAGCCAATTCTACCTTTAGAAAAAAATGTCAGCATTGTAGCATATTTAGAAATACCTAAAACAATAAATATTTGTTTAAATTTTGGGATTTTTTTAACTGCCAAAAACAAACATTATCGCAATTTTCGATTTTTCTCGTCGGTTTTGTCATTAGACCTACCTACATGTCAAATTTCAAGCACCTAGCTTATACGGAAGTGCCTAATAATTTGTATATTCCTAAGTAAGAAGCAGCTATATATTATAGATGTGTCTGTATATTTGTGCATTTATGTGTGCGTGTGTCCCTATATATATGTTTGTGTGTGTGTTTATGTTGAGTTGAAAATCTGTCATGCAAATTTTCATGACTCGCTTTAAAGTTTGAGTTACAGAAATTCGACAGTGTGTATTTATACGTCTGTATATATTTACATTCATCCATGTATATTACAAATATACATACTCGTAAATGAAAGTGCGTTACAGTATTAATATTTGCATGTATATTTATGTTTATCTGACCTCACATGATAGTACACAAACGCACACACTTTGGATAATACGGCGTTTTGTTACTGCGGATGATATTTATAAAATCTTTAAATTATACAAGGGTTAATGAACAATAATCTCATTTCCAACCTCAATCTTCTAACTCCTCCAGGAATCGACGATTCCGTCCACAATCGCGATATTATAGGCTCATCCGACTTCCCTGACGTCTTTGTACACCTTTAACTCCAATTCTACCATCCTTTTGACATCCCCTACGTTTCTCTACTCACTTTCTCTTCCTTTCCATGATCCTTTTCTGTCCTAAAATTTCCACTTTTTTATTGCGCACATTTATACGTTTCACCATTTTTCATAATTTTTAACCTCGAAAAAAAAAAATGGACCATACTCGTACCTCTTCTCGCTTTTACTGCGAGACACACATGGGACAAAAAAGTTCCGATCTTGCCTTTTTTCTAATTTCTACTCTCTTTTTGCAGGCGTGCGTCTGGCAACGATGACGACTACCAAACGCACATCGCACACCATTTCACCTTCGCGAATATGTATGCATATTTATATATGTATACACAGAATAATTTAAAATTATGTATAAACACTTAAAGAGTTACAGCATCCCAAAAAGTTTATTGATTAAAACACAAACAAAAATATTTTTACATTGACTAGATATGTGGAAATTTTATACACAGAAAAACTTAATTTAGATGTTCAAAATGTCCATACAACGTGACCAAGTTATCTATGAAATACAGCAGTTTAAAGTGTTTATACATAATTTTGAATCACCCTGTATTTATAATATATTTTGTGTGTACGTATATATATATATATATATAGTATATATATATATATAGTATATATATTCTGCTATCCCCCTCTCTCTGCATATTTCTTCACCTCTCTCTTTCCTCCCTGTTTTCCTCTCGTCCCCTCCCTCTCATCTCTTTCGTTTCCCTCCCTACATATATATATATATATATATATATACACACACGTGAGTTAATATGCGTATAGTCATATATCTATGACTGCACACATTAACTTACATATATGCATGCATATAAGTATATGTGCATATACACAAAATATGCGTGTGTATATATATATATGTATGTATGTAGGTATAAATACGATTTATGTAAGTTTGAAACACATTTATACATATATATATATACGCGTGTAGCCTATGCATGCGGTCTCTTGGAGATAAAGAGAGAGAGAGGGCGAAGCACGCACGCGAGGCACGGCGAGGGAAAATGTGAGGAAGGTCGATCGATGAGAAGCTCTTTCCAAGAGGGAGGGAGAGGAGAGGAAGGAGGTGGCGAGAGAGAGAGAGGGGGGGGGGGGGGGGAGAGGAGTAGAGGATGAAGAAAGGGGGCAGAGAGGGGATAAGGGTAAAGAGAGAGAGGTGGGGGATAAGGGGATGGAAAAGAGAGTGAGACAGAGAGAGAGAGAGAGGTCGCACGCGAAACCGCGGGAAACAGTTGAAGGCGGAGGAAAACACTGGGACTCATTTCGTCTTTTAAAAATTTTGGTCGGCCCTTTGTTTCTTTCTCCCCCAAACACTCTCCCGCCCACTCTCTTTCTCTCTCTTTTTACCGATTTCTCTCTTCCTTCGTCTGCCTACGTTTTTCTTTCGGTTTCAATCTTTTTCCTCACTTTTTCCCTCGTGTTCGCTTATTTCTTCCTCGTTTTCATTTTTCATTCCAGTCTTTTTCTCTTCACATCCATTTGTCTCTTCTTGCTCTCGCTAAAACTTTATCTTTTTCTCGTCCTAGATTTATCAACATTTTTCTGTCCCCATATCCTCAGATTAAAACTACATTTCACCTCTTTTCACTCATTCTTCTTCGCTCGCTCTTCGTACCTCTATCCCTGCTTTGCCTACCTTTCTCCTTCTCTCTCCATTTATTAATCTCTCTCTATCCCTCCCTACGTCCGTTTATCTATTTTTCTTTCAATTAATATCATTATCACACTCTCTCTCTGTACTCTCAGCTTATTACTTTCATTTTCTTTCTCCCTATCCACCTTCTTCGCTTTTATCAGTCCTATTTATTCCTATTTCCTTCATCTCTCTTCTCTTTATCCCCTTTTATATCTTTTGCCTTCCAGTCTTCCCCCCGTTTATCAATATTTCCTCCTATTCTTTTAGCATTAAGCTCCCTCTTTTTCGCGGATCTCATTACATTCCATCCTGTCTTTCCTTCTCCACTCTTCCCTCTCATGTCCATATCTGTTAAATGTGTTCGATATCCCGAAGTCTATAGCAATGTAATTTGCTTAATGACTGATAAATATCATTATTACTTTAATTTGTTTCCTCTCCGTTTCCTTTTTCCGTCCCTCCCCCTTTTTGACATTTTTTATCTATTTATATTAGCTTCAAAGCCTTCCTCTTCCTTTCTCTCACACCTTCGCCTCCCCTTTCCTTATATTTACTCTTTTAACTCTTGCACTTTCGTTCTCCCTCTCTCTTTTTGCCTCTGGGTAAACACGAACCCCTTTTTTCCGTCTCTCGACTCAATCAACGACGCGAACGAACCGAAAGACGATTTCACGATTAAGGGCGAATGACAAAATAATCGCTAATGAGAGTGATAATACCGCGAGCGCTTTGGCCAATGGAAAGCCGTTTCTGCGAGGACAAACGGAAATTTTGAAAGCGGTACCTCGGGCGATGGGAATAATTTATTATCTTTTTATTTCCCACGACGAGTAATGAATTAACTTATCAACTCGTTCGCTAATTAACTGGATAAGTTATCGAGGAAAATATTGAATTCCGTCGGGAGTAAAATACGAGGATATATTGACAAAAAATTGAAACTTGATTCATGACCTTCGCAGGCTGCCTAACCTTCGGCATATAAGGACCAATGATTAATGCATAAAAATCAAGGCGATTTTGAATGTTGTCAACATATTTGCCATCAGCTCGGCATTATTATTCTTAATTCTTCATTCCTAATGCATCGCCCTACAAAACATATTACGCTAGTACACCCAACTCAAGAAATAATTATTCACAAATTCCTCCGCTTCTTTTGTGAAAACTCAAATTTCACCAAAACAAGTGTAATTAAAATTAACAAGTCACAGTGGATTCACTTTACGACACATGCGAAGAAATTGTAATGGTAATTTACAAAACAGCGATTTACCTGGCTTGCGATGAATCATATACTTAACTAATTAATAATCTCCATTAAAATCAAAATAAAAGACAAAGATAAAATAAATTTGTATATGAAGCTTGTCAAATTAACGAGATTATATACGTAAAAGAATAATATTTAATGGATAAATTCAGCGGTTGTGACTGCCTTCAAAGTAATCACATTGCGACTATTTACATGCATTCAAGCGTCTATTCCATCACTGAAAATGTGTCTGGAGATCATTTCCTGTGAGACTGTTCTGCACCGCCGCCGCATTGTACCCAATGTCTTTAACGGATTCCAAATGGGTTCATCTTAAAGAGGGTTTCAGTATCGAGAGTAAAAAACTTGCGCGTTGTTAAATATGGCGAGTAGGGTGGTTGTACCATTACAGGGATTTCTTTACTTTCCAGAAATTGCCTTAAGGTTAGCGCAGTGTGCGTAGAAATGTTGTCATAATGAAAGGATCCATTGTTTGGCCAGAGATTCGGCCGAATGACTTCTCGTGAACGTTCTAAAAACTGAAGATTTTGTTCCGAAAGAATAAATTTCCAGTGGACGATCTCTTTAATGCAAAAAAATATCAGAATGGTTTTGACTTTTGATTTGGACGCTTTTTTCGCCTGGTTGAAGTCAGAATCATCGTATTCCCTTCTCCAAATCTCTTTGCTTTCTTTACATTGTACCATCGCTATGGACAATATTATTAAGCATTTCATGAGCATCTGTGGTACTTATGTAAAACTGGATATTTTTTTGCTGATACGAAGTTCTCTAAGTTACCTTAATTTTATCCCGCTATAACAAAACAATACTTCAACAACGAGTACTTTTACTACAACAGCACAAACCCGATCGCTACGTATAACAGATAAATCATGTAGGTAGTCATTCCAGCAAAAAATGGCTCACCGGTGTTGTTCCGGGTCGCACAAAAAACCTGTATCGTTGCTTATCCGTCAGAGCTCTTTCATGGAATCTGTCATGTCAAATGGTTAGCATCAAACTGAATTTTTTTTTTCGCGTCAACTCATAGGTACCTAAACAAGATGACTACTGTGATCACATTTGTAACAAATTCGTCAGTATGCTCTAGTGACCCGATACAGTTGAGCGTGTTTCGAAGTGCGGCGATTTCGCGATGTCGGAGAATCCAGAGCAACGCATCTGCATTCATTTTTGTTTTAAAATTGGAAAAACGGCCAGTGAAACCTTTGATTCGCTCAAAATAGCTTACGAAGATGCTGCTATGGGCCGCACACAGGTTTTCGAGTGGTTTCGTCGTTTTAAAGAAGGATGAACTTCATTTGAAGGTGACGCGCGATCTGGACGGCCCTCAACATCAAGAAATGAGGAAAATGTTGCAAAGGTGCGAAGTCGCCTAAGAAATGATCGACGTTTGACCGTTAGAGAGATTTCAGAAGATGTTCGAATCTCAATGGGTTCATGCCATGCAATTTTAACAGAATGGTTGAACATGAGGCGTGTTTCAGCGAAGTTCGTTCCGCGGCTACTTACTGAAGAGCAAAGGGAACATCGCATGTCTACGGCCTCCGATCTGTTTGAGCGTGCTTGCGAAGATGAAGACTTCTTAAAGAAAATTGTGACAAGTGATGAGACGTGGGTTTACGGGTATTCTTTCTATTATAGCTACTTATAGTAGAATGCAAAAATGCCATTCTATGCCTCAGTCCGGATACTTTTTGAAAAGACCTCGTATATATGTATATGTGTATATGTATATATATATATATATATATAAATACTACGGAAGAGGAAAGGTAAGTAAGGATATTTAGGGCAACTAGGTGTTGAAGGAAACCCAGTGAACACTTACCGGAAGTAGAGCCGCTGGGGTTTGGAGAGACACATTTGTAGAGGTTAGAGCTTTCGGGATGATCTCTTTGTCAGCACAAGAGAGACCTAGTTGCCCTAAAAAAAAAAAAAAAAAATATATATATATATATATATATACACATACAGTTTTATAGATATGTGAATGTATCATGTAAGAAGCGTCAATATATTATAGATATATATTTACATGTTTATATGTGTGAGAAATTTCACATTATTTTAATCTGCCAATATATCATTTAATCCTAAGGTTTAGTTATTGAGCTATCATGCGATAAGGAGAAAAGACAATGTTGGAGGTTGGATTTAACTCTTTCCTTCCCACGTTTTCCCTCTGTTTTTCTCCCTCATCCCTCCATTCCTCTTTCCTCCCTCACTCCGCTTCGCGCCCTCGGACGAAACGAAAATCCCACTTTTTTCACTCTCTCCCCCCCGTCTCATTCCCTCTCATTTCCCCTAAAAATCGTTAAGCGCAACAACCATCCGTTTTTATTCGCGCGTAAAATGGGAGGCCGTCGTTACGTGAGGAGGAAGCGCGCGCTGGAAGGGAGGGAAAGAAAGAAGGGGGAAAAAGAGGAGAGAGTCGTGGGAGAGGGCGGAAGGGAGAGAGAGGATGAAAGAGGGAGGATGAAAGAGGGAGGCGAAGAGCGATTGTATTGTTATGGTGAGGCGAGAGGGGTAAGGATGCGAAGAAGAGTGATGAGAGGTGATGAAGGAGCGAGGGAAGAAATGAGAAAGAGCAGAAATAGGAGCGTGGGCGTTGGGGGTGAAGGAACTTAATAGATAAATAGTTGCTCGTCTTCGTTAGGAGGAGATTGACATACGTTTCCTCTTACGAGAGGAGATTCGTGTATGCGTGCGTGTATGCGGCGGAGAGAGGAAAAGGGGGATGGAAGTTGTTTGGGAAATTGGAATGGAAGTGACACGAGCGTATAAAGAGTAAAGAGCAAATATTGTAAATCCAGAGAAAGACCGACGGCTATATAAGAGAAACGAGGGTTAGAAAGAAGAGAGAAAATGAGGTGAAGGAATTTCCATTAGTTCGGGAGTGAATTCGTCGAAGATTCTATCGATAGAATGTAGACATTTATATTTTATGGCGATAACAAGGGAAATTACGAAATTTTCTCTTTACCGCAAGAAAATTGTTCTTCAATTTCCTAAGCTGCGAGTTATGTGGCGATGAAACGCAAATATTCTTCATTTGTGTATGATACTAATTTTCTCGTATAAAATTACCTCTGGTAAACAGGAAGGATTTTATTGCTAATTTGTGCGTTGACATATTTCTCTTTTCGCGGACACAATTTATTTTCCGTAACTGTCTTCTATGCGCAACAAAGAATTTTTTGCTGAGACAATATAAAAATAGTACAATATAAATTTGCTGATGTGATTCATTAAGGTACTGAATACTTTTATTTAGATTTCACGTTGAAACGAAAATAATTGTACGATCATTTAAACCTCTCAAAGAAACGCGAAGGAAAACGAACAAGTTAATTTTTCCAACGCTATACACAAAATCTGATTCAGAACTTGGGCAGCAAATTTCCAGGAGGGGAAGCTTTCACGCGACAAAGCAACGCTTAAAAAAGTACAACAGAAATCCCTCTTATTCTCTTCCAAAAAAATCGGTACAACATACATTGTACAAACTTTCTCATATACTACTGCGTCGTTTGTTATATTTTGAAAATTATCAAGTAGAATCGTTATAAACGTCAACTTAAATAACTATACGAAATTTGACGAAAATCGTATGAGCCGTTTTTCTGAAAATCCAATTGTTATTAAAGTTTCCCAAGAATAAACTAGCCTTATATTCATTCTTTCAGAAATACGAACTATGTAGTATTATTTCACACGTAAACTCTAGTAACTGTACAAAATTTGACCAAAATTGTATCATCCGTTTTAAAGAAAATCACATTGTTGTTAAAGATGCCTAGAATAAACAAGCTTTATATTCATTTTTCGAGAAATATAAACTCTGTAGTACTATTGATGACGTAAACTCAAGTAACTGTACGAAATTTGATCAAAATCGTTAGAGCCGTTTTTCAGAAAATCAAATTGGTATTAAAAATGCGTAGAATAAACTTCCCTTAATCATTGAGCAATATCAACCATTTCTTCATAGTTCTACTCTGCATGATAAAATGCCTAAATACGAGATTTCACTCATTTTCGCTGTACCGTTTAGGCTCCAGAGCCAATAACAGACAGACAGACAGACGGCGTTCGAACACCACTTTTTCGGACTTAGGTACACCTAAAACGTATATTTCCTTCAAAATCTTGAGGTCGAATTTTTTCGCGATTACAATATTTTCTCAATATACTTCGTATAATGAGAAAGTAAAAAGGGTTGACTCATACAAACTTTTCATGACCACTGTCCAGCTCGAACGATACCCTCTCCTCTAAGACAATACAGCACGAACCACACTACACGCCTAAAAATAAGGAGGACACCGCACGAATATCCCGACGTAACAGGTAGACCCGAGTGTACACAATGCACACAAGTGTTTGGTAACCGAGAAGGAACGAGCAACAGCAGGTGAAGGAGCAGCAGCAAAATGGAGGGAGAGGGCGAGCGAACGAGCGGCAAAGCGAGCAACCCCTCAACTGCGGTGATTTAACGGTTCGGCCGACGGTAAAAAAAGATTAACCTTCTAGACAGGTACAAATGGCATGGATCTCGAATTATGGAAAGAGGGGGAGAGAGAGAGAGTGATTGAGATGATAATCTCCTCGGAACAGACTGGCAATTAGCGTCCTATACAACGCATAATTCTGCGCCGATAAAAACTACGACCGGGATGGATATATCTCCCACGTGTCCTCACCGAATGGATAAATGGAAAGATGGGGAGGACGTGACTTTATGGAAGAGGTGGGGGGGAGGGGAGAAGGGAAGAATAGGCCCGTAAGGGGGCGGGGGGGAAAAGAGGGGAAGGGGAGCTGTTGCGGTGGCAGTGCCAGCGTTATGGATCCGCGGGAGGCGGCAAAGAACGGGTCATTTCGGAGGGAAAGGGGGAGAGAATACGGGGAGGCGGAGGAAAGTGCGTGATTCCGAGTTGGAGGCGTGGCGAGAGGGAGGTGGAGGGGTTATCGGGGAGGGGGGGGGTGGTAATGCGAATGTGGAACAGCGGCGACTCGGGGGTTGGGTAACCAAACCCTGTGGGGTGCAGTTGGCGATCGAGAAAGCAGATTATAGGGAAAGATGTTGGGAGTTGGGGGGAAGGATTGAAACGAGGGGGAGTGAGGGGGGAGGAGATAGAGTCGGAGGAGGGGGTGAGATGGAGGAGAGGGAGTTACTGAGAGAGGTTGGCTCCCCCTTTTGAGCCTATATTCTCGCAGGTTTCTCGAAAAGAGGGTGCGAAAGGAATACGGCTGAGACAGGGTTGATTTTCAAAACAGCGACGAGGATAACGAATAAAGGATCGAAGATCGTATTCAAAGGGGCGACGGGGTTGGGCGCATTAGGGAGACGGGAGAGAAAAAGAGAGAGAGAGAGAGGGGAGGGGAGAGGGATACAAGAGGGGGGAAAGGGCGGAGCGAGGGAGCGATTTGCAAGAGTTATTATTACGGGGACTTTATTTTATTGCGAAGGATGATAAATTAAAGGGAAAAAGGTTTTTCGAGATCCTATCCATTTCGCCCTTTGGAGATTTTTTTCTCTACTATTAGAATCCGGGAGAGAAAAATGGTGTTTTTGGGCCTCGCATTATGGAGAGCGAGAAAAAAGGAAGAGAAATTGGAATTTTTTGTTTTTCGCGTTTTCATTCATTTGGGTTTAAAATACATGAGCATATTTCCGCATAACCTTTGAAGCAGAACAATGGGTCAGATTAAAGAAAGGCTTATGATTTAATCTAAACCAATACAGACCCGATGTACGATGGTATATATCGCCGAAGTTCTAAAAAAAACTTTAACGGTCTCCTGTTATTAGGGTTTCTTTACATTTAACCAAATGTATCGTTTTAAAGAAAAAGTTGCGTAATAATTTGTTTTTTGTTACTCTTACATATGATAATTTCAAGAAACAATTCTAATTTTATTCTTCAACATTGAAAGTATATTCAACCTATGACCCGATGTACGATGGTATATATCGCCGAAGTTCTAAAAAAAACTTTAACGGTCTCCTGTTATTAGGGTTTCTTTACATTTAACCAAATGTATCGTTTTAAAGAAAAAGTTGCGTAATAATTTGTTTTTTGTTACTCTTACATATGATAATTTCAAGAAACAATTCTAATTTTATTCTTCAACATTGAAAGTATATTCAACCTATGACCCGATGTACGATGGTATATATCGCCGAAGTTCTAAAAAAACTTTAACGGTCTCCTGTTATTAGGGTTTCTTTACATTTAACCAAATCTATCGTTTGAAAGAAAAAGTTGCGTAATAATTTGCTTTTTGTTACTCTTACATATGATAATTTCAAGAAACAATTCTAATTTTATTCATCAACATTGAAAGTATATTCAACCTATGACTATGTGACCGCGTTAAATTCGATAATAACCGGTAGAAATCGTAAGAACCAAACGAAAACCTGTTATTCCAAAAAATTAACTTATTGGCCAATAAAGGACTTATGAAAGGGTTTAAGAATATCTACTCCTTACAAAGTTAAAGAGTTAAATTTTAAACGATTTGTAAATACTGCGAGTTATTCTGCTCCCAAGCTTTGCTTGAAAAATGTAAATGAAACTGCCAGATCTTTCATTAAAATTTCTTCCATAGTCCACCTTCCTATATGGTATCATTAATAGTACAATTAAATCTCCAAATGTACTTCCCCTCTTTCATTTACGTACGTCATCTCGAGTATCTCAGCTTTATTGACTGTTTCATATATGTACGCCTTTCAAAAAGACCACTGTTCTATCGAATATCGAAAATATATAGCACCCTCCAATGTGCCTCTTCAGCTATATTTTCAACAGCAAAACCGTTACATTTATAATTTGTCATTTGTTATGCTGATAGTGGTAGTGATGTTAGCTCATTGTAAACTTGCAAATTAATTATTTTATATTTTATCTTTAGCTACAAATAAATGATTCATCGTTGAATTCTGGGTTAAATAAACTTAAATGAGCTATCTTACTGGCAACCATCAACGAAATAACAGTATTTTTCAATAACATGACGTTCTAGAACAGCGTAAATTCTCTTAATTTCACATAGTTCACTATGAAATATAATGTTCCAAACACTTATTTAAGAAAGGAAGAAGTTGATTTACGAGATAACCCACCTCTACGAGGCCGTTCAATAAAGAGTGATCATTAATTTTTTCTAAAAACTATTTATGCAACAGTTGCGGCTTAGCTGCAGAATGTTGCACCAATCCATCTTTCATTACATCACTAATGCGATGATATCTCATGCACAGCATGTCGGAGGGGCAGCGACACTACTGCACTTCTGTTCAGTTTCGCCTACGGAGCAATGGAGGACGCACGAGGAACAGAACAACAGCACGCTGCTCCGAAATTTTGTTATCGCCTCAAAATACATCAGCTGAAGCCTACAGCATGTTGCACGAGGCATACTGTGAATATGCGCTTCCATATAGCACAGTCCGGTGTCGTTTAAAATGTTTCAAGAGGGACGCGAGGCAAGAGTTCTCCAGTCGCTGCAGTGAACAAGGTATCAACACCACTGCTTTACCAGCTTATACCATCATGTTGTGCCAAGGCATATGTCAGTCACAGGACAGTACTATAACTCTGTACGGAAGACTTTGTGAGAAGATATCCGACGGAAACGGCCGCAGCTGCGAGCAAGCAAGTGGTTGCTTCATCAAGAAAATGTGCGACCTCACATTACTCATCTTGTCACACAGTACCTAACCCGCATCAATGTGACATGTCTCCCTCACCCACCATATAGCCCAGATATAGCACCCTGCGGGCAAAACATTTCCAGCCATCGAAAGAAGTTGTGAAGGCAGCGGAGACGATCCTAAAAGCTATGTCGTGCAATATCTTCTCCCAGATGTGTTTGTAAAGTGGCAGCAACATTGGGAAAAGTGTATTGCACGTAACAGGGACTACTTTGAAAAAGACCATCAAGACCTAGAAGATAATTAGTGAGATGATCTCACGAGAGAATCATGATCACTCTTTATTGAACAGCCCTCGTATTTATCGCATATTCTGATGTATGTTTACCTACGTATACTCGACTGGATTAAGTCTTTATTTTCGAAAAGTAGCTTCTAAAAAAAGCACACACAACTAAGGTTTTAAATATGAAATCCCATCTACCATGAAGTTACTCGAGAGGTTGAGGGAGAGGGAGAACGGGAAGGAGAGACAGAGAGAGAAAAAGAGGCGAAAAGGAGAGAGAATGGATGCGATAGGTTTGACAGGGAAAGAGAAGGGGAAGGGAGGGAGCAAGAGAAAAGGGAAAGATAGAGACGGAGTGAGGGAGGGCGGATACTTGCCAGGTAGACAGATGAGCGACGATTTAAATTTTAATGGCTCGCATTCTCCTCCCTACCTATCCCCTCCCGCACCCTTCCACTCTCACCTGCCTCCTTCCTTCCCAAACTCCTCACACTTCCTCTCCCTTCTAGCCTCCCCCTTCCGTCTCCCTCCTCCTCCTCCCCACTTCCTCCTATCTCCTCTCTTTTTTTTATGCCTCCATCCTTTCCGTTATCAGGAATGCCTCCCCCCCTCTCTCTCCCACCCCCCCTCTCTCCCCTCTCTCTCGCTTTCCCTCAGTTCACCATCTAACCGAAAATTATGTGTTAGGGAGGTCGGATGTATAAAATTGCTGAATACCGGAGCGTTACCGTGGAAATGGAGAGGAAACACTGGGGGAGATGGATTGGAAACGGGTGACGGAGATAAGTAAGAAAGGTGAGTTGTGGGGATGGGGTGTGGGATAGAGATAAAGAGAGAGAGAGAGAGAGAGAGAGAGAGAGAGAGAGAGAGAGAGAGAGAGAGAGAGAGAGACAGGAAGGGAAGATATTAGGGAGATATTAGGAGAGAGCGAAGGAGATAAGCGAGAGAGAGAAAGAGCGAAGAAAGAGGAGAAAGTGGGGGAGGGGGTGGGAATGAGGTATGGCGCGGCAGGAGGACATAGATAGGGCTGGGATACAGGACGAAAAAAAAGCGAGAAAATGAAATTTAAAAATTAAGAGAAAAGGGAAAAGCGAGAAATTTAGAATGGGGAGGAGGATAAAAGGGAGAAGTAATGGGATTGAAAAAAAATCAGGTTCACAAGGAGAGTTATAGTGACAAGGAGGAAAGGGAAAGAATGGGAGGGGACGAGGAGGGAGGGAGGGTGAGAAGAGGGAGGGAACGGAGGGAGAAAAACGGAGGAGTGGCGGAGGAGAATATATTTAAGGTGGGTAAAGGAGAGAGGTAGGAAAGGGAGAGACGAAGGAGATAACGGAGGGAGGAGAGAGAAAGGTAATGAGGAGAGAGGGAATGGCGGGAAGAGAAGGAAATTAGGGAGAAAAAGAGAATAGAGATAGAAGGAGAAAACTGTGGAAGAAAGGAAGGAGAGAGAGAGAGAGGGAGGGAGGGCAAGAGAATAATCAGAGAGAGGGTAAAGTAGAGAAATATATAAAGGAAGAGAGAGGAAAGAGATAAAAGATGAAGCAGAGAGAGGGAGGAAAGATAAAGGAAGGAGAGTGGAGAGAGAGAAGGTGCAAAAAGAGAAAGGGAGGGGGAAGGGCGTGAGAAGGGAAAACAAATAAGTGGGGTTGGGTAGGAGAAGGTTGGGCGAGTAAATATTAGGTAAAGGGTTGGGATTTGCCGAAAAGAGAGGGTTTGAATGAGTTCTCATTGAGTGGGCGTGAGGGATGAATGGACCCCAGCGGAATGGGATTCATCTACATGGGTTTAATTTGAGGAGGCATTTTAATAACGAGACACTTCGTAGTATTGATTAAGGTGGATCATCGCGGTTAAGTATCACACGTGAGCTTTCGTGAATGATAAATCGCGCCGAGGATTTTTATAAATTTTAAATGGGTTTATGTATGAGGTTCCGCGCTTATATTCCCCATCAAAAATTAATTCGAAAAAGAAATTAATGATTTTTTTTAGCGTGAACATATTTCATCGGTGTTTTCGAGGTTCATTCTTTACGTATCGTCATCAATTTCTATTTTCCGGCTGGATGTTCAATTATTTTTCGCTGTTGAAGTTTATGCAGCATTTTAATGTACATCGTTTTTTTTGTTTCTGCCATTCTGTCTAACTCGCGCTAATTTTTCTCCCCCATTGCTCGTTGATTTCAATTATTTATGGAATACACCTGGTATTCTAGTAAGAACTGTGTGAAATAAAGCCCCGATTTCGATTCCAGGAATAAAATTATAATGAGTGCAGCGTATTTTAAATTTATATTGAAAATTATTTTTAATCGTATAAATTTGGGAATTGAATCAAAAATGGCCTGAAATGGAAATTCAATTTCCTGATGTCAATTTTCAAATATGCGTGGAATCGTTCCCAAAGTTTGTTTTAAACGCGAAAGTTTTAGGATTTTCGAGAATAAATCTTTGGTAGTCAAGGCTACCGTACTGTTGTTGATATCGCGAATTTACCTACATTAAATTGATTGAAATGGGAAACGAAAAATTTCGTAAATTTGTTGTCAAAATATTTTCTCTAAAGAAGATTCAAACTACTTTCAAATTCCATGAATTGCGTTGTGCAAATTATATTTTAAAACAAAAATGAACACTAAATTTAAGTATGTACCTTATATTTAACTACCAATAGGAAATTCAAATTGTCTCAACGTTGAAGTACAGTCAAATCGGGAATCGGAGAGGAACATATGAAGAGGAAAGGGTGAAGGGAAAGAAAAGGAAGAGAGAGAGAGGGTGGGCGGAAGTAGGAGAGAGAAATTCGAATTGAGCGTTACTAAAACATTAATTAATTAATTTTTAATTTTTAATAATTTTTTTATTTTTCAAAATATTTTTGTCCTTCCACTTAGTTAGACAACAAGCAAAAGATAGATAAATGCATGATATTCCGTCATAGTTGACGTGAATTTACGCTTGCTTTGACATAATTTTACAAAGACGACTACGAGATTTTATTGATATATTTAAAAAATATATTTCATACCGCTTAATAATTGTGTCAATAATTTTTATCTCAACGTTCAAAATCATATTAAATTAAATATTTAAAAAGTTACAAGGAATAAAATATTGAAATAATAGTGGCATATAAAACTTTCATGATACCCTTCTATACTTAATGTAGTAGTGGTACATATTTTTATAAGGTGCTTCGACGTCAAAGGACATTTTCTACCATCAAGGTTCAATGTTAAGCCTTTCAAGATAAATAAATTACATAAAATAAGTTATATAAATGAAGATAAAATTAATAAAATAAGTAAAAATGAAAATATTTAGAGAGCACTTCAACCTTTCCCTTAGAAATGTTTAAATAATATCAGTCTTTTGAGGATCGTCTGTTAAAATTTCAGAGAGATTGCCTCGGATATTTAGAATTTACGGTTGTGGGGAAGTTGATTTTATACTTAATATTTTAAAATATATCCAAACGTATGCTCTGAAATAGACATTCTTCTATAGATAAATCCTGAGCCGCAGAACGTGGCGCTTCACAACATTAACATACATTCAGGCATTCACGAAACCAACGCTACAGAAAGGTTGACTAAAATAAACACGATTAAATCTCTCTACTCTCCTAAAACTGCTTCTTAAATCACCTAGAAAATTTCGCTCTTCCTTTATTCACCTAATTTGCAACACTAGGTTATTCAGGCTCTCGAAGCTCCACGTAGGGTAGCCATAAATACTGTTGGTAGATGGCCTCCTTTGTAATAAAAGCGCAGTTCACCCGTGCAAGGCACGTAAAATGACGTTGGACGCTTCATAGACGAACGGCTGAATGTTAAATTGTTTCGCGGGTAAAAAATAATGCAAAAAATGTGTTTCCTGCCCATTATATTTATATAACTACAATTTCCCGGTTTTGTAGATTTTAGCGAGAACAAAAATTGCGCTAGTTCATTCGAGTTGATCCAACTATGCCTAAAATGAGGAAAACGCTGTATTACCCGCACTGTCCCCAAAGACATGAAAATATGTAACCATAATCTTCTAAACACTCTACTCCTGCACTGTAATGCCGCGAAGGATAATTTCCTTTTTCTCGAATGTTCCTAAACTTCCGCTCTCTGAATTAGATGAACGTTGCGGCTTAGCAGTAAAAAAAATCGACCTCGATGAGCTTACTAGCCCAAGTGCATTTCGTTAATATTCTCACAACGTGTACTACACAGCACTGCTAATACTAATACTAATGGCGAATTTAAAGCCGAGTAAATGACTTGAATTACTTCCATACCTCTAGAGAGCCGAATTTAGGAAATTTTGAAAACAACATTTACATTTTATTCTAAGGAAAAAAGACATTTGCAGTTCCTCTGCTGTTAATTCAGCGACAGTGGTTCACCATCATGGCGATTTTGCTTCGGAAAAATCTCTTGCCATCTTTCAGGAAAAATTTAAAAAAATCTTATAATGAAAATTCTAAAATTTAATGCACGTTACCTGATGATATTAAATTATTATATATCAAAAAGTGAATTACTAAGAAATCTTTCAAATTTTATTTTTTTCCTCGTCCCCTATGAGAAAATAGGGATCGAAGCTACCATTAAATCGATCGGTCATAGTAAACCTTATGATCCTTGAAAAATGAGGAATCCTATAATGCTAGTTTTTTCAGGATATTACTTGAAAATATGTATTGAGTTTTCTAACCGTCATCGTCTCTAGCGGGATATACATGAACAGCCCTGAAAACTCAATAACTCCGCCATCTGTTCAAAATTAAGATTTTCCGGGTAAAAAAAAAAACTAACGAACCCGGAAATACATAAAGGTCGGACGGACACAAAGAGACGACCGTAGCGACTCAAGCACGATTTTCGAGAAAACTAAGGGCCATAAAACAACGCAACCGCTCGGATTCATAATGGACGCCTCTGCACGGCGGAAAATTAGGCCTGCTCGAATCAGAGCACCACATCCGACTATACCTATCGCTGGAGCTCGCATGCGGAATTATTAACGAGAGCGAGGTTGAAAGAGAGAGAGAGAGGAAAAGAGGATTTAGAGCAGAGAATGAGTTTTACGCTCGCTTGATTATGTCACGATTTCAGGAGGCGTTTATTCATTCGTGCGGCGTAAAATCAACCGAAACGCTTTACTTTACGCGGAAACCATCTCGGATACGGCTCATGCCTTAATAATAAAAGAAACGTAAATGGGTTACAACGAAGAGAAAATAAAGCACGGACGGGAATTTTTGAAGAAACGGGAGAATTGAGGCGATAAAAAGACGGGCTAGAAAGAGCGAGAGAGAAAGAGCGAGAGAGAAAGAGAGAGAGCGGAAAAAATTACACAACGCTAGATTTAAGGTAATTTGTTGCGTCATATAAGAGAACGCACGCGCCCTTGTTTAACGAAGCTACGTAATATAATTCTCACTTTATTCTCTAACCGACATACGGAGCGGAAAACGATTCGAGAGAGATAGAGAGCGAGCGAGCGAGGTGGAGAGAAGGATAGGAGGGTTTTGCATACTACGGAGATATGCGGTTTCGCAGTAAAACAAGAGCGGAAAACCAAATTAGACGGGAAAATAAACGAGAGACGTGAGGGCGCGGACTAAATACGGAAGGAATTAAAAGTAACGGGTGCTTTTCTTTTCTTTTTTTTTTTATTAAAGTTGTGTGACCGCGGAATGGAAAACGGGGCAAATGAGGTCCCCCAAAGGTTCACGACAGCGATGCAAATGAAGGACGGGCGGGGAGGGGAAAAGAGGGCGAAAGGTCGACGGAGACGCCTGATATACGGCAATTCGGAAAATAAAACGTCTTGGATCGAGGATAAATGGGAGATAGATGACCGACGGACGCGGAAACTAAAACAATTGACGTTCGCTCAGCACGCGAAGAACGAGGAGGAAAAAATATCCCGTTAGCGCCCGGTTTCCTCGTTTGTGGACACACGCTTTGTTCGCGTATTATTATTATTATCCGATTCCACTGGCTAATTTGATCGTGAAAAAGTATTCGACGTGTAACACGAACTAGAGGAATTATTATAGTGATCTTATAATTCTAAGATATACGGTACGAACACATCGGTGGATAAAGAAGTCCGTAAAGCACATTTCTCTTGTTAATGACCTCGTAATTGGACTTAAGGCCTGCTAATCAGGTAATGGCATATATGTCATTCAAAAGAATAAGTCACTAGAAGGGGTGTTTTAATTTGACGGAATGTAAGCTAATTTCAAAAAGTAAATATAATGAGTAGACAATTCTCGTAAACAAGAAGAGAATATTAATTATATAAAATAACTTTGAAAATTTGTATTTACACCAAACATTTAATGAGTAAAACTCAGAATGTCATTAGAGATGCTTCAGTCAGCGTTGAAAACGTAATTGCCACTGTATAATAGCAACAATTTTGGAAGCATACACATATGAGGGGTTGATAAATAGAATGTCGGAGGACTGGAAGGAGATATTATTAGGAGATGCTTTTCTCCACATTTTAATAAATCATAAAACGAAATTCAACTTAATCACCAATAAATCTTTAACCTCGTCCATCGGAGTGTCTTGGCATCCTGATTCCGCAGAAAACCTTTCAAAAAACGTCAACGAAAGACCAAACTCAGGTCGTGGAGACTAAAGCGTAACGTAGACAACGAGAAAAAACCGCTTCTTCAAAACTAAGAATGGCGTCCCGTGAGCGTTGTTAAGCGGCGCTCGGAAACAAAAATCCGCCGCTCTTACTCTCACTTTAAGAGCAAAAACATTCTGGCTAGTCCCGAATTAACGCGAACATTAAAGTATAATCATATTCTCGTCAGTAGCCGTCATTGTGGATGTGGCATGCATAATGAAAAGGACGTTTGATAATGTTTCGTATGGAAGAATTATCGCGCGGTCATTCCCTTTCTTTTGTTTATTTTTTTTCGCGCTGAATTTTAACGCCCTCTCCCCTTTACTCGCTTTCCACTCCCTGGGGTTTCCCGTCACTCCATTTTGGACCACCTATATTTTCTCTCCCTCCTGTTTCCCACCCACCCCCTCCCCCACTTTAACCGTCCAACCCTGATTCACTCCCTTTATCTCTCAATCTCTGTAGAAAAGAGGGCCATTTCGTTCTTCTCTTACTCCCTACCCCCCTCCCTACCCCCCCCACCCCCCTCCCTCTCCCACTCCTCAATTCTCCCCACTCCCAAAATTCCACTTCCTCGCTCACTTTACTCCAATTTTCGTCGCTTATCATCCTTTCCCCCTACTCTTCCCTCTTTATTCTCTCTTGGATATTCTCCGACTTAATCTCGCGCTGCACTTCATCATACAAAGAAGCGTGTTCGCATAGAGGGAAATTACTGCGATGGGGAAAAATTAGACGGAGCTTTTGACGAATATGCACGTTATCGGTGTCCCTGTGCCCGTGAGTTTTGTAACTCCGCCTGTCTGTAATATGTCTTCTAGGCGTGGCAACAGAGGATGAGCTGTTCAACAGAATGTGACTAAATTTCGTGTTTTTATAGGGTATCTTCCGGAATGGAGGCACTGATGAAATGAGTCATGCCACGCAACAATGAAAGGTTGCATATCCCTGTCGACTTTCGCAAAATTTCGATCTAATCAAAACTGGCCGAAAAGTTTTTTGATTAAAATTCTTCCAGTTACGAATATTGATGTTACAAACAGACGTATGTCTAAAACTGATTACACAGCGCCCGGTACAAGTTTTACGCCAAGCTAAAGTCAAGTTCTCTCCACTTCTCTGACGTCATGCAACGACGCCAGTGATCGGAAGACGCCTCCTTCCCCACAAATCCACCACGTCTCATCGAAAGGTGACCGCGTAGAAGCAGTACTGTTGATACGAGACAAACAGCGGGAAAAATATTATTTTTTTCCAGAAAACATGCTAATATTATCATTAAGAGTTTCCGGGGGAGGATGCGTTGTGAGGAGTGAAGACTGCACTCACTGAAATGTGGGCGAAACGTCGGGATAAAAATGTTTACAAGTAGCCTCTCCCGGAAACGCCTTCTAACAAAGCTGCTCGCTGCAGAAACCTACAATCGAAGATATGCTAACTACAGTGTTTGTCAACCGGTGGGACGCGTCCCACTGGTGGGACTTGAAAGCCGTCTAGGTGGGACCAGAGCCGGCTGAAGACATTTTGGCCCCCCAATCGGTTAGACTTTCTGGCACATTCCAATTTATATAGTTAACAGTCTCAGGCGTAATTTGATGGAATTTCTTCATATTGTCGAAATAAAAAAGATTTACTTGGTAATTCTACAAAAATGAATTTTTTGAAACAAATAAATATTTGTGGAATTACCAAGTGAATCTATTTTACTTCGACCTTCCCCTTTGTGTCTACCAATTGTTAATGTACTAATTATATGCTTATAAACGTAGAAATACATTTATCATGGTGGGACCATGGTTTATCGAAAAGGTGGTAGGTGGGAGGCAAGAGGCGAAAAGGCTGAGAACCACAGTGCTAACATATTGTATGGACTAGAGGCGTACGGAAATTTTGTGCAACGAACGTTGGATCTATTTTCTTTATTCTTACCGTTACCTACTATCATTCTTAGTTCCCTGTCGTGCTCTCTTTCCCGTACCTCGTATATATCCATGATTCATATCCTGTTCCATGCGCATATATGCATACACTCGGGAAAACACGCACACGTATAAATACGCATGCAAACGTTCGTGCAGAAATGATGAAACTTCACAAGCGTCAATTTTTCTTCCCAAAGATCGAATGGCAGGAACTACTTTTCTCGCTTTCAAATGGAAATGCGCCTTCCTTCGGGAAAGCGTACTTTTGCCAGCTTTCGAGCCTTTAAGTCTTTTCCTGTTGAATTGTTAACAATTCACGGACAAAAATACGTTATGAGTATTTTATGTAGTTTTTTAAATTGCTTCATAAAATTATTAGGATGTGATATTTGTTTTTTATACAAAATTTTCACTCAATCTCAACAGTGACTGCAACGTATCCTTACAGGCAGGCATCACGCAATACGGTAAAGAAATTGCGGGTTGCTTCTTAAAGGGGCAGAAAACTTTTCCGGGAGAAGCAATTTATTCGATAATACACATGCTTACGCCTTGCATATTCAGACAAATCACACAATGATAATTTTGACAATAAATATTACTATAAGATATAAAACTTCAGATGAATGCATCACAAAAGTTTCGACATACAACGGAATAAGTTCCCGGTAACATATCTATCTTTAGCACACATTAAAGAGGCGCCATAACGTAAGATTTACACTCGACCAGAAAAAAACCGCTTATATAGAAGCAAACACGCAAAGCGATGACGGAATAAAGCTATACCGTGGAAATATTACGGGCATCCGAAACAAATTAGGTAGGGATACCATCACGACCTGTCGGAAAACACCGTCGAACAAACATTTACGCTCCGCTGATAAAAGTTAAACGGGAGTTCGGCTCTCATTCACTGTTTACCACCCGTTTCGAGGAATAACGTCGAAAGGTTAGAGTGAAATGTTTATGCAGCGTTCTCGGCGAACCTGGGAGAAAGAAGAGAGAGAGAGAGAGATCTCCCGGCGCAGCGGTTCGAACGAAAACGACCACGAGGGGGAACTCAAACCGTGCCCGTCGCGCGAATCTGTTTGCTCATCCTAAGCGACGGTGGTTACCGAGGGATGAGGAGATATTTGGCGGGTGGATTATTTGACCGAGCGTGGAGATCTTTACCGACAATCTCCCACGTAACTTAAAGCGGACGCTGAGAGAGCGACGATGCGATCGTGTCTCGTAAAAGGAGTTTTAGCGGTGATCCTTTGTTGTGACCGGGATAAATATTTTCTATATGGTAAGTTATCTGAATGAATCGAGCGAGGAAAGATGATGGGGATTCGGCAGCGTTGGATGACCGTGTGCATTTCAATGGCACAGGTGAGGAATGTTAAATAGGTGGCTCGAGGGGCCGCGTGCGTCTCTTTCTGCAGCCCGAATTCGCGCGAGGCATTGTAAATACTTTAAATTCCAGAAAACCAGGCAAGATTCACGTCTGTTAATTCAGTTTTAACGCAACACGTTTTCTAATTTATCGGTTTGAGTTGAAAAATTACTTCCAATCGTGAAATTAAAATGCAGTTTTCAAACTTTACCCCTTGTTGCATACTTACACACCTATCCAGTTTGATATACCTGGCATAAATGATTTTAACCCATTTTTTCAGCTTTAGCAGAGGGACAGTCAGCTGTCTTTTGGTTAGATGGTATATCTTCCATTACTAAGGTCGCGGTTCGAAGCCTGCCGAGGGCACAATAGTATGTGCTTGCATTTGTTATCGTTGATAAGCTCAGTGTAAAAGGCGGTTTAGTACTTCTTACGACAATAGTTAAAATTGTGAAGCTAGAAGAATAATACAGGAAAACCGCGCATTTGAAATTGTAAAACAGGCCGAAGCGCACCCGAGGAGACCATGAAATAAAAATACTCTCTAGGATCATAAAAAGCATCCAATTCCACGACAAAACATTCACTTTTTCCCACCTCCGAAAGATCGCTGCCGAAGTTGGTACTATATATGCAAGGGCGACGTATCTCAATCATACATTTCAAATGCGCCAAGCGGTGGAAACTGAAGCCACTCTTCCATTCCGCCGCAAAAGAGACAAAGAACGCGTACGATCCCTCCACCCTTTCTTTAAGTCGTCCGAAGGTGTTTAGAGAACACCCCGCTCGGAGGCGCTCGGACCGCCTGAAGAGAGAAATTACCGTCGAGTCCTTAGTTCGAGGAAGCGTGGCAGTATCTAAGGGATTATGAAGGGAATAGGGGAGGGGAAAAGGAAAGGGTTAGGGGAACAGAGAGAGAAGGGGGGTAGATAAGGAGGGAGGGTATTTTTTTTATCCTCTCTTAACTCTCGAGCCGCATTGCATGCGACGTAGCTTTTGAGGCCGCGCACGACGCCTTACGTGTTCTGTCCACCAGATAGCGCAGTGTCGCCCCCGTCGACTCACCGGCGGAACCATAAAGAGTGACAAACGGCCGCGAGGTCTGGCGTTTCAAAACTCCCAGAAGGCAACGCGGGATGAAAGAATGGCGGGCGGACCGAGGAGTACGAGGGGAAGTGCAGACATGTTGATCGAACGAACGGATTATACTCCCAAGATGGCGTGCGTACGTTCGGTATCCCCCCTACAAAATAATGACGATCACGCAAATCACGTCCCCCGTCGTATATTTACGATCCCTTAAAGTGTTTGTCTCGTCGTGTAGCAGGTCGGAGAAACGTGGAAGAAGTGAGTTATGCGGAGTTGACAAATTTAGGATGCTCCGTCGTTTACTTTGTTTCGCTTAGCTCCCTCTGAACTGAAACAACGACGACGTTAAGAGACGGGCGTAACTGATTGTGCCGTCATCAAGCGGAACAACGGGGACTGTGATGAAGCGGTTCGTTCTTTTTATGGACTCTCCGAGTCTCCTTTCATCCTCGAGTCCATTCGGCCGACCTGCCCGCAGTTATTCTCCCACCTTGTTCGCAGTTTATGGTTTAATGTTTAATAAGAGGAATAATTTTGTTCGCCTATTCTCTCACGACAGCAACTCTCGCTTTTCCGTTCTTGGAGGTATGCCGTTGAATTCCGCGAGGATTCCTTGTGCACGCCGATTTAACGTTCGTGGCATATTTTCACGATTATTCGCAGATTTCAACCGTGGTGCCGTGCCTAAGTTGTTGCTTTCAATACGCAATTGGTTTCATTTTCTTAAGGTATTCACGTGTGTGCGTGGACTCTAGCATATTCCTGTTTTTCTTTACTTGAAAACAATCGTTTTTTAGACAAATTTTTTATCTTTCTATTTTCTTTCGGCGTAAAATATTTGTTCCCGCGTTCATAAAAAACTTTAGAAATGTTATTTCATTAAATGTATTAACGTGTAATTAATAGGACTCATGTAGAGGGCTTTTCTTAGCTGTATACGTTATATATCTGGCTCAGAAGATCTTCTTTCGATCATATCTTACGTATCTTAGTTTTGCAGACGAATAATTAGTCGCATCTCGCCAGTGAATCAAAGCAGCTCTATGCAAGTAGTTCAACATAGTTTTTATCTTATTGCTCATACTCCTTATAATTATCCTAATAAAATTTTCTACTATTATTGATCACATACTCATCAATACGAAACAAATGGCCAAGTTAATTATAAGTTAAATGCGACGATGAGACATGAAGAATAAAACAAGAGATTTTTACAGAAACTAATATGATTTCGTCACTTTATTATAATAAATTATGAATATTCACGAATAAAATCTTATTTAATCATAAATGATTTCAGATTGTAAGACATCCTTACACGAGAAACACATTTTATCCGTACTTTGATTAGTAGAGTCAAATTTAATTGAGTTTTCCGCAACGTCACTTTCTATAGCGGAAAGCTTAAACGCATACAGGATTTTAATTACACTGAGCGAAAACTGATGTTCTCAGCCGGATACATCGACATTTTTCCTTCTTTTTTCCCAAATTTACTTTCAGAAGAACGAACGCCCCGCCTAGATTTCCTTTTATACGACAATGGCATCGTAAAACTTATGAAACACGCTCACAATAATTTGAATTTCCGGTCCGGACGTGTTTTGGCGCACGTGAAAACGCCACAGAGATTCAAAAAAAAAGTTTTACGTACAAGGCGGTTCAATTGGCGGAGAGCAGGTGTTGTTCGGGGAAGGGACAACGTGGGTCGAGAGGGGGAGGAAGAGACGGGGACGAGAGAGGGAAGAGGGTTGAGTTGAGGTTAAAAGGAGTGTTGGGGTGTCGCAGGGAATGAAGAAATGAGGGAAAACAGTAAAGGGGAAACGAATGTGAATTTGTTAAGAGATTTACGGTAGGTAAGAAATTAAGAGTAAAGAGGGAAGATGGCGAATTTTACCTTAGTTGAGGAAAAATGGAAGAAATGACACGCACCAACATAAGAAGTTAAATTTTCGCACAAATGAGATTAAGGTGACGGAAAAGAATGGATGGGATGAATGGCGCGCGGGACAAAAGAGGAACGAAATTGAAAGAGAAGAGATGGAAACAATCGCGCCGCGTTTCCGAGAATTTTGGTTCGCGCTCACTTTTCGTTTTCATTGTGGAGCGTCGCTGCCCAACGGCGATGTACCTGGCAGTAACTCCTTTGCCGTGTATCTCCTGTTGCTTTCAAGTTAACCAACAAAAGTCTTGCCTTTTGTTAATTAAAAGAATATTTGAAATCAAGGGAGACCTTTTAGTTTTGCCTGTTAAATTAAACAGTCCTCTTATTATTAAATAGTTACTTTAAATACAATACGACGAGTTCTCTTGGGTCAACTAGCCTTTGAACAACCTTAACACCGTCAATTTTATTGTATATATTGGTATAATGTATACATTTGTACACAAATCTTAACATTTAACGAATCTATAACGTTTCCTGCAAAGGCTTCTTCTGAATTTTGGTGAGCGAGGTACACGACTAGTTATTTTACGTGAACGAATTTATGCGGTTTTGAACAGATATTGTAAAAGAACTTTTCCCTTAAAATTTCATTATTACTATTATTATTCCTATCATCCCCGCTTACCTCATTCTCAATTAATACGAATAATCGGGATTTTCTGCATTTGGGAACGAAAGGTAAAAAAATACCATTTCCATCGATAAAAGAAAGAATTAAGACCTAAATCACTCCAGCAACTGCTAGATTAAAAAAAAAAACGGCAAGATCGATATGGGTATACTTCCATTCTCTCTAATCCGCCATAGAAACCTTCGCTGTCGTTGTTTTTTAAAAAAAAAAAAGAAGTGCACAGTAGCACGTCTGCGGCGTTGAACACCGCAACCGATCATTAATGCACAGATTCATCATTATTTTATTGCAATTCCTCCTAGCACGATCTCAATTTTTTCCCGTTCCGATTTCCACATTTTTTCCACTCCTCCCCTCTCCTCTCCCCCCCTCTCCTCCCCCTCTCACTTTCCGGCGGACCGTGACGGGACCAACAAACTCGAATACACGCACGTGACTCCACGGTGGAATCGATTTCTCTCCACTCTCTTCGCGGGAGGGGAAAGAGAGAGAGAGAGAGAGAAAGGAAGGGGTATGAGGGGGGGGAAGAGAGAGAGGGGAAAGGGTAAAAAAAGAGGGGAGGAAGAGAGAAGCAAGTAGGAATGTCCACTATCGACCTTTCTTTTATACCCTCCTCCTCTCTCTCCTTTCCATCTCCGTGCAATTCCTCTCCCTCTCTCCCTCTTTCTCCCTCCCTCCCCACCTCCCCTACTATTCTCTCCACCCTCTCTTTTCACCGCATCAAACCCTCCTCCCTCGAAAAAAATCGACCTTCCGAGAGAGAGAGAGATAGCAGCGGATAAAAAAAAGAGGAAGGGAGAGAGAAAAAGAGCGAGATAAAAGGAAAAAATAAGGAGGCGAAATAATAAAAGGGCGGGAGGGAGGAAAATGAAGGGCACAAAAATGGTGGTCTGGCGGTGAAATTGAAGAGTTGAAGTTCTCGCGCGAAAATGGTTTGAAAACAATGGGATTGCTACTCCTTCTTCTTCTTCCCCCTTTTGCAAGGTTCGCTCCTTTTGATTTTTCCTCCTTTCCCTCTTCCTCCATTCATTTAGGGAGGGGGGGGGGGGAACATTCCTGCGAAATTATGTTTAACGAGATAGGACCTGGGATGCCAGGAGACGAAAAATAGCAGGGGTGTGAGTTCTTAAAGATTTACAGAAAGCCATTGCCACCAAGGTAAAGAATGTCACGAATTAATATATATATATATATATACATACATATATATATATATACATATATACATACACACACACGAGGGTCAGTCAAATGAAAACGGGCCAAATAAAACGCAAAATAATCAACTCGTCTACATGTATTCCCCAGAAATGTTGAGACGCTTATCCCACTGTGATACAAGTCGATGTATTGTCTTCTCATAAAATTCCCTTAGCTGCTGGTGGAGCCAAGACCGAACTGCTTCCTGCACGTCGTCGTCTGACCTGAAACATAGCCCTTTTAGCGCATTTTTGAGTAGAGAAAAAATGTGACAGTCACAGGAAGACATGTCCCGACTATACGCACGATGTGTGAGTTGTTCCCATCCAAATCTCGTGAGTGTGTCCTTGGTGAGCGCTGATGTGTGGGGGCGGGCGTTATCGTGGGGAAGAACCACTCCGTCGGAAAGCAAACCAGGGCATTTGGAGTTGATTGATACGCGCAATGATTTCAGGGTTTCACAGTAACTCACAGGAACTCAATCAGTAGGGGACCTCTGTGGTTGAAGAAAAACGTCAGCAAGGTCTTGCCTGCACTTTCGGTAACCTTGAATTTCTTTGACGGAGGCGAAGTTGAATGATTCTACTGCAGACTTTGGTGCCTGCATTCTGGATGGAAATGGTGATACAACGTCTCATCATCGTTTACGATTCTGTTGAGAAATGAGTTTCGTTCTTCATGGTATCGTGTCAAATGTTCCAAGGCCAAACCCATTCGAGCATCCTTTTGCTCACTCAACAGACTGCACAGATCTTTCGGTAATGGAGGTGCTCTCTGATGATGGTGGAGGCAGTCCCATGGCTAATACCCATCATCTTTGCGTTATCTTTCTCTCGTGCACGATTGTTATCACGAATAGCATCATCAACCATCTGAATGAACGTATCTGTGATCACACGATGTGCTTGTCCAGGCCGATCGCCATCCTGTAGCGACGAGCGCCCATCAGGAAACTGTGTGTGCCATTCCTTTACCCGCATCAAGAACATGCAATAGTCACCATGAACTGCAGCCATTCGTCTATGAATGACTCTGCCACCCACTCTTTCCGCTATCAAGAAGCGCACGACCTCTCCCTGTTCTTCTTTGCACGCTTCCATAATGAAATCGTTAACACAGGTGCTTTAGACGGTAGCAAATACCACACTGACACGGTCTGCGCGCTACTGCTCTCTCGTGAGTGACACGAGAGCCTTGTTCTCGTACATCACAATGCACGGTATTGCCAATAGCTTATGACAAAATTCACGATGCTCGCGCTCCACGCGTTTGCTGGTAATTTACGCCGGCTCGTTTTCAGTTGACTGACCCTCGTATGTATGTGTAGGTATATACACACACATATACATTTATTTGCGTGTGTGAGTGTATAAATGTTTATTTATTTGCGTGCGCTTGAATAGCTGTTCAAACTTTCTCTATTCATTTATTACTATAATATATATGCCGCCTTAATAAAATTTAAAAATCATTTAAGGAATAAAATGAGTTTAAGTAAATCTATGAATGGGATCGGTAATACTAAATACCGCTCCAAAAATAATCAAGAGCGTTCTTTTTTTTTTTTCATCTTACGACTCTGGAAATGTGTAAAACTAAAAGGTTTATCTACCTCTTTAAAAGTGAAAGAAGCACAAAAAAAGATTCATCAAAAGGATTAACGATTCCATTTCAAAAAATCTCATTCTGCCGCTTCAAATAGTCAATCAACGAGTGATGAGAAAATGGGATATGTTTTATTGACTCCTCTATCCGGGTACTCAAGTCAAGTTGCTTGGACTAATTGGCTGGGCTCGACAAGGTGAAAATAAAACAAAGTCGTAATGAAATACGAAGGTTTTTTTCTCTGCGTCGCGACTCTTTGGAAATTCAACAATCTATTTTTCCACTCATCCTTTTCTTTAACTTCTTCCATCGATACCCTGTTTCCATTCCTCCAGCACCTATAATAACTATTAAGTCACTGGTGTATACATTTAATGGAAAACTACTCTTTCAACACAAAATTATATCCTCCAACAACATTTAATCTCCCTAACCTTCTTATCACAATTCTACTCCTGAATCATTTACAACATTTTAAGACCTCAACTATTAGTATTTCTTCATCACATCAGTAATCCACTTGTAAAGAATGTTAACTCTGTAAAGGCCACACTAGATTAAATGATACAAATACTCTTTAAAACCCTTTCCAAGATCAGCTACATACATGAAAAATAAGCTTATTAACAGCAAGAAAAACCAGTGACGTGTAATTTCTTATCCATTCTTTCAAAAATGTCGATTTTGGTAGAGCTTGACATAAGCTACGAAAGACTTTCACTCTGAGAACTTCGAGGCCAGATTATTAATTAATACACCGGTAGAAAAATTTAGGATGTTTGCAGCACCCTGCAGACACTTTACTACAGGAGCGTTTTATGCCATTTTGTATTGGTTCCATTTGCATGTAACGCCAAATTTTACTAAAATACATGGATAATCGGCAATTACATATGGATTTTAGAGAGAGCATTATAAATTAGTATATTGAAATACATTTACTTATGTCGGCTCACTATTTTTTTACTTTTTAATTCAATATGCACATCCAATCATGCAAGCGTACTTAGGTGCAGGAGTAGAGGGATTGATTGGTAGGGTGATGTACGGTGGGATTTGTGGAGAGGGGATACCTTGAACGTACAACAATCCTCATGTCAGGCACTAGTAGGAATTACTAGGGTACAGCATACATACGTAATGGATTTATGTATTACACATAGGTAATTTGTGTAATTGTATTCTTTGCCACCTAGCCATATGACTAAATTGCGTCTCCTTTTATAATAAATGAATACATATTATGTCGTTCTCCTGTATGGCGACTGTATATCAGCATTGACAGATATTATAAGAAATGATAAACCTTTGAACGTATGTCTTTTTGCTTACTCATTAAGTCACATCATAATATTTTGTTGTCACTTAGATTTTTAGCCAAACATTACCCTCGACTAAAAAAAAAACAAAGAAACCTCCAAGGAATTTCAATGCCTTCCCGATGTTTCAACACTTCACCCTTTCTAATCCTTCACGCAATTCCGACCATTTCTTCACCAACTTGATCTCCTCTCACCACCCTTTCCTGCCGCCACCCGCCATCGCGAGGGACACAGTGGGTCACTCCCATCCGACGGCCATAATAGAAGTCGACGTAATGACCCATACGCCGATCCGGGAAGAAAATAAATGGGAAGTAAAGTTCGAAATGTGGGGGGGGGGGGGAGGGGGGGGGGGGGAAAGAGGGTTTACGAAAGGAAATAAGGAAAGATCCGGAGGGAGAAGGGGAGAGGGGGAAAATGGGAAAAGGAAAGGGAAGGGACGCGAACGGAAGCGGGCGAGAGAGGGAGGGAGAGAGAGAGAAAGGGGATTTTGAAGTGGGAGAGAGGGCGGAGAGAGAAGATCGATGGAGGAATCGAAGGGAGGAGTCAGTTGGAAAGCCACGGATAGTCGGAAAACAGGGGAACGGATCGTCAGAGGGGGAATACGCGAGCAAGACCGGTTGTCGATGGAGAGGCTGCCGTCGTGCGCGAGTATGCACTCAAGCGCTAATTCGACGGCGTGCTCCATTGGCGAATACGACGCGGTGGACGTTTAAAAAAAAATTAACCTCGACTTCGTGACATCTGTATCAGCTGGTATCTTGGCGGAACCTTTCTAGCTCTGTTGTGACTATTAATTATTACTGCGATCACGAAACGAGAGCAGAAAAATCTTTACGTTGTCGCTCGCGAGTATCGAATTTAATTGACGCATTTTACCATAATATACACATTGGGTACATGGAATATTGTTCTTTCCTGGTGAAAGCGATTAACACTTTTGTGGTTAAGATGAGTAGTACTTGGTACTTGGCCTTTAGCCATATTTAAATATAAAAAATCTGATTGGACAAACATCGGACGATAAATTTTCAATTTCATTACGAAAAGTGAAACTGGTTTAGGCGTAACTGGCCGACTCTCCTTGGCGTCACGGATATACAAACAGACAGTGCGTATTGCAGCATCCTTGCGATGTGTTTATTATGCAAAACCCTGTTGACGGGGTTGGCTGAGTATAAGCTTAGAAACGGAATTTGCACGTAGCACGCAATAGAAGTGATTGGCAAATGCGATGGTGCTCCCAGTGAAATACATCCGTCAAGAAATCATTAAGAAGTGCTAATTTAAAACTTGTTTAACCTCTTATTACGCTTACATACCAATTTATTTTTATTTTAAAATATAAATGACTTTTGGACTCGGGTAAAATAAACCGTTTATTCAAACTTTCCGCAACAGATGGGGCTCGCGGTCGAAACTATTGAGTTTCGGCCAAAGTTTCGAAAGCTTCTTCGAGAAAACTTTTCCAATAAATACGTTTCCAGTGTTTCTTTTCTGCTGCGGTAATTATGCAGTCATTAGGCAGCAAACGTCACTCACTGAATTCGAACCACTGGCACTTTTATTTCTAAGAAAATGGAAAGTGATTGTGTATTCACAGAGCAAGTTTCTTTTGCAGCCGAAGAAATCTTAATCAAACCCTCTTACCATTTTCTTAACGGGCAAGAGGATGGAATTAAAACAGAATCGTAATGAATCATTTCTTCTCAAGGTGGTCCAATGGGTTTCAGAATTTGGTTCGACAATTTCCAAACTATGATAGGTGCGTACAACCGATTACACAGATACTGTTTCAAAGTAGAAGTGAGAGAAAACTGCCCTTTTTATTCATCATAGAAATGATTTTGTGAAATTAAAAAAATAAAAAATGGTCAGTGAATCACCACTGATGATGGCGGGTACTTTGTAGCCGAAATGCTCATTTGGTTATTCTAACATGTTTATACAGGGTGTTTCAAAAGTTTCTGTGCAATAGATTTCACATAACATTAATTTATTTTTTTATTTGTTTTAACATTTTTAGGCGCGTTTCGCTTACAGCGTGAGCGCCTATTATCGTCGGTCGGTCCGTCCGTCCGTCCGTCCGCATGTTCGTTCTCGGCTTCCACGGAACGGATTTTTATGAAATTTGATATTAAGGACTTTCAATCAAATATAATAAGAAAATCGCAAAAATGAATCACGTACGCCAATCAGGGGTACCACTTTACTGGAGACAAAAAATTAAATTTTCGTCATATCTCGTCAACTATTGTTCATATCAAAATATTTTTCAAATAAAAGTTGTAGAACTGGTAAAGTAGAGTATTTCCTTTTCTATATATTTTCATCGTAGGAGTAGCCGTTATCGAGAAAATCAAACAAGAATGTCTTATATGGAGTTGAACATAGAAAATTTCTTGCATGGTTACTTCATTGTTGCTAACATAAACAATCTCCCAAACAAACGTTTAATTTCCTTACGTGTGCATGTAATACTATTAAATAGGAAGAAAATGTATTATTTATGATGAAGTAAAGGACTTTAAAACGCTATTTCCCTTACGTACAGGTATATAATTGCTTTCTAATACTCCATTGCATGAAACGCGCCCCATTTGTGATACGTTGTACGCTTTCCTAACTTGTTAATTTTAATACAAGGTACAATATGGGGGACTACAGTGATGGGGGTTTCATTTCTCGAGTTTTAACGGTTCGTATTATGACGGTAGTATGAAGATGTAAAAATGTTAAATCAAATAAAACAACCAACTTATTTTATGTAATATCTACTGAACAGCAAGTTTTGAAACACCCCGTATCTGTTAGAGAGGAAATTTATCATTCATGTCACTTTTAATTCTTATTATGAAAATGTTTCAGTATCAAAACCTTTCGGTGTTTACAATATACATGGTGTTCCCAAAGTAATGCAGCCGTTTTAATTCCAATTTAAACAGAGTTTGATGGTTATATATATGTTCAGGTTGATCAAGAAACTCGTGATAGATCAGAAATTCTGCGAGTAGACCCAGCGACGTTTGTTCAAGTTGATCAATCGTGACATGCTACAACTCGACTTACTTTTAACAAATGCAGTACGTCATCATGAGTTTTCGTTATAAATGGATCTAGTTTATTCAGTCTTTAACCTTAATCTTACATTTTTAGATGCTGCGGGAGCTTACTTGTAAAATTTCAAACCGATACATCTTGATAGCGTTTTCTTTCTTATAAAGTATTACAGCGAGAGTGCGCTTTTCCACCGAAGTCGCAAGGGCAGTTGAGACTAAATAATAAAATAATAATTAATAAAAATAAGTTGATAAAAAGTACATTTACGACCGCTTTATCCGAAAAATATTTATACTGCAAATAAACAAAAACGTAGCTGTAGCCAAACAATCATAAAAACATTCATTAAAAATAAAGTTTACAAACTGGAAGGGTTGCTCTAATTTTTTAACACCATTCACTGGCTAACATTTTTCCTTTCATGGCATGGTTTTAGGTGAACAAGCGAACGAACACCTATAAGAAACTCTAGAAAGCAGGAGAAATACTGTCCGAACCGGGAATCGAATCCGAGTCTTCCACTTGCCGGGCGGGATAATCTACCATTCAACTACCGAGGCAGACTAATCCTGCCCTTTCGGGAATGGAGCATTTCTCTCCTGATATTTCTCTATCCCTCTCCTTTTTATCCCTTCCTCCGTTATGCCATCCTCTCTTTCTTCTCATTCCCTTTTCAATCTTTTCCCTTTCCGACATCCTTTAATCCCTCCTTTTCTATTCGCTTCGTTGTTACCGGCAGCAAGCGGGTCGGCGGAGCCATTACCACGTCCAATTCCATCGCGACTTTTTCGGCGATCGCGTTTGGAAGAAAAGAGACGGAAGAGTGGAGGAATAGTGGTAGAGATCATTGCTGGGAAACTCAAAAAAAAACAAAAAAAAACAAATAAGAGAAAAAGGTAGAGAGTACTTTAAATCGATTCAAATGGAATTCGGCAATGCTACGCGTCTCGTCCCCATTCCCCATCTCTTCCTCGCAAACCACTCTCCCTCTTTTCTGACCGTAACACTGACAACGGTGCCCCTTAACTGCTCTTTTTTTCCCCCGAGTCGAGAATTCTAAATTCAACCAGAGATTCACTTCCATTATCTCCATCCAAAACTCCTTCCCTCCTCTCTCCCTCCCTTTTTTCCGCGCCTCCCTCTCCCTCTCTCTCTCCTCTCGCCTTTTTTTGCTCTTACCTTTCGCTCGTCTCTCCTTTCTAAATCCCATTAATTAATTTGGCGCCTTTCATCTTGTTACGACTCTGATTTCATTTTTTTTTCGAAAAGGGCTGACGTTCCGCCGGACTTGATTTAAAAACTTATTTTTCGTAAGATCTTATTTAAGGACTTGCGCGTCGAACTGCGTGTGCTGCGTGTGTGTGTGTGTGTGTGTGTGGCAGTATTGGCCACGGTGCGATTCGGTGCATAGCATGATGAGATTGATGTAAGGAACGAGTTTCCAAAAGATTTCTTAAAATCCTTTATCACGACCGAGAACGGTGTCGCTTCAAAAAGGGCAAATACGAAAAAGTTTAAAGCGATAAAGGGCGAAGAATGATTTTAAATTATTGGTTGTTAAAAATAATAATAATAATCATGTAAACGTGATGTTGCGCAAACGGTCTTTAGAGTTTTCTTTGCCTAAGTACACTACTGCAGTGTTTCTCAAACTATGGGACGCGGGCCCCCGGGGGGTCGCAAAATTATCTTAGCTGTTAAGTGAAATGCCAAAATATTAAATATTCACGAATAATAAATTTTCATCGGGAAATTTTATGAAATATGATGCGATAAAAATTATTAACAGCTATATAAAATAAAGGAATTTATATTAAAGTTTATTATTTTTATTATTTTCGATTCAAAGGGGGCCGCATAACATTCAAGGGGGCCGAGACAATTGAAAGTTTGAGAACCACTGCACTACTGTATTGAAAGAAATGAGATATAATCTACCACCGGTGAATGAATATTGATGACGGATGCTTCGTAGCTTAATACGCATCTGGTTTCCCTCACATTCTTGTGGCCATTGGAGGAATATCGTTTTTTTTTAAATTTGATTTTATTTATCAGATTAATATTATTTATTAAATTAAGAGAAAATAGAACGGGTTAGCAAACCTTCTCAAACCTTATATCGTGACACGCTAGTGCGCCACATTTAAACGTTTTCTGCTTAGCAGCAATACAGATCGCAGCATTAATAATCCATTTCTTAGGCAAGGGGTTAGCATGGCCGTAGGTTCGCGAATTATACGCAGGGTAAATCGCAATTCCGTAAAGACTTGATAAAACATATACGAAAACAGATTTCGAGAGATGGAAAGGAAACAATACATCAACCGAAAGGTATCTGACAATATTACTAATGAAACCTCACAGAAGTTTACGCTAGGTTCGACTAATAGGATTCCATAATTGGATCAGAGATGAGAATACCCGCGCGTACACACTGTATCCGAATACATTAGCTAACGAGTCATCCTCAAGATAAATTAATGTTCCATTCGTGTAATTTAAAGGGCGTTAACCCCGTGAATGGAAATGGAAATTGGGTTTGTGTTCCCGACTAACAAAAGTGCTTTGTCCTCCCGACGAATTAATAAATTTCATTCGTCATAGTCGTGAAATAGTCACGCCATCGATTTTCAACTCGAGTTGACCCCATCGATCGATACATCGCGGTCCCGAGTATATATCACCTACGAAACTTTCTTCGGACGGTCTCTAGCGCGTCCCTCTCAATTCTAGTGATTACTCCGCGACCTATACTACAAACAATGAATGTCTCAAGTTGAATTATCTAACTCAGGTTAGTATCAATCAAATAACTATAAAATGTTATAAATCTAAAGATGGTCTGGATAGCTAATATAATAAGAAAAACTGTCGAATTAGGTTCTTTTCTGAATCAAAATCTTTGAATTACATAACATGGATAACTATTACCTGAAATGCCGTTATCTTTCATTAGATTCAAACTATGAGGTAAGTTCGATAAATGTTTAAAAAGTATCCATCGTCAGGGGCAAGAGAACTTTTTAATGGAATCAACGACAGGTGAATAGGTGAGGTAAGGTACTTCACTGTTGAAATTTATAGCTGGTATACTGGACCGTTTCAGTGAAGGAGTTATCTTTATCGCCTAACAAACGTGGATATATAATATAGATTTTTGCCACGGAATTGTCTAGAAATACACCTCTTTCCAACAAAACATTAACGATCCCTAACAAAAACCAAACGCTGTCACGGATAAAATCACCATTTTTTATTTAAACGCCTTAACATGCATGCACTGGAATCTGAAATACACAGCAGGAAATAGTTTTGTGTAAAACAAAAGCTAGCTTGTAAGATTTTTTTACTGTGGAACTTTACCCGAAACATATCTTCTCCAAGGTTGAGGTACTCCGCCCATTCGTCTGGCAAAACGCGGTTAGCTACGTGTGATGCATATCCTCTCCAGCCGCCATTCACCTTCTCCGCGGTAACGGTGAAGGTAACACAAAAGCAGTCGGTTGCGGAAGAATCGTTCAATTTTAATAGAAAGAATCCTACTTTCTTTGGAAGGATAGATTTATCTTTCCAGAAGAGAAAATTGTATAAAAGATGATGAGAAATCTTCTAAGTAATAAGAAGAAGTTTTACTGCTCAACGGGTTAAAAATAAAGATAACAATAATCTTAGCTCAGAGTGATATATGGGTCATCGAGTACTTTTCAATACCTGGAATAACGATAAGAATTTGTTTTGTTTAAGGAGGATTCGATATCAGGAATTAAGTATCCTGTTTCAGATTAATGTTAATGCGTAATAAAGCACACCTAGTGATATTTTCGCGGTTAAGTACTGAAATCCAACAAATGTATGGAAAATATCAGTATTGTGTGGAGTAACGTACAGAATTTGATGTATTAAAACATCGATAACACAATAATGCTTATTATACGCGTGCTTATAAACACAGTAGAAAATTAAATTAAAAACAAATTAAAACAAGTATCGTCATTCAGGGAATATTTTTAAAGGTTAAAAATTCATAAGGTAAATATATTTTTGCAAATAAAACTTTTATTGAATTAATTTAAAATTTTTCTTTGTGAAAATTCTACTTCATATTTTATAATCATTTGCGTAGTATTTACTCAATAAATCCATGTATCTGAAAACTTGACCGAAAGCCGAATTTCTGTTACAGCGAACAGGCGAAAACAAATGTTTGAACTGACGCCATTGGCTCGTTTGTTCGGAAAAGGAATGATTACGAACATCAGTCAAACTCATCGCGGAAATATGAAGAAAAAACTTGGTAACTGAAAAAGCTCCCCGAATAAAAAAAAATGGATACCTGAAGAGGAGGATAAAGAAGTAACTCGAGATCGGCGGTCGTAGAAGCGAAATAAGAGGAAACGAAAGCGATCAAGAAGGGAAATCTCATCCGGAAGATAGCTGAAGATCTTTACAAAGTATTGCACGAAAGCAAACGAGCCCGAAGTTGGATAAAAACAGGATGGAAGCATAAAGAGATTGACTGAAGGTCCAGAAGTATTCTCCATAGAAATCAGTAGAATGAAAAGGGGCTGAGGGTTCGGAGTTGAAGCTTTTACAAATGTATTCCAAGAAAAAGGTTATAAGCCACCCTTCTCATAATTCACCGGAGAAAAAAAATCTTTCCTTATGTACTCTCACCGACTTGATGAAAACATCTTAAATTCAACTGTTTCGTTGAGTTTTATTTAAAGAAAATCCCTCAAGTATAAACGTAGCTCAAGAAGCCACCACTCATATTTCATTTTTAAAACCTACTTCTTGACGTTATCACTCCAACTCCATCAAAACATTTTTGGTTCAACTGCACCGTTAAATTTTATTTCAAGAGGAACGATTAAATATAAATAAACTTCAACATCTTGCATTTGATGATAGTTGCGTATAGTTTATAACTTGAGCGTTGTTTTACTTATTTATTAAGTTGGATGTTTAAAAAAAATATATTTCAGGGTTTTAAAAAAAATATCAAATTCTCGAGGAGAAAAACGAGAGAGGTCCTAGGTGTTGTAAAATTGAAGTAAAGCCAATTGGTTGCTAAAAGTTTTAGCTGAGGGAATTGGGATCTCGCCCTCTTCGTGCCGAGGCAGCGTGGGAAATGGAGCTAACACACGTGATCAGAATGTTTATTCGGGGATATCCTGAAAGGTTTACCAGCACGCCGTTCCTTCTCGCCTTCCATTCCATCCCCTTAACCTCCCTTCTCTCCCCCCCCCCATTTTCTCCCATCCAACCCTTACATACTACTCCCAATATCTTTTCCGCCCACTTACCTCCTCTCTTCTCCTCCTTCACATCCATTTTCTCCCTCGCCTCCTCTTACTTTCGTCCTTCTCTTACGCTCCGTCCCTGCGTTTTTCATCCTTTTTCCCAGTTTCTTCACGATCCTCACTCATTCGCCACGCATATCTTTCCGGTCTCATCTCATCTTTTCACCTTTTCACTTCCCTTCCCCTTTTCCCTCTTCCTCTCTCCCTATATTTCTTCTCTTAATCTTTCCCCTACCTCGAAAACTTCCACGTCCCCCTACTTCCCTTTCTCCCATCCTCGTATTCCCTTTTCCCTCCCCTCTCTCTCTCTCTCCCTTTTTACCTCCACCTCCTCCTTTGCTACGACCTTTCGCCGACTCACCCTGTCATAAATGGCATCCAATTCAGAGATTCTCTCTCTCTATCTCAAAATAAAATGCGAAGTAGATCATTCATTCTCTCTACTTAAAATATGTAGCATTCAAATGAGAGATCTTTATATTCGAGAGAGAATTATAGAAAGGACTGTTTCTAAAAAAAAAAAAAAAAAGGGCATCCGAGTTCCTTTTAAGGAAAATTTTAAAGATTTTCAGAAAGGACATGAGATACAGGCGCCGCCGCCGGTTTCGAGTAAAGCGGAATGAATCGCTTCGAAGTTTATTTTATTTGTAGTTTAATCGAATCGATAGATATGAAAGATAAATTCGTGTTTCCTCCTGCTGATAATTACTCTCGTTTCCTTGTTGACGCGCCACTATCTCTCCGGATTAAGTATGGTCCGAATGTTTTTCTTATCCGATAAGACCTATCTCTTCCAAACAAACGCGAAATCAAGGTACATGTAATTTTCGACCCGTGATAAACTGAACTACCTCTTGGCGTTTGGGATGGTTTAGCGAACGAAAATTACTATTTGATTATTTTACCACTTTGGTTTCGTTTACTTTTGACTTCATCGAAACAAATCGCTTCCTTAGAGACGGCAGAAGAATGTAACATATTATTCGTGTTTGTGCAAGAAAGTTCTTTTTAGAATGGTACAAAAAACAAGCTAACTGCTTAAAATTCCACGACAAAACAGATTCAACTTCTTCATTCCCTTTGAAAATACTCGGAGGCATGAATTTTAGGAAACATTATTTATTTCCTTCTACGTTCCCCATTTTCTTTTTATCGAGATACGTTAAATATCAGAAGAATAGAAGCATTTATTTGAGAAATATTTCTTGGAATCGTTCAAATAATAATGTGATGTATATAATGCCGACTTCTTTTTATTAGACACTCGTTTTCCTGTATCTTTCTTCAAAGCGGATCAATCAATTTTTCATAGCAAACTCGCTTCTTTTTACTATAAAGACTTTACGCAACTCGGTAAAAAAAACTGATGCTTATTCCTCTCCTTTCCCGAGCTCTCTTCCTCTCATTCCCAATTTGTTGCTTCGAACACCATCTCTCTCAATCTTCGGAGAAACTCGTAACCTTTTGGTTGCTTTCCTGTTTACCTTCGCAAAGAATTTTTCTCTTTCACTCTATCGCTCGACAAATTCACGAGCGACGCCGACGGTATGTATGTATGCATGTATGTATGTGTGTGTCTATGTATATATGTATATATTAATATTAATTATATGGAAAGTTAAAATGAAGAATATAATTAGAGTATAAAAACTCGGATAGCCCTGGTGGCAGTACGTTCTTAACTGACTGTATTATCTGTGATGACATCTATTCGGAGCTCCATTGTTGTGCACCACTTATTTTTCTGGCCTTTGTAAAAGTTTATTTTTCATTGCACGTGAGCTGATAAAATCCATTCTAACGCAATATCTCAATTACTTTGCTTACTAATTTTTATGTATGTAGAGATGAACGAAATAATAAATTTTGTACAAAGACGTCTTTTTTTGGGCGAATAATACATCCTGCTATCTTCGTTTACGTTAACAACTTGTTCAACATTTAACAGATATTTCACGACTTTTAATTTCAAAAACACATCCTTCGTATCGTCCACGTTTTTCGATTTTCCGTGATTTCCGTCAATCCCAATTACTCACGGATAATCGGAGTTTTCGTAAACAACACCCACGACACGCAGCCATATCAATAGTCACATAGAAGAGCACGATGACCATGGAAAGATTCGAACCCGATCATGAGAGACAGACAGACGTCTTACGCACCCTAACCTACCGGGGCCAGCAGGAGATGAGGGAGAAAGGATCTTAATAATTAAAACGTAAAAGGATCACACAAAGAAGAGAGCGGAAAAATAACTTTTAAAAAAATACACGCTGAACTTTTAAGAGTCCATTTACGTGCGACTGAAACACGACCCTTGGGAAAGAAGGAAGAGGCGGAGTTTGCATTTACAAAGCGTGTGGATGAGATTGCTTCAAGCGAAAAATGGGTGTAGTGAAGAAATAAGAGCAGCAAAAAGAAGTAAGATAGAAAAGAAGGAGAAGGTGGGCGTGTTGCGAAGGAAAAAAATTAACCCGGCATGGCTGGAGACACGAACTAGCAGTTTCTTCTTTTTTTTGGCCTCTTCGTTCGGAAAGTAATGAAATGAGGGATGAGAAGAAGAAAAAAAATGAAAGTCTCTGTCAAAGATAAAAGAAAGGCACATGGCGAAGAAGAGATGGATAGATGAGAGAAGAAATAAGAGTGAGAGGAGGAGGAGATAGAGGAGGGAGACATGTTAGCAGGAGAATAAGAGGGGAGAGGAATAAGAGAAGGATATGCGGGGAAGGTTAGGAGATAGGAAGAGGGGAGGGGAGGAGGGAAAGGTAGGGTATAAAGAATAAATGGGAGAGATGAGAGGATAGTATAGGAATAGAGGGAAACGCGAAGGGATGAGGAAGAGGATAAGATAAAGGGAAGAATGGAGGATAAATTATTATTATGCAGGATGGGCCCAAAAAATGTACCCGATTTCAAAATGAAGTCAAGGTATGAACATGCAAGGCGGTATTGAATAATGTAGTAGATTAATCAGGAAAAAATAAACTTTTCACTAAATAATCCTTTTTTATCGAACCCGGGTCTTCCACTTGCCGGATAGGTGCTTCAACCAACTAAGCTACCAAGCCAGACTAATAATCCTCCATCCTCGAATTGGGGTATTTACGGTGAAGAAAGGGCTAACTCGGTTAGTAAACCTTACCACACTAGATGTCATAGCTGAGACACAGCGGAAAACACCCCTACTTTATCCCAGAATTGAGAAGATGTTAAATGGCATCAGTGAAATGTTAGAAATTTAACTTATATGCGTGAACGCATAAGACTCATCACAAATGTGAAGATAGAGAAGGAGAAAAATTCGGAACTTGACCGGGAATGGAGAGTTAGTCTTTTTTCACAGGTTCAAAATGTCACAGATAAGTTTACAATAAGAGCAATAGCCAGTATTGGACGTGTAACCCTGCGGGCTGTATTCAACAACTGTACTGAGCCCATTCGCATGTGTGCTCAGAATTATAAAGACATTTAAAAAATATGCATCGATGGAAATACATTTGAAAGGCCCCTCTATCATTTTGGTTTCACACTCGTATCACATTTAATTAATTTTTTTAGATTTTGAATTCGGGTACATTTTGTGGCCCATCTTGTACATTCTTATAGTTTGGCCCTGAGGATAGGTAACAACGATATAATACCCAAAATAATAAACATTACAAAAGTTGACATGAAAAATACGACAGCCTATCAAAACAATCACGCACTCTTGAGCACATAATTCCAGGGAAGAAAAGAGGGGAAGGAAGAAAGAGAGAAAGAATGGAATATAAGAGGAAAAGAAAGGGGAAGCTGAGGAGAAGAGGAAGGGGAAAAGTGTGAGGGCATAAGAGAATGAAAAGAGAGATAGAGGGGGGGGGGGAAACAGCAATCGGCGTAGATTGGTGGAGGGAATTGGGCGATAAAAGAGACGATAGGGAAAGAAAAGAGCGAGGGAGATTTCGGTAGAAATAGAGATTGATGAGTGAGAAAAGTAGAATCGGTACGAGGAAGAATAAAAGACACGGAAAAATAAGACGATAGTCGCGTGGATTAGGAGTGAGGGTATATAAGAGATAAGATGGGAGATTAAAAGTCTGGATGAAAGGAGAGCGAGGGATGAAGAACCTGGCTAGATTATAAAAAAAGTGTAGATGGAGAAAGCGACGGCAGATGCGTAAAAGGGATAAAGATGATGATGAATGGCTCTTAATAAAACGGCCGTCCCTTTTTTTAAATGAAACTTAAAGTCGAACCAAAGTCTCGTTCCTATATCCACAAATAATGAGACAAGACCTTTCCGCTAATGTTCGAATCGCTCCCCCTTTTCTCCGGGATCATATCGCTCGATACGCTATTCTTGTCAAAAAATTATCACGAAATCCCTTCTAAATTGCCATTGGTATTGGATTAACGAACCTTCGAATTTCTAAAAAAAAGAAACGTCTACTTTTTTGACTTTCGATAGGCTTTCAGTCATCGATCTGCAGAGGTACTAGGGCGCCTGTCGCAACGTCGACTTTTCTGTCTCCGAAGATCGATTCAACGGAGCTGTACTGAAACTTTGTAGTCTTAAAAATATGTGGTTCATCATACACCTACATCAGTGATGGCGAACCTATGGCACGCGTGCCATAAGTGGCACGCCAGACGGTTTTGGTTGGCACGCCAACGAAAGGTGAATACCAATCAAATAATTTATCGTACTGATTTAGTGCCCAAAAAACATTTGTGCTATTTAGTTAACTATTGTACACATTATTTTTATGGTTACAAGTTACAATCTCTTATGTCTTGGTCACGAACTTGATTTTGTTGGCACACAAAGAAAATCAAGGACTTATTTGTGGCACGCGAGGCGGAAAATATTCGACAATTTCAGTAATATTGACACCCGGGTGATAGAAGATTCACCATCACTGACCTACATCTATATCAGCATGTAGACAAGAAGCCTTTGGAATACGTGATTCATAGTACATCTATATCTAAATGCTATCCCGCGAGTCACCAAACTGGTGAGTGGCAGGGGGTGTAACGCACCAAAATTTCACTAAATTTCCAAAAAATCTTTGAATGTATTACACACTTATAATAAACGTATAAAATATGACTTATTTATCTTCTTTGTCATTTCTTCTTTCACGCTCCATTCAGAATCACCTGCCACTTTTGGCACGCGTACCCCTTCCATATTAAGCGCATTCGCCCTGCGATCTAACCAGTGATAAACATCAAATTTCTCTCCTTTTCCGGCACTTTTTCGTAATATGCCGATGAAGGTAAATTACGTGTTAGTTGCGCCGACAACCCAGACGAATTTTCATTTCCCACGAGAGACGAAGTTCGCGTGTGTTTGTTTGAACGTGCTTTCCGCACGGGGCATTGTTGTTATACTTATGTCGGGTAAGAATACGATTAAATGAAATGGGAATGAAACACTGAAGAGGTATCATCAGTAGATAAGCAACGCGGCATGAATTCAAAGGACAAAGAGCTGTATTTATACTGTGTCTACCAAAAGAATTATCCCGAGGGCTCCTTTGGTGCAACTAGAGCAACCGAGCTTTGAGTAAATGGAAGCAGCGCCATAGAATAGCTTGTTGCAATAAACAAAGGTACGCGTATCATGCTCTAGAGAAAGGGAAAAAACCTATCCTGTCCTGATGAAACCAGGCAACACTGTAAATATGCTACACTTCTCAAAGAAAAAGGGGATGGAATACAATTACAACGCAAAAATGAGGTTGTTTAAGGATGGTATTATCCAATAATACATTTCCCTCTCGATGATTTCGTTCGCTAGGTTGGTTCAACCTTCTTGTTCATCGGTGCCATTGGTTTTATTTTGGTGACTCACTATCACCAATCAGCGTGGCGACAGAAGGTTTTGCCACAAGTTTAAAATTTTAGTATAAATGTTCAACAATCCATAACTTATCCGATCCATTGGCCTAAATCTTTCCAATATTTCTACCGCCGATATTTGAATAGATTTATTAGCAGGCGCGACAAGAAAGTAAAGAACAGTGACAGAAGTATGCGTGTCCCGGACGTCACTCCACAACGTGGTAAGCTTACACTATGGTCGACCATTCGTTCATTACCTAACCTAGGACAGGGATGCCATAAGTGGCACGCAAGACGATTTTGGTTGGCACGCCAACAAAAGGCGAAAACCAATCAAATCGTACTGATTTAGTGCCGCAAAACATTTGTTATTTAGTTAACTATTGTAAACGTTAGTTTCATGGTCACAAATTTCAATCTTTTATGACTTGATCACGAATTTAATTTAGTTGGCACGCAAAAAAAAAATCAAAGAGTTTTTTGTGGCACGCGAGGTGGAAAAGATTCGACAATTTCAGTAATATTGGCACGCGGACAATAAAAGGTTCGCCATCCCTGGCCTAGGACTATCTTCTATATGTAACACTGCAATTCCCAAAGTGGTGAGTGGTAGGAGGCGCAAAATACCCAAATATATCCCTAATAATTTTTGCTTTCAAGTTTAACTATCCTATTATCGCCCCGGATGTCCCTAGGGATAAAAGAGCCTCGATATCGCTCTGTCATAGAATCATGACCGTCTTGATATTCTCTCTTTCTAAATGTAGGCCTTTCAACTAGTCCTACAAACTCCTTAGATAAACATTACGACCTGTATTTGTCCATAATACTCAAATTTGCGTTCACTTCTTTGTCGAGATCACCCTCAGGAAGCCTCCGTATTTCCTTCTGCGTGCACTCTTCGATTAATAGCGACATTTTTTCGACCATCAACATTCTCTTTTCTCGTCCCACTTTTTTCGTATCTCCCCAAATAATTAAATCGGCCAAATCTTCAATTCTCTAACCCACCGTGTTTCTCTGTACTTCCATCTCCAGCTGGCTTAATCATCTCGTTCCCAGTTTCTCTCCTTTCCGTCTTCATTTCTACCCCTTTTTGACACCGCCTTCCTTATTCTCTACCTCACTCCCTCCATTCCTCTCATCGCCCTCTCCTCCATTTTGCTTTTCCTCTGTTCCCGTCTCACTTCCTTCTCTTACCTATCCCTCTCTTACCACTCTTTCCATATCCAACTCTCTCTTTACTTCTCCAATCAGTTCATCTTCATATTCCTATTCCATCCTCCTCTTCTCTATTTCCTCTTCACTTTTTCAATCCTTCCCTCTCCCTCCCTCTCAATTTCCCCTTTCTTTTATCATTCTCCTGTCGTCTCTCCTAATTCACAACGTCCTCTCTTCTAGGCTTATTTTTATGGCTATTTTGCCTTCTCACTCCTCTCACCTGCCCTTCCATTTTCACTCTTTCCTTTTCACTTTTCCAATACCTTCCTCCCACTTCCTTCTCTTTCCCCTCCATTTACTCTTACTCTTTATCCCCCCCCTCTCTCTAATCCTCCCTCCTTTCTCACAACTTCCCCTCTTCTCTCCTTACTTCACTCTACAACCCTTTCTTTTTCATTTCCTCCCTCTCTTATCTCTCTCACACCATTTTACCCCTTCCTTATTTTCTCCACCTCCATTCTTATCTCTCTCTCTCCTACCTTCATCTCTGCCTTCCTTAAATCTTTCTTACGCATCACCTCCATCCAGTATCTCCCTCTTTTACTTCCTACGTTCACCTGTCACTGCTCTCTCCCTCTCGCATTCGTTTTTTAAACAATTTCCCTCGCTATAACTTCCTCCCCCTTTCCCAAATGCTTCTTTATATTTACCAAGATACTATCCTACTCGGAATATACCTCTCGTCTCTTCAAAATGCGACATTAGCCATTTAAATTATATTCTGATTTTCTCCGCCGCTTTTGTTTTCTTTGATGGAAATTTTTAGCGAAGAGGGCAAAAAAAAACTATCTTTCCTGCTCCGTCCTTTCCTCTCTCTCTCTCTCCCCCCTCCACGTTCCTCCCGATGCCCTTTGAAACATCAAAATTCTGCCCCGGTAAGCGATTTCAATTTCTCGGGTTATATTCCGTCGCCTTGCGGCGGCCAGATGTGATCAAAAATCCGACGACCCACGCTTTGCTCAAAAATACGGCGAAACTTCGGAGGGCGCTGTTCATATATTCTTGGCCAACGGTAACGTAAGCAGTCCGATATTTATTGCCTATCGCTACGCTTGGTCCACTCGCACTCTATTTCATTTACAGGATGTGGAACAAGGGACGATTTTATCTTGTTTATCCATACGTATCACGAATCCGCATTTCTCTCGTCAATGCGAGAAAAAAAATCGGTGCAACACGCATTGCACAAACATTCTCTTATACTAATGCGTCGTTTAGTTATCTTTAGAAAATGAAAGTCGTATTAAACGGTTTTTAGAAAATCCAATTTTTGTTAAAGCTGCCCAAGATTAAACTATAAACTAGCCTTATATTCATTCATTGAGAAAAATGAAATATGTAGTATTATCGCAGACGTTAACTCAAGTAACGGTATGAAATTTTATCAAAATCGTTCGAGCCGTTTTTGAGAAAATAAAATTGTTGTTAAAAATGCGTAGAAGCTTCATAGCTTCTACTCTGTATGATAAAATGCCTAAGTACGAGATTTCATTCATTTTAGCTCTACCGTTTAGACCCTAGAGCCAATAACAGACAGACGGCACTGCGAAAACTACTTTTTCGGATTCAGCGACACTTAAAACGTATATTTCCGTCAAAATCTCCAGGTCGAATTTTTTCGCGATTACAATACTTTCTCAATATACTTCGTATGTGAGAAAGTAAAAATAACCGCCGAAAATATATACAGTCGAAATTTTAAAATATGCTGGAATAGAATACGAGAGCGACTTATCGCGCTGGTGTTATGGCTTTAATCCAATTGGCAATCAAAATAATTCAGGGAGACATAAAACGGTCCATTTTTCCCGGTGGCAATTCACCGGTCGTTGACTCTAAAAATATTGCGCTTAAGAGTGATACGCGAGCTCGGAACACAAATTGAATGCGGGTCGCAGAGTTAATTCCATTTGACTTCGCAGATTGAGTCATACAGTTTCCTAATGAGTTGGAAATGCTTATAAGTTTTTCAGGACTAGAAAGTAAAATCGCTAAAATTATTAATGTAGTTCTTATGGCGACGCCAGACTTTCGCCGAACTGGAGCCCTCTGTTTAAATTATGGCGCTATCCTTATGAATCGTGAGTTTCATAACTGCTGCATTACCTTTGTTAGACATCTTCATGCTAATGTGTTATTTAATATAGTATGAGTAAAGAGTTTTTAATAAATTATCGCCACGGAAACTTTCAATACCAAGTACTTCCAGTACTTAAATCCAGATGTCGAGTTGCTGTTCTTTTTCATTTTCCCTTAATGCGGAGTGGAACGAGAGAGAAACGAAGATGAAAGGAATTAATCTAACTTTTTCACTACGGAGGAAGATATAATGCAGGAGAGAACCCGTAGAAGAGAATCTGAATCGATCTTGAAAGACAAGAAAAAAAAATACATTGCGAGAAGATTAAAATGGCAAATGGAAGACAGGGAATAAAGGGACGGAAGAAGAGGAGAGACAAATTAAGGAGATGTGGAAGAGGAAGAAATATGGCAAAGCAGGGGAAAGGATAAAGAAAACCGAAAGTGGAGAAAATAAAAACGGAAAAGAGAAGGAACGAGGAGAAAATATTAAAAATTGAGGTGCAAACACGTCTTTACTAGGACGAAATTGAGATTATAAACATTATTCTGTAGGGTGTAAAATAAAACGATAATAAAATTAACGCATACCGTAAAACACAGATGTAAATTAAAACGGCGGGGTATAAAGGCGAAATTCCTGAGGAACCGAAATTTAGGAGGAAAAAACCCACAGCAGAAAAACCCTATAGACGAGAGGACACAAAAAGTAGAAATAAATAAATGAAAGAAATAGGAAAGCGGGAAAGAAGAGAGACGGAAAGGAAGAAAATATAGAAATATAAAAGAATGGCAGAGCGAAAAAAAAAACTCTGCAAGTGACAGCGGATGATCAAAAGTAAGCTGTACGAAGATGGAGGCACGGAGAGAGAGAGAGAGAGAGATAGAACGAGGAAAAAAAAGGACGCGGAATAAAACGAGACGCAAAACGAGGTTTTGGAAGGAGGAAAAGGGTTAATAAGAGGGCGAAGAGAAGAGAGATAAAGCAGAAAACAAAAAAAATCGAAAGAGAAAGGCGTCGAGAAGAGGTAAGAAAGGAGTGAAGGGTGAGAGAGGTATAGGAAAGAGAATGCCGAAAAGACAGAGGGTTTAAGAGGGCGGCGAGGAGAGAGGAGGAGGAGGGGGAGTGGAGAAAAGAGAAGGGTCCCACTATAGAGAAAGAGAGTTCTTTTAACATCCCTCCCCTTAGAGAGAGAGAGAGAGAGAGAGAGGACTCCGACCACTTCCCTTCGATGAGTTAGTCTCCTCCCTCCTCCTCCTCACTTTTCATCCCACCTCTCACCTCGTCCTCTCTTCCGCCACCTCCCCCTCCTCCCCACCCTCCATCCTCCCACTCTTTCCTCTCTCTCTCTCTTGAAGCTGCCCGCAAGTCACTTCCACCCCTAAAATTAACTCTTCGCCTCGGCCTGGAGAGAAGAGTTCTCTTAAAAGGACGCCGAGAGAGAGAGATTCATTGCGAATCCCATTCGGCCTCCTTTCACCGCTCCACGCATCTGTTCTTCTTACATCCCTTTCTTTGTTTATCTCTCCCTGGTAACGGATGCGTCGTTCATGGGTGGGATCGTGACACGCACCGCTTTTCGGGCATACCGAAACATCGACGGTGGTATCTCCAAGTTCTTTGACGATGTATATTTTCCAAAGAGCGGGTTTAAAATAAGTCAAAGGGGCCTTGGTAACAAAATAATTCGCGCGTTTGGATTCTGAATTTAATTCAGAAAGAGAGTCCAGGAATAGTATGGCTATTATCGGATTCGAACCTGGATCTCCGCTTTTTTTTTATGGTTTACTCTGTACCAATAAGCTTTAACAACGGGATCCGAGATCCTTCGTCTTTTTTTTTTAACCAACTCGTACGTTCTCGAGATCCAGTTCTTCGCGATGATTTAAAAAAATTATCGCCGGAGAATTTTTCATTGCCGGATGCAGGAGAATTTTCGTCATATTGCCAAATGGACTCATGGAGAAGCGGTTTCTCATAAACAGCCCATATACCACGTTTCCGCAAAAATGTTATACGAGGGATGTTGAAATTTGACCTGGACTTTGTTTTTCATTAAAATCTTATATATAGTACAATGAGCTGATGAGGTGTGTACATTATCATTATAATGTTGGCAATACAAAAAAATTATGTTTTCTTGCCATAGCAATCCATGTCAGAGCTAACAAAGATGGCAACTGAACGTGTTTCTACCTCAGTGGTACAAGTCATTATTGTTAAATTTCTCTGTAAGGAAAGTGTAAAAGGGCCTGAAATTCATCGGTGAGTTCGAGTACAGTATGGGGAATCCTGTCTGTATCAGTTTTCTGTTTGGGTGGTACAAATCATTCAAAGAGGGTCGCAAATGCGTGGAGAACAAGAACACAAAGCAGGACCAGCAAATGCATTCAATGATGTGAAAATTACGCAGGTTGATGAGCTCGTTCGGAGGGACACGCGAATGCCAGCGCGTGAATTAGCGTTGCAAGTTAACATTAGTATTGGTAGTGCTGAGACTATACTTCATTACGACTTTAGATACAGTGAAGTCAGCGCTCGATGGGTGCCCAAACAGTTGTAACCAGAAGAAAAGGCGATGCGGGTTCAAATTTCAGGGATTCTGATTAAACGATTTCTGAGGGAGGGAGCTGATTTTTTGAATCGTATCATAACCACGGACGAGACATGGATCCATCACTTTACTTCGTGGAGACCAAAAAATTCAAAACGATGGCATCAGCAAACAAGCTGATGGCCACTGTTTTGGGATGCTCAAGACATTATTCATGTTGATCTCCTGAAACAAGACCTGCTTATTACTCAGCGCTCCTAAAAACCAGTCTGAAACCAGCTCTAAGGAAGAAAGGACCAGATCTTCTGTCCAAAGGAATTAGTTTTCTCCACGACAGCACCCATTCACATAAGACTAACTTGGCTGGGAATATACTGGCTGAATTGGAGTGGGACGTTCTTCCCCATATTTCTTATAGTCCTGATTTGTCACTGTGACTTTCATCTGTTTACGCTGCTGAAAGAGAACTTAGTAGGCAATAAATTCAGTTCGAATGGCCAGGTGAAAAGTGCAGTCCTCAACTGGTGTCGACATCAACCGAAAGATTCCTTTTAAACTGGAATACAAAAACTACTAGGACGCTGGATCAAGCGTATTCTGAAGGAGAGAGAGTACGTAAAAAAGTGACTGTATTATTATTGTGCTGGGTTACTTATACGATTTAATAATGGATAAAGTCCAGGTCAAATTTGAACACCCCTCGTACATCAATATTCAAATTGAGATAGTATGTTGGTAGAGCTCTCCGGTAATGATTAACGCCTTTTATGAATTAATATCAATATCTTTTCTCTCTCCCCATGTTTATAAGTAAAATGAAATGCTCTTAATACAAAGAGTTCAATTAAATGTGTATTTAAGTTTGCTATTGCATGTATAGAAACAGCTACCTAAGTAAAATTTTACTTTAAAACCATTACGCAAATATTTTTATCGTACATAAGGAAGGCAGACAAGAGGGAGAAAGAGAGGGAGGCAGGAGAAGGAGAGTGAGGCAGGAGAGGTAGAAAGATATAATGTTATAAATATGAGCATGATTTTCATCTCAACCATAGTCCTCCTTTTTGCAAATATGAGACTGATTTTTGGTACATACTCCATCTGATTTTTAGCTAGGTAACATAAATAAATAGCTCTACTAGTTTTATTTAAAGTTGTTTACGGAAAAGGTATTGTGATGGTGAGCAGAGAGATGTCGTTCCTTATTTCACATGTTCGTTACAGATGTCGGAATTCTCACCCAGAAAAATAATTTTAGCTCATTAATTATTACCTATTATTAAAGTTCGCACAATGTCACTGTATGACCGAATTAACGTGCAAAATTCAATTTTATATACAAAGAGCAATATTGAATAACTATTTTTCGGAACGAAATTAAAGGGACCAAAGCCAGCAATTTTGTAACCAAGAGTTTTTTGCTTTTGCTTCCAGCTTCAATTAATGCAACTTGTTACTGAGATTAGATTGTTATCTAATTTAAACATTAATCTTCATCGCCTATTTAATTAATTCAATTAATTCAAATATTTATACAGTATATTTTAAGTTACATAATTCGCTAAGCTAGCCTTGACTATGTGTAATAAAGGAATGAAAAAAATGTTATCCCCAAATCTTTTCGATGCCTCTAACTCAAGAGGTGCACAACCCAAAAGTCGACACGGGCCAAAATTGACCATGATTGGACCTAAGCGGGCCACACTGAAAATTTTATCAACAATAATAACTTATGTACACTATTGTGGATTTATTAATTACCATAAAAAAATTTACACGCAATTTTTATGTGACAAAAATGAAGTGGCAAACAAACATAATTTACTTACTAATTTTAATTGTATTTTTGATATAAAAGGAATTAACCAGCTGAGTTACTCCTTACTTCTGATCGGGCCAAACAAAAGGTGTCGGCGAGCCACATTTGGCTCGCGGACCGTATGTCGTGCACCCCTGCTCTAACTTGTTCACCAGTGTCTTCAGAGAAGCGGATTTAGCCTTGATAGACGAGTTGTTGTATAGTGTATAGTACCAAAGAATTGTATTGTAGGGATCCATGTTCAAGATTTCCTCCTTTTCCAGGATTTGTGTGAAACAAAATTATTTCATCTTCAACCTTCCTACGAATAGATGGACGGCCTGGGTATGTGCTCTCATATTTTCCAATACTAGCAGACACATCAGGCGATGCTAGTTATTTAGCGAAACCGGTCGTGAATTAAAACATTGTGGAATGTAACAAAGTTATTATTTTCTTCGTTAATATGAGTATCAATTACCACAACGTTCAGCCAAATTCCTTGGATTTTAGAATTATCATCTGCAATATTATATAGGGTGGAACAATAAAATTACTCTTTATAGTCCTTAATGATATAAAAATAAAACTTAATTCAGATTTAAGTTATTTGAAAAATTCTTTAGAGAAGTTTTTTTCTACAGCGCATACCTCAAACCATTAACGACATATCCATACGATTCAACATCCAGGAAATTTTTCTTTCAAAAATAAAATAACAGCTAGATATTTGGGTCAAAAAATGCTTTCTGCTTCGCAAACCGCCCGCGGCGACAAGTTAAAACTGAAGCGATGCTGACTTCACTGCAGCGTCATAAAGTTCATGACAATCGAAAACCATCAAAGTTTGAATTTCGTTATTGACGGCAAACAAGAGGGTTAAGGTAAACAAGGGACACGAATTTCGAATCCGTTTGACTAGTGAAAAGCCATTGTCCGCCTCATCCCTCGTTGCCCTTTATAACTCTCCATTCTCTTCCCCCTAACCCTCTCTCTCTCCTCTCTACCCCTTTCCTCTTCCATCTATAAATCCCATTCTCTTCCGTTTAATTCGTTTCATAAGAATAACCTCCCGGTTTATCTCTTTCCTATGGTTGTCATTTCTTTTCTTTCCATCATCCTTTCTCATCTTTCGTCATACCGGTTCCATTTTCTCCCATTTCGTCTCCTTTTCGGTGGCCCTGTTTTCACTTTTGAGTAAAATATTTTGGCCCTCTTCCTTTTCTATATTTCCGTTTTTCCTTCCTCGTTTTCCCTTTCTCTTCTTTCTTTCCAGCGCTTATACCTTCGACAGGGCATCTAATAAATAAATCCCTTACGTTTTTTTGCTTATAAATACCAGGTAAATAATAATACTGCATGAAGGTAGTAAACATGTTACTTTAGCTGAAATAATATAACATCGAGAACGTCTTATGGTTGAAAAAAGTTCCAGAATAAGCACTTCAATATCAACAACTGAAAAATTAAGTACTTGTTTTAGGTACCTCCAATAAATTTGTAATGACTACTTACTAAGACAAGTACTTAACCTTTCAACTGTTGATACTTAAGTACCAACTCTGGAATACATATAAGTTATTTTATTTCACAGCATATATACCTCTCCCTCTGTACTTCATTCAGCATATATTTTTCCACCTTGCTTTCCTTTTTTCTTTACTTACCCCAACCTTTTTCTTCATCTTTTTATATTCCTTTCTGCGTGCCTTTCTTCGCCCTCCTCTATCTTTATTTTTCGTCTTTCTTTCGATTACTTTTTGTCCCCCAACCCACGTTTATCCCTTTATCCTTTTTCTCTCTCTCTCCCCTTTCCAACTTTTACTCACACCTCCGTCCTCCTATTCCCTTTTTCCTTTCATTTTTACCGATATTAATCTACGGAATTCTTCGGTTCACTTTGCCAACTTTTTATGCCTCTCTAGATTTTAAAAAAAATCTAAATCTTCTTTTTCAATTCCGTCCCGTCTTTCATTTTTTCCACTTCTTTCACTCTACGCACTCTCTCTCTCTCTCTCTACTACATTATGCCATTTCTCTTTTTTATCCTCTTATCGTCCCTTAAACTTTGACCCCCTACTTCTCCCTCTCTCTCACTTTCTCCTTGTCCACTTTCCGTCATAAAACATTGATATCAGAGTCACCGATGGCGTAGGTCTTGCATTCAAGATTTGGAGGACAGAGATGAACGAACAGGGTTAGAGAGAGTGAGAAAAAGAACGGGAGAAACTAAAAGATGGATTACGAAAGAGAGAGAGGGAGATGAACAATCCCACGCTCTCATTCACCGCCATTCGTAAGCCTCGAGCGGAGTTATATGAATGTTTCAAGCATAATGTGTTCGAATTGATGCAGCCGGGGGCGGTATGTGGTTTCCAAAGGCAAGAGGATATGGGGAAAATGGGGGAGTGGGAGGGAGAGAGGGAGGGGGAGAGAGAGAGAGAGGAGGGATGGTACGGGAAGGTAGAGACGTAATGCGGCAAGGATGAATATAGAAGAGGAACAAAGAGCATTTTGTTAAACGCGCGCAGAGAGACGGATTTGAGCACACGAGGGGGTCGATGATCGGAACATGTTGACTACAGGTTGGAGAAGATAAATATGGTGCCACGGTAAAAAGAAAAAGGTGGAAGTGAATCGCCCCGACATAAGGAATAATTTCGAGCAAAAAAAAACCGGAAATAATTACTCTTGAGAATATTACACATCAAACACCTAATTATGGTGTGATTTATCGATAAATGCTTCTTAATGTGATTACATCGGGTTCCATTAAATTGACAGCATAGAGCGGTTAATGGCAATATATTTTATTAATGCATATAATTAAAAAACCTGCAGTTTATTGAATAAACTGCAGGTTTTTAAATTATACGACTTACTGTGGCGTCCCGTTGAGCGCCTAATGACGGCAAAATAAGAAATTGTTTTTGAAAATTTTCGAATTCTACGATTTTTTGAGATTTTAAAAGTTTTAGAATTGGACGAAGTGTATTGTCATTTGTTGACTATATATTTTTGGAAATTGTGGCATTTTTCTAATTTTTGATGATTATAGATTTTTGGAATTTAAAAATTTTTTGGAATTTTTATAATTTTTGAAATTACTTCAACTTGTGATTGCTGCCGGCTTCTTTTAATTGCGTACTATGGACTAATAATATATATTCGCGTATCATTTGTCCACATATTCGCGAAATTTCGACGCTACTGTGAAGTTTAAGCAATATATTGGCAACAAGAAACAGTAAGGCGGTAACGAAACTAAATAAATAGTCAATTATTCATTGATATTGTGTTGATGAAGTCAGATATAGAGATTGATATTAGTGAATGTTTTAAAGGTCTTCGAGGAAATTTGCTGCCAAATTTAAAATTTCAGTCTTTGAATAAAAACAGAAAAATAAGATTTATAAATTTACTTTAGTGAAACAACGTTTTATACGCACTAAAAAGTAAAAATATAAAATCCACATAATTGTATGTTCTAGAAAGTTAAAATAGTTTTGAGAATATAAAGGTGCCTAAGAAAATATTTAACAAATAAATATTAATCAATATTTATTTGCCATACAACTTTCACAAACTTTCCCAAAACTATTTTTACTTTCGGGGATATAGTATGGTTATGTAAATTTTATATTTATCGTATACTTTTCACTTCAAGTTTGTCTTCAAAGAACAAATGACAATAATAGTGGTATCTCAATAAAAATCCTGTGTTATGAAATACATAAAAAATGGCTGCGAAGTGGTATATATGCCGAGTACATCACATTTATGTTATGCTCTAAAAAATGACACAAGACGAACTATCTATCTGAAAATGTATCCCAAAACTATCTTTCTATTACCTCCTTCCGTTTTCAGCTTGCGAGTACTCCTTCGCCGTTGAAGTAATGTCCTTCGGAATATATACCTCAGCGTTATTATACTCGGATGTGCACGATATAATTCCATAATAATTTACTTCAAACATAGAAAGGTTGCAGCAGTACACGTGAGCGAGGAGAGTAATTGTCACAACAGCTGGCCGAAGAAACATAAAATGAGAGAAATGGCAGCGAAATATGTAGAAGTAGTTTACTCTCTCGGACAATGGCGGAATAACACCTGAGACATAAACGTTGTTCGCTACCTCTTTTTTTTTTTGACGTCGCTAGTCAATAATTCATTGCCTTCGACGGCGCTATAGACGGCGATCGATGTCGGGGAAGAAAAAAAGGGGGATAAGGACAAAGTGAACCTGGAGTGGAAGGTTGGATGGGTTAAATACAAGAGTGTAAAGGTGTACTCCATGTCCAGCACATACATTCTAAAGTGCGTTCTTTGCTACAACGAAAAATATTCTATTAATTGTTATGATTTACGGCTAAAAATTAAAATTTTGTTTTTCGACACTCGAGCCGAAAATGTTACAGTCGATCTAAGCGGACATTTTGAGAGTAATTTCGGCATCTATGTTTAACTAACAATTTCATTTTATTTGTGATTCACTGACTTACATCTCGTATACACGGATATTATACTACACGCACACGAATATCCGTTACTTTTGTACGCTAGCAAGTCCGTAGAGGTATACGTTGAAACGCAATCTCCTTAGAAAACATTTATAAGCGTATTATTCTTGAGATGAACATATATAGCCACTTACACGTTATTCAAAGGGGCTGCTAACATTTGCTAAGATAAAAAAAATTAAACTCGCCCTAACTTTCAGTGCAGATATCATGAGAACGCTTCGAGAGGTTTATCAGTGGAAAGATGAAGACGGACGGAAAAACACGGCCCCCTCCAGTATACGAGTTGCCAAATCTTGCACTGTCCCCGCCTTTCACTTCGGTCCCTTCTTGGGTGTAATCTGGCAACGTCGTTCCCTCTCCTGCTTGATGCCACAGCTCATGTTAGGCAACGGCTACTGCAATACCATTAATTCTCGGAGTTTAAAAGAAAATTAATTAGGGAGTTACCTGTGAAACACCCTATATATGCAGTGGGAGAGAAATATAAGAAGAAAGAGGAAAATAGCGAGGAGAAAGAAATGAGAGAGGAGACGGAGAAAGAGAAGAGAGGATGGCAGGGGTAAAGAGATGTTAATAGTAAAAAAGTAGAGGAAAAAACGGAGGGATAATGCGCTACGTAGGCGGGTAGGAACAGAGACAAGAGGCAAAACAAACAAAAATGTTGCATCTCTTTAGGTGAGGTCATTTCTTCCTCGCCAATTTTTCATTCACCTTTTGTTCTCCTCCTTTTTTCATCCCTCAGTCCCTTCCATTGTCCAACCGATGGCGCACTCATGTCGCGACTAAAAGGGCGGAAACTGCACATATGTTCGAGGACGAACAAACAGCGTGTATAAAAAGCGAAAAAAAAATGTAATTCGCCGCGTAAAAGGAACAACAATGCAGAAAACAGAAGTATGTGCTAATGTGGACAAGGGGGAATGAATGAAGCGACGAGGGGAAGGGTTGTGCCGGGGTGCATAATGGGAGTTGTTCATTTTCAGGCTAGAATTCCTTAGACTTTATGAGGTCGAAAGCGGTAACGGGTTGTGGGAGGGAGACAAGGTGACGAAGTAGAGGGTGGAAAAGAGAGATGGGGGAGAAAATTGTACAGAAATCGTGAGAGACGGAGAGTGGAAACGAGGGGAACATAGGAGGAAATGTGAGATAAAGTCAAGAGATAAAGCGAGAGAAACGTAGAAAAAGGGGGTACGAAAAATATTTTTTTTTAATATTCGAAAAGTAAATCTTAAACTTTAAACGGTATAAAATAGTAAAAAAACAATCGATCTTCTGACGTTAAGTATCGTTAACCTTTGGAATTATTTTTTGCAATAAAAGCCCAGATATGTCTATCTGTCTTGCCATAACGCTCAACAGTAGAGCACCACCGGAGGCATAAGATACAGGGGCATGTTGGTAATTCTCAATCAAATCGTACTTTCAGGATTAACTTGGTCTTTTCCCTTTTAAATGTGACGCGTTACGTTCACATATAATTTACGTCATTTAATAACTATTACAACACCTTATAGACAGTTATAAAATATTATAAATCAAGTCGAAAGTGTTGACAATTAGTTGGAACGGGTTGTGTTTTTTGAAGTTGCTTTCTCGAAGAATTGTTTTTTCGAAGAATTTCCCGCAAGACTAGAGACGAGTATATGAAGAAAGACGAAGATGGTGAGAATTTAACACGCTCTAGAAAATGTGTTCGTTATCCCAATTGCGGACATCGCAAGGTCCCAAGGGCCACATGAGGTATTCGAAAGCTTTTAACGTATGTGGTCCACTCAGCCGCTGTGAAAGCGAAACGTGAAATTTAATACAGGCATTTTCATGCTTGCCGCTTAATATTATGGCAGGAAAACCTTTTTATGGCGAGTTTATGATGCTAATAAAATATTTATTATTGATTTCCGGTAATATAGTTCCTCTCAAGTAACTCCCGATTTGAATGCTAATGCCTATGTTTTCAAAGCTGCTAGTAGGACCCGCTTAAGCACTCGCAACAGCTAATGCTTCGTAAAAAGCTTAATCGCCTTTACCTAATCCTTACTAAATTTTCGGTTTAAATTTAATATGTACAGTCGATACAAATATTTAGCAATTGTTCTTAGTACGTACATGTTCCAAAGAGATCACGAAAAAAATGTAACAGCATTGGCAATAAAAGTTTCAAGGTCGAGAAGCAAAATTATACGGAAATGCCTGTGCAGTGTTTTCCGCTAGTAAGGCCAAACGCTGAATACTGCTGCGCAATCTGGGACCACTTCGCGGAGGGCTTAAATGAAAACCCGGAAATGGTCCGGCGTATATTGAATCGATTTGTTAAGGGCGATTGCAGATAAGACAGAAACGCTGCAGAACTTTAGAATTAATTAATTTGGCAAACAATTAAGCATATACGAATGGATTCCAAGCGGAAACACCTCGAAAAAATTAGCAACCCCGAATTAATTGAGGATATGCGTGCTACAGTTGTTCTCATCGCTGATAATGAGGACCAAAGGCCAAAGTGAAGAAGAAAATATAATTCACAAGAGAATTACTGAGCTGGTCTTCTATGTTATGGCCACTGGAGATATATAAGGCCAGTATTAAATTTTTAAATTTGTTCATATGATATTAAGGTGCTTATTCTGGAAAAAGATAATTTGTATAAATAATTGTTTGAACCGAAAGGTTCTATTGGTATATCTTACCAAATGATATAAGACAGCATTGCGGATACTATATTTAATGGCCCGATGACACCCCTTGCCATACGCCTTTGATGCCTTTTCAGGGAGAATTCACGTATAAAATAGAGAAAGAGAGAAATAAAGAGGGAGTAAGGTAGAGAGAAGATGAACACCGAAGTAAAAAGGAGAAAATTAGAAAGAAATGGAAAGGAGGACAACGAGCGAGGTAGATGAGAAATAGGTAACAAATGCACGTGGATGTGAGATAAGAAAGATGAGGAAGAGAAAAGAGAGGAGGGACAAAAATTAGTGGAAGCAATTAGAAGAATATTTGGGTGGAACATATAATAAGAAGAGAGGATAGAGACGTGTAAGATTGATGGACACTGAGCGAGATTTGTGAGTCATTGGTAGACTCATCGATTGAAACAAATCTATAGTCACGTCTGGAATTCCACAAAAGGTTAAGTAACAGCGTGAAATACATAGAAAAAGACATAACCACGGAGGAAGAAGGAGGGATACCGGGATCCAAGGCAAGGATAATGGGAGGAAAAGCCTTAGTCAAAGAGCATGCGACAAGAGAATGGATGGCTGGTTGATAATTAAAATGATCTCCGATGGCTATAAAATGTCTCGAATCGGCGATCGGCGAATTACCACAACTCGCAACTCAAATGCGCATTCGATGTTCCACAAAACGTTTTATGACCGCTGGGGTTATCTTAATTATCAATTTGATCGGCCATGACGTAGGCTCGTCAATTAAATCTTGCAAATGATGGCAGGTGGATTTCGTTGACATTGGCGTCAAAATGATGACGGAAATCGGTACAGTTTCGAAATTGTTTCAATGAAATAAGCCAATATGGAAAACCATCCTGTACAGCAATGAAACGAGATAGCCAACATGAAGAAACGCAGTCGATAATTGGAAACCAGGCATTAATTCAAGGATTTCACTCCCGAATACAATCCAACTTATATGAGAAAAGGCGAAACAAGTAGCCATGCACGAGTTTTTCTTTATCTTTTTCGACCAGTTTTAAATAACATCGAAAATTTTGGAGGAATTAACGCAACTTTCATATTATTTTTTTCGCGGACAAAACTTTTAGCGATAACGACGACAAATTCGTGGTCATAGAGAAAGGTAAATAATTTAATCTGACTCGGCGTTATTTCCATGGCTGAATCTATTTAAAACGTTTTATACGGCGGGAAGTGGGCGTGAACCAAACTTCATATATAACACTTTGGTATGGGCACAAAGAACTGATGAGTTTGGGGCAATACCGGTTAACCGGAAGTCGAGGTTTATTCGAAACCCGATTCGGTTTTTACGATATTTCTCCATTAAAACATCATTATTGTATATACAATTCTATACAAATGTTATAAATAATGTAATTTCCTACAACTTTCATTTGAAAGAATTTTCCATAGCAGTTATTGTTTAGGAATTATTTATAAATGATAATCGGTTTTTTCTGTTTCCGTCAAATATCTCCTTAAAAACGTCGTAATTGGTAATCTTCGTGAGGACCAAAGTTGTATAGAATAATATTTCTTCCAAGTTTTGTTTGAAACAAATTTTCGTAGAGCCATCCATTTAGGAGATATTTAACTTACTCGTAATTTCCAGTATACAGCGCCGCCACCATGTAGCGGTGAATTATGTAAACATATTCAAAATATAATTTACGGCAAGAAGGACGACTGTATTCTTTTACGATACGAAATGATAATTTTGCCTCACAATGTTATTCATAATAATTTAAATATCTATACCCCAAATATGGAGAAAGTCATGTGTTGGCCACATCAGATTTTTTAATAATGTCATTCGTCGTGCTCGCTCAAATCTGGCGATCGCAAAAACATTCGAGTCTCTCGATAACACGGACAAATACACAACAACGAGATCATAGATACGCCGGAGTAACGGATTCGACGGAGATAAAAGCCGCTCCGAAACGGTAGAATAAAGAGGAGAGAGGGGCGCGAGTCGAGGAAAAGGAACGGTTATGCGCTCGTCGATTAGATCGCCTCTAACCGCGACCATATCGATCGAGAGATCGATGGGTCGACTTTTCGGCACAAAATGGAACCGCCACGTAATAAATGATGCGGAAGAATTAAGAAAACCTTTCGACAGACGACAGAACCCCTCCTTTTTTGTTTTTTTTTAAAATCTCCCTTACTTTAAAAAAATAATTTCCACTAAACTAAATATTTAAAATATGCCGCTTCCCTTTCATTTCTTTCTACACGAACGTGCGTATTGATTCGGAATGGATTGCTCAATCCTGCGAATGACGGGCAAATGGATTGCATCCCTTGAAAGAACGAACCAAAATTTAGGTTAGAGAATCATTTATCGAGCTCGCCTTATGAATTGAACCTAAAAGGACGATCGAGCAAACTCATGCAGCCATAAAAACTGACGCGATATGCATTTTGACTACATAGCAGACAACCTCAGCGATAACGCATCGACCATTCTTTTAATAAATAACAGGACACCTGTTTATATGTAAAGGGACAGGGAAATAATTATTATGAATGGCTGTCGTTTAAGGATTCATGTGAGGGCAATGAAGGAGATTAATCAGGAAGTGTTCCCAATAGTTGGAGAAGATATGATTACAATCGAATTGTTCAACTATGCGGAAGAAGCCTTAAAGAAAGACTTTGAGAGGAAGGGAACATTATATAGGGAAGGACGGCTTCCAAGAAAGAGGAAACTGAAGAATAAAATCATTGAACAGTTTACGGAAGACGAAAAGATTAGTTTTATGATGTTAAACTGAGTTATGTCTCTCTATCCATCTGGTCGTGTGTGGGTGTGTATACGTTCGCATATGCTCCGGAAATTATACGTTATTGATTAATAGTCCTATGATCTGAAGTACCGTCATTTTAAAAGAAACAATCCATGCATAAACCATACAATGAATATTTATGAATGTCATGTGTCCCAAGTAGATCCTCACATAAGATACGCCCGCGAACCGATTAATTGAATTGTTTATCGCCTTAAGTTGTTGACACTTTCTTTAAAAAAAAACAAAATTCTGCTTCCCTTCAACGACCATGATTACGATGGAAAAAAACTCTTCCATATTCTTCATCAAGATTTTTCAATGTTGCGCATGAAAGAATTAAAGAAAAACGTCGAATTTTTTTTCGACGGCGAAGAAAAAATTCGAGCTCTTGTATTAACGATAAAAAGGTTTATTTTTTCAAAAATTCATATCTTTATTGACCCCGTTTTTGCTATCGATCGCGGGAGAGGGCGTTGACATTGGGGAGGGGGGGAGGGCGATATATAGGGAAACTGGAAAATGTGTTCCGGCTCGCTTACCTTGACGTTGGAAATTATGCATTGAGGCGACGATGGACGAAACGGGGTCAGGATGGAATGGATGCCCAAAGTCCCGCGTGCGGAAGTACGCAGTAAACACACTCTCGCGTTAACTCCTGAATTGGAAGAGGCTAGTTAACGGCTTACCCGTAATCCACGACAACAGGAATTACGCCTTTCCTAGAAATAATACTTTAATGTAATCTCATATGCACGCATCCCTCTTTCCATGAAAAAATTACGTGTAATTTCGTTAATGCACCATGCATAAATTAGGAAAAGAAAATTTGATTCGAAAAAATCTTTTTTTCGATAAAAGGAATTTAAAAGCATTTCCATTCCACTAATTTTAATGAGATGTTACCGGTTTTGACGTAGCTCGTCAACTTCGTCTCGATTTTCATAACCACCACAAGGTAAATTTTATAGTAGCATTTTAAATGCGACGGTGATATAGAAACTTGGATTATGAATATATTTTTGTTATTAAAGTTAAAAATTCGTTACAAAGTTATTTTCTCGTACATTTTGACCGCTTTTTGGTGCTTCCAAACACGTCCTATCTTTCATACCGTCTCAATCCCAGCGTCGTTGTAACGCTAGCCATGTTTATATAATTTTATAAAAATAAAAGCAATATGATATGAGATGTAGTGCATTTTTACTATTTTTCGGTATTCCTGCACGAATGTATGTCCATATTCGTGATATTTTGTAGGAATTTCTTTTTATGCCTAATTTTGACAACAGTAGAACTTTTCAGGAACGACATATTCATATAGATAGGGGAAAATACAAAGGTTACACGGATATCAAAATACCTGCGACGAAATATTTCTCCATAGACAACCATGATATAACTTGAGAGGTACGATAAGAATATAAAATATATAAAATTTTATTATGACAATATTTTAGCGAAAGCTGTAATAAAATATTCTGGGCGTAGGGTTATAAGGTTTTTCATTATGTGGGCATTCATAGCTACTTCCACTTAACTGAGCATAAGGTTGTTTATAGCAACTGAAGAGTTGTCCATACCGGAAAAATTTTCCACAAACATGATAAAATATTCAAAACTGGAGCAATCATTTCCATAATGGCATTTTTCAAGAACAGCAAACAAAAATGACATACTTGTATAAGAAAGGGAGAAGAAGCGAGAGATAAATGGCAAACAATTTAAAATGTAGTTAAGATGCGGGGAACAGGTTGGTATGAAAATTACCTACGATCAGACTAATGGAACCGGTATTAATTGCTCACGAATATAAAAATTCGTACCAGTGAAATTGATCCTAAAATCGATTTTTCCACAATTTATGCTTTACACCCCACAAGAATTTTTGTTAAAAAAATTATACCTATAATCATTTTTATGTCGAGTTGCAAAATATGCTCTCTCTTTCCTCCCCATTCTGATTCCACTCAATTTTATTGATTATACTGAAGCCATGTATCGTATGTTTAGGACAGGAAAATTTTTCATATTAAATTCACCGGAAAACTGTACATCGAATATTTTTTCATCGTCATACACACTTTTACAATGGAACTTCGAATACTTCAATATAAAACGTCAGTTATACCATAATTATAATATACCTGTCGCTGAAAGAAACCATAAATGTCGCTTAAAATCTATACCACAAGTAACTGAATCGAGCATGAACACAATCATTTGTTCTTCGTGACTAAGAATTTTGCATAACAAAATGCAGAATACGCCCATAAAGTTTACTATCAAGGTATTAATTTAAAGTAGATTTCATTGTAAATAATTAAAAAAGCAAAAAAATGATTTTATCTTTAACTTTTTCTTGTGTCTCCTTTTGGATCCATTCGGTTAATTAAAAAAAACAATGGAAACTCCACAATTCTAACCTAAACAAGACGAAATAATTTCGAATTTGAGAAACTTCGAAACAACATAAGAATAACACCAGAAGGAATAAATGACACATTGGAATAATATAAATTCAGATACAAATGCTTTCAGAAAAAAAGGTTCGACCATACCTATGGAGGCCGCACCAATGCCAAACTACGTAGTTTTTTATAATGCGACGGTGGAGAATACAAAGAGGAAATTATTTCACCAGAGTCCTCCCATTCTATGAATATTCAACGGTTTTCCTTGTATCTCCCACCGTAAACACTTCCTTGGCAACTCGTATTCCTTTGCTTTGTTCGATTAACCTGTTTACAGGATGATGTTTTCCCTCTCTCTGCCTGTTTTTCTCCATTCTATTCTAGAAGATTCAATACTCTTCATACCTTTTCACATACCACCACGTTTCCAACAACATTTCCATCTCTTCTTCACCCTATTCTCGCGAATTCCGACTCCGTCTCTTTCTCTCTCTCTCTCTCTCTCTCACCCTCTCTATCTTTGGATTCTACTCACGTCCTCTTCGGTGCGTAAAAGGTCGCCTTTGAATTTAAACCGTTTTTCTTTCCACCCACCCACCAAAATCCTTGACGAAACTCGAGGATTTCCCAGTTCGTTTGTCCCCTCGTCCTCTCTCTCGCTCTGTTTGGTGTTTCCTTTCCTCACGGGATATTTCTTAATGCGCTTTTAACCGTCTCTTCGATCCCGACGCGTCGTTCTGTGAAATTTACTACAACGCCTTCGACACGTTTCTCATCCATTATATTCTGTCCTCTAACTCGATTGAAAATTCCCAAGCTTTTTATCCCGCGATTTGTAAATTCGTTCACTTTGACATTCACGTGCCTTTGTAAATTGATATAAAAATAATTAACAAACGCATTCTTTTTTTTAAAAAAATTTAAATTCACCGCGTTAAAAAATGAGAAACCTCTTTGGATAAAATTCCGTAGGCATTCTTGTAAAATTAGCGCATCTCCATAAATTTTAGTTTGTTTTTATGCAGATGCAGCAAAATAGGTAGTTGCAGAAAAATCGCAGTTTCTCACCAGGGACGATTTTTAACAACTTTTAATGCGATATAATTGAAAAAAAAATCAAATACAAATTTTGTTTTTAATTATTCTTACTCTTAATCAACAAAACTCATTATTTTTTTATTATTCAGAAAACTACCTACTTTTAAAGTTCAGAAATTCATGAAAAGCTCAGCAGAATCTCACGAATTCTAGAAATTTAACTACTGTTCGTGATTTATGACCGTTCGTTTTCGATAGTTTCGAAAAGATATAACACAGACAAACCGATATGAATGATGTTTAAAGTAGTAACTTAGTTTCGCGGCAGTGGGACGATGGAACCATTGCCGCTAGACGAAATACTCAGAGCGTCGTCTTCTACATGTTAAGACGAAGATGCTGCAACCCTCTGGCGCAGATACCTGGCTTGGAGTCTAATTAGGATCGGTTGCGGTATTTGCAGCGTAACAAGCGAGAAAGCACACTGTTCCCGTTGTGTTCTCGCTTCGGAGAGAAAGGTGATGATGCAAGCGGCGTGTTTGTGCGTTTATGAGTCTCGAACATGTGCGGTATCTCCCGTAGGACTGGAGAAATGAGGTCACCACCAAATAAAAATGAAACTCCACACGTTCCCCTCGTTAGAATTCTTTTTTCCAAGCCTCGTTTGCTTTTGTTAGCGTCCTTAGTGACAAAGTTGAATATTTATACTTAAATGAAATTTTATTCCTATTAGATTCCTTTAACGTCTTCGAAAATATGGGATCTTGGAGCTTATTCGATTTATTGAATGTTTTCAATATCGGTTTGAAAGTTTCCAAACGCTTCGTGACATTTTGCACAAACCTATGCTGGTGATATTTTATTTCATCAAAATTTTTGCAAACTGGTTTTAAAATACACTCGCGTAATATTGGGGTAATACAGAACCAGGAATAATTTAAGAAAAATTTCCATTAACTCTTGCATTTTTCTACATTGTAGATGAGTTTATATATATATATATATCTTCGATTTATGAGCTAGTGAATATTTAAAATATTATGAGTACCGCTTTCTATAATGGCATTATTGATTCTTCGTCAAATTTACAAATCACTTTCAATCGACTCCGACCTTTATATAATTCTTGGATGTTATTCGTAACACGAAAAGTCGTTCCAAATTCTTTACCACCTTAAAATCGAATCATCAAATTACATGACATTTGCATCCAAAAGTAATCCTGAAATTAATTTAACCCTTTCAGTCATAGTCATATTAATATTATTTTAGTAATGGTATTTTAAATGAAACAATATGTGGTTTGAAGTTCATTCTCACGATTTACCTTTTTTATCCATCTACTCAAAAAAAATTTCCAAAAAATATAAAATTCTTTATCTCAACGAGTTCTTCGCCTTGATTTGAGATGAAGCTTAAATTCTTAGCCCTAAGTATCTTATTTTAAAGGAAACTACAGAATTTATAAAAAGATGGAAATAGACGTAAAGTAAAACCCCGCTATACGTTATCCCGCTACACGTTGTTTCGCATATACGTCGCCAATCAATTAAGGAACATGTTTCGTTATAGGTAAGTTGTGTCGCTTCGCATATACGTCGTTTGTGAAATGCTAAAAGCAAAATTTCAGAAATTCCAATTGCGGTGCATAAATTATAACTATAACAATAAAAACCCTCTATTCGGCTTTTAATTTCATATTTGTTATTATTTAAATGAATTAATTTAATTTCGTTTTTATCGATTCGTTTTAAATCATACTCAGAATAAAATATTTTCTGGCCATGTGTTTGAGAGATCACGATGGGTTAGGTGGTCCACAAGTCACACAGGGGATGAAAGGGACTCTCCCAATTTTAATGACGATGCGTAAAAGCCTATTTCTGTGCGACAGCCAGCTATAGGAGAGCTTTGTGAACAGTTTTATCAAACATTTTGTGTGTCCTTTCATCCCGGTTTACGTTTGCGTTGATATCTCATGAGGTATTGGATATACTTTGGATTGAGACATCTGCATGAAAAGTACTCTAAAGTGCGTATCAGTGTACGTGTAAGTAAAGAAAAAATGTTTGTGCTCCATCACACTATACACAATTATTTTCGGTGATTTCTGATTTTATTACTGCAATTGGTTACTTGTTGTTACGATTAAATGTATATTAACCCCTAGTAGCAATGAGTGGTAAACACACAGTGGTAACATAGTATGTTTAATGTACTATGTATATTGATATGTATTATTTGGGACACAAGTGTGTCACAAAATATCCGCCAAGAACGTAACCCATACTTTTATCATAGTTCATACTCTATGTTTCGCTATACGTTGTTTCGTTATAAGTCGCATTTTTGAGGAACTTACCTCCGACGAATAGCGGGGTATTACTGTATTTGAATTAAATTAATAGGAGCAGCCTTATGACGTTATTCTCTTTTTAAAAGCATTTTTCTGTTGCTAAGCAATGCCACAACCATATAACGCATGCTATTTGAATTTCTTCTAAAAACAATAATAATGGATACTATACATTTCCTTGCGCGAATCGTTTTCTAACCCATTGATCTCTCGTTTATAGGCAGGATAATACCGTGTCCTACCAAATCTCAACGAAAATCGTATAATGGGGCGGAAGAAATACGATCCTTAGGAAACAGAGGTGGAAATTGAATATGCTCTACGGATATCCGCGCAATTCACCGAAAATGAGGGCGGCACAATGACAAAAACGTCGGTCCTTGAAGATTTATTTCGTATTCGACGACATTTTTTGGTGGTGGCTTAATCTCGAGGGGTGGGGGTAGAAAACCTGGCGTCTAATCCGTCTTACGTGCAAGCGGCTTAGAATTATCGCAGATTAGACGATTATATCGCGAATATTCAGCCACGTCGACCGAAGGCATGAAAACCTATTGGCCTTTCCTTGCCTAGCTAGTTGCCGAAGACTTCACTGTCTGTAGTTAAAATTTTCCTTTTTAACTACGAAGGGCAAATCAAACAATTATCAAGCTCATCATATGAATCATAACAAATTGACCAACTGTCTCTCCAATAGCCCAGTTAGTGTTTCTTTCAATAAAATTGAATTTTTACCAAGTTATCATTCCTTCTTACAGCTATAAAAAGGCTGGGAAATCTAGATATGCATTTCGACTACAAATTCCTTGTTAAGAATCATCTTTTGGTGAAACACCATTGATGAGGCTTCTTGTAGCCGTAATGCGTCTGGTTTTCTAAACCTCATAATGAACTGTTGGAAAGACATTATTTCCCTACTAGGTAAAAAAAATCTTATGTGGAATACATCGTGTGTATCGTGGTTTTTATGTTGTTTGTCATAATATTATTCCTAGCACGCAAAATTCACCTACCTAAATAGTCATAATCTGTTGTGATCAACCGATAATAAGTTCCACAAATCAAGGTCAGCATTTTATAAATACGCATATACTGAATAACAAATGGATCAGAGTGGTCCTTGTAGTCTATGCCAAACTAATGACACGAAAGACGTCTACAGCCATGAAACTTTTGAGTAAATTGTATGCGCATCAGAATCGCCCTTTATAGTTGGAATGTGCAGACGGCTTATATTTTTTTATTTCTGCAAGAGTTGCCTGCTCCACTGATTTGAAAAAGTCCGTTCCTATTAAAAAAAACGATTCTTTGGGCATGCATACGTGGATGTAATACCGTCTTAAATTTCATATCTTTTTTTAAAAAAGTATTGAGATTTATCCAAAGTAGGCCATCGCATATTTCATCAGGGCCGGTCCGTGACTTGTAATACTCTACTCGTGACCCTTTTCATAAAACGACCCGAAACAACCGATTCAGACCGGTGCTTATCTACCTTTTTGCCTCAACTTTTAAAGAAATATTTCCCTCCTCGCGTGGAACATCAATATCCTTCGTACTGACGCATTTAGTCTTTTCTCCAAAGGGAACGAATAGCAGACGTTGCTTTTAACACTATCTTCGAATCTTTGCTTGATGATCGCTCCCATAACACATAAAAGAATGCCGAATTAAAGAGGCGAAAAATCCGCCAATCTCGAGTCCGCTTAATCACTCTGTGGCCTAAAAACGGCAAAAAAACCATTACTGTGGAAAAGAATCAGCGAGCCGATCTCACTCCGGTTTATAAGAAAGAAAGAAACTAACGTCTTCTTATGGACGGATAGACAGATCGCTGCGGAAGATTTTTTTTGTAAAGGAAACAAAAACTCTCAAATAATGACATGAGTGATGGAAGGAGAGAGGAGGGAGAAAAAAAAGAGGGAGTGAGAGGAGAAAGAATGGGAGCGCGAGGAGAAAAGAAACAAAAATGAAAGGAGTGAGAGGAGAAAGCAGGAGGCAGAGGAGGGAGAGGGAATGCGAGAAGGAAAGGAATTAGAGAAGGAAGTAGAGAGATGAGTGAAAGAGGGAGGGATAAGAGAAAAGAGGGGGAATGATGGTGAGAGGGAAAGAGAGGGAGATAAGGCGCCGAAAGAGGGAGTAACAGGGAGAGAGAGGGGAGAAAGAGAGAGAGAGAGGGAGGAAATAGAGGGAGAAGGAAAAACAGTGTGGAGAGAGAGAGTGAGGGAGGAAAAAGAGAGGGAGGAAGAAAAAGTTAGAAAGGGAGAGAGAGATAGACAGAGAGACAAACGACTTTATTAAGGGCGAAATTGAGACTATATAATCCCCTATTACATTTAACCCTACGTCAACAGTTATAAAGGAGAATTAAAAAATAATAATAATAATTTCCCAGAAAAAAAACATAAAGTTAACAAACAGAGGAACATAAAAGCAAAATATCAAATTACAAATTCGGAAAACTTCTAAAAAAGACAATGTATTTGTGGAAAAAACCTAGGAAAGATCTGAGGAGATAGCGAAGGGGAGTGAGAGAAACTAAGAGAGGAAGAGAGAGAGAGAGGGGGAGAGGGGTGGGGGAGGAAGACAGAGACGGAGAGGCGCAGAACGCGACGGATCGATCGAGTTAATCACGGATTCGAAGACGGGAGGAAATTTTTTTCATAAAGGTTTGAAAGAGGGAGAAACTCCAAAAAGTAAAAAAAGAGGATTCGTAATTTACCGGTACTAATTGGCAGAGGAAGGAGAGCTTTAAAGCAAGCGGGGGAGTGATGGAGGGGGAAAAAAGAATGGACGGCTTGGAAGAGAATAAAAAAGAGCCAGTGTTAATAGGGCGATGATGTTCAATTGGCCGTCGGCAGAATGGAGAGGTTACCGTGTGGGAGTAAGGGTCGAAACGGATGGAGGAAGAGGAGAGGGAGTGGACAGAGGAGGAGGGAAAGGGGAGAGGGAGCGGAGCACCCCTCCCCTTTCTCCCCCGTTCCTCCGCTGTTTTGGGCCGCTGCCAGAATCCACGGCGAAGATTGGAAATAAGCAACAGCACATCTGGAACCAGAAGGGGGGAGGGGGGGAGAGAGAGGAAATGGTTGAAAATGGAATACGAAAAGCTTAGGGGCGCGTAGAGCAGGAGAAATGGTATTAAAACCTCTTTTTGATTAAGATCTCAAAGGTTGAAGATATCCAATATGAAGATTTAGTTGAGGCAGAAGGAAGAATTAAAACAACCACCAGCAAGGGATGTTGGATCCAGGAAGGTTTAATCCGCGAGATCGATGACAGGACAGAGGGATAAGAGTATCCTTACAAGGCTAATGAAGCCTCACCACCGAAGATCCAAGTTTACACGTAGAAATCGTTAGTTAGGTGCATCGCTTTCGCTACCATTCGTCGATTTAGAAGATGGACGCGTATTAGCCATCTCCGGAATATTCTTCGACTCCAACCTGTTTTCTGATTTTCATTTTCTACTGCATATTTCCATTTCTCTTAAGTGTAATTCTACTCCATCAGTTCACCACGATTATTGCCTTCCTCTTTTTCTTCTTCCTTCTGGGCTTGAGTGTTCGACCTTTCTTGGTGTTATACTCCGATTAATCCGATGTACATGATCTACCTATCTTAAACTAGTTATCTTCATGAATGCTATAATATCTTTTCTATTACGTATTTAAATTAAAATGGTCTTAAATTCTAAATAATAACATTTCTTAACCTTTTCCCTACTCTCCCTCAAAATATCTTGTTCTATAACTTTCGCGAACAAGGTAGCAAAGTATGCTACCTACAAAATTAATTTCGACGAAGTTAGCACAGTAAGTATTTTAAATGTTACACAAGATAAAATGGACAAAATCATTGATAAGTAATAAGGCAATAATATTACTACAACAAATTCTCTATCGAAAACGATTATTAAATTTGCCAAAAGCAAATTTCATCTTTCCCTCTTTTATAAATTCAGAGATATTTAAAAAAAATTATCGGCCCTATCCGACCCTGTATATTTTCAAAACTCAAATCCAAAAATAGCAGTAGCACGGAAATTTACCGTACAATTTTCATATCTCTCTCGTTTACAGTCTAGTCACGATTTAAATTTAAGCAAGACGCCATAATTAAACTATAGGCCCAATAAAAAAATACCATCCTAAAAATCATTGATAAGTAATAAGGCAATAATATTACTACAACAAATTCTCTATCGAAAACGATTATTAAATTTGCCAAAAGCAGAGACGGAAGGAGATCTCTTAAGTACCCGGGGACACCTTTAAATAAAATTTTTATAAAACGTCAATTTCAACATGATCTAATGTAAGATGCGTTAACCATTGCAAATTGCTGAAGCATAGTTATAGTTGTTTTTGGAGGAAAACAAAGCAAGTACTGAATGCACCTCATAGTAATTAGGATCTAAGAACACGGAAACGCCAAGGGCCCACATGCGTTAAAATGCGCCACTGGCCAAGAAGTTATGCACGGTCATACATTGTTTAAACGGGTAGAACAAACTGTTTGAACTCTAAGCCGAAGTTTGCCGCTCAGCTCATCAAACTAAACAGCATAATCCTTTCGCGGTATATCTTTGTTTGTTTTGCTAATATTTTTTCTAAGCAGCTTCATTAATGCTCGATCGCTAGCCGTCGCTGCGTAACCACCGGAACCACCGGAATACTAACGCGTAAACATGAAATGAATTTAAAATTATGATTGGAGTTGAGAAACAGGAAGTTTGAAGATATGAAAGAGGAATAAAGATGATAATAGGGAGAGAGAAAAAAATCTTTCAAATGAGAATGGAAATCATAAATAAGATTTGCTCGAAAGATACCTTCATCGCCCAATACGAAGCATTACAATATATATGAAAATTATATTTAAAACTTTATATATTTAGTCAACCGAATCGATATAAATCGACCGATAATTGAGGTAACTCCAGAAATTATAAAATGACAAAAAAGAGACTCGCATTTCGGATAAAAACCACCCATCTTAATCGACGATTCGTCGATCGCTTATTCTAAATCAAGGTACTAACGGAATCAAGTATATTTAAATTACCGCGGAAGATGGCTTCTTCTAAGATAAAACGGTTTTCCCGACCATTTCATGGATATTTGAGTTTTTCTGATCATCTATTTGATTATTTCAGCTAAGAAAATATCACCATTGAGTTGAGATCACTCCAATATTTATTGTTCCCGTTTTCCTATATTTCCTCTCCCTCTTTCTTTTTATCTTTTTCATTCGCCTTTCCTCCTCCTCTCCTTCCCTCGCGCCCTCTCTTCCAATGCCTTTCTCTCATTCCCTCTTTTCTACTCCCTCCCTTTTCATCTTATTTTTTTATTTTCTTTAATTATCTTGTTCATTACTCATAAAATTAAAATATTTTCTGTAAATCTTATCTTGTTAAACTTGTTATTATTGTAATTCAACTGTTGTTCTTTCATGTATCTAGGGTTTTCGCAGGTTTTTTCCACCCCCCTTCCCTTCGTGGGTGTTTTCCTGCGTGGTCTTTTACTAGGATGGCCAAGTCAGGTCTTTCCTAGGTTTTTACCACAATTACTCTGTCTTTTTATAGAAATTTTCCGAATTTGTAATTTGGTGTTTTGCTTGTATGTTTTTATATTTTTTTCTGGTTCTTTACTGTGAAATTATTATTACTATTTTATTCTCATTTGTAATTGTTGACGCAGGGTTAAATGTAAGAAGGGACTATTATAGTCTCAATTTCGCCCTAATAAAGTCGTTTGTCTGTCTGTCTGTCCCTTTCCCCCCACTCTCCCTCCCAGTCTCCCCCTCTTTCTCTTCCTCCCCCTCCCACTATTCCTCTCTCTCCCTCCCTTCCTTTCCCTCCCCCTCTTCCCCTCCTTCCCCCTCTCCTCTCCTTCCTACTCTTCCTCTTCCTCTTCCTCCCCCTCTACCTCTCTGCCACTCTTTCTCTCCCTCCCTCTATTCTGTCCCATTTCCTATCTTCCGTCTATTCTCTTTCATCAACTTTCTCTACAACCTGTTTTAACACACCTCCCGTCTTTCAATCTCTTCAACGAAAGTTCTTCTGTCCCATTTCCTCTCTTCCCTCTGTTCTCTTTCGTCGACTTTCTCTACAATCTGTTTTAACCTCTCTCCAGTCATTCTCCTTTCTCTCTCTTCCACTCTACTAGTTTTCTCCCTCTTTCTCTCTCTCTCTCTCGCCCTCTTTGTGTCCCTTGACGACTATCAACCTACCCTCTTCTCTTTTTTATTTTTCTCTCACGGAGACTCGGTCGGTTGTTTGCGTCGATGCAAATATAAGCCTCCGGGAGCGCACGAGGCCTTCCCCTCTCCTCCCCCCCACTCACCGACAACCCCTTCATCCCCCCCCTCTCTTAAACTTCCCTCCAATTCCAAAGAGTAGACACGGGAAGAAAGCGTTGTGTCCGATAAAAGAGGGGAGTGAAGAAGAGAGAAAAAAAAGAAACGACCGAAACGGAAGGACTTTGTGCTTGAGAAAGAGTCGCCTTTTCTCGGATCTGATTGGGGATGCTCTAGGCGGGATAGGTACATGGATTGGGGGAGGATGAAAGGGAAGAGGAGGAGACCCTCAATCCAGGAGATGGAAACGGGGTTAAGAGTGAGAAGAGAGGTCAAGGGGCCAATATATATCTCCCTCTCTCTACTGTCTCTCTGTTTTCTCTTCCTTGTGTATCTTCTTCTCTTCGATTCCCTTTCTTCAAGTCTCTCCGTGTCGAACGCATTTGAAATAAATAAATAAAATAATAAAATAAACTTAGAATCTCTCTACTGGTTCGGCCTCGAACGAAAAAGTTTTCTTGCTAATTCTCTTCTAATTTTTTTTTCTTTATCCGTTCAAAGTTTCGCTTCTTATTCCCTTCCTTTTTTACGACTTCCTCTTCGCTTTACACTTTTCATTTATTCGGCTCCTTATTTCCGTTTATTTAGTTTCTCTTTCATATATAGCTCACTTCATGGATAAAATCTGATATTCCCTACGGTTATTACGTTACCGGAGCCATCTCGGTTGTCATAAAAACTATCTTTAGTTTTACACAACAGTTACTGCCACTAAGAAAACAAATGGCAACCTTACAACAGAAATATCACCAAAATCTTAAATTACCCAATATTTAATAAAATTTTAACGAAAGCGGTCCTGATTAAAATATATTTAAAATGGAAGATCGCAATTTGTTCTTTTAGCCACTTCCACAAAGCATCAATATTAATTAGCCTGATTAACTCTTTATCTCAAATAGACAAATGCATTTTGAGAAATCAGCTGATATAAGAGGTAATTCACCGAGGGTATATTTTTTAGAGAGAGTACAATGACGAGTGATTTGTTACCGAAACGTCCACTTGGTTTTCCAAAAACTTCTGTTAAATACCATAGTCAACTAATTCAGTTTCGTTCGGTCCATTTAAATATACATTTTGTGACCTTCTTCGTTCACCTCTTAAGTCTCTCCCTCCTCTCCGCAATTTCATCATCTTTTCCTTTTTTCCCTTCCATTTCACAGGTTATTCCACTGTCGCAATTTTGTACCATAAATTTACGGCACCACACGTTTTATATTCACTTTATTCGACCGTTTTTTTTTTCGAACTCTTCTGTCCATTTCTATTCCTCTAGTTCTATTCTCATCATAATTACACATGGTATCCAACTCTATCTTTTACTCTTTCACGAGTCCGACTCACACGTATCTTTCCGAAAGCCACCTCACGGTCGCGGCTGTATAATTTCAGGTGCAGCGAGATGTCTCGTTCTACGAATCGATTAGCAATTTTCGGGAAAACCTTCAGGCGGAGCTGCATTTCGATGGGGGAAATTCCATTGGCCGGATGAGGTATTAATAACCACGCTTGGAGCGAACCAATTCGGGGAGGAGGAGAGAGAAAACACCAGGAATACCGGACGATGCATCTGGATGAGAAGGTTTGAGGCCAACAGGAAACGATTTGGTTATATCACCCTCCGACGGAATACAGTCGAAAGAATATCCGGAGAATGAATGGAAAAGTCTTTCGCAAAAAATGTAATTTGCCATTTTTCGAAGATGAAAACACTATCGCGTCGTGTTATATTATTTTAATAGTACACTTTCGTTGCAAACATTGATATTAAACGTAATGTTGCGTGTAAACGCCACAGGTCAGTGCTAAGCAACCGGTGTGCTGCAACAAAGTACTTGGTGTGCCGAGGTATATTTGAAATCATACAGAATGGAATAATATCACTGTTTCATGACTCTTTAAGTTGAGGTCAAAGGAAAGAAATTTTTTATTAAGAGAAATGCTTTACTATTGAATTTACATTGCCTATTTGAATTGAAACCGAAACGAAGCTGCATCTTAATCAGAGAATCGACAATTTTTATAGTTGAACTATTTGGTAATCCGGCTAAAATATTTAACCGACATGAAAATATAGCTTTGTTCCGATTATGTGAGGAAGGCGATTTCTTTCACTCTTTTTTATTACTGGATGATAGAAATGTTTCACAAAAACTCATGGAATCTGGTTCGACGTGCCGCAAGGATCGAACGAACATGAAAGTATGCCGTGGAATTAAAATGGTAGCGGATCATCTTTCAGTATTATGAATAAAGATGGTGGTTATGGACAAGAATCTTTCAATAAAACATCTCAGTCATGTATACGCAGTGGTTCTCAAACTTTCAACTGTCGCGGCCCCCTTTGAATTGTAAATAGTAAAAATAATATAAACTTTAATAAAAATTCCTTTATTTTATATAACTTAATAATTTTTATCACATCGTATTTCCTAAAAAAATTCTGATGAAATTTTATTAATCGTGATTTTTTTATATTTTGGCATTTCACCTAACATCTAAAATAATTTTACGGCCCCCTAGGGGAGCCCCGGCCCACGGTTAGAGAAACACTGATGTATAGAATATAAATTTACTAGAACGAAAAAGTGAAATCTCAATTTTATTCCGGATATAGCTGAAATATATAGGATATTAACTAGATAAAAATGACGAAAAGTGTAAGAGAAGGATTATAGAACGGAAGTTAATCCAGATGGGATTATCAAAGGAAGTACAGAGGAAAAAAGAGAAAGGAAGAGAACTGAGGCTCTAGTTAGGCTGAAAGAAGGGATTTGTTATCGTCATTACCTTTTTTTTGGCCCTCATCATGGAAAGGAAGGGAGAGAGATTTACTAGGCCCACGCCTATCTCAATTTCAAATCACATTTCTTTATATACAACTTCCCTTTCTCCATCAGTAACTCCTTTCCTCCCTCATTACCCATATTCCAGCCTCCTCCCTTTCCGTAACCTTTTAGAAAATTCCGCTGACACTCAAAGTATCATAAACCGAACATTCTGTCTATTTTCGGGCGTTCGGAACTGAACTGAAGGATAAAAATTAAGTGAAACGCATGAAGTGTCGAATATTCAATGCTTCATTCGTGGGCGCCCTGACCTCTGCTCCGACTGATATTTCATAGACATATAGGTCAAAGGTTACTTCCAAACAGCTCCCTTTCAAACGATAACTCATTCCCAGAGTGTTACGCCGTTGTTTTTCAAAGCAAGAGAAATATTTTCCGATGTTTTATACAATAATGTCGTTTTTTGCACCTGATATATTTTTTTTATTATTTCGTTTCGTTCGGGAATAAAAATGCAAGCGTGCCGCGCAGCAAAAAAAGACGCAGTTCCTCGGATTCCCTGCATTCTGTCTGCATAATATCGCTCGCTGCGCAATGAATGCGTCCATCCGAGGATGTAGCTAGTTCATCATTAACGACGCGCCATTTTAGTGGCTCCTTGTTCCTTGCTGCAAATGGTCTCTGCGTTCGGGTGATAGATACTTCAGTTTTATAGCGAATAATCAAGAGATGTATAGAGAAAGAGAGAGAGGCAGGAAGAGTCACGCTCATAGGACGAAACTACTTTTGATAGATACGGCGTCCATCTTTTGTCTATTAAAGGGCGCGTTGAAAAAGTGAGAGGTATAATTTTAAATTCTACGTTAATTTCTGAAGTTTTTACTTTCTCATATGCGAGGTATGTAAAAAAAAAGTCATCGTGTACGTGAAAAAATTCAACATCGAGATTTTGATGAATATGCGCCATATTTTGTGCCCGAAAAGGTTCTTTTCGCGATTCCGTCTGTCTGTACGCCGTCATTTGAGCGCGACCTCAGGAGTTAAGGTTTCAGAAGAATCTGAAGAAATCTCGAATTTGTAGCTGATCATCCGGAATGGGAGCTTTGTCGAAATAAATCATATCGCGCAACAATGAAAGGTAACTTATTGCAGTGGATTTTCACAGAATGTCGATTCTCTCGAAAAAAGCAGTACGGGTTTTGATTACATTGCAAGTCATCAACATTAATACAGTTAACGATAGAAAAAGATATATTTCTGAAAAACTGAACATGTAACATTACGATCCATCGAGTTTTGCACCCATCCAAAACCAAGCACGTCCCACGAACAACAGCAGCATTGTTTCTACGACGCTAGCCGCTTGTAAATATGTATGTAGTGTAACCTGTTAAATTACTTTGCAGACTGAAGGCGTAACGATAGGAGAAATGTAGCGGAATTCATGTTGAAGTTATTTTTTAAAATAAGGCTTATCTTGTACGGGATATTCGGCGCCTTGCGTGTTTTATTGAGAGTACAGTTTAGACTTTATGTAGTCGATGGCCAGAAAGTAGACAGTAATATGCTGGATATAAAGGTTTAAAAAAATTCGTTTCTAATATATAATATAGCACTGTCCTTGATATGCGACTTTGGTGGCTTCTAAGGCAATGATGTAAAAAAGTCGACTACAGAATGAAACAGACGACTACTGTCTATGTGATGAGGATATGAAAGCAACGAGTAGGGAGAGGCACACAAAGATGATAGATAGGAGCAAAAGAGAAAAATAATTGCCGGAACAACAAAGAGGGATGTGCATAAAATAAAAAAAATATTAGTAACGATCGAAATATATGTTATAAATATTGATGACGGAAGGCTCGATGTATTGGAATCGGGCCACGTTTGCTATATAAATCTCTACACAAAATTAATCGCGCGAACATCTTCCGATAAAGTTCCAATGTAACAAATCATGGTCGCTTGCAACATAGAAGTTTCTCGCCTTATATTACTTCTACGAATTTTATAACCTCTAACACAAGCGATGTTCGAAACCTCGCGTCCCACATCTAACAAAAGACGAATGAACCGCAAGCAAAACCGATTACTTTCCATCTTTGTGATATGAATTCTCGACACTAGACCGCATTCATAGTCAGTAAAGAGCACTTAAACCAACGATTTCAATTCTTGGCAACGTCACGTGATCGCACGCTGGGAAAAGAAAACTTTTTACGACTTTGGCAAACCTTTACTATCAGGGAAATAGCAGCAGGTGAATTGCTGAAGGTGGAAGACGGATAGCGGCCAATAGTAAGAGTTCCTCGTGTGGAAACCGGAAACCATAGCTCTTACTAGACTCTTCGCAGAGGTTATCTCTTCTTGTGGATGCTAGCCAGAAGCTCTGCTCACCAATTCGCTGCCCTAGGGCACGTGGTTCTATGTTCGGCTATCGCGGATAAACCTACGTAAGCTGTTTTGTTTTTCCTGATCAAAGGAAAATTATAGCTTCCGATAAAATTTCCAGTTACAGTTTTTGAATCGGCAAACAAACTCTTTATAATTCATTCGAATCCTAAATAATCATGAGATTTACATCTAACTCTAATTGATTTTAATCTAATTTCATGAATTTCTACCCACTTTATCAGCATTAAAATAAGTAATGTGCTGCGATAAAAATTGGCGTGAAAAACTTATAACTAACTTAACTGATAACAATTTTATAAGGCTTACAAAAATCTATTGCATTTCGATCTATGACGTCTCGTTACACGTGCGCACATACATAAGCGCACACGTATAATAATAATATTGCGTTAATAAATTTTCCTTCACTAGTTGACAAATGTACCTATTAAGTATATGTATTTAAAGGAATCAGTCATCTACGCAATGATTACTGAAGAAAGCTATTTCGTTTGCTTTGTCTAATATGAAGGTCATTTGATATGAAAAACGTGGTTAATTCTAAGAAAATGATGGTAAGTCAATTCAACTTTGTCGACTTAAAAATATTAGCATACTTATGACCTTCATGAGTTTCTGGAAAGCGAATGAAAACTCCTGCATTGAAGAAGAATCGAAACTGGGTCTTCCACTTTCCCGGCAGATACATATTCTACCTCTGAACCACAGAGGCAGACCCTCATGTTTCAGAACACTGAATATCCACCCGACAAGTGGAAGAAACAGGTTCGATTCCCGGTCAAGACAGAATTTTTCTCCTGCTATCCAGAAATTCTTATATCCCAGCATATTAATTCTCAACTTATAAATGTCCTTTCTTATAAATCATAAAAATATCTCCTTTTACTGAAAAATTACGTAGATGGCGGTTAAAGATTTTTCGCGACGAGTTATTCGTCTCATCGAATAAATTTAGAAAATTTTTCAATTTTAGCGGCGTTTCCGAAAATATCTTCAAATCAGATGGTTAAAAACAATAGTAACAATGCAAAAAAATAAGAAATATGCAAAACAGATCTTGATATAAAGCAATAATATGCGACCTACAGAGAATTTTCCACATTAAATGTTCAATGTAGTTCACGTTACGAAACACACGAAAGGTAACGAAGGAGAGAGTATCGGAGGGCGAACGGGAAATAAACATGATGAGAAAGACATAAAACGAGAAAAGATAAAAGAATGTTAAAGTGTCGGGGACGGGAAATGAGAGAAGGGAAAATAGATATAATATTTATTTTTGGCTTGATTGAAGTTATCGACTCCCCCGATGAAATCTAGATAGGGGAAGAGAGAGAGAGAGAGAGAGAAAGAGAGAGGAGGTGGAATGAAAAGGGAGAGAGAGATTTAGAGATGGAGTGAGAGAGAGTGGTTTAGTGAGAGGTTTTTGGTTAAGGGAGGGCGTCGGGGAAAGGATGAGGTAGATGGGATGCCAAGAATCAGATGGGAAAATATCTTCGAGAGTGCCTTTTTTTTGGCTTGGCTGAGTAGTGCCGAGGAGGAAAGCGTCTCCGAGACGTGCTCGTCGCCTCCTCAACTCCACCTCGCCCCCGCCTTAAGTCCCACGCCGCCTCTCCTTGGCAGCCTTACCTTTTCGTGATACGATACACAAGAGACAGACGTCTTCGGAATTTACTCGGCTCGTGCATGAGTTCACTGTTACTTTTTAAAAAAAAGGCCCAAGTGTTTTTTCCCAGGGAGCTAATTGCTAAATATTTCATTTCAAAAAATGAGGTCACCTACGTTAAACTGAGTTCATTTTCTTTTATTCCTTGGCGATTTTAAGAGAGCAATCTTGCGTTGAAATCGAGAAAAACGACTGCATTCAATTGAGAAAGTGAGAAAATTAAATATCATTAATTTAATTTTACTATCCATAAATTCATAATATTATACTTTTGATAAGTAATATTTAAAAGTAATCGATGCTCGAACGCGCGAGCGAAACACCATTTCTTAAAAAAAAAAACGGTTTGGCCGGTCATTCCCTACAAAAATCCTTTTCCTGTCTTCGAGAGAAATTGGCTCGTAAGGACTACAACACTTGACGTCGAGAGATTACGGTTTACGAATCGTGAAATGGGATCTACCCGTCGTCTTCTTCCTCGAATCCGTATTTTTTCACGCGTCTCTTTCCGAGGCTTGACCTCCGTGAAGTGACGGTTCCGAGCGAGTTGAAACTGACCTTTGAAAAAGTGGAGGCGGTTCCGCGCGCGTTGGCGGGTGACTCTCAAGAGTCCTGTGGCCTCTCACATTTCCACGTGGGCGGGTCACCCTAACTCAAACCTTCCGCTGCCTCTTAACGACGTGATTTATTTACAAATTTCAACTCGTCCGCGACTAATTATCCGTCCCGCAAATCACCCAGGAGGGGTGAAAAGGGTTAAAAAGGAAATGGCCGGCGCTAGAGGACGTGGAGATCGAGGAGGGAAAGGAAAGGGAGGACGGAATAAAAAAGAGAAGAGGGCAAACGAAGGTAGGGTGCGTTTGCACAGCCAGAGTCGAGACTAAAACGAGCCAGCCTCTAGAATCATTACTACTCGGAAGCTAATAAACCTTGACACTCTTCGATACACTTTGACACACCCTGTTAAATGGACGTATCCTCTCTGACGGGAATCGATCCTATTTTATGGAAAGGTCGGCGCCATTTAACGATCAAATCGGCCATGAATTCATCCTACAAATGCAAAACGAACAAATTTCGGCATGTTCGGTCATTTACATTATGATTTCGTAGAAGGTGTACAAAAACTTCTCGTATGAGCGTAAAATTGTTAAACATTTTTGTGTTAAAGATTGAAAATAACATTCGGAAAATGACTATTGTCCATTCGCTTGTACAATAATTCTTTCTGTATCCATCTCAGAGAAAACAAAACTAAGGAAATGATCATGGTCAAAAAAATAAACAGAGCAGGAGACAACCGTAATTCTACTCACTTGGTGTCGACGATTCGAGCGATTTCTTTAGAAAACCTCTTCCAAGGTCTTTGGTTAGTCCTAGAGAACAAGACTTGACTCCGTCAGCGTGAATTCACCCTAACAGAATCAAAGGAAGAATGAGAAGGAAACAGACAAGGAGTAAAGATAAAGATGGAAGAAAAAATATTTAAGATGGGAAAGGACGAAAGACACGTTGAAGAAAAGTGAGAGAGATTACAGAGAAGAAAGGAAGAAAAGGGGGTCGAGGATAAAAGGAAAACGAGAGATACATGGAATAGAGACAGTGAGGGAGAGTGGGAGAGAGCTGGATAGGACGGAGGAAGAGGATGAGGGAGAAGGATAGAGGAAGGAATACATAGGTACAAGAAGGTATGAAGGGAGACAGAGATAGGAAGAAAAGGAGAAACGTAAGAAAGACAGAGAGAAGGAAGTGAGAGGAAGGAAGAAAGAAAGAAAAGAGGAAGAGGAGTGGCGAGTGTGCGCAAGTCGCAGAAATAGGGGTAATAATAGAAATGCGAGGAGATAAAGGTACGAGGAGAAATAATAACATAACCGAGGAAGTAATTGGGAAGAAAATATGAGATAGGGAAACAAAAATAAATGAGAAGCGTTCCAAGTTAGCAATGAAGCGGAAAGTGAGAGAGAGAGAGAAAGCAAAGGGAGGAAGGAAAAATTGGAGGGAAAGAAAGAATAGAAGAAAAAGTCTGCAGGGCAAGGGGGAGCGAAGCTTTTTTTACGAGGCATTAAAAGTTTCGAGTGCTACAGCGGGGCCGCACGGGCAGTTGCGAAGGCGTCGGGGAATCATATTATTGTTCACGTAAGAAGGTACTCGGAAACTGCAATGGATACCATCAGTGAAAATCGATAATAAATAGGGGTTTTAACGTGATGACTCCACGAGGAAAGATTTTACGACCACAATTTTAAATAAAAAGCGTGTAAGCGTCGCATTTCACGGTTCGCTTTCATAATGGTTTTGCGAGCCAGATGATACAAGTATGTCTCGTGCGGCCCTCGGACCGTAATTTGTACACTGGGAACACTAACAGAGAAGATATAACGAAAGTGAGAAAACAGCACTAGAAAACGGTGATAAGAGGAAGAAGAGGACCAGAAGGGGAGATTAGGGAGACAGAAGGATGAACGTGGAGAGGGAGGAGAAAGAGAAATGAGGATAAAGAAAAAGACGGATACTGAGCAGACGCTTTGAGGAGAGAGAGAGGGAGGGAGGAAATGATGGAGGAGAATGGTTCGGAGAGGAACATGGGTTGGAGATTAGGAGCAAGGAAAGGGGTGTAATTGGAGGGAGAGGAGGAGGGGGAGTGAAGGGCGCAAGGGGAATAAAAGGAGGATATTTCTGCCGTGTAGCGAGACTTAACGGCTTTGCGAGGATCTTACGTTGGCAAGGTGCGAAGCAGAGAAAGGATCGAGATTCCTATTGTAAGGTTATGGCAGCGTTATCTTCCGAAATGATCCCACGGAATCTTTGTTTCCGATCCCACGGGACGCGATACAAATGCTTTTCGGTGAAAATAACCGATAATTCAAAGGAACATCAATCGTGGGGTTAAACGAAAGATTGCTCACTCAGCTTAGATACTAAATATTACATAAAATGCGATATATTTGGTCGGTGAGTAGTTTGTAGTTTTACGTACTTAAAAATTAACTCAATAAAACAATAACTAGTTTCTCATTGATGTACAACATTTACTTTTTATTAACGGATGTATTCAAAACGTTACTTGATTTAAAATTTCATTTAACTGCTATAGGTTATTTTTTGCAGGCCTGTTTAAAATTTCATAATGAAACGAGGTTGGATTGATACATCTATGGTTTGCCTTAAAAATTACAGCCAAAATGATAATGAAATACGGGTAAGCTGGAACAAAAAAGGGAATTGATTTAATTGAAAACTAATCTCTCTTCAACATGGCCCGGACCTTCGATAGCATCGCTGAACTCGCAGATTAATTTGCATCGTAAATTAATTGAAAACATTATGGGAATTCCTTTTTTGATTTGCATTAAGCATGATTGTTGTGCCGAGTTAAATGGCCAATCGCTTATTTTAATCAAGAATTTTTAAAGCGACAAGCCATAAAATTCAGTATTTTGTATTGGTGAATCAGAGGAAATAACTGAAGAGAATAATTATAAAGATATGTCGCAAAACAGCGGATAACTGAGGTTCGTAAATAGCCGTCTCATCCGCTACTACAAAATTCCTGATAAAACAAAGTATTTCATATTTTAGTCCTGAAATCCCTCCCTAAAAATATTTTTATGCGTCTCAAAAGAGGAAAAACACTCTATTGGAAAAAAATTCTTAATACAGAACGCCACGCATGAGGTGTGAATGGGAAACGCCAGACAATCCTTACGTGAAATCAATATGTGGATGCATTGGGGAACGGGGCGAAACAAAAGATTTTATTTTAACGCCGACAACACTGGGCGAGAAAAATAAATGTTTTGCGGTAACCCAAACGAAACAAGTGAGTTACGGTATTCCGCACCAAAGCATCTACCTGCCCGCGCGTTCGTAAATAAAAGCACCCTTTCGCTTCGATGAGGGCGAACGATTAATTGTCAAAGAGAAGCTTAGGGTCAAGGCTTCCTTTTTAGGGTCCGCAGGAAGATTTCACGTGTGAACGCATCCACGAACACTGGAAATCTAAAATAAACAGGATAGAAGAACACCTAAAATAACCATAGCGCAAGAAAATTTCTTTTTCGTTTTACTCGTAACGGCATATTATTTGCGCGTCATGACGAGCGTTGCGTCAAACATTTTTCTTTTCCAAGGCAATACGACCATGAATTCTTTTAGCTTATACGTAGATTATTAGTGTTGGTAAATTTAAATTTGCATTCACAGGATGGAACGAGCCTAAATATTTCAACCTATAGTCCGCAAACTACCAGAGGTCCGCAGAGTTACTGTATTTGCCCCACGCGAGTAATTAAAAGAAAACAAGATGATAAAAACTTAAGCGATTTTGACGAACGTGGAACGTATACGTGGCACAAAAGGGTTAATAGCTGGAAACCGATAATAGGACCCAGATAAAGGAAACTGAGTGTTGGCGGTCCGTGATTACACACTTTTATGGTGGGTGGATCATGAATGATTAAAGGTTGAGAGCCACTGGCCAAGAGTATTCAAGCAGGTCTAAACTAACATCGTATATTCGGTATCGTTAAATTACTTGACATTAGAAACAATAAACAACATAAATTTTCCGGCAGTTTATCTGAATCTTTAATCTATTAATATTAGTTTACGAAATCAGCGATAACGGTTCAAATACATCATCAATAGGAATTGGTCATTGCAATCAAGTAACTTTATTTGTAAGGCTAATATTATTATTTCGTAAAAGTGGGTTTCAAAAGGTAAATACGGAAAAATTAGCCTCGTATGTATATATATATATATATATATATATATATATATATATATATATATATATATATATAAGTATATATAATATCTCATTTAACAATAAATATGATAAATCGTTCTTACTTTAATATACAAATTGTTAAAATGTTGCTTTTTTCATTATACAATTCTCTGACGAGACCGATATTTGGCGTAACTGCATAATAGGGGCGTAATTTGCATGAAAATGAAACAAATTCCACTCTGTTTATAAAAACTTTTTGCAATTTCCACATGTATTGTCTGGCATTGGTCGACAATCGTACAGCCTTCAGTTAACATATCATTTTATCACGACTGGATCCGAGGATTCGTGTACTGGGTCCCATAACAGCCACAGCGTAACTCAAATAAAGGGATTTGTCTATCTATCGCGCCATATTCGCAGCTGCGAATGCTTCGTTGAACCGCATAGAAAATTTCGAGTACATCGCCAGGCCTTATACGTGATCATGTCGGATATTACGTAGAGATTCCGTGGCAATAGTATGTAAGCGAAAATAAAATTTCGATAATTTCGTTGCGTCAAAACTTAACCAGGAAAGATTTTGAGATCACAATTTTAAGTATGTAAATATGAAGTTGCCATTATTAAATTCCACCGATTGCTTTGTAACAGCATAGCTTCGCGGGCCTCTTGCGATCCGTGGACCGTAGTTTACCGACATATGGTCTATCCGATGACACGATCACTCCATTCGCCTCGAACTGTAATCCTTCTTTCCTCATTTCTTGTTCCTACGTCTTTTTCTCTTTTTCCTTTCCCCCGTAACCCTCTCCCATTCTCCCATCCTTCTCTCTCTCTCTGTCTGGTCTGTACACCAGGGAGTGCTTCATCATCGGATTAGTAACCGCAAGACACCGCAGCAGAAAATGGACGCTCCTTGTTAGGACAAGGCACCGGGAACGGGTTTCGCTATTTCCACTCGTCTTGTTGACTACGTGTGAACTCTTCATCAGATTGGTTTAAGGCTCAACCGAATTCGGAGGTGGTGGGATCTCGTTTTTCAACAGGATACGGCGGTTTCCAGTTATTAAGGATCGTTTAAAAATCAGCGAAAACAAACATCGAGCGTTGGCGTCTGAACACATTAAAAGGCATCATTGCGCGATAGAGTTGAGAGTACGTAAAATTATGACTTTGGATTGGTCACATATGGAATTCACAAACATTCATTTAAATGAGAATAAACTTGGTATCCTTACGCAATAATAGGCACAACTACGTCCGAGCTACAATCATCTTTGTGGAAGAATAGCACGTTTTTATTCTCCTAGAGATGAATACACTAATGGCAGCGTATGCGACTGATATGATTAAGTTATCGAATATAATAATAAGGGGATGAGAAGAATCGAACCAGACAGGGAACAAGAAAATGGACGAGAAATCAAATTCTACATTTCGCCTAAAATAGCATTCGTTAATTATAAAAAATACAACAAATTTAACAAGAAATCCGCTATTTGTTACAAGACGCTAAAGGACATTATTAAAAATAATAAGTAAAGCAGAAACAGTGTCAAGAACTATTCCTCGCAGAATATACCAGCTATGTAATGTTACGAGGTCTACTTGCTGTAGAATCACTTTCCTTAGCCTTCAGAGACTGGTTTAAATAAATGGATAATTTAACACTTAGATCAGTGGTTCCCAACCTTTTTCGGTCAACGTAAAGCTTCACATACCTCCTCCTCGATTTTTATAGGAGGTTAATTTTCCTGTTTACCATGTATGTGCATACAAGGAAATACACAGATGAATGACTTTTCATAAAGAAAACTTTATTAGGTAGATGAATAAAATAAATTTAAAAAAATTATTATAAATGTGATTTATCAGAACATAAAGAAATAAATTTATCAAAACGTAATCAACAAACAAATTAGTGAGACCATGATTTTGTTTACTGTGAACCAACAGTTTTATTCTTGTTAAATTTCTCGAAAGAAATACATGCATATCATGCGCAGTTCAATTAACTCGTTTTTTTTTGCTCTGTCGGCGTCGCTCATTTTTTCTAACTCAATATGAAAAGGGTTTCTTATCCAAATGTCACTAATTTGGTCAATCGGGATGATTCCTTCTAAAGCCTCTTTCAGATTTTTCAGGTGCTCGATGATGCTTTCACGAACTTTCGGTTCAAGTGGATATGGAGCAGGATCTGAAGTGGTTTCATCGAACAATTGGAAATTGGCAAAGTTACCAGATTTCACTCTTCTTCCCAAAAGAGCCAATTTATCTTGAAAGGATTTGATCTTTTCTTCGGCCTCCGAGAGAATGACGTCTGTGCATTGCAGCGAAATGTTAACTGAATTAAGAATTCCAAAATTGTCCAAAAGGTATACCAAGGAAACCACAAAGTTCGGATCTTTGAATTGCTGAGCAAAAGTTGATCCTTTTTCACATAAAAATATTTCAATTAAAGCTCTTAAGTTCACAAATCCTTGCCAGAACGTTTACTCTGGATAACCATCGTACTTCTGTATGAAGCAGCAGTACGGTGTGACTCGATCCAACCTCCTCGCACAATGCTTTAAACATGCGGTGATTCAGTGTTTTTGCTCGGATTAGATTGACAACTTGAAAGACGACATCCAATACATACATCTTTCAAATTAGTTGGAAGTGTCTTTGATGCCAAAGCATGACGATGAAGGATGCAATGAGTGGTAATCACATTTGGGTTCACGTTTTTCACTAGAGCGGTGAAACCTGATTTTTTTCTCAACATGGCAGGAGCAGCATCAGTACAAATTGCTTCTACAAGGTCCCATGAAAGGCCGTTTCATCATATCCATAATGCCCACTGCCTTCGTTGTTTCTTTGAAGGGTTTACAAAAGAGAAATTCCTCTTGAATTTAATTCTCGTGTACATATCGAACAAAAACAAGAAGCTGTGCACAGTTTGAGACATTAATTGTTTCATCCAACTGCAAACCAATTTTCGCAGGAATTTTCTTGATATTCTCCACTACTTGTGTACATATGTCTTCCGACATGTCTCGAATCCGGTCATGGATGATATTATTTGATAAAGGAATTTGAGCGATTTTTAGTTTTGCTTCGTTACCGCACATCAGCTCAACCATTTCCGTGGCACACGGTTTCAGTAGGGTATCTGCGATCGTGTGCGGTTTTTTTTCTTTGGCGATCCTTAATGCGACACAATAACTTGCCTCCAGTGCTGGCTTCTTCGGGGGGATCAATTCCTGCTCGTTGAGTGTGCCACTCTTTCCAAATCGTGCTTGCTTAATTTTAAATGAGGATTCTGAGTCTTTAGAACGTTCATGGTGAACATTCTGAAGGTGCTGTTTGAGTTTTGGTGGCTTCATATATCCATTAGGTACTTAATATCTCTGAGTAAAGTAAACACTGTGGTTTTTGCAAACCATCTCTATCAAGCACAAAAGTAAACCCATATTGCACATAATATCCTGGTAACAAAGTTTCTTTGACATGGTTAATCGTTGGGGTTGCAAAAAATAGTGCAAAGTAAAGCTAATGACAAACATGAGTAGGTTGTCATCTAATAATATAAAATATATCACATTTTCAATGTTTTTATATTTTACAATTTTAATTATATAATTTATAAAAGAGATTGTCTCAAGAGTTCTTTTCAGTACTATAGATTTCGCGTATTTCTCTATGTTAGCTGTTACTCCCAGGTCTTTAATGTACTATTATTACCAACAGAATATGACTTTTATACTTAATAATAAGAATTTACTTACAAAATAAACATAAAATAGGAAGTAAATGCAACAGTTGTAATTTTTTGAACCCCCTTAATAAATTTGCTACAAATTTTAAATTCACCACTGTGCCTTGATGACTATCTCAACTCGTCAAATCAAAACAGCGCTTGTTTGACAATTGTAAAACGTGATATTCGCATGGTAGCTACATATTACTAATAAGTGCAGTTTATGAATTTAAGCTCGTATAATTCGACAATCGTGTTGTAGTAAAAATTAAGTGTATCGTAAAGGTAAGTGGCTATAAACTTCACTGCGCTTTTAGATTGAAAATTTGTTTTATCTGTCGGCGAAAATACGTACTAAAAAACCCTGACTTACCTCTTCCGGATTTATAAATGTCAAATTAGTAATAACGACGTGAATTTCATTGTTTAAAACTATAAATATATTTTATAAGACCAAAAACATATCCAACTAACAGAAAAGCAAACAATATATGTATATTGTTTAATAAGCTTTGGTGAGGAAAAGAGGCAGGCAACAGAAGCATAGCTATTTTCAAAGACATAGTGTAAGATCTTTTGAATTTTTGAATAGGATAAAACTTTTATTTACCAAATATCTCACGTACCACTTGATTGGGCTTCACTTACCCCTTGGGGATACATGTACCCCAGGTTTGGAACCACTGCCTTAGATGCATATTTATTATAGATTTCATTTTACTACTTTAATATTACTTATACTCAAAGTAGTTTTTTATACGTCCTATACTCGTATATTGGAGAACTGTTCTAGTTGGAGTTATATGTATGATACTTTTTAGTAAGCAGAAATTCCGTGGAAGATCACGTGATGTTTCCGACATGCAGTTCGATGAAACCAAAGGGTAAAGATGCAATATCGTGCTATACGTACGGACGCAATCCAATTTATGTAGAAGATAACTCGTATAGCTACGAAGCGGTCGAATGAACCAGATGCGTCTTTCAGGAATATGACGATCTGAGATACGCATCTGGTTTACCCAACCCCTATTATGGTTGCATGAGTTGCCTTGATCACGTATAAAGAGCCTGAATTTATTAGATGTTAGGCTCCTTTGACGGCACAATTGAATCCGAGACCCCATGTCTGATAGAATTTCGAATCAGGATTATGGAGGAGGTTTCGTCTTTTGACGAGCTACATTTTTCTGCGCATTGTATTTTTCCAATTTACATATTATCGAATCTTTAGCATTGTAAAAGAGTTAGAAATGATATATTTGGGGAGCCAAAAAACTTTAAATTTTATATTCTTTGATTGATGGTCCCGAATAAATCACACCAGGTCCTTAGCGAACTTGCCTTAAAATAGAAACGACATTTAAAGTTTTCTTCAATCGCCCGCCTTGTTTTTATGAATTATGGTTTCTGCCTATAAATGGCGTTTCTCTTCGCTCTACCAGCCGTCTACATTTTTAGGTGGAATTTTTATTCCGCAATCAATTATGTCATGAATGTTGGAGCTTTTTAGAGCTCCGTTTCGGCACATATGCAATCTTAAAAAAGAAAAAAATCAATTTTTAGTAGTGGAAGTAACTGAGAGTTGACCGCGCATTTAATGTCAAATTAATGCTACCAAATCGATAGTTGCGATCATATTCGAACGAAATAAAAATAAACGTTCGCACTTTTCGACTCGACTCGAAAGTTTTTATCCGAAAAAAAAAAACGGACTCAATTGCGAGAGCAAAACGGATTGATCGGGAAAAATGCCTTCTTTTTGTCTCAGTCGTGGACTTTTAAAGTGTCTGCCGACCTGAACCTATACTTCAGAATATCCAGTCTCGATTCTTCGCCAGTTTCCTGAACCTCTCTCGGATCATTATGCCGCGCTGCGCTTTTGTTTTGTCCCGTGCCTTGCGGCTGAAGTTCATTCGCAGGGGGAAAAAAAATAAACGACCAAAGGAGTTTGTCAAAAAAAAAAAATGCCGCAAAAACGTACGCTTTTCCGAGAGCTCCTGAGATGCACCTTTGTCGCGAGTTATTTCGCCAAAGGGAGCTGGGCGACCATGGCAACTTTTTCCATTAATTCCATTTTCGAGAGAAAAAAATGTTAATAATTCAGCATAAAACCGAGGACGAGTTACCTTGCGCTCCACATTCCTCGGATGTGAGGTCTCGACATATTTGACCCAGTTGAAATGTTTCGAAGTAGGGACGACAGTGGCGTCCCGAGAACGGATAACCCTGGAACTGGAAGTAGTTCATTTTATGCCTACAAGTGAAAATGTGTGTGCCCTATGGAAAAATGCTCTTGAGACTTGAAACGCCGATGCATAAAAAAAAGCGTCAGTCTCTTATACGCCCAATCTTGAGAGATGAATTCGCATTCACGAAAGTAAGTCTAAAGTTTTCGTACCATTATTTTTTTTTATCGTTTTCTTCCTCTTGCGGAAATGGTCCTCATACTGGGGTTAGCGAAATATATTCAGAGGGTGGAGAAGATGGAATATTTTTTGCTTCGTTAAAAAAAATGTGTATGGATATGTATAGGATAAAGTACATTTTGCGGAAATGAATTAAGTATCTATAATGTGTTGAAATAAATATTATATTTATTGGGATATGGATGGTGTTAAGGGTGTGTCAATAAGGTCGGCTACCTTTAGAGGGAGTTTGGAAACCAATTTTAGAATATTATTGTTTTTGATAAACTTTCTTGTTATAATAAGTCATTCGTCTATTACGAACAGAGAAGACAGCTTAACTCTTCAAAACTCAATATTTTAATTTACCAAAAAATGTCTTACGCTCAGCAGTGTTTTAAACCAATGCCCTCTTTAATGTCATAATGGGGAAACTTAAAAGGAGTTATGCTTGTATAGATCAGTGTTTCTCAACCTTTAGTAGACCGGAGAGCACTTAGAGGTATTCATTAACGTTGGAGGAGCACTAGAACAAACTTTTCAGGAAAACATTTGTTACCTACCAGTTGGAATATCCATCATAGTACACTTGTCATTACAAAAACGATCTAGGAAAAAAATGAATGAATGAACTCAAAAAATCGAAATGAAGTTAAAGACGATCTCTCACATATTATTATTTAATTAAAAAAATAAACCCATACAGAATGTGAAGGGTGAAAAGCTTGCGGAGCACCTACCTAATGGTTACGGTTGAGAAACGCTGGTCTAGATGAATATTTGTAGTAGTAAATCGATTTTAAAATTCAGAAAATAATAGATAACGATTAATGTTTATAATTACGTGTATTAGTGTGCGTATACACGTACGCGTGCGAACAGTCTTACACCGACGACTTGAATTTTCGCTTCTCGTAAACCAATTTTTACTTCCATACAAGTTAAAGTGAAGTTCGATTACGCGAAATAGTTGCTCTAAACTCTAGGTTTTGGTAGACCTGCGTTTGTTTTTTTAATTATTCAAAGATTTAGTTACTTGTTTATTAAATTATATGATTAATTCAACAGAGATTTATCGAGCTCGTCTTATGGCTGAAAAAATTCAAAACCAAGCTTTTAAAAATTAGAAGATTAAAAAAACTACTTATCTCACGTATCTCCAATAGCTAATAACAAGCTTATGAAAAACAAGACGGCATTTTTGTAGCCGAAATGAGCATCTGGTCTTTCATTACCTTGTTGTGACTATTGGAGACAACTAAAATAAGTGCTTTTTTAAGTGCTACTACTTGAAATTGTTTGGTATCTCATTTTTGCCATTAGACCATGACTTTGAGCTAAGTCATGCAAGTACGCGATACGTACTTTGATAAAATTTCTACATAAATAATACGCGAATACAAGTGATGAATCGCTGAAATTAAAAAAAAACCTAATACTTAAATGAAGTCGTGACCTCATTTTGAGCCGAAACTTTGTCCGGTAACATTGAACGTAATATCGTATTCTGCGTTACTTGTTTGCATGTGAGTCTAACGCACGCAGCACCCATTTTCCGGACAATGGGCACCGTGAAACGCGTTGAACCGCAGCTAAGTAGCGTGCCTAGTCGCTTTGCGTGTTGGGGGTAATGCACTGGGACATGATCGTCTCGAACAGCAACGTGCTTTGAATTAATGATGAGCCATTTAGTGACTCTTTCTGTCCAAAATAGAATTACACCGTTTTCATAATTATCCTTCATTAAATTATGATTTTACATTTTACTACGGACTGTCATCTTGCTGACAGATAGAGATGAAAAATGGAATATCTCCTCTCGACGTATGATTAAACGAATACTTTCCATCGGCCTTGTTGTATGGCAAGATGAGTTTTGAGAAACTATTTCTACTGAACCGTTGAAGCGGCAACTACAGATAAGGAACAAAAGCGCAAATGGTATACTAAACGATCCTTGCAATTATTTTCGGAATTAAAGAAAGTAAAATATCGATCTACAAGCTGAAAAAACATTCATGATTCGTTTGTAAAAATACATAGAAACTTAAACAATTGTACTGATTACCCCGCCAGAGAAAAAAGTTTCTTTTCCCTTCAACAACAATAAAAGCATGAAATGGTACAAGTGGATGTCTCCGGCCGTTAAATTCCGTATGATCGCTTTCATTGGCACACCAAACGCGCTGCGTCTGTGAATAAACAAACTGTAACAAAGAATTCCTATTTGTTTTTCCTAAAAATAACTACCGTTTATCTCGAACGAGCTCGTTTTTTTTGCGATGAAACTCTCATAAAAAATATTACCCTATCCTGGCTATACACATACCGTTTCTACGAATCCGGGTACGTATTATATCCACCTCAAAAGAAGTCGCTTTCTATAACGTCACGCATTGTTTCGCGTGTTTACTCCCTTTCGCTGCGCTCTTTTTTTCACCGATGTTTACCAGCCAAAAACATTTTTTTTCCGCTCTACCGCCCTTTTGCTTTCCATTTCGTCGCTCAAAGCGAATTCTATTGACGAGCTCTCTATCATTCACGAATGCGAATATAGTCCTACTCGGAACGGTTCCATCCATCTCCTCTCTACACGTACATAAGCAAATACCCTTGATCTCGTGAAATCGACACTAACGCCGATGACTTTAACGATTCTCTTCACTCTCCTCGTCACATCCCCTAACCTCTTACACGATTGATGCTCCCTCTCACACACTCTCTATCTCTCTCTCTCCCTGTCCTTCCTCTTTGTCCCTTACAATCCACTTTAATCTCCTCTTTTTATTCCCTACCTCGCCGATCGCCCAACGACATCGTTCTCCTTTTCCTCCGGCCCATTCGTCCTCTCCCTTCTCTCTCTCTCTCCCTCTCTCTCTCTCTCTCTTTACTCTCCCTTTAACACGAGCGGTTCCCTCATTTCCCGTCCTTCTTAGTTCACGCGGGAACCCCTTAATGAAAGCGGTTAACGGAGCTAACTCCCAAGAGAGTTCCTCCGCCGTGGAGGATATCTTTGGGGCTTTTGTCTGAGAATCATATGATGCAATTACCACGTTCGCCACACTTCCCATCGTTATGCTGTCTTATTCCTCCTACTCCTGCCCATCACTTTCTTCTATCTATCTCTCTCTCTCTCAGTTATTCTAGTTTTCATTTTGCCAGTGATTCTCCTCTTCCTGCCCTCAGTATACCACCTCGAATCCTTCTAAATTATTAAATCCACTCCTGGCTTGCGTAACATCTTCCCCTCTTCTCTATCTCCATATCGCGTTCTATCGTATCATTCTTTTTTCTTGGTCGTTCTTGTTTATTTAATATACGCCTAAGTACGGGGTTCGGCGACCTACGGCTTACGGGTCACGTGCGACCTACAATAACCCGCGAAGCCACCGCTATATAGAGGTGCATGAAGGTCAACAGAGACTATTCCACGTTTTTCGATTAAATTATCGCAATGAAACATTTTCTGGGGGAGTTTTAGCGCTAAAAACTGTTAAGATTTGATACATTTGAAACTACCAACGAGAGTCCGGAAGCTTATGCAACGGATGCGGCTCGTCATCTAAAAATGGTCGCTTATCTCTGCTCCATACTATGTCTCTCATTCCTTTCACACGCTTCCACCTTCCCTGTTTCTCTCTCTCTCTCTCTTCCCTTTATAATTGTAATTTCTCCAACGTAACTGTCTCGCTTTCCCATTCCATTCTCTTCCATTCTTTATTTCCCACAATCTCGTACTACTCGTCTCCCTATTCTATACCTCTCAAGCTCTCCTTTTATCACCCAATCTCTCCTCCTTCGTCCATTCTTCTACTTTATTCCCCAGCCTCCCTCTCGAAATACCCCTCTTTCGCCTACTACTCCCTCCCTTTCTGTCTAAAATGCTCTTTTTTTAACACCGCGAATTTCTCTTCGGCGTCCGGTTTTCAAAAAAATATCCGTTCCGCACCTTTTCCACGAAACGCGCGTGTCCTAATAAAAACCAAATGCTACAATGGCCCAGAGGGCAGTGTTGCCAATCTAGCGAATTTGTAGCGACTTTCTACTCAAACTACCTCCGAAAAATCAACCGTAGCGACTTGTTACAAATCTGGCGAATCGAAAAAAGATTTTAGCTTTTTATAGCTACTATCTAAAACATCCTAGATAAGTCGAAGATAAACGACAAACAACTAGCAGTTGCAGATATCCTTGAATGTAAAAGAGGGAATAGACTGGCAAGTTACTTGCGACATCTCGCACAAGGAACTCGCCTGTGTTTACACTGTCAACAAAAATTGCCGATTTGCCTCAAAAACCAAGCTTTACAGAGGACAAAATGTTTTAAAAGGTTCACAGTAACGATCAATTAAAGCGTTTGTTGTAATTTATATTATTTTTCGGTGAGTTATTGTTCCTTATTTTTACTTTAGCTTAGTTTCACTGAGAATTTCTAAAAACATTTTAAAGTAAAAGGTTTGTCAGAACAGAGGAGAGAATCAAAAAATCTAAAAAAAAGCAGACAAAAACACAAATAACAGCATGGTTTTGACAATTGGAGTCTGCCTTCTTATATACTTTTCATAAAATTCTTACAAAAGAAACATTCGGTATTGGGAAAAAGGCTTTCAAAAGTTTTTCAATTAGCCAAGAAATTGGTTCAGAGGAAGGTTTCATCTTTTGTGTCGGTGTAATAGTTGATGCATATGCTCAGCACACAATTGCAATACTCTAATAGTTTAGAAACACCATATGGTTAGCTTCCTTACACAGCCATGAATATTACAGGTAATTAAATGATCTAGCTACTTTCCAGCTACCAAGAAGATGAAATCTAGCTCCCAAGTGCTAAAAAAAAGTGGCAACATTGCCAAAGGGATCATATCCGACGTACAAACGGACGGGCGAACGAAGTCGAATATTTCTCCGCTTTACTCTTGAACGGAGATTCATATCACGAAAATCGATTTGCCCTTGTTTCATTACTCTATTATTCTCCCTTTACATAAATGACTGCTCGCGCGTTCTTAAACACTGCAAACATCACTGTGTTCTTACGATATATAATTCAAATATATATAATGACAAAATCGAAAAATGGCGGAATTTTTAAAGCCCTAAAAACACCCAAAGCGCTTCTGCCTAGTGGATAATTCTTACGAGTTATGCGAGCGTAGAGGGCACAGAGTTCTCTCTCTCTCTCTCTCTACAAAGCGATCAAGGTCGCTAAAGCAGCACTGAAATCTGCATCGCACCTTCGGGTCACATGATCAATTTCGGAGAGCGACGCGTTCTCAAAAGGGATTGGTCGGGGGTCGCATTTGCGTCACTCGATACGACATCTACCGTCACTAAAAGGAGTGAGAAAGAGAGGAGGGGGGGGGGAGAGCGAGAGAAATAAAGTCAGGCTTCTCTTTATCACTTTGCTTGAGCCGATATGAAACGCCCTGTGATATGGTTGTAATTTGTAAAACTCCATTAATTGGAGGGAGTAAAAAAATAAGAAGTCACAAACTAACTTGCATCGATTTTGAATAATCTATCAACTGAAAAAATGTGCCAAGTACTTATTTAAAGTGTTAGTTAAAGTTTCAAGGCAAGATAATTTTTTCTCTTAATCTCATAGAAGTTCTTGGGAATAACCGTTTTGAAAGTAGGGCATTGTAGGGCACATCCAAAGATGTTTCGAGCAATAAAAAAAATTCGGATACTTTGGAACTTGAAAAAATGCTGAATACTGCAATACAGAAGGATATATATATATATAATTTATCTTTAAATGTATCTTTAAAATACTATTGAGGCAGTAGTCATAAATACACTCGTGTGAGCAAAATATGAGGTGAATGCAATTAATGAATTACTTATACAAGTCCTTATCCTGTACTGAGGCCAGCGACAAGTGAAGAGCTACGTATCTTGGACAGAGGCTAACTCTGACAGGTTACATTATTTTAAAATTTGTTGCGTAAGAATTATATCTTTATTTGAATTAATTATTTTCTTTCCAAATTTATACCGGATAAGTGGAGGTTATATACATGAAATTATACCGTATATCTATAATAAAATCGATTGATTTAAATAAAAATATATTACTATTATTGTTCCAGACTAGGTAGATGGTAAAAATCTCGAGTTTTAATTAACAGGTATACTATCTCATAAACACTCCTATCATTGATCTATTACTTCGTATATTGAAAGCACCATGTTGTATTTAAACAGTGAAAATGACACGACAGAAACATCAAATAAAAAATTATAGAAATGAAAACAATTATCGAAGCAAGTTTTTTCTTGACAATTATTGGCATAGAAAGGATCATAAATCACGAGCTCTACCAACGGGACTCGGCTGGAAACCCCAAAGAAACCACAGTCTAGGAGTCATATGTTTCATAATGGTACTTAAGCGCAGAATCCTCCGCGTCGTGGCAGATTTCTAAAATAAACAGCTGACTTGGACGATAGACTAACCGTTGTGGCCACTAAACATGGCCGCAGCGTTCCCTTGATTTATCGGCGGTGGGATTTTTTTTTCATGCGGTGAAGTTAAATAACTCGTCCCGCCCATAGAATAGAAATATGGAAGAGTTAAAACAAACAAATACTCCACTTTATATAGTCTCCTGGCCGAAGATAAAAATATTTATTTTTATACCATACATATTTTAAACAATTTGGCGTCTCTCTAGAATTGCAGTTCTATTTTTAAATAGACTGTTAATTTTTCTGTCCATCTATTACGCATATCTTGATCTGAAATGTTTTTGAGAAACAAAATCATAACATGGTATTTATAAACTTTTTGAATGCTCGTCGATTTTATATCAAGATATATTTCTTTCATATATTTTTCCAATTCTTGCTTTCTTTCTGTGTATAACGCTCTTAGAATCTTTCAACATCTCAGCACTGGAAGCAGATAGAGATATGAAATTTAGTGAGTTCTTAGATAACCACATTAACTACTAGAAAATGTTATTACTTTTACATAAAGTGTCCTAGGTTCGACTCCAGATATACTTTCGTATTGCCATTTAAAAGCACGGGAAAAAACGATTTTGACCGTGCAGACATTTTTTCTTTTGCTCATTAAAATACCTAAATATTAACTTAGAAACTTCAAACAAAAACTAAAAGAAGAGCAAAATTCTAAATTATTTTACTGTAGCGGTCTTTTGCTGTATCTTGCCCTTAATTTTTAAAAAATCCGTAAAAGTGCGTATTTTTGTGATTTTAACGCTTGATCTAGCATGAGTTGCTGTGCAACCTGTATTGTTTTGCTTTTAATTAATAATCAAGCCATTACAATCTTCCAAAGCTTATTTTTCTTGAAAGGAGCAAGCAAGAAGAAGTGTATTCAGTGTTATAAACTAGAATAACCTAATTAAAGCATTTAATGAAAGGTAAAGTGCACAAAGTGTCATCTATTATTACGATATTAACCTAAATATTATATAAAAATTAATTTTACTGTTTTCAGTATGTTATAATTTTTAATGTTACCTGTCACATGACGGGTTTTTATTCTAGTTATATATATTTTCTCAAGTTTAAGATTAAGTACCTACCTATATTTATCGATTTTTTGTTATTCATGGATACTACTAATCGTTTTACTTTAACTGAAAAACAGTATTTATTCTTAAAATACATTTCACTTAGTCTGCAAATATTCACCTTTTGAATATAAAACTAAGCCCATAAAGAATTTAGGTGAAAAACTGTAAAACTCACTTCGAAAGATACTAATGGTCCGAATATTTACCGTTCACTATATTATTTACTTTCCATTAAAATTACCATTACATCTTACTAATTTCGGGTACTGCTTCGAATAGTTATTAGATCATAACTTAGCCCTTGATGGGTGAACTTCTTTTCATTCCGTCAAAAGAGAACTACTTTTTCTTCTAAAATTGCTTCGAATAGTTTCTGTATCGCAATTGTTCGGAGGGAGAAAATGCCTAATGGTGATAACGTGAAAAAATAACAACACGTACCTTAACCTTCAAGGGTCAAACACAGAGTTTTCATTTGCGTTATCTTCAGTAATAACCAAAAAAAATGGTGGCCGCTGGGAGATCCAAAAAGTATACGGAAACGAAGAGACGTTAAACTCACAAACAGATGACGCGTAACCCTCTATTAAATTAATACGGGAAAAAATTACTTTTTTTGGGAAACCTGGTGGGATTCGCGTTAATTCTGGGAACATGTAGGAGTAGACAAGTCAAGTTTGATGGAGATTGATCAAACAGAGTGGGAGTAGTTAGCAGGCAGACAAACATACGATTTCGCTTTCTGACAGTATATATAGATATTCGTCCTCACTTCTCAACTAAAGACCTATCAACTAATCGATTTATACTCTCCGGTTAACGAACTTATCATAAAAGAAGAGGAGTTACACTCTCTATACATTGCCGCGGGTGAGCCTTATAACCTTTCACCTTTCCTCATTACACACACATATCCTCCCACATCTCTGACTAAGTCTCATCTCCTACCTCCTCGATCCTCCTCTCTATATCTCTTGATTGAAAATCTAAAACCTTTACCCTCGTATAAACCTATTCTATCGAACCCCTTATCGAAATTGGAAAGGGAGCTTAGATTTAATCTGATTTCCAGAGATCATCACCAAAAAATCTATAACTCTTTTTCTGTCAAAACTGATTAACTTACATTACCGAATATGATTTAATATTCTGAATTTTCATCCGCACTGCTATTCTTTGGGTGCATGTTTTTAATTAAATGGTATTTCTACATTTCTATGGTATACATATATAATTTACTATGTATGTACAAAGTATACATATATAATTTACTATATATGTACAAAGCGACATGCAAGACTGGGTAGTAGGGAGGCATAACAAAACCTAATGTAGCCAATAAAATGTCAAATCAATCAATTTATTTCCATCTCTCTCTTTCTCTCTCCTCTCTCTCTCTCGCCACAACCATTTATCATTCAGTACTCACTCTTCTTGGAAAACATTATGTCATCGACGCACAAAAGTGATTTCGAAGGTCGATGTTTTTTATATTTTTTTGTGTCTTCGGGAGTCGTCTAGATTCCGCTCTCGTCCCGAGAGACGCGTGTAGCATCATGTGTGTTGCGTCTCGCCTCCACAACCGATAAGGAGGGCGCCGCCACCACCTGTCCGGATGTCTCGGGAAATAGGTTCTCTGGCGAGATTAGGGGCGAATAGAGAAAGCTTCCGAGAGTCCTTCAAGTTCGATTCAATCTTTGTTCTTCAATTTTCCTAAATTGTTTGCGCATTCGTGGAGGTTGGCGCACGTAGGCTGTTGGGGAAGTTTTTCTACAATACGCGTATCTCAAGATGCTGGATTTTTTGGAGAGTGAAGCTTAAAGAAATACGACAAAACAATACCAAACAATACCAAGTATGGAGTAAAGTGTTTAGTAATACATTTAGAAAGTTTACCCTAACTTCCTACTTTTCAAACCGTTATAAATTTGGCATACCTCTTTTACCAAATTACAGAATTGATAATGCGAATTTTTACATGAATGCTGAATTTACTCAAAGGTATAACAAATATGTACTTTAATGGCTTTCTTTAAGCGGAAAGCCAAATAAAAAGTTCAAGGAATTACAGAAATGATACAATCAAGCCGAGAATTTGATTTCGAACACATTTTATCTGGTCTACCTATTTCCCACATTATTAGAATATAAACCCATTGTATGGTGACCAAGAGTAAAGAAAGAAAGGAAATGCGTAACTCCACTGCAAAGCAATTAATAAAATAAAATAATTAGAGGCTACTGTTGGTGAATAGCCACTGATGATGACTGCTTTTTAGCCGAAATACGCAACTGGTTATCTCAAAATTTTTGTCTATAAAGAGGGTTGCTTCGCCAATTTTATAAAATGTACGTTTTTACATTAATTTCTCCATTCATCAGTGACTGATAACAGCAAATCACTTTTCTTCACGATGAAATTAGGAACAGTCATAAAGATACACGCCCTTAACCAATCCGATATCCTAGAAAATCAACTCACTCCTTTATCATGCCTTACGAAACATGCAAATATTTCTTGTAATTATAGCTTAATAGTTTTACATTGCCTCACTGAAACCGTACGCAGAAGTACGGCAGTACCTGCGAGGCCGACCATTTTGGTTTAGCTTTTCTACAGTCACGTAAGCTTCATTTGTTTGTAATCATTAAAAAAAACTTGTAGTGCCTCATCTCTCACGCCCTCGCGTGTAAACTAATATTGTGTTTAAACCGATCCGAAGTCAAAACTTGCCAGCTGCGGGTTATTCATAGCAGAGAGACGGGGTATCCGTTTCCCCTGGATATTGCCGCGGCTACCTCTCGATGGGTGCGGGCTTTCGACGGATCTCATAAGCTAATTCTATTATACATTATTAAATTGTATATAGCGGTTTTGAACATTCAATTCCATCCGAAAATTCAAATAGTTAAATGACGTAAATAAATGTTAAAAGAAAAGAAGGTTAAAACGAGACCCGAGCATTTTTATGCGTTCTTATTCTTGCTGGAAAATTGCAATACATTATGAACAACCTCCAAAATAAACAAAATTAGAAGAAATGTTAAGCCAGTCGACAAGAAATTTTTTAAAACCCATTTACAGCTCCGATAAAAACTGCTAAATCTGAGTACTACGATTACAACAGCGCATTACGGTTTTATTTACTTAACGGTCAGTATAAAATGCATAACACACTGAACGACTCTGGCGAGATTATAGTCGAAATTTCTAATTCTTATTCGCGACTCGTGAAGCTTTCTTTTAAAAAATTACGCTCTCTTCATCGCACCTAATTAATATAGAGGGCATATTTTCTTGTCAAGCAAGAGACCAAAAATTACCCGGCGACTGGCACTTGGCCAGTTTTTCCGTAAGAAATCATCGCATTTCCACGCGCCGATAAATCGTCACTGACGCAACATATTATCGTTTCATATTATGTATATAAATCACTGATGATAACCATAATGATGGATTAATAACGTGGATTTTTAAAACGGATAATCCGCGAGTTGAAGTCAGGCCTGGTGTTATTCTTCGTACCAAAAAAACTGATTCATCTTCCACAATAATCAAGAGCAGTCCAAAATTAGATTTTTCGATTTGGAATCTCACGCACTATCTACGTAATACAAAGAAGGCAGTTTTTAAAGATGAACCGAAACCTTTTATATTATTTGTCCATTTACACCCTTTCGAGATGGCTACTAGAAGCAACACAACAGTCATCCATGAGGAAGACGGTCACTTACCACACCTGATGCATATAAGCTGATACTCTGCGAGCATTGGTTTTGTATTAGATTTTTATAGCATTTAACCTTTAACTACTGAGACGCGGTCGGTGTGAAACCATATAAATAATCCGATATTTTACATTTTGAGTATACATTTTACAAAGAAATATAGCTAATGTTAATTTTTTCCTCTTCATTACCTCTAAACTTTTATGATAGGTTATTAATCACGGGAAATTCAAATGTTGATATAGCTAGTGAATAAATAATTATTAAAAAATAGCTGTCTGTGAAGCAGCACCTAAGTAATAACATGTTCATAATTTCACTTCAGTAGTTAAAGTTTAAAGGCAAAACTCATTCTCGATAAATCGAACAAGAAAATAAAAGTTTCCAGTAGAATACTGCAAAATAATATATAAGGTAAACTTTCCCATTTTATCTTTTGCATTTTTTGAGCACTGATCGGATACTCGGCCGGCAAGCTATGGACGGTATATTTATACTTCAAGAAGCGTTAAATTATTGGAGCATTTCCTCCATATAATCCACTTGACAGCAACCGCCAACGGGATCCGACAGGACGGCGTCAAACACCACAAAGTGACGAGTCCTTTACTGACCTTAATATTTACGAATTCTGCGAAACGAAAAAGAAAAAAATATTTACGTAAACGCCCACAGAAAAAAATGACGATAAATGCGTATGACATTGTTTGTAAAATCCGATTATTCGGTGTTTAAAATTTTTCTACAATTTTAGAACAAATGATTAAATCCGAGAGTAATATTCCTGAAATTTTTAATGCAAGATGTTTCAATTTGTTGCAAAAAAAGATTGATAACAAAGATAACTACAATATCCGTATAAAGATGGAATCACTAAAAAGTGAAAATAAATAAGTTATAGAACGCCTTTAAAAGTTCTATACTCTAACTGATAAAATATTCTGACGTGTTTCTTAAGTACTTTTCTATTTATTTCAGTGAGCTGCCATTAATACTCTTTCGGCTACAAAGAAATCAAGCCGCCTCAGGAAGTTAATGTGAGTAAAGCAGAATTTTACTTAAGTTAAAAGCGCACGTTCAATTTCAACAGTTTGTAGATACGGGTATGACTTCAAAATATTTTGAATTGCTGTGATAAGGGAAAACTTTTACAGTTTAATTTGATTTTGATTCATAAAAATCTTTGAAATGGTGTACAATTGAAAATAATACCATAAAACCTTTATTGCGCCTTTTTACAAGAAGAAATATGCATCATTTTATATAACCAAGCCTCTTAAGATTTTTAAGAAGAAAAAACTCGACTTTAAATATGCCTTTTTTTATGGACGAAATTCGAATAATATAGAAACGTGAATCTGAAAATTCAATAAGTCTCTTATTCATTAAAAATACTAAAAAGAAACGAATTTATACATTCTGCTTTTGCATGCTAAGATACCGTGAGAATAAATATATTTAAATACATTATTTTACAGTGTCATTCGCGCGAAAAATACAAATTCGACCCACGCACACCATTCCTGTGTTTCAAAAGGGCCATATTTCAGATTCCAAGGTACAATGAGTGACCGTAAAAATAGTTTTAAAGCGCCCTCCGATAGTCCGTAACGAAATGAGCCCACGTCCGAAAAACGACTCGTCGTCAGCGCCTCGGGGGGCTCGGTAAAAAAAAATAATTACGAAACACTTCCCTATCTCACATCACAAACAGGAAAACACGAGTCTTTTATTTAGGACCCTGTTTGCGTCGATAAAGTATGCACGATATATATAGGGTGTCCACAGAGCCGGTTTTAAAAATTTCAAAACATTAATAAAAACGCAGCAATAAGACCCAGAAGGCCATCCTTTAATAGCACAATTAAGTTCGACTCGGAGATTCGTATTTATTCGATTTGCATTGTTTCGTTTGAACGAATTTTCAAATGTAGTTAAATTACGACGACTCGTCAAGAGAACGCATAGCGTGTTTCACGGTTCACTGAAACGAAGCCCATTTGCGTATAATTTCTCCAGATATTACGTTGTTGGATTTTCTCCACGAGGACACGCAAAAGACTATGCCGTACAGAACTGAACGGTACTAAGGATTTAAATCAGAGGATTCGCAAAGTCATACGGATCGTTGATGTAGAAATATTACGACGAAACATGTTAACAAAACGAAAAACGGATTGAATTACTGCGTGTAGAACTATAGAGATAGAATTGCAGTATATTTTTTATTATGGTTTTTATTAGATAATTATAAAAACTCAGTGGAAACGTTGTCGATGTAAGCAGGAAAAATACTGTTATGCGTCAGAGAGTATCATGGAGATCGAAACAAATAAATTTCAAAATGGAAATTCTACTTTTTTTAAAGCGATATATTATACTATATACGTACATATACTACATGCATCAACCATAATACAATTAAATGATATTTGGAGTTACTTAGGAAGAAGAAATGTTAAAAGAAATTTTTAGTCCAATGACCATTTAATAGGGAACAGGAATGAGGGATATACGTCGTAATTTATAGCCCGATATTCGCAAAAGAATTCATTCTAATACACTTTGCGAACTTTTTAAATATATGATACTGTACAATGCTGTATATGTTAATGAGCTCCAGAACATGCACAAGGCAACATCAATAACAGGGAGTGGCCAAGAGAATATGGCTAATATCTATTTACCATATATTTTATTGTTTATTATATTTTGCCCTTATTTGAAGATAGTTTTAACTCCGTTTCCTAAACCCTATGCATGTATGTATTCACCTTTTAAATTATCCCTATTAAATTATAGACACCAAAGAAAATTCAGCGGAAATAGAATATGATTTGGACAAAAATAAAACGGACGATCGACGCACCAATAATTCGTGACGTCACGAGCTATATCTCTCCCATAATTTCACGTTTAATGACGGCGACACCACAATTATGCGTCAGACGGAATCCACTGCGAGTATTTTTACGATGCCCTCACTGACACACGTCTAAAATAACGAACCTACGGTTCGCATCATTTTACACCTAAAATGGAATCCCCTATATTAGAGGGTATAAATTACCGACGATAAGATGGAATATTAAAAACGCCCAACGATTCGACGGCTGTTGCTAATATCCGAACATTAAATACTCCGCTAATTTCAGGAACGTCAACAAAACGGAAATACCCCACCCACGCCACGTTCGGTCGGTAAAAAAAAAAACGATTCGGTAGTTAAAATGCATGAACGAGTAGGGGAAAAAAACCCCGCCGCGCGCCATTCTGAAAAACAAGCAAGCTGCAGAAAACAAAATATTGACCGATCCCGAATGCATGCTCCCCCGGTTCATACGCTTGTTAAGCTTCCGTTACTCTTTAGCCATCTCCCTTTCTCTTCGTTCGCTCATTCTAACGCTCTTCCCATTCCCTTCCCTTCCTTTGCAGAATAAGGAACACTGATTGTAACCTGGTACGAATGGTATGAAACGTCTCAGCGAGGCTTCATTTCGAAGAATGTGTATATATTCCCGCGTTAAAATATGTAGCATCAACTTCTCGCGAAGTATGCTTCTTTTTAAACATTAACGAATAGTGTGGGTTGCATTATACCGATGATGATTCATTCCTTTCCTTCAACGTTATTTAAAGAGCTAAAAAGTTCTTTCGCGGAATTTCTATCGACACGTATGGGATATTATGCTAACATGCGTACACCTTTCCATATGTTTACACTGCTAGCAATATATATATAAAATAGGAAATTTTATTTTTATTCTCATATAAATAATCTCAAATGAAAATGAGAAGTTGTTCATTTGAGAGATGTGTTTTAACTGTATTTTCGAATGGGATCTTAACAATATATGATATTATTTAAAATCACTTATATCAATTTATCTAAAAGTATATTTTACGCAACCACGAACTCATCCGGCATTGAAATATAATATTTTAAAAGTATCCCGCGGATGCATGAGGTGACTGGCGCATAGCAAAAATCGTCGATGTTTATGATTCATCAGTTTATAATACTCCAAATAAAATTTACTGTGAATAAAATTACTTTCTTGGTGGATATTTAACATATATGTTCGATAAAATAAAGAACTAATTCGTAACTGAGAGTTTTTTTTAGTTATGATTAAAAATAACCAAATTGGGAACAGTGAAACGTAGGTAGGAATGAAGTTCCGCTACAATGAGGGTAATTTACCTTCTCGTCCTTGGAGTTGAAAAAATATCTCTCGAAAACATAAAGGAACAATTTGTTATTTCAACAATTTGTAGCGAGAAACTTAATGCCCTACTTCCAGACCTTGCCTCATACATTAATATGAGTATAAAGACAAAAGTAATGTTTCCATTATTCGTTGGAGGTAAAAAACTTTTACGTGAGTTTGTTTTTACACTGCATCACACTTAAAAACTCACCTACAATGTAACATTCACACGAAAAAATAAAGTCGCATGTAACCATGTATTTCAGGTTCGTACAAATAAGTATACGAAACAAAACCCAGTAAAATCCCGTTTTCCCACTGCACTGCACAAATAAAAAACGCAAGAAACCTCGTAGAATGCGCTAATGCGCTTCTTTTACAAAACTTACAGCGAGTTAAGAAGGATTTGTCGTCGTCGCGCATCTGCCCAACACATTCCGTTGAGCGAAGAAAGCAATAATTTATTAAAAGAATGTCGATAAATAAGTGGTCGCAGTCCTCTCAACGACAATAATGAAAAAAAGCTCCCACAAAGATATTTTGAGCAAAAAAAACCTCGCAGGATTGATAACTTTCCCTTTGCCCTAGCTTAGAAGCACGTAATGGAGCCTTTGATAACGCGAGCTGCGGCTTTTACATCGCCTGCAGTACCAATTGCAATTAAAGGAGACAGAGTATCGACGTGAAAAATTAGAAGCGAGATAGCGAGGGAGAGAGAAAGAGAGTAGAATTTTAAGACCGAGTGGGTCAAGAAGCAGCGCCATGAATTTTCCTCCACTACCGGATAAACGGGCGAGAAACGTTCTTTAATACCGTAATGGAGGGAAATGAAGTAAGATTTTTTTCACGTGCTAGGGAGTTGGTAACTGATTCCTACGCCCAATCCCTCTTTATTGCGCCTTCCCTATCTCCCGTAGGGATTCTTTTTTCAACTACCACCTTAAAAAAGAAGGAAAAAAAACCGAAATAATTTCCCAGTCGTGGTAAAAGATGTATTTTTTTCAAAGAAAATTTCTTATACTCTTCCAAATTATTGTGCATCAAAAGAAACGCTTCACGGTACACAAATTCTTGATATGTTCGTAGATTAGCTAACAGTCGGAAAAACTGAAACTAAAAACCACCAATTTAGACAAAAATATTCCCCTATTACATCCTTCGTATTGGTTTTGCGTTTATATATATATATAGGGGAATATTTTTGGCTCCATCCTGCCGAACTAATCCCTAATTCCCTCTATACCTTCGCAATCATGCGCTATTTTTTTAAGGAAAACTGTGAGAAAAGATTTTAAAAAATTTCATTTATTAATTTAAGCAACCACTCAGAGAGATACAAAAGGAAAATAAAAAAAGAGGCAATAAGAGAAGACCACGCATAAGATAGAAAAATAAAGAGAAAACTTGTACTTATAACATGCCAAGAATAGATATGAGTGAACAATTCAGGCATAAGCCCTTTTCTAGCAGAAAATTGTAAAGATAGAGATGAAGTGAATCAAAATAACATCTTCGAGGTATGCTCCAATAACATTTAATCATTAGCGTGGGTATTTTCTGGGAAAATCGATTAACCATGGTGTGACCTTGGTTCTATGACGTTTGACCTACAGCTATTGCCCTAATGCATTTTCACCTACTTTTTTTTAATCTACTTTATTATGCCTATGAAATTTGACCTACTTCCTTTTTATCATAATATAAATCATAACTACTGCAATTTTGCTTAATACCATGTATTAACTTTACCTAAAAGGCCATTGGATTTTTACATTCCATTGTTGGAAGAAGCCTTGCATTTGTTCCTCTTGATGATGTGGAAGGGTCTTTTGATATGCTCCTTAATGACCTTACGGTCGAGCTGGTAGATCTTGCCGAATACTTCGAAGAGACATACATCCGAGGAAAGAGAGCTAGTGGTAGGAGAAGATCAAATCCTCCAAGATATCATCCATAGCTTTGGAATCAGTATGATGCAATTGTTGCTAATGAACCCAGGACGAATAATGTCATTGAAGCTTAGCATAATAGGTTTCAACTAATGGTAGGAAAAATCACCCATCACTTTTCCAACTCATACGCGAAATTAAGAATGAACAGCAGGACACAGAAAACATGATTGCCGAAGTCAATGCGGGACGCCAGATCCGAGAAAATCAAAGGCTGAAATACCGCCGATTGAATAGAAGATTCGATACAATGAATACAAAAACAGTAAGAGAATTCTTGAATATCTAGCAACATGTGGATACAACTTTAATATTAAGCTTGAAAATGAAAAGTTTATTATTCTCAACTATATATTATGATCTCTTGTTTATTTCCTAGGATCTAATTAAAAAATTAATTGGAAATACGGAAAAAATTATTAGATAGATTCATTTTTAAGACAAAATTTACTTTAGATTAAAACTTTAGCACGTGATTCTGTTTTATATCAAATTTCGTAGGCATAATAAAGTAGAATTTAAAAAAGTAGGTGAAATTGCATAAGGACAATAGCTGTAGGTCAAACGTCCTGACACCGTGACCTTATACTCGGGAATAAACCTCAAATTTCGCAATATTGAGAACAGAAAAACTATCGTTAAAATGATTTTATTTTTAAAAAATACTTCGAAATAGGTAAAAAGGGCTACTTTTACGACAGGAACGGGTATAGGGAATAATGTTACTAAAGACATACCGTCGGAAAAATTCTGTTGTGAAAGCTCTTCGATACGTGGTAGACCTTTTCTTTTTAATAAAAAAGATGGTCATTCTTTCCTCGCAGATGTGAAAGGTATAGATTTTTTAAACGGGTTAAGACGGGTCTCGTAATTCCCAACTCAGGATCTTAAGAAAGACCCAAGAGAGGAAAAGGACCATTCTCACACTTGCTTCCATATTCACGCGGATGGGGAAGGATGGACCTCGGCTCGAAAATAACCCGCTCTTTTACCGAATTCAACAAAGGAATGGCACGCATCAATGGAGTCCCTTTACGCCTCCTAACACAGGGAGAAATAGAGCGAAAGTTAATACCCCTTGCGCCTTTTAAAAATTCCCGATAGAAGATAGGAGATGTTAAAAATATGCCGAATATAAGAATAGAACCTAAGACGAAAAAGGCTCGGAAATATATTTACTCATATATCTACTTACCGAGAGACAGGAAATAATCTCTATTCATCGATCTTTATAAAGGGAGAGTCAGTTCGACAACGCATTGCAAAACTACTACTGGTTTTTGAAAGAAAAGTGTTAAAATTAAAATAAAAACTGCCCCGCTAAACCATATTTACCGCACATTTATTTTTTCTATTAACTAAAATTCAATTCGATGGGAGTAAAATTTTAAAAATTATGTTACCATTATAATATAAAGAATTATTTATTCAGTAGAACTTCTGTGGAAAAAACAAAATACTAATCAAAAACTCTAGTACAGTAAACATTACTTAAGACATTCAGGTTTAAAAGTGAAGCATATTACAACCACAAAACATTACTTACAAAGTTCACATTTTTATTATCTGTATTTGAAGTTATGATGCCTATGACGTTTTATCAGCTATTACCACGACGTTCATCATCACTAATCCTCCGCACCGAAATGGGAGTAAAAGGAGAAATTTAACGTGTTCAAAAACTATAATAAACATAAAACTGTTTTGATTTACTCAGAGATAAAAACAATTTTATTACCACATTAACGACAGCATTTTGAAGTGATTTTTCTAGACAACATTAAAAAATAACGAACGAAAAATGAATTACCAAAACGTTAATATAATTAAAGATTCATCGTTAAAAACGAAATCTCGGCTATCCGGCCATAAAAATGACAAAGCGTGTAATATAAAACCTTTAAATCAGGCCTTTTTTAAGTCGGGCGTATCGTTGATTCGGACATGAATTACCTAATTAGGTACGTGATTTCGAGTCGGGCAAGAAAACAACGCTCTCTTTCTCTCAGACAAAAAGATGTCATTGAACGGCGAATATTCGAGCATGAAAACGAAAGTTTCGCTAGAGAGAGCGTCCCACGCCGCGTGGCGCTCGCATTCTTCACCGCGCGCGCGCAGCTGCCCTCATTTTCGGAAGGCCGGCTTTTTTGATTTATAGATCCAAACGTCTAGTTCGCGTTCGCCTCGCCCGATTCCTCATTCATCAACTCACGTTCATCCACCACGTGCGAAATTTTAGGGACGGCGGCGGAAAAACCCCGAGGATCCGGAATTAGCCCGCTATCCCTTACTTTTTTTTTGCGACGGTACACCGAAACACCCACGGCCCAAAAAAATATTATAAAATAAATCCCGACCGATGTATTCCGTCCTGTTTCCTCTCGCGTCCTCTTCGGTAAGGAGTAAATGCGGTGTAGAGGGTTAAATATATCCGACAAACTTAGAGGGGATCGAACGGACCACGCCGTTAAGGAATGGTCACCAAAAGAAGATAATTTCGTGATTTAACGTAATGGTATAATATCGTAGTATAAACGTATCACTTAGATTAAAAGCATATCGAGAATAACTAAATTATGCTTTGTATTTTAAAATAAATTAATAATACTTTGCGATTAAGGCCTAACACAAAGTTACGCGGTCTACAGTGGCAAAGTATCACGAAGGTTGGTATTATTAATTCCCTAATCATAAAGATGATGATGATTTTCATTTTAAAAAATAGTTACGTAAGGCAATTAATTGCAGGGCCGAGTGAAACAGTAGCTCGCGTGGCTTTTTATCATTTACGAACCAAATAAAACCAATATTATGATAATTATTTAGCATGGAGCAATTTTATGGCAGTAAAATAATAGTAAATAAAATTTTAAAAGGTTATATCATATAACAACATTTTAGAAGTTGGATATTTTATATCGGGATAGTGGGATCGCTCCAAACGTGGTGTCGGGTGCAGTCGCACCTACGGAACATGCCTCAAGCTGGCCCTTCTCTTAGTTAGTCATAACTGACATCTTACAATTTTTAAAACACAATGCTAATAACATCCGATTTACGGAGAGTTGCCTTGAGATAATAACTATCCATGCATACTATGCCTCTGTAGTAGCGTGACAAATGATATTTTACACAAATATCGATACAGAAAGAACGAAATTATATATATTATCAATCGGATAAAAATCATAACCTGAGTTATCCTGAACAATTCTGAGTTCGCATATTTGCCTTAAAGAGTTATCTTCCAAATTCAATCAAGTACGAACGTGACGATGTGCCATCGTTAATTAAGATAAAACAACGTTATGGCTGCGAAAAATCCGAGAATAATGCAGTAAAATGCGAGGAAAACAAATCGCCGACTGGAGTATATCGAAATAATTTTTTAAACACCGCGTTCAACCCGGAAAAGCTCGTTCCATTTTCCCTCGCGACGTTTGTTCCTCTTCTTAAGCCGCCACCGCTTATATCATTCAAAAAGGACGCCGTTTTTTTTACGACTAAATAAACCCGGTTTCCGAGATTGATACATTCGTATTCATTTTCCTCGAAGGATTTACGACCGAGACCGCTCCGTTTATAACGTGTCACGCCACCCACGCCGATACGGAGAGAGAGAGAGGTGAAGAGAGAAAAAGAGGGGTTAAAGAGCGAAAGAAGGGAAGAATAGATAAAGAAAGAGACCGGAGTGTCAGTGGACGCCTCTCTTTTTCCTTTGAAGCCGGATCAGCCAAAGCACACTTCCCGTCGCTGCCTCCGCGTCAGAAAATAATCCCCTCGCTCAAAAATACATATCAAGGGGCAGTGACGTCATCTCGGGTACACCCTTTCTCCCTCTCCTTACTTTATTTTTCCCATCCACTTTCAGACCCTTCCTTTTCTGCCTACCTATAACATCTTTCTCGACCCCTACTCTCTCTTTTCCAGACCTCTGAACCCTACGAATCCCCCCCCTCCGTTTCCCTCTCTCTCTCGGCCCAAAACCTCACCTTCCTTACCTCTTCCTCTCTCTTCTTCCTCCCTCCCTTCTCCCTCCCTCACTCTCCCCTACTTCGCGCCTTATTACTCCCCCTCTTCTTTGCCAAAACTCTCTTCCTTGTCTCTGTCTTCATCATCTCCATGTTTCCTCTTAACGCTTTCCCTCTCTTCTTCTGTCTTTTATTTCCGTAACTCTTTCTATTTCTCTTATTTAAAAAAATTCTTATCCAGTTCCTTTCTCTCCACTCTTTTAATTCCCATTTTTTCTAATTACTCTTCGCGCTTTTCCGTATTGTAATCTTCTTTCCGCATTCATAATTCCCCATCACCATAATTCCTATCTCCACGTTCTTTGTACTCTTCTATCTCTTCATACAGCCACGCGCTTCTTCCTATTTCTATTCTCCTACTCCTTTTCCTTTCCTCCTCTTCCCGAATTTCCCTCTTCGGTCTCACACTTTCCCTCTCCAGCTCCCCGCCTTTTAATCTCTCTCACGAATCCATTAACGCCCAGGGAACTCGTTTTAGATCGACCACTTACGCGCTTCTGATTCGCGCTAGTGTTTTCCAATTCAAGTTATTAATTTGGAGATGGCCGCGACTCATCAATCAAAGATCGGAAGATCCTAATAATTTCAATAACATTCATCTTCCGGAAATTATAAAAGCTAAGACATTCATCGCTTTACGATCTTGACCAATTAAAGACAATCGATCCCAACGTTATCATTACTACGCAGCTTCTTCGTAAAATTTCTGGATAAATTCCGCAAATTAGCCCTTAAATATTTTAGTATATACGAGGGTGAGTCAATAAATAAGGTGAATTTACATTTTTCACAGACATGTGTACCCATTATTTTTCTGCGATGGAATTAGAAAGCTTGTCGGTCGCTGGACTAAATGTCTCGATAGAGGAGGTGATTGCACTGAAAAATAGTGTATGTGCATGTTTTTGGAATAAGTTGTGTTGATGCTATACTTAAATTCGCCTTATTTACTGAATCGCCCTCGTATATTCTCCATTTCTTTCTCTGATCCTGCCTTTCTTCATCCCCAATATTTCGAGTACTGGCAGTCTCCGCTTATACGTCAGGTTACGTACCTGAAAGCTGCGACGAAAAGCGGATCACTCTTTTCCATAGACACAACATTAACCCTTAAACCGAAGTATGTGTCTGACAGACACATACGATTTTTCATTTTGTTAGTGTGGCTGCACTGATTGAGCTGGCAGCCCAAACCTCACAGTACCTTCCTCAAATTAGTTCCTGCTGAGGGTGATACATTGTTTTTGCAGTTGCAATTTCTCAACCATTCGTAAGATCGTTTTTCAAAAGTTACAGTTCTCGTGGACACATACTACTTCTCATAACGTATACTTTTTGCGTGTCAGGTGGACACATACTTCGAATTACGGAGAAATTTCCTTCGGTGAGATATAAACAAATTATTATTATTACAAATATTATTGTTATTTCTTTTTTTACCAATTTCTAGATTTATATAATTATAATTTAGATCTATTACAGAAGTAAATATGGATGCAAACCCTAGCACCTCGGAAGGCGGTAGTACATCAAAGAATTGGTGCAAATATTACAAGAAAAAAGCTAGCGTACGTAGGAACACTGATCAAAAATAAATAAAAATCCCAAAAGAGTTTTTACCATGGAGGAAAAGAGAAGTTGGTTCGATATTGTATGGATTCAGTAATAATATCACGTTGCTCAGTTACGTTCCAAAAAAGAATAAAGCGGTGCTGATGGTATCAACTATGCATCGACACAAATAAACCGGAAATAGTGGGATTTTACAACCGAAGAAAAGGAGGCATCGATGTACTGGATCATAAATATGCTAATTATTCTTCTAACACAAGAAGTCGACGTTGGTCATTAGCAGTATTTTATATGTTGGTAAACATATCTGTGGTGAATAGTTACATACTCTACTTATGTTTCAAAAATTTGAAAATTTTGAGATTCAATTTTGTGAAAGAATTAGCACTAGTACTTTTGAGGCTACACCTAGAAAACAGACTTGCTGTTCCAAATCTACGTTCAGACTTGAAAAAACTCATTGAAAGCGTTTTACAAGAAGCAAACAAGGATAGCACACCGAAACCAAAATATAAATCTGAGAGCAGCAGACTTGAAAGAAAGAGGAAGTGTAGCTAATATCCGTACACACAAAATCGAAATACCAGGTATAAATGCATAAAATGTCAAAGGCCAATCTGCTTACAATGTTTCAAAAAGATTTGTGAAATATGTTGTGGAGATTTGTAAGTGCAGAATATTTTTTACATTACGTATACATTCAATGCAAAGATTTTTAAATATCAATATATAGATATTACATTGGTATATGGTGAATATTAATTATATGTAATAAATGTATAAGCTTAATGTATCATTACACTTAATTTAATAATCAAACATAATAAAAAATGAATATTTTTATATGCGTGTCTGACATACACATACTTCTAATAATAGACAAAAAGTAGATACTTCGGTTTAAGGGTTAAATTGAGGGATAAAGTTCAATGTTCCTGGGGTAGCGGTGTGAAATATTTCCATTTAAAAATATACCATGAAATTATATTTGTAATTTTCCACTTAAAACTTTCAATAATTTGAAAATATGCATATCGATGCAATGCATCATAATCAAACATAAAAAGCAAATTACACATTTTTTATGACATCGTCATCACATCTTTTCCCTCCACTTTTAGGACCATTCAGTTTGATCTACGTACGTGCATGCCCCATTTTTTTAAATGAGCATTTTAGTACCTGACCAAGAACACTAGAGTCAAAGATTCCCGGAAATATCCATTAAAAATACTATTGCAGTTTAAGTTAGGATTTTAAAAACTGACAGGATAAACTTCCAGAGATAGGCGAAACACGAAATTTTCACTAAAAAGTTCATAATTTGGTCGCTAGACGCTAGATGGTGTCACCACAAATTTGTCCGATAGATAAATCGGAATGACGAAATCTCAAACAATTGCGTAATTTGGGCATACATAGTAAACAGATCCCAGGGATGGAAGAATGAAATAATGTTTTCATTTAGGCACTTTCATTTGAACCGTAACAAGAAAAATCGGAATGACGAAAAACATTAATGCGACGAATAAGCGGATCACAAGGACGGAAGAATGAATCAGTGGTGTCATATTGCACCTGACGTACGAGTGAGACGACGAAAAGCGGACCGACGAAAAACGGGGACTGCCCGTAATTTCCTTTACACTCCAATGTTTCTCGTCCCCCTTTTCGTGCAACAATGTCCGCTCCCCCTCTCTCTCTCTTCCCTCTCTCCCTATCTTCTTTGTCCTTAGGTGCACCGCAGTGAATGCACACGGGTCGACGGATCCGACTAAGGCGAGCAAAAGGAGTATAAATAATGTGTGTCTAGCCCCGTGAACTACAGAGAGGGAGAGCTATGGAGAGGAGGTGTGTATTAAGAGTGGGGAGGGAGGTAGGAAGGATAAAAGATGAAAGAGAGTTATCGTTCGCTGCAGTGCTTTGGGTCGCGAGGGTCGAAAGAGGGAGGGAGGGAGGGGGAGGGGGGCGGGGAGGTCAGGGAAAAGAGGAGGCTCCAACTCGAATGACAAATCGATAGATAATGGCAAAGGAGGGTAGAGAGGTTATATATTCCGGAAAGAATTTGTTTTTTTTTTCGAGAATTGCTCCTTAGGGGTTGTTATTTGATTAGCACGCGAATCCTCGCCTGTTCCTTTGATCTTTCTAATTGAATAAAAACGGAGTTGCTTTTTATCTCGAAATGGCACGCTAATCCGCGTGATTACTTACATTTGACGGCAGTCGGATAAAAAAGAGCACTCCGTGCACTAAAATAAAAATTTATATTATAACGTGTAAATATAAATGAATATTTGTTAATGACCTACATACCCATACGTGGGGCAGTGTTTATCCGGTTATTGCCTGCGAATGCGTCCGGTATTACGTAAAGACGAGGACGTCATTTTCTAATTTTCTCATATGCAACATGATGAGTATCACCTATCTCTAATAGCACGGTATTAGGAAAAATGAAAAACCATGGGATATTCCGTCGAGTCTAAAGAGACCTAGATTCGCGACCATAAAAGATTGTCGTATCTCGGAAGAATGCAAACGCAATTACATCCCGTCCGATAGCATGGAAGTGGTTACGAAAGCAAACAATGGTGAATGGGCCATCGCCTCATACGGAATGCGCCGTGGCGAATGCTGGGAAAAGTGGCTTAAAAACGCAGTGAAACAAAAGAGAAGAAACGGAGAGAAATTAATTAGAAAGGGTAAAAGAGATGAGAGAGAGAGAGAGGGCGAGAAATTATGGGGAATTGCCGAAAGAGGGGGCAAGATAGCGAAAAGAGAGATGGGGAGACAGTTGGATCTATATTTAAAATCTCAAAAAATAGCGATCCGAAATTAATTTATCTGTCAAAATTAAAATCAGTTATCAATATTTTCTTTCCAAACTCGAGGATTTTTTTAAACGAATCGTGGGTAGAATCAGGAAGTCGCATCTTTTCATGTGTCTCAGATATTTTTTTATAGTCGGAGTAGGCTAACTTGAGCTATTGAAATAAACAGGGAAGGGGAGGACGTCGCCTAATCACGCACCAGAAGGGAATACCGAGAGGGCGATTATGCATGATGTGGCAAATTTACTGTTCAGTGATTGGTCGGAGCACTTTTTACTTTCTCATATACGAAGTATATTGAGAAAGTATAGTAATCGCGAAAAAATTCGACCTAGAGATTTTTGACGGAAATATATTTCCCGATAGAAGGAATTTCTTTCTTATGAAAGCGACTTTTGCTTTCGCTATCCTATTCCTTATTTCATCGGTACACTTTTCATATCTCCTTCCAAGATATTTACATTCTTAAGCTCGTTCTAATGACTTTCCACAAATGCTTACGTTTTAGTTTTTTACTTTCTCATATACGAAGTATATTGAGAAAGTATTGTTATCACGAAAAAATTCGTCCTCGAGATTTTGACGGAAATATACGTTCTAGGTGCAGCCGAGTCCGAAAAAGTGGTTTTCGCAATGACGTCTGTCTGTCTGTTATTGGCTCTAAGGCCTAAACGGTAGAGCTAAAATGAATGAAATCTAGTACTTAGGCATTTTACATTGATCAATAATTAAGGGAAGTTTATTCTACGCATTTTAACAACAATTTGATTTTCTCAAAAACGGTTCAAACGATTTTCATCAAATTTCGTACCGTTACATGAGTATACGTCTGCAATAATACTACATACTTCATATTTCGCAAAATGTGAATATAAGGCTAGTTTATTCTTGGGCAACTTCAATAACGGATTTTCTAAAAAACGGCAAATACGATTTTCATCAAATTTCGTATAGTTATTTAAGTTGATGTTTATAACGATTCTATATAGTTCATATTTTTCAAAATATATCTAAACGACGCAGCAGTATATGAGAAAGTTAGTACAATGTATATTGTACCGATTTTTTTTAATTTCCCCCACTACCCTGGACATCAGAGATCAAGTTAGATTTCGTCGACTTGAGCCATTGAATTTTATTTACCAAAAAATAATTTTTTACTAACCTGAACATGAAACCACGAAACAACTCGAAAATTAGATTTAACTCGGTGTCATACGAAAAGATTTGCGATAATTTTTTTCCGCAGAAAGCCCAAATACGAAGCCAAGTGAGAGAGATGGAGAGGAATGGAGGAAGATATATGATATTAATTAAGAAAACTCGGTAGGTGGATAAGTACAAGAAGTAAATGTCGTAGACTAGGCCGAGCAGTGTTAACTAGGCTACCTCGGAGAGGGGAATGAAAAGTCGACTCCGTTCCCTTCAATGACGCACGGACTCGGAGATTTACTGGATCAGAGCCATATTCTCCTTCATTTAAAACCTTTATGTGATACGGCAGAGGTCTTGGACAGTGAGAGCGAGGGATGGAAAACCTAAGAAGAGTCCGGAGGGTAAGAATGGGAATGGGAAAGGTGCGAGAGTAAGAGAGAGAGGATTGGAGGTGGAATTAAAAAAAGATTTTGAATGCTTTCCTTCCCTGAACCGAGGGCCTAAAAATACTCGCAGGGATCCCAATTCGAGGATATTGCGTCTTGAATTCTAGTCACGTTCTAATTAATTGGTCAATTCGTGCGACTTTTATATGTCTAAGCCTCGAAGTAAATTTACGGAAAAAGTTCGTTTGCTTTTCTCTCTAATAAGATTCAATATTACCGCGAATATGCTAAAAGTCGGTAATTAGCAACTTCGCTTTTATCTTCCGGCATTAAATTTCCCAAAAAAATACGGCGTAAAGGGCAAAAATTTATGAAATAAAAGTTAGAGCCATAAAGCCAACCGCATTAGACACTCGAAACATATCTTTGTACATTAAAAACGTCTTAGTAGACATAGTTTCCCTATACATATACGCAACTTTGTTGAATATCACGGATTTAAAAAAAAACATTACTTATATCCCAAACAGTTATTTAATCCGCCCAAGAACACTCTCGCTGATCACACAAAACTAGATAATCAATTATTACACCACAAATAAGAGACTGCAATGTATCACTTCTTGTAGTCGACAAATATTTGAAAATTCCCCTCCTTAACTTCCTGAAAAGTTGGTCATGTTAATTTAAATTACATTAAGATTACGCAGAATGAAAATAAGGCACTTAATGTAACTCGATTAGTGTCTTAACTAGATTAAATGTTACTCCTTCCATACACTTTATTTGCTCTTCAGACATTTTATACCATTTGAGATTAGTTTTAGGTCATATTTAAATATATTAATAGCATTTACAGAATTCCATTGTCAATTTATTGAAATCAATTATTACATCCCAATTATCTTCCAAAAACCACTAGTTGTATATTGTCTTTTGTTCGTTCAAAATACATACGAGAATTTTATTTACAACTGTTATAGATTAATAAATTAGCGATAAAATGCAAATTTTCTACAATGGATGAATTCAGTACAAAATTTCGACAAATACGCCTACATCAAACATCAACAATTAAGGTTTTTCGAACCCTCTCGTTTTTCTCTTCCAACACTCGCAAAATCCAAGATATTTTTTGGCAGTCTCTCTCTTTTTCTCTCCATTTATATATATATATATATATATATATATATATATATATATATATACGTGTATATATCTGGGAATCAAAAGTTCCCGAGTACGTGACGCGGTTACGTAAACTCTTATTCACCAGAGAGAGTTTTCAAACTAAATTTCCGCAGAGATTTTTTTTTAATCGACGCTATTTTATGAAAGGATGCGATCATCATTCGTAAAACTTTTCCATCCCGCCAAAATTACATCCAACTATTGAAATCGATCCCTGCTTGAAATTCGTGATCCGACGCCAAATACATCTTCCGATGGAGTGTCAGCAAATTGATGGGAAGTGTAAATTTTTTGGGTTAATCCGGGTAAAAATTAATCCAGCATTTTGAATCGCTACTGGAATGCCAATTAAAATATACTGGGAGGAGATTTAAATGAATTTTCCTACTGGCTTTCGTGACGTGGAAGTAAATGAAAGCGTCTTAACCGGCTTTGGTAGAGGGGTGGTTTAGCGTGTATACCTCCAAATATCAAGGTCGCGGTTTCCAGTCTTTCTGTGGACATGGATACCTGTAATTTTTATTTATGAGATGTTTGCAAAAGGCAAATAAAGTGCTGTTTAATAGATAATGAAAATAAATAAACTGTATAAATAAACTAAGCAAGAAATATAAATCATCAAACTCAACAGCATGTAAAAAAATATATGACGAAATGAACTGGTTTCCACGATACAAGCGATTAACAACATGCGTATTTCAATTAAAAATTAACCATCCTTTGATGCCAATCACCGATTTCTGATGTAAATAACATCTGAAGATATATTGGGTAGGTTTCATCCAACCTGAATATACAAGTTACCCATAAACTACATATAATTATCACTACAGTAAAACTATGAAATAATACAAAACTAAATTTCCTTGAGTTACTTCATATGAAAAACATTACGTGGTAATGGAAATGGTTAGTTTTTCTGGCAAAGGCTTATGCAAAAAAATAGATTATCTATACAGACACAGACACACACACACGCACGCACGCACACACACACACATATATACACAGCTAAAGAATTAATCTCCCGAACCGGGTGTTTCTACCTATTTCATTTATCACGTCCGGCACAAGGAGTTCATAACGCCTCATTTCAAGCTATGAAAGCAGTCGTTGATGCATTCATCACGCATAAAACAGGCGTTCAAGCTACTTTACGGAGGAGCCAAATTACTAGCACTAAATCTCGGGGAAACATTTAAATACACAGGAAGTCGTTTTAATTAGTTGCAAGAGAAGAGGAAGAAGACCACAGATGTCTTCTCTCTTGAAAAGTTCATTGTCGTTGAAGGATAAAAATCATTTCACACATTTATAGCCCCTTACCTCATTATTCACCTGACTAGAAACTACTCCTTAATACCCTTTGTTATAAAAGAAAATCTTTATTTAACGTTTCTCCCGGGAATTTATTCTTGCAAGTTATTTATAGAAAAATCCTAAATGGGGTTTTAGGATTATCGTGCTAGTATGCGTTACTACTGTTAAAGCGTCTTATAAACAAATATATAGGTACAAAACATTTTATATTCGTGGAAGAGTGCATAAAAATGCTTTTTCTAAAGGTTTTTTTTATTTTCAGCTATCCACAAAACATCTCTAAAGAAAATTTTGGGTTTGCGATGCGACTCTCAATTCGGAATCTAATGTATCGTGGCGTGATATGGAAATTTCACATCCTGATTTCGTTATGAAAAAGAATTACGTCCATAAAATAGAGATACGCAAATGAATTATGAAACTATATGCCGGATGAATAATTTACTTAAAGTTTATACCTCTATGAAACGATGTATATGATTTTTTTCTGGAATCCAAAAAAACCCTTTCAAATAAAAACACTTCAATTCAAAAAAGCAAATTAGGTGTATTTAGGGCCTAGCGCGTGACTGTAATTATATTTACGCATGCATGTGTGTTTGTGTGTGTTACATCACGGAGAAACGCGATACTTTCGGTTGGTATTTAATACGCCTTCTCTCAATTAATTAGTGACATTGACATAGCAAATTGCATTCATTCCTCAGCCGGTTAAGGATACCATTTGGCTCGAATAAAGTTCATAGGTCATAAAACGAAGCGTCTCCGTACTTGATTACAAGCAGTAATTTTAGACTACACCTCAGATCTATGGCGGAAATAAAGGCAAGATGGGAACTTTCCTCTCTCCATTCCGCCTTTATACGCATCGTTGGAGATTCCCTTTCGCGTATACACGTGGCCGCATGGGTCCGTTCCTCTTATTACTTCTCCCGCCTACGTTTTACGAGCATATCATCCATCAAGCACTTTTCCTCTTCTTCCTTTCCTTCCTCAATACGTCTCTTTCACGTGTTCAATCCTTCGTCACCTGGAACCTTCTCGCAATGCCTCTCTGTTCCGTCCCATTTTACACTTCTCCAATCTAGTCGCCTTTTACCAACGCTGTCCACCCATTAAACTGTTTTCGTTCTTCTCTTCTGAATGCTCTTCATTTAGAAGGTAATTTACTACTTTAAGAGTGGAATCCTGCAAGATGACCAATAGAAACATCCACTATATGAACAGAATTATTTTCGATTTTTTTCAAGAAAAAATTACTGCTCGATAAAAAGATACGTATTACATTTTTGAGTGGGAATGTATAAGGTAATCACTCAATCTTTTAAAGGCTGGGAATATATAAATTATTCTATGTAGTTGCTTGAGTACATATAAGCAATTTTCGATTCTTCATGGTAGATGACAGCTATTGATCATAACCCAAAAATTGTTTCGTTAAAAAATTAAAGGCTCGTAAATTTTCAACAGCCGCAAGAAATGGATCTTCTGCTTCCAGCATACGAAAATCCAAGTTATTTTAAATTAAAAATCCGCAAAGCTTACGCATATGTGCAAAATCCATATTTCCACGGCATTACAAAAAATTGTACAATTGTACATTGTACAAACTTTCTCATATACTAATGCGTTGTTTAGTTATCTTTAGAAAATAAAAATCGTATCAACCGGTTTTTAGAAAATCAAATTTTTCTTAAAGTTGGCCAAGAATAAACTAGCCTTATATTCAATCATTAAGAAAATTTAAATATGTAGTATTATTGAAGACGTATACTCAAGTAATTGTACGAAATTTTATCAAAATCCTTAATGCGGTTTTAGAGAAAATCAAATTATTGTTAAAGTTGTCTAGAATAAACTAGCCTTATATTCATTTTTTGAGAAATATGAACTATGTAGTATTATTGGGGACGTAAATTTAAGTAACTGGACGAAATTTGATCAAAATCGTTAGAGCCGTTTCTGAGAAAATCAAATTGTTGTTAAAAATGCGTAGAATAAACTTCCCTTAATTATTAATCAATGTCCACCATTTCCTCAAAGCTTCTGCTCAGTATAATAAAATGGCTAAATACGAGATTTCATTCATTTTAACTCCACCGTTTAGGCTCTAGATCCAATATTAGACAGACAGACGGCATTGCGAAAACCACTTTTTCGGACTCAGGTGCACCTAAAACGTATATTTCCGTAAAAATCTCGAGGTCTAATTTTTTCGCGATTACAGTACTTTCTCAATATACTTCGTATATAAGAAAGTAAAAACGCTCGATATATACAGTTCAAACCAGGGATTTTCAACCGAGGGTTCATGCAGCGTTTAAAAAGATAAGCGAAAATATTCAAAATGATAATTTTTCTACTTTCTTCAGCTTTCACGTATAGCTTCATCTAACGCTGTGTTTTCACGACTGTGTCGTTAGAAAGTTTCTACAGACGCCAGGAAATTGAATTTGGAAAGAAAATTATTTCTTGCATGACGGTTAAGTAAAATATTGAGATACCGGCAGGTCTTTTTTCACGTAAGAGGTCACAAACGGTCGTTAATTAAATTATAAATGGAAATCTATTACACCAGATTTTATTACTGACATTTATAAACACCGGAAATTTATTTCAATATAAAATATTTGTTAATATTCTTATAATTTTAAAATACGATAGGAGATATGCGACTATTGTAAAACGCCCAAAGTGGCACGTCATAAAAAAAAGGTTGTAGATTTATGGTATAGATTATTGACACTTCTACGTGAAATGTCAAAGTCAATAAACGTTACGTTAAATTTAGTAAGTTTTCGCTTTTAAGACGATCTTCCTCTGCATCAAAATAAAATCCCAACCTTAGATTCGGGTATAAATAACTTACAAGCACACTTGAGACGTACTTGCTCGACTTGAACACGATGACCTAATCGTAATACAAAAAAGTTAAAAATATTAAACAGCGGAAACCCTTAGCGTTCATTTTACTGTCGGTTCGGTCCTATCGGCGGAGAACAAAGAGGATTCACAAAGGTCGCTCAAGAGTTCAGCTACAGATGTTTTAAAAGAGAAAAATAACTAGACGGAAAAAGGGATCGATTCCAAAGTGCGCGAGTATTTATAAAAGAGTAAAAGTAGCGTGCAAGAGCACGTGTCGCGGTAACATTAGAAGGCGCACAAGGGAAAGAGAACGAGCGGACGCGACGAGGGAAACGAGTGTTTAAAAAGGGGAATGGGTGGAAAGGCGTGAAGGACGAACGGAATAAGAAATGAAAGGAAACGACAGATGTGTATCATCGAGGCAGTAAATGAATGTGTCCAGCGGATGGGAGGATGGGAAGCACAACACGTGTGACGAATAACAGCTAAAAGGAGGGATGACACCGAAAAGTAAAGAGGAAGGGTAAAGGACAGGGAGAGATGGAGGAGCTAGAGCAGAACGTACGGTAGAGCGTCGACCTTCGGAAGGGACGGTCCTCTCTGTAGGATTATCGATTTGTCCGGACAATAATGGAGTCGAGTAGCAAATGTGCTGGGTTGTCCACACACACACAATATTATTTTATTTTTGGCAATCCACATACGCATACGATAGTGATAGAGTAAATAAGAACGTTTCTATAATTAAATTAAAAATTACAACTCATTCTTTAAACTTTGTCGACGTTTTCTCCTAATAAATCTAGAATTCTAGTTTTTTTCAGGGCAGGATGATTTTCGGATAATTGTTGTCTCTCAAAACTAACGTATATGGATTATACATATTAAAGGCATGTGTAAACGAGTATTATTTACATGAAAATCTTTGTGCATGTATATTTATAAATATAATTACACTTCCCAACATTTTCGCAAATATTCAAACAGAATCGGGAAACCATTGATGACTTGATGACTTAAATATGACCTTCGTGATGCTGTTACATCTCATCGCTTTAGGATCTAATTCAAACAGACGTTTCGTTACTGAAATTAATCGGTATTGATTTTCAGCGTGATTATTATTACTATTAACTGAGTCATATACTTCTGCTGCATTCGTTCTCCTTTTAAAACGACGTTAATAACCAACTTCACTCTGGAGAAATTTAATCTTACATATGCATTCCCACGCCTGTCGTAAACGTTACGTAGGAGTGAACAAAAGAAATGTTAACGGTTTCGAAAGATTGAAGATACAGAGTTAAAATTAAGATTGTTTACTTATTTGAAAAGCTTTTTAACACGCAAAGTATTTTTTTAAACCAAAAATGTTGAAATGTAGCCTCTGTAATTTGAATTAAAAAGGTAAGTCCTTAGTCACATACATGTTAACTTTGTGTAATTGAGTTTTTGCCATAGGTTTCACATATTACTTTTAAATTGCAGAACCTTTACAAGGTCGGAGTAAGGTGTGATCGCTTTGATGATATATTAATCTATTACGCAGCACGTGAGTCGCGTTCTCGTCAAAAGACCGCGTTGGCCAAAACCGCCTTTTAAATATATTTTACGGAAAAAACGACGGTTCGGTTAGGCTACGAGCTATTTCGCACCACGTAAAAATTGAGTTTCGCTCCGAATTAAGAACACGCATTATTATATCTATACGTGTTGGTTAAATAAGTGCCACATTTATTTAACAGAGTATGATGAAATGCGCGTGTGAAAAGGGTTTACATCGGCTAAATCAATTCGTATAACGTATTTTTAACAACATGAATCGTTTTCCCATTCGAGAAAAAATGCTTCGCGAGATTTACACGCAATTTATAGTTACCCGGAATACCATTTAGAATACACGTATGTACAATCTACTCGTTGCATCGATTTGAAGTTCAGTGCGTGTTACGCGCAAAAAAACCGACTGCGGCGGCGGCGTCGGAGGTCATCACGCGATCCTGTTCCGTAATTGCCCCGGCCTCCTTGACGCCTAGGAAGTGGCGCACGCCACGCAACTGCGCCGAAAAGGTTAACATATCTCACTGCGCAATTCTAAGAAAGGGCGCATTTTCAGTCGGCGTTTTTTAAAACTTACGCTGCCTATTACTTTAGACCATTCATTACTCATATAGAAAGTTCATAATTGGTAGCCTGGGGTGAATTAAACCCCATAACCCATATATGCATTTAAAAATTACTAATAAACTTACATATATTTAAAATAAACTTGTTTTCAAGATTCTGTCGCATGATCAATTACATAAAATTTCATTTTCGTCTAACACGCTCGGTTGACTAATTATCTTTCAACTTCCTCTACACTCAACTTTGCCAATTGCAGCATTCGACAAGTTATTGCTTCTTTTAATTTCTGTTAACATAAATAGCTCAAGTACTGTCTTGCCATTTTCTTAGAATATTATTGATAAAATGTAGCATTTCGATGTAATGCTAAACTTTTGTAACTTATAGTCAATGCTAGATTATTTTCCAAAGTGAATTCAAAATATTAAGCTTCATTAATAGGTAAATAACCATGAATCACTATTATTAATGATGAATAATAGAAAATTTTCTCAGGTTAAAGGTCAAGGGAACTGAATCAAAACTACTAGTACCAAAATAACTGGGAACGCTTTTTCGATGGCTGTAATTCTCGTTATAAAGCTAAAAGGATTCTTGGTAAGACTTCTGAAGAAAAATTGACTTTGGTTAGGCTAGGATCTAGACTGCGATAGGAATTAAGCTTATCCCTTCGCATGGCTGAAAAACAAAAACCCCACGAAAGAAACGCCTAAACACAGAAGCTTCATCTTCATTCATTTGTTTTGAGAAGAGGTTATAAATACAGCCTCGACTAAAACAAAGCTGTTAAAATCCATGCGTGACATCGAACCTTGTCCACGGAACTCCTTAAAGGATATTCCCTGGCCATTTCGAGCAACCCCGTTTCAAAACTCTGATTTCCATATATCAAACCTTCGACTACAAGAAATTGGTATCAAGGGATAGCAAGTTGACTAGAAATAATCAGAGCGCAGAAGTGGAACCAAAAATAATATTGGGTTCCACGATAACTCGCCCACAGTAAAAGCCAACATTAAAACATCCATTAACTTCAAGCAGCTTATCATTCGAGTCGAATATCAATAACGATGATTTAGGAAATTTTAAAAAATTATGTTCGCCCTTAAAAGGATTTAATCCCTAAACCGCAACACAGGATCCGGTCAAATATCCCTGTTGGTCGGAGTAAGGTTTGATCGCTTTGATGATATATTAATCCCTTACGCAGCACGTGAGTCGCGTTCTCGTCAAAAGACCGCGTCGGCCGAAACCGCGTTTCATATATATTTTACTGAAAAAAACGACGGTTCAGATAGGCTACGAGATATTTCGCATCACGTAAAAATTGAGTTTCGCTCCGAATTAAGCCGCGCATTATTATATCTACACGTGACGGATAAATAAGTGCCACATTTATTTAACAGAGTATGATCAAACCCGCGTGTGACAAGGGTTTACTCCGGCAAAATCAATCCGCCCGTAGAAAAACACTCGTACATTCGAAGAAAAAAATAGGAGTAGGTTCGTGCGAGGAGGAGATCGAACTCGAATGGATTTGTCCCACTTCTCAGACTTTCCTCCAACTATACTCCGGCCCTTTCTCTCTCCCCCCGCCCCCTTTTCCCACCTCCTTCGATCTAGCGCTGCCCTCGCCGTATCACTCCAATCCCCCCTCCCCCCCTGCCCCCTCCTCCCGCCCATCCTTTCCCCCCCCCACATTTTCCATCCCTTCAAACCTATCCCATTTCCCAACGGCATGGCGGACGGAAAGGGACGAGAGAGCGAAAGAGGGGGGAGAAGAAGAAGGGGCAATAACGGCCCAGCTCGAGAAAGAGAAATCGATCTCGACCAAACGGTCGTCCTTCGCAGTCGACCGAGTGATAACTATCGATCCGGGTGAAGTCGGAGAAAAGGTCGAGAGAGAGAGAGACGGAGGAAGAAAACAGAACGAGCGAGAGAGAAGGAGATAAAGTGAATGATAGAGCGAGAGTATGCTGGCTGCCGTTAGGGAGAAAACGAAGGAGATAGAGAGAGGGGGGGGGAGATAGAAGACGGGGAGGAAACGGGAAGATGGGAGAAGAAGAGGGAATGGAGAGGAAATAGCGGAAGACCACGGAAGAGGGAGAGAAAAGGGGGGAGTGGGAAATGCAAAGAAGGGAAGATGGAGAGGAAGGGTTTTACAGCGAGGGATTGCTACCTCCCGTAATGAGTCGAGGTCTTCGACCTTTAATTTCATAGTAATGAACGACTATCGACTTGAGTTTGGAGTGGCTAACTCGTGACTACATCTCGCTTACAGTTTATTAGCATGTAAAATGTAAATTGGAAAAGTGGTAGTATATCGTTTCGAATGCATGTGAATTAGAGGTTTCGAAAAAAAATACGGCTCTTTTCTCCGAATACCACTTCTAGCGAAGTGACTTATCCATTAAAAGGCTTTTTAAATTTTCGAGGCTGACTTTCTAAGCTTCTGTTTCGCATGTGTAATGTCCCTTAATAATTTATTCGCGTTATTAGTTTCGATTCCTCTTTTCTACCACAGCCTGTACCGTTATTAAAGTGATATTTAATTGATTTTAAGAAAATTTAAAAGCAAACAACGTCCTACGGCATTATTGAATTTATTTTCCAAAAATTTTTACCTTGGTATAATTAGCTCTAAACACTTGTTCCCATTAAAATCCTTTACGACGTCCCTCACAACTGCCAACTTCCTCCATTTAAACTTCTCCTTATTTATTTTGAGTATTTCACAGTACATTACTAAACTAAAGTCGAGTCGCTATTGCAAAACCAAAAGGAAGGTGGAAAGGAAAATACCTTCTCGGATCATTAAAATGTTGTATTTATTTTTATCTTATGTTCACAAAATTTTTAACGGTGGTTAAATTATAAGAACCAATAGTATTCTTTTAGATATTATGTACCAACGGAAATAGAACCCTAAAAGTTGTCTTGTTAAAGACTGTGTTATTCCTCACTTCTCCTCACAGTATTAACTATATTACTCTACTTTTTCCTATAAATTTCCATATCTCTTTCCTATATGTATTAGGATTGTTTGAGAGCACCTGCATTTTACAGGTAAAAAAAAAGCCATATTCAAAGAAAAAATTGCGATAGATGTGTATCACAGCCTGGAGCTAAAATCGATACATCTCTTATCAGCAAGAATATTTTTGATACATTTAAAACATTTAGCTCGGAAATTTCAATTTATAAAACATTTAACGGACTGTCGGATTTAACTTGAACGGCAAGAGATAATTAGAACGAGATCTTACTTCGATCGTATATTCCTTTTAGATTATTTGGTTTTCTATGGCTGGAATTTGTGATGGCTTCCCAGGAGTACCTAGGAGCAGATGTTAGTCTATATAACCATTTAATGTACCCAACTTTCCCTCACACGTGATGATTAAGAGTGGTTCTACTGACAGGTCGTATACGCGAGTCGTTCCACCTTTAAGTCGCACAGTTGAAAAGATTGTTGACGTAAGAAATGGAAGAGAAAAATGAAGGCGACTGTAAGAAGCAACGGGCCGCAAACATATGAGACAGACAAATGCTTTGAAGGTCAACCAAGTTTCAAACATTATTTCAGACTTTTTTTATTTATTATAGTTGGAAATCGATGGAACTCGTGCATGTGATTACATGAAACCGAGTATTGAAATTTTTAACAAATTAGGGAACAATTGCAGAGCAAATTACCTAAGTCGCTTTTTTTCTTGATTTAAGATTCGGACGTCATAAAACGATCCTGCTTTGGTTAAGCTCGATGGCCTCCTAGTCTATAATTCCATTTAAAAACATTATGTCAATCCTATGGAATATGTTTTCCATTTAAAAGCACTGGATTCGTTGCTATGATAGTTATATTTACCATTGTTAAAAATGGGAAAATTTTCCCTCTTTTTTTCGTTTAAAAGCAACTGTTCGCTCTCGTTCGACACGGAATTTAATTAAATATAAACCTTAGTTTCTCAGCTATACAACTGTTCATGTCCCGAGCTTCTATCTTAATAGTATCTAATTCACAAATGAAAATTTATAATGCTCTGCACCGATTTTATGTTTTTCTTGTGGGAGAGGGGGTGGGTAGAAATGGCACAAAGAAGTTATACAAAGAATTAAGTTACTCCTACATCCACCAAATTTGTACCGTATCTAGTCCTGATGTAGAAAAATTTGTTTTTCCAAATTGTAGGTTTTCAGAGACATTGCCCGAACAAATGTACGGAGAAGCAAATCGAATGCGTAAGCGATTTAAAAAAGGCTAAGATACTTAAAATACGTTAAGAGTGAGAGCATGGTGATTTTCTTCGCCGACACATAATGACGATCGGCTACGAAAACTCCTAAGAATTAATGCGGAAAATTTTTTTTCAAAGAAAAATGTTCTTGTTACTCGTGAAACAATTACTTATTTACATACTCATTTCACGCTCGAATCTCGAATTTTGATAGAACGCCGTTTTGTTCGTTTATTTCGGATAGGAGAGTCCTGATGCATATAGCTTATAGTATAAGCCATATACCATAGAGAATCTAACTCAATGTGGAGTGTAAAAGGGTAGAGTTTGGCCTTTTCGGCTGCGCCGCAAGCAGACACAACGTAGCGAACGGGTGAATAACTTGGTGGAGCACATGTATGACGGATAAGGAAGGAAGCATTTCCTACTCCTAGGGAATCAGCGTGGATAGACAAAAATTTTCGTATGTAGTTGAAAATTTGTAGGAGGATAGCGCTTGCAAAGACTGCCACGTGGACGCTTTTAAAGTTTTGAATACGCGTAGGGGGCGGATCGATAACGCTCTCCTTATCCTGTAGTAGAAACGTTTTTCTAAAAGAAAAACTTGATAAAAGTTTAGCGTATTAACATTTGAAATAAATGTTATTCTAAAGCAAAAATATGGTTGCATAAAAATAGTTAATTGTTAACTCTAGTACACTTACTTCCAATGAGATACTAGTAATAGACAAACTTGTTGGTAAAAAGTCACCACATTTGACATATGGTGTAAAATTTATCAAATATTAAGGCAAAGAGTGCAGAAATAAGAGTGAGCTTGGATGTTCCAATAAAATATGTGAATATAAAAAGAGAGGCTCTGTATTTTGCAAATATTAATCTACAATATTTTTCTTTAAATACCGTCCTAAAATTATGAAGAAAAACATATAAGAAAAATATAATTGATAAGGATAATCAATTTGCCACATGTGTGTACTAGATTCTTCACACGTAGCTAGTTTAAGAACATCGAAAAAGAAAACCGTTACTGTAGCCTTTGCAAGTAAAAAAATCGATTAAAATCTTAAATTGATGTAAAATGGAGAAACATTTCCATCCATCACAAAATACAACTTCCTTAAGGGTCGTTTACATTGCGACCAACAGTATTACGTTTCTCGGTAAGATTTGAGCAGTCAGATTAATATTCTAGGAGGATAAATTTTATATAGTGGCATAGAAGATGAAGAATCCCTTTCGTCATTACCACCAGCGCCAGGGATAAATTAGAAAATCGGTACAACATACATTGTACTAACTTTCTCATATATCAATACGTCGTTTAGTTATCTTTAAAAAAATATGAACTATGTAGAATCGTTATAAACATCAACTTAAATAACTATACGAAATTTGATGAAAATCGTATTAGCCGTTTTTTAAAAAATCCAATTGTTATTGAATAAACTAGACTTATATTCATATTTTGAGAAATATGAAGTATGTAGTATTGCAGACGTATACTGTACGAAATTTGATCAAAATCCTTAGAGCCGTTTTTGAAAAATTCAAATTATTGTTAAATATGCCTAGAATAAACTAGCCTTATATTCATTTTTTGAGAATATAAACTATTTGGTATTATTTAAGACGCAAACTCAAGTAACAGTATGAAATTTGATCAAAATCGTTATAGCCGTTTTTGGGAAAATCAAATTGTCGTTAAAGATGCGTAGAATAAACTTCCCTTAATTATTAAGCAATATCAACCATTTCTTCATAGGTTCTGCTCAGTATGATAAAATGCCTAAGTACGAGATTTCATTAATTTTCGCTCTACAGTTTAGGCTCTAGAGCCAATAATAGACAGATAGACAGACGGAATTGCGAAAACCACTTACACCTAAAACGTATATTTCCACCAAAATCTCGAGGTCGAATTTTTTCGCGATAACAATACTTTCTTAATGTTCTTCGTTATATGAGAAAGTAAAAAGCAATAGCAATCTCCGTATTAAGAATCCCATTCCACACATCTAACAAAAGGTACGATTCGAACTCCATTCCCGAATAAAAGTAAAACCTGAAACGCTGCCTGCGTGTGGCCGTTTCGCCGCCTGCGGCGAATGGCGAGCGCGTTGGACTAGGCAAGGGGTCGGCAACCCGCGGCTCGTGAGCCGCATGTGGCTCTTTGAGGAATGATCTGCGGCTCACGACGACCACTCTCCCGCTTAAACCGCACCTTATGACAATGACAGTCTCCGTCGATAATAATATAATGGTTTTCAATAAAAGGGCCCAGTATGGGCTCTTGAGTAAAAATTTCATTTTCAACTTTCTCATTTTCATCTATAGTCCTAGATTCATTTTCTGCAAGAATCTCTTTATTTGCTTCATTTGAATGTTTATTTATATTTTCATTGAGTAAAAAATTATGTAAAACATTCTTTTGTTTCTCAAGTTCTTTTTACGAATTTTCTCCAAAACATCATTTTATGGGTATGCGTGTGCAGATTTTACATAAATGGATTTCATTAAATATGGCTCGACGGTATTTAATACGTATTCTTTCATTATACGTGCTCTGCGGCTCATGTTTTGTTGCGTTCTATACAAATTTTGAAAAAATGGCTCTTCTTGTTAAAAAGGTTACCGATCCCTGAACTAGGCGGAGTTTTAGCACATATATTCGAGCTCCTATAAATCGAACTAATACAACCAGAACACCCAAAACTCAAACTGTCTTCAAAATCTAAGCGGATAACTTTACTTGCCAACATTCGCATACGCTAACTCGAAATTACATCCTTAAATTTTTATATCGAAATATTTTATTCTATTTGACGCTGGAATTACGCTGACTCGATTACATTTGCCGATACTCGGTTTCCAAATCGCTTGTCCCACTTAAAATCTTACGCCTTTTATGTCTCTCTCTCTCTCTCTCTGTATCCCCTCCATCTTCACTGCGCCTTCTTGGGTTGGGAATTTGCCGCCGTTAGAGCGTTTATTGCTCCATTTGCTGTTGGCCTCGCTCGACGGAGGAGTCATTTTTTTCCGCAACACTATAGATAGGGGCACATTTGCGGGAAAGTTGGAAAGCGAGAATCGATACCGAGAGTATATAAGAGTCTCGTGTGTACCGCTATCTCGGAAGAACTACCATAATCTATTCGGAAGATATCGAGGTCGGGATATTTTTCTTGAACGATGGTGAATGATTGGGCGGTGGCTAGACCCGAGTTCGGAGTAGGACGTAGGAGATAAGGGGAAGATACGAGGGTGGGGTGGGAAAGAGGGAACGAGTGAGGGGAGGAGTGAGGGGAGTCATGGAAGTGATGAGGGTGAGGCGTGGGAGTAAGGGGAGAAATGAAGGAAACGAAAGAGAAGAGGGAAAAGAGGTCAGACGTTGGGTGTCGGAGGAGGTGGGAGGGAGGATGCGAGAAAATTTCTAAAGATTCCGTAGTCGATGAATAATTAATGAAAGTTAGTATCGCTCCCAAAAAATATTACGAAATTTTCTTCCGCGGTTCATTTACTAAGCCAAAGGAAATGAGGAGAGGGCGAGAGAAACACGAGAACGGAGTATTTCTCCTTTACTTTCGGGTGCGGTGAAATTTATCCTTTTTTTCGTCAATATAGTTGAACTCAATTTCCAAATAAAATGCTTTTGTAATGCATATTAAATTCGCCGAAACGGGAAAGAAACAATGGGAATAACGATACATCAACTCACATCTCTGAAGACGGAAAACACCGTTATTACTTTCTCCATACGTAGTATAGGGAAATTATTGTGATCACGAAAAAAATCGACTTCGAGATTTCAACGGAAATACGCGTTTTGAAGTCCCTAGAACACCTTTAGACTATTTTCGGAATGATGTCTGTGTATGGATGGATGGATGTATGTGATTGTAGGCGCTCTAACTCAAAAAGTACTTGTCATATTAATACCAAATTTCATATATATCACATTAGCATGAGCACAAAGAACTGATTAGTTTTTGGACAATAACGGTTAACCGAAAGTCGAAGTTTATTTGAAACCCGATTCGGTTTTTCGATATTTCTCCGTTAAAACATCATTATTGTATATACAATTCTATACAAATGTTATAAATAATGTAATTTCCTACAACTTTTATTAGAAACAATTTTCCATAGCAGTTATTGTTTAGGAATTGTTTATAAATAATCGGTTTTTTCGGTTTCCGTCAAATACCTCCATCCATTTCGGAGATATTTAACTTTTTCGTAATATCCAGTATACAGCGCCACCACCATGTAGCGGTGAAATCTGTAAACATATTCAAAATATAATTTACGGCAATAAGGACAACTGGATTCTTTTACGATACGAAATAATAATTGTGCCTTATAATGCTATTCATAATAATTAAAATATCTATACCCCAAATATGGAGAAAGTCAAGTGTTGGCCACATCAGATTTAATTTATTACTATAACAGACTATTGTTCTTTTGTTGATTTTATTTGCATTATTTTAGCCAAACCTTAAAGTAGCACGTCATTGGGATAATTATCTAGAAAAGACCCCAATTTTTATCTACAATTACCAAAACCGTCGAACGAATGGAGCATAATATATAGGATGATAAACTCTTAACTCCATTTTCCTCAATTCTCCTAACTAAAGAATTTCAAAATAATCCACAAAACCTTCTTGCTTATTAGATGAAACCGTGGTTCCTTAATTATCCCCTCAAGTACTGCTTTGAAAAATCGAGCCGTAAAAAAAACTCGCTCGACGTACGCTTAATATCTTTTCGGAATCTCATTAAAGAACTTGTAATGCGGACCTGAGACACAAGCATAACTTTCGCTATCGAAATAGAATTTAGAAGCTAAACTCAGAACCTGGAATCAACTTTCGTAGACTTTTTTAAATCCAAAACGAGGCGCGAGAACATTTTTTTCCTCTTCCTTAAATGCGCCGCAAAGGATTGCGACCTCTTCTCATATAACTGTAACGAGATTTTCTATTCAGCGAAAAAAGTGGGGATGAGTGTTTATTTTTTGCTCGTATTCTCTGCTTCAGAGGGCAGTGAGGATACTGTCTGTTCCCGTTCTACCCCAGGGAGATGAGAGAAAGAGAGAGAGAGAGAGAGAGAGAGAGAGAGAGAGAGAGAGAGAGAGAAAAGGGAAGGAGGGTGTATTCGCTCAATTAGTGTCGAATGGATCGGACGGACGGAAAAGACGGACGAAACGGAGAGAAAAAATGGAAAGAATGACACAAAGAGTGATGAAATAAGAAAGGCGGTACAGATGAAGAAAACGTGAAATAGCGTAGAGGAAGAGAAAGAGGAATGGGAAGCGATAATACGGAGACTGATTTATATAAGGATGATGGAGGGAAAGACGGGATTGGTAGATCGTACGAGAAATGGAAAATTTAAAACTTTGCGCAGAGCAAAAGAGCGATCAATAAGTTCTGCGAGCATACATCAGAGAAACTGTGGAATTTCAGACATCGTAACAATCGAATAATACGATTGTGATCAAGAGAGAGAAAAAAAGGCAAAGAGATATATTCAAATCCAAAAAAAAATATTTTTGTCAAGATTAAATTAGATGATGTGATTAAATTCTAAAACCATATAGAAGTTATATGAAAAATGTGCGTTTCAAGCTAAAAATCAACCATACTCCGTGACCCTTACTGCTATATTGAATACTTCAATGGTAACCCACAGAGATCCAAGGTAGTAGTCTACAATTGGTGAATTAACATTGAGGGCGGCTACTTTGCAGACGAAATGAAAATGTACTTTTATCAAAATTTTTAGAGCTCAGGAATTATTTCGATTTAATTCAAGCCATGAATTGAGTCCGACAATTTATCAGATTCTTTATTTTTCGCTTAGCATTAAAATGAATAATGTAAATGAAATTTAACAAAAGCATCAATCGATCAAATTCTGCGGCAGACAGAAAAAGAGATTAATTCACCAAAAGAGAATTTGAGAAGCATTTATACGATTAAAAATAAACTATTGAAAGTTATTCTAAACAGATAAACGAATATGCTAGTAAAAGCTAGAAGAATTTTCCTTTTCCCAAATATCGAAAGAAAGCATAGCCGCTTAGGCGCAAAGAGTAAACCGGTTAACTTTGTAAAATTAAGTACACCATCACCCAATTGGAATTAGCGAAAGGTAAAACACGCGTGAAAACGAGCTCTGAATTTCAGAAAGCAAAACGTGGATGAATCGATGAAAACGGAAATAATATTTTAAGTAGATGCGCTTATAGTCGAGTCATCTTCACCTTATTCTGGGTAGACAACGGCACATTTGTCAATTTAGAAATAATTCTCCCTTAGCCGAAATGTGTTATACTAGCGTGGAGCTTTCTTTACCGTAGACTTCACTCTTCACGGATACGATAAGTGGAAGTTCGTACGTATACTATAAAGAGGAATTTGCAAGGGCTGTAGATAGCCCACCCTTCTAATTCTAATAAAGAGGAATTAAATTTATAGGACCTGGGAAGAAAGAATTGGAGCGATAGTATGCGAAAAGCGAAGGAGTGAGGAAGGATCAATCAGGAAATGAAAAAGGATATGAGGTTTCAAGAGGGATTAGAAGGGAGAAGAGGAAACATTTTGGAGAGAGATAGAGAGTAGGCTGCTAGATAGAAGGGAGGAAAGAGAAAGGATTGGAGAGTACAAGAAGGACAAGAGCGGTGGAATAAGGGTTGAAGGTTAGTGTAGGTGTACGGGGAAGGGGACTTGTGTTATTGGAAAATGAGACAGAAGAAGACCGATCGCTGAAACCGCATGCAGGCATAAAGGCGCGTTTCGCAAGGAATCCAATACTAGGAATAAATTTGCATTCTTCTCTTTCCGTCTTTGAACGTCTCTCTCTTTTCTTACCTCTTCAAAGCGACCTTTAATTTTGGCAACGAATTCCATTTGAGAATTTTTAAATTTAGTTCGACAAGTTGGTTGTTGAAATGGACAATTTTTCCTCATTGACTTTTTATCTTCGTATTCAATAAAAGTGTTCTATTTGCGTCAAGTGTGATTACATACGATAAGAGGGCGAGATTGTGTGCCAAGGACAGACCATACATAATTCTGGATGTTTAACAGTTTGAATTGAATTAATGCCTTCGTTTTTTCTTAAGCAGCCGGTTTTTATGAGCTTCCATGATTACTGTACTGAACACCTAACTCAAAAGTCAAACTGACATGGAAATGAATTTTATTGAACGCTCCTTATATTTCAAAATACGTGACGATGCATTCTGAAACATTTAACCTTCATTTGAAATTCAGAAAACCAATCAATTTTTGGCAATTAAATGCAAGCCGCAATTTCATTTGATGAAATCCACGCGTCATAAATATCCAATGCGCGAGAGGTTGTTTAAAGGAAACGTACAGAGACCAAATTTTAATTTTAATAGTTGATGTTTAATTGTATTTGAAAAGAAATTCATGATAACTAAAATACAATGAAGTTTTTTTTCTTAATAGATGATAAAATATATGACTTAATGTAAAACCTACTGCGCATATTACGATTAAATAGGATAAAGTTTGACGCAATCATTTAAATATTAAGTTAAGACAGAAGCAAAATATTTTACCTAAGATAACTCAACGATAAAAGAAAAATAACACAGTAACTGAACAGCAAATTTGATTTTGCCAGCTCAAAATTATCACTCTTTCCGAAAAGAAAAAATAATTAACTTTTTACTTGTAACTTGACATGATTATATCAAAACTGCCAAATATTTGTTTACGAAGTCCTGCATTGTAAATCACTGCATAAAGAATTACCGAGTTTCAAATTTTCTTCCGGAGCTGCCTCCATAATTCAGTTCGTATAATTCTTTTCTTTTCATTGTCCTAAATTTTCTCTATTACGTTTATACTACAGAAACCAACACAGCAAACCTTTCCCCTAATCAATCCGCATTTGTCCTCCTACGCACCGAGTTAGGACTTAAAGCAGTTAGCATTCCACGCACGCGTATACGTAAAAAGGCCTTTAGAAGTACGCCTCCGTTTTCTCCCCCGCTTCACCCATCTCTCCGTCCACTTTTTTTTACCATCCATACGCCGCTCAATCAATTTCCCCACCTTTACTCCCATCCCAATCCCCTCTCCGTCCCACCCCACTTTCCTCCTCTCTCCCCTTCTCGCGATCTCCTCACTTCCTTACCTCCCTCCACAACGATCTTTCCTCCCTCTCCCCCTTCCTACCCCAAACCCATTCATCCCCGATCCCCTCGCCACGCTTTCCAGCACTCTCTCCGCCTCGTACCGTCCAAAAAAAGGAAGAAAAAAAATACCTTTAACCCACCCCTAGGGCAAACAAGCCAGCAATTTGCCCAATCCTGACCTTTCTGTCAACCCTCAACGCCACACTCCCTCACTCCACTCCCTCACTCCACCACCTCCCACGAAAAACCCAACCCTCAGTCCATCACACACACTGTCCCCACTCTTCCTACCTCTTTCCCTCTTTTATACCCCCACCCTCTCTTTTAAACCCTCTTTCTTCTTCCTACTCCTACTCATCCCTTTCTCCCTTCCCCTTCCTCTCGCATTCCGTGCCCCAAGGCCGTTTCTGAATAACGGCCTGCCTGGAAAACCACCTGGTCCGTTCCCCCCTCCACCCCCCCCCCCCACACTCCCCCATTCCCTCCCACAGGAAAGGAAAAAAACCATTCCTTTCTTCTCCTCCCCTACCCATCTCCATTCTCCTACCTTCTTTCCCCATCCTCCTCCCCCTCCCTCCACCCGCTGCAACTGGAATCACGGCGCCAAAGAGGGTTAAAATAAAAAGAGAGACGGTTTTTTCCCCTGTACACGCTTACTCTTTTCTCGTCGTTCCGAGCGCGATACAAGCGTGACGGAAAGGAGAAGAGAAGAATGAAGAGCGGACGGAAAAGATGGAAAGAGAGGGTTCAGAGAGAAAGTAAAATAGGGATGACGGACGAATTTCCGATCGCTTCCAATCAATACTTGGGACGAATTTCTCCCCTCCCTCTCTTATTCCCTCTCTCACTCACTCACTCTCTCTCTCTCTCTCTTGGCCGTACCTGTTTCCTCCGATGCATATTTTACGCCGCGGCTGGCGTGTCCGTAGCAGTTCATTCCTTCGACCTCACCCTATTTATTCTCAGTAACGTTCGAATATTTGGGTCAAAAATCCAATTGCGGCCGTTCTTTTTCTTTTTCCGGATGGGAGGAAAAAATAGGGAAAATAGGGACGAAGATCCTCGGGACGTTCGGCAGGAAATATTTAAAGAAATGGATCGCGGGTTGCACAAGATCCGGGATAAAAGACCAATTTGTTGATCACGCACCAATACGACTTTCCTCCTACGTCTTCGATTTTTTTGCGTCGGCTCGAAATGAATTTCACCACTGCAGTGGAAGGCGGGAGCGTAACGGCCGAATGAGAACACCTCTCTCTCTCTCCTCTCCCGCTTTCGTCGAGAACGGGAACGATTTTGAAATTTCCTTGCACGGTAAAATTTCGGAGCGATCGATGGAGACCATATCTTCCTTCTTTTCTCACGGGCGTTGAATCTTAAGAGGCGACGGTTGTTGGAATACGAGAAAGTTCTTTCCTCGATTTAAATGAAACACACGCTGGCCAATTGGAAGGAAAATTGGCTGGGCGATGCGGCAAGATTAAACCTAGATCGAGATCAAATGAATTTTCGAAGATAAATGCAGCGATATCGATTCCAATGTCACGATCCAGCTCCATTTTTTTCAATCCGGCCGCAACACTTGCCTCGCGATTGTGGGAAAATAGGCAGATTTCGATCGAAAAACTTATCACAAATGCTTAATTTTTTCAGCTATCGTAGGAAAATTCGCGACAGTTTTTTCGTGAAATATTGCCTCAAAAATGGCGTTATTTAGTATTTGATTTATAAGATATGCACACATTGACAGCTAACATCAACAGCTCCGTTGTGGAATAAATTTAAAATTTACCAGATGAAATTCATTATTTTTTAAAAACTTATCACTCTCTCGTAATAAGTGACGAATTTATCAGGGCAACAAATCTGATTAAAGGAAGCTAAGATGTGGTACAAAACATAACTTAATACTTAAATCAATACGCATATATACAATATGAGAGGATGCAGGAAAAGAGTAGATTGAGTCATAGATAAGGATTTCGGTACTGAAACAATGCTGGAATGAGGTCACAGGAACATGAGAAGTTTCTACAAAGTGCAAAAATGGAATAATATACTTCTGAAAAACGTGCCAATCCTATTTACATAAAGGTAAAGATGGTATGGAATGCAGTTGAAAAAGAAGTTCAGGCAGCCAAGCATCGGCTTGCGACCTCTAAATTAAAATGGAAGGAATCAGTTCCAAATATTCCGTCAGCTCGAACTTATGGATCCAGAATGGAAGAAAATATTCACCGTCATATATAACGATGAAAATATACATGAGGACGAAATCACACGAGAAAAATACGGAACCACTTTAAAATCTGGAAAATGGAAGAAAGTATATTTCTTATAGCATTTCTAAGCATTCAATTGAAGTTATGTCATACAATACACACATATCAAGCACGCTTTCATGCGCAAAGAAGAACTAGAAGATAGGCCATGTGTAAACAATGATATCAAGTGCAAATGTGCAAAATATTTTCTTTCACACCACTTGATTCACATGAGAAGGTTACAAATGACATGCTCGAAATGGAACCGAGAGCTAAATTACATGCTCATATGGTTCTGGCAAGGATATAGACTCTCGACCTGGATATCAACGACAGAACTTGCCATAGACATACCGTCGATGCAATACATTTGAAGTACCAGTCCTTCCAACTCATTTTATTTTTAACGAGATCCCTGAGCGAAAACACCTTCAATTGATTAATTTTGAATTAACTGGTGTTTTTATCCAAAACGCAAGAATTAAACATCCTAATTTCGTGATCAGCTTATGTTAAACTTGTGATATAAAGCTCCGCGGTAATATCAAACGTGTAATATTGTAGTATACCTACCTTAATCAAAAGTAATTTAATAAAAAGAGAATATGCTATCAAAAAGGTTCCACCTTAATATAAAGGGACTTTAACATTTAAAATTAACGGCTTATTTTAGCTTCACTCACAGAAAACTATGCATAAACTGGCATTAGTGCCAATAGAAGGATTTATTATATATATATATATATATATATATATATATATATATATATGTCGGATTTATCTAAAACGAAACAATGTAAAGAATCTCCCAAGATTAATGATTAACTGTCTACGGAATAATAAAAGTAGAACTGTTAGTTCAAGAAAGAATTATCGACTTCCCAAACTGAAGAACGAAGTTCCAAACTTTTCACGGTTACTGGAGAAACATATTTCTTCAACCAAGCTGTTAATATGGATCGTCTATACTATCGCATATGATAACCAATGCATATGCTCTAAGAATTCCGAAGAACTCGAAAAACGATTGGTTGAATGTCTTTAATAAAAACTGCTTTCATAAAAAAATGAAATTGTTCTCATTTTAAATATAAGAGTTTAAAGCAGATTCGCCGTTGATCAATTTAAATATAAATACAGAGTTATAATCGGTGATTGTACGTTATGGCGCATTCGAGAACTGTGCAAATAAAATTTTCTGAAAAAGATCTACGTAATGGTGCGTATCCAAGACGGGTTGCGATGGCACAGTGCCTCCCTCTGCGCACGCGCGTGTCATCGACCTATTGTTCATTTTTTTAAAAGTTGCTTCGTTTAGCCTAATTCTTCATAGCGTAGTGATTCTTAGGAAGGCATGAATTATTTTCGGCGATATTTTTGTGTGTTACAGCGAATAGGATTTTTATAATCGCGATTTGCTTTCCACAGACTTTCCAACCTATTCAAAGCCTCAAAGTATTCGCTGTAGGAGTGAGACCTAAGGTGATCAACCCAAAGCAAGAAAAATTGATCCGTAATATTTAACACGAACGAGAATTATCCACACTCTCCTCTGTTTAAAGCATGACTAAAAATACAACTCGGGTGCAAAGTTAACGATCGTCATCAATCCGGAAATTCCTTTGATGCGGCTCATTTTTTTCGCCACAGTAGATAATCCATTCCATTAAAAAAAAAAATCCGAGAAGGGATTAGAAAAAAAGTTTCTCCCGAGAGAAACGGAAAACCCAGAGCCATGGCGAAGGGAGAAGGGTTGGTGTCGGTGGAGAGAGAGGGGGACGGTAAGGGAGGGAAGTAGAAAGGGAGGAGAATGGGGAGAGAGAGGAATGAGAAGGGGAGGAGAGACGGGGCAGAGTGAGGGGAAGGATAGAGGTGGCGGGAGAGAGGGAGAAAGGGATGGGAGAAGAGAAAGGAAGGATAGGAGACATCTTTGCTCCTCCAACTATCGAAGGAGGGAACGAATTAATCATCAATAACTAACGAAGCCTATCAAACGCCTTCTCTCACGCCCTTGTTCTCTCTCTCCCTCCCTATCTCTCCCCCTCCCTATCTCACTCCCTCCCTATCCTCTCTCCCTTTATCTCTCTCCCTCCCACTCCATACCTCCCTCTCCCTCCCTACCTCCCTATCGCTACCTCTTTCTTCCTCTCTCTCCCTTTCCCTTCCCCTCTCCTTCCCCCCTCTCTCTCCCTCCATCTCTCCCTCCTAGTCTCGCAGCCTCCCTCCCTCCCCTCCAACTGCTCCATCCCTCTCCGTTCATTTTACGCCCTTCCGTCTACCTCTTCCTTCCTTTATTCTCTCCCTCTTCTTCTTTTTTTCGTTCTCTCTTTTTCCTCTTACCGCTAATTATGTCTCCGAACGTCTCTACTTGCAGCAGTTTGCTTTATTCATCCGGCATCTCTTTTTAGAGCCTCGTTCTCATCCGCGGGGAAGTTCGGCGTAAAAACCTAACGCGTCAATTATTCTTTCTTTTCCTTGTTTTAAGCAGAAGAGAATGCGGAGTGTGCGTTTTATCGCGCTGCTCGTGGCTATTAATTCGAAATTTGGGACAAACTAATTAGTGTAACGTGAAACGTAACGTTTCTGCGAGACGTGATGTTACTGCACGCTATATACACGTCCATGTTATTGTCTTAATTTTTCTGCGATAATATTAACATAATATTTTCAAGTACAATTCGGTATTCATCTACTCAGTTATTACATGTATATACACACGTGCATACACTTATGCACACAAACACACACAAATACTGGGCTGGACAAACCCAGAAGTGAGTTCGCCACTGGTGACTATTATATTGCTTATTTAAGAGTGTACGTATTTTTGTTATATTTTATCATTCATAATTTAAGGAGTTACTAAGTAAGCAATATTTTTACGTCGTACGCATGGCGTATATGTAATACTAGCTGATCCCGCGCAATCTTTTCGCGGTGAATTTTCAATTGATTTATAAAAAATGATGAAGTATGTAAAATAAGTTGATCTCAATAATTCACATTTTACTCTAAAAATGCATTTCCTTACATAGTAATTGATCGCGAACTTTTGTGTTTTTCTTTTTATTCAAATATATGTCCTTTCTTTTTTATATAACAATCAATGCAACCGTTTATGTAGATTATCAATTAAGAGAAGATAACCATGCAATGTGTTTAAAAAAATAACGTGTCCTTATTCTCATTTAATTTACAATTTATGTGTGGATGTGTAATGTAATGGTTCTACTTCCAAACAGATAAGATTCCAGCATTCAAGCGATGATAGGAAGATTCAACTGCTTTGATTAAATCGTTAGAAACGCTTCCCATACGCAGTTAACTGAATAATTATCCTTAAATATTTATGTTGCTATGCATCATTAATTTCGATGCTTAAACAAAAGTGCGAAGCGAATAACACTTTTCTTTCACCTATTTGAAGGTTTAATTGGCATTAATTGAATCGGAGGCAACAATGACGGTCGCCTTGACAACGTCCGGAAAGAGTACGAAATATCCGTAAAATTCCGAAAACAATTGCGTATTTGTGAATGATTCGACCGTGTAACATGTAAACATTGCAGGAATAAGATTGTATAGAGTTTTAGCCGTCGAATAAAGCAAAAACGAAGAAAATCGGTTCATATTTACGTGTTTTAATGAATGAAGGAAAAAAATCTTACACTCTGAAAAATCGAAAATCGTGTAAACTTATGGGAAAATATAACTGTCTCCTGGATTCAAACCCGGGACTTTATGAAAATGAGAATAGTATTCTAGGGGACTTCCTAGCTTGTAGAAACAAAACGCAGTTTACCGCATATCTCTACGACGAACGGCTTTTGAGATATATTTACCATTAAATATTCATAATCTTCTTCACACTCCTCTTCTTTACCTAACGTTCTTTATCCTTTTCGATCTACATCTTTCTCTTCGTTCTATATATCTCTCTCTTTCCTAATCTTTTTTGACCTCCTCTCTCTACCCTTTTCTCTCTATATTTTCAGCCTATATTTTTTCCTCAATCTCTCACTCTTCCCGTAGCGAAATTCGGGTCTCAGAAAACAAAAATATCTTCGACGTACCCACGCTCCTGTCCTTTTCTCCTCGTTTTTTCCGTTTCCTTCCTTCTCTTCTTTCGTTCATCTCCATATTCCCATCCAAACCACCCTTTTCCCTCGCTCCACGACTCCCGCATTTATAGCATTGCTTTACTCTTCCCATTTTTCTGTTTGCTTTACCCTCCCCTTCCTATTTGACAACATTTCTCTCCTTTTTCTCTCCCCCTAACCTCTAAAGTCTTCCTCAATTGTTCGCTCCGTCCTTAATGCACATTTTTATCATCTTTCAGAGGCTCACTCACTTTCTGTCCTTTCTGCATACTTCACTTTCACTCACAAAACTCCTTACTTCTCCCCCTCTCCACGTCACTCTAATGATTCCTTCCTCTTATTTCCCACGTCTTCCATTTCCTCCACAGTTCCTTTCTTCCCTCCATCCTTTCTTCTTTCGCCGTACACGTTATATGCCTCTTCTCTATCTGCCCCGTCCAATCTCCTGTCCCCAAAAAAGAAAATCAACCTCCCGCCCTCTCTGCAGAGCGGTGACCTTCACCCCCACCACCACCATTAATTACTCCCGAAGAGTTGGATGATAATTGGAGCGCAGCGCCTGAGCCGTCTGGACGGAAAGCAACGGAAGCTCCGGCTGAGTAGATTGACGGGTGGCGTCAAGGAAAAAGGTTGGTACGGATTGGCGGAATAGCGTGCGTCGAAAAAAAAAACTTGCGGATTAAATCGAAGAGGGGATGTCAGAAGGGTAGAGAAGGAAAGAGAGAGAAGAAAATTAGGGTAGTAGTAGAGAAAGAGAGAAGAAAAGAGAATCGGGGTAGGAGAGGGAAGAGAGCCAATCATGAAGAGAAGATTCGTTTTCGTCATAACGGATTTTTTTCCCTCCTTTTCGCCCGCCTACACTGTGACCTTAGCTCAAATCGAATGAACCTTAATTCGTTTTTGGTACGCAATTTTCAGTTCTTAAAAAAACTTATTGATGGTTTTGGACGGGATATGCGGAATTGCGTCATTATTCGTGGAAATAAAAATGGAATATGAACCATGAAAATTAGACGAGGATCTCACCATTAATAATCGACACCTTAATAGTTGTTCCGAGAATTTTCGGTGTATATTCTATCCTAAAGGTGACCCAGTTTTTTTTTACTTTAATCTAATCTGTAGGAAAAATTAAATGCATAGATGTAATCTAAATAATGAAAATAGGATAAGACAACAACGAATACAGTTACGGCGTTACGCGTCGACGTGCCATTACCAACCTAAGTTTTGAAACTTTAAGCTACGTTACGGTGTTAAGTTTGTAATGCTATTAGCGATGTTAAGGCCCAGTGAGATTTATTCATCGGTAAGTACGCTATAATGAAAGGAAATTAGTTATGACTGATAGCTGGAGAGGAAAAGACGTAAGCAATTTAATAGCGATCGGTAAAGAAAGCTTTGTATGTATAAATCCTTTCGTTCTGGGTGTATATAAACACACATATACATATACGTATACATTCACATGCACATGAAGATACACACACATACATACCCAATGTTTTTTGTAAGTAACCTTCCCAGCCATCTACGTAATTGGAATTTGACCCAAGAAGGCATGGATGCTGCCTCCAAGCTACACTCACCAACTCCAACAACTGGTATTCCGCCAAATATCGAACAGAAAAAGCTTCTCTAACATATCATCACTCTTTAGTATTTATCCCTTCCATTTCGCACCTCCCTCTCTTTATTCGTTATCTCTTTGTTTCCTATATTAACTCTATCCCTTTGCCTCTCAATCTTACTTTACACACCCTTACAAGACAATGGGAGAAAATTCTCTCTCACACATTGCCGCTAAAGTTTGAGACGCGAGAAGACGATAGCGGTGAGAAAAAGAGGCGGCTCTTGTGGCTTTGTCTCTTTCCTTTTTAGTGACACACTTCTACCCTAGACATAACAGGAGCTTAAGTAATATTTAATGGGCCTAGATGGCAAAACTTTCGGGAACATTTTCACGTGGACTTGTCGTAGTGTTTCTTTTATATTTAAGTATTAGATTATTAATCTTATTACGACAGTTCCACTTCCTTTCACTATAACAGTAAAACAATATAAATGTGGTAGAAATTCGTAGTTAATGTCTCACGAATAATAGAAAAAATCTTTTGAATTATTCATAAAATTTCGTATATATTATAGTGTAGGAGAATATCGAGAAGAAGAAGACGAAATTAAAAAAAAAACTCAATAAACGTACTGTAAAATAATGACACTATAAGAATGTTTATCATGGGTTACAGGAAAATATATGCATTTACTATTAACCGATAAATATCTTCTACGCAATATCGTGATTTATTTTAAACACCGAACATTGCCTTTTTCCATTTTTGGAATAAATGCGTTTAACGGAGACGCGTGACATTAAATACATTCATAAAATTAACTCAAGCATACACGCTGAATAACAACCATACACTTCATTAAATTTAATATCACACCGTGTTTTCAGCTTGTCATCATGAGAAGATGACTCAACCCTTTTAAGGGCTGTTAACACTAAATACTAGTTACAAGGAATTTCCTACGCGAATAAAAAGTCGAGTTCGTATATAAATCTCTCTCCGAAACGACAAAACAAATACGAGAGAATTTCCATTCCTCATTAAATTAAGAAAAACGAACCGAAAATCCGGCCGAACGACCGACGTTTCCCTCAGCGATTCTATTTCGTACGGGACAAAACATTTCTCTCCTCAAGGCGGCGACGAGCGAAAGCGCCTATCCGTTGTCCAAATTCATGTTTCGGGAAACAAAGACATAATAACGTTACCCACGCAAAGAGGACGAGGGAACGAGGGAGAGCATTCCAAGCGGGATAAATAGGATAGGGAAAAAAAAGGGACAGAGGGAGAGAAGGGGTGGAATTAACGACTAAAAAGCGCGGTCCTTGAACGCGGGGGAGGACGAATTAGGCGTAGAGAGGAAAAAAAGAACGGGGCAGGGGTCGAGAGAGAGAGAGGTGCGGGAGCGTCGAATTTCCGCCTCCGCGAGACTCCCTCCCCCCCCCCCCCCCACGCGAAGAGGTCATCGAGCGACACGCACCACGTAGGGGACGGTGGCCAAAGGCTACTCTTCCTCCCCCCTCTCGCGCACGGCCCCCGCTCGCTACCCGCAATACACCCAAATCCCTCCCCCCTCCTCCCTCCCCCTCCTCCCCCCGCACACCGCATCACTCCTCAATTCACATCCCCCGCACGACCAAAAAATAAAAACATCCCACACCCGACCCTTTTACCCTTAAGCAAATCGTTTTCCCTTTCCCTCTTCCTCCAGCCCATACACCTTCAACTATTTCAGTCTCTTTCACCTCTCTTCCTCTCTCTTTATCTGTATGTATGTATATCTCTCCCTCTCTCTCTCTCTCTGCGGGACCTCTCAATCAAATTGGAAAGGCAGTGGTGTCGTAGAGAGGACGAAAAGGGAAACATAAAGGTATCTTCCCACATCTACTCACCTTCTTTCTTTCTCTCTCTTTCTCTCTACCGATTCCCCTTATCTTCCACACGCTTTCAATCCGCCATCCTTCCTCCCACCCTACCTTTCATTTTAAACCTCACTTCAATTGCACCTCTTTCTCTATCTCCTTACTCTACATCTCTCTTTCCATCCCTCTCTTTCTCCGTCCCTTTTAACTCTCCCTATTTCTTTCCCTCTCTCCACATCCCTCTCTCTCTTATCTCTCCATCCATCTTGCTCTCTTAATTGTGTTTTTTTTGTTCTATTTTCATTTGTTTAGTTTCGGGTATTTGTCTTCTGTTTGTACGTTTATATGTTATTGTTTTTATTGCCATTTGTAATTCAAAACGTAGGGTTAAATGTAAGAAGGGACTATGTAGTCTCAATTCCGCCCTAAATTAAGTCGTTTGTCTGTCTGTCTGTGTCTATCTCTCCATCCACCTCGCTCCCCCCCCCCTCCTTCCATTCTTCTCATCTTCCACATACGTTCTTTTAATCCTCCAGTCTTCCATCTCATCCCAACTTTCATTTACCCCTTCTCCCCTGTGCCTCTCTTAATTCCGACATTATTCTTTTACCTGCAAATCTACATACCATATTTCACCTTCCATCTCCCTTCCTATTTCTGCCCCCTTCCATAACCCTTTCCTTGGAAGTACTGCTTTCCCACCTCACCTTTTCTCGCTACTAGCGCTAATTCTCCTTAAACCTTTCTCTCCCCCTCCTCTTTATTCCCCATTTAATCTCTTTCTCTCATTCTCCCTCTCATTTCTCTTTCTCCCCTCTTTTTCACCACTCCTTTCGCTCACGTATCCTTCCCTTAAACCTCTTGCTCTATACCAGTAGTTCCCAAACTGGTGGGCGTGAGAGAGTTACCTACAGGGGGCGAGGCCATGAGAAAATAAATCAATTTCTAATGCCAAATTCAGCTGAAATAGTTTAAACGTATTGTTCAATCTTCCCAATATGTATAAGATATATGGGTAAAATAATTACGAGTTAGTTGATCATGAATGATGATGTAAATACGAGTGCAAAGGGTTAACTTTATTTCAATGTGTATAAGGTATATATGTATAAGATATATGGGTAAAATAATTACGAGTTAGTTGATCATGAATGATGATGTGAATACGAGTGCAAAGGGTTAACTTTATTTCAATGTGGTGGGGCGGCATGACGAGTCAGTGAAAGCCAAAAGGGAGGCGTCATGTCAAAAAGCTTAGGAACCACTGCTTTACAATTTCATATTCTACCCTCCTTTACCCCCTCCCTATCCTGTTTTCCTACCTTTTCCATCCCTCTCCCCCTCCTCCCTTCATCCAGCATTCCTTTGCATTCCTTCTCTCCAATTTCCTCTCTCCGATTCTTTTCAACAGCAACATTGCAACCAACCCCTTCAAATTTTGTCTTGTTGTTTAATTGTTGCGCTTTTGCGAACACTTTTTCATTTAATTTTTTCTCTTCGATTTCATCCTTAAATAACTCTTTCATTATACCTTAAAAATTCTAAATATATCTTCGTCAACTTGGGTGGAAGAGAGGACGTTTTCAGGCTCATCTTCGCCAAATAACGACATTTTCTTCCTCCCACTCATCCGCCTTTTCCTTCCTCCTACGCTTTTTCAAAATTCCTCTCTCCCTCCCTATCCTCCCACGCATCCCAGGGCACACCTCTCCCGCTTCCTTTTCCTACTTTCGCAACTTAGACCTTTATATCCCTCGCTATCACCTCCATTTATTCCCTTCCCTTCCTTTCCCTACCTCCTTTCCAATGTGCTCCGTGGTCGTCTCCTATATAACGCCGCCGTTCCTTCGAATTTTCTTCCTTGCGTGCGAATTCCGTGCCAAGAGTTGCCCGAAACGATAAACTTCTCGATCTGATGACACCTGCAGTACGTGATCGGACGCCGCCCTTTTTTCGTAATGACGTCAACGTAGCAGGAAAAAGGGAAAAATTGCGAGTTTTAATTTATACGAAGAGAGGTTATCCCAGACTAAAAATTTAAGAAGTAAATACGTGGGCTTCATAAATTATATACGCTTAATTTCACATCATCTTAATCTGCCTTAAAAAATAATAATCGAGCATTGCAAAAGGATACTAGAGATTTTCCAAGGGTTTGATAAACGCTGCAACGAAGCTTAAAACGGCGGTAAAAATCAACTGAATATATGAATTTTTTTCGGTTTACTTAGATTCTTTTAAGTGGTTTATTTCGGTCATTACGAATGTGATGAGTGTGAATAAAAGTCTTATAAAGTATAAAAAACAGCTGATTAAAATTAATAAATTATACGTGGTCGAAGATGATAAACAACGAAAATAATAGTTAAATTAATTTTCATACATTTTAAATGAATTTTCTCGAAAACGTTTAGATACTAACATTTGCTAAAGTTTTTATAAAACCTTTCGTAAGAGTGTGAAAATATTTTTCTCAGTAGGTACACTAACAAATGAAAGCGTAACTCACAACGAATTATTATTTTTTTAACATTGCATCGGACGTTCAGCTTTATGAGATGAAAGAGAAATCGATGATCGCGAATAATCTCCATCGGCGCTTCAGTACGAAGCGAAATTTTTTCCTCGAGCAATTTTCGAGAACGTGCCAGATATTAAAACCTAGACGAAGCGCGTTAAAACTGCATTGACGGTTTAAATAAAAATTCATACGATATTTATACTCGACAATTGAAATTTATTTTTAGAACGTACATAGAGATACAATAAAAAAAACACGCCCCGGACAATGGCAGACATATCGTGGCTCCATTTCATTAGCGAGGTACGAGGAGGAAATTGACCGCGGGTATGAATCCATTAATATTAACGTGAACATGTTATATGCCACTCTTTTCAATCTCGCCTCCTCCCCCTCCCCCTCCGCTCTCCCTCGCTCTTTCTCACCCCCTCTCTCGCTTCGTGTTCACGCTAAATATACAGATTCATCCCGTAGTCGGCTTCATTTTTTCGTGGTCAAACATTCTAAAGGAACCCAACCATTCCGAGAAACGACACTGACGTAAAAACTCTTGCGTGGGCGAATCCAAAGCCCTGTCTCGAAACCTTCGCGAGACCCTCCGGCTTAAAGAATGGCAAGATTTGATTTTTTTTTTTCGATTTCCTTAAAAATAAACATCGCGCGCCATTTTATCGCCGTCGTTATAAATAAGTAACCGCGTCACTGCTAATAATTCCGCAAGATAATCGCACCGCGGCCGTATTTCTCGTGCGCCATAAATTTACTTTTACAATGGGCGTAATCTTTATCTTCGCGGTATTCGAATTTTTATTTATTACCACGATTCGGGCTCGCTTCCACTTCTTCTGTTTCGCTATCTCACGCTAGGTTAATAGAACCTTCGAACAAAGGATGTGTATAAATTTATTTTAATCATGCAGTGGCAAATTGATCTGAAAAAAGAGAGCCCGATATAATTTTTAAATCCCAACCGATAAATTTCGTGCGAATCTATACTGGCATATTTTCTTGACCTATTTCTCAGAGTACCACCGTATGTTACAAAAAAGAATGGCGAAGAACGAACCACGTTAAAGTAGTGTCACGTCCAGCGACACAAAGTTTATGTCGGACAACATTTTTTTTACGATCACAACCGGTGTAGCAGCTTCTGAGCCTGCGGGATAGGAAAAGTGCCTTTACATTTTCGGGTGAAATTTATTACTTTATAGTAGGAAATACTTTCAAGAGATGGGTGGTATTTTTTTCGTTTCAGAAATAGCTTTTAAAATTTTAATCCAATTTGTAAAATAACGGGAAAAAACATCCTATAGGCGTAAGTTTAAAATCGAAATATTAACAAGACCATAGAGAAAATTATATAATGAAGTAAATGACATTGTCAAGATTAATGTAACTATTATTATCAAGATGTATCAAAGTAAAATATTAAGAGCGAAACACACAAAGGGTAAACTTTCTCAAGCTCCCTGTCCAACAAATATTTTCATTGGTCACATCTTTTAACGGATAAATTAGCGGTAGCTGGGGTTGAAAATCAGTATATTGTAATGTCGTCGATACGATGCTTTTATTTAGAAATACAGCGGCTGATGTTATACTCGAAGAATTCTAATCAAAAGTCTTCGGCCATTTTTGAGTAAATCGACAATAATAAACTAGCTTCCGTTGTCTCTTGATATGGATCGTGTCAAAACGGCTTCTACGCCGGGTGGTATCAAGTGCAGACACGAGATTGCTTCATGTCCTCTCAAACCCTTTATCCTATGGAACCCCGCACAGTCGAAAAACCATGAGCATAAGGAATTGCGAGAACCACTTCTTCGGTCGAAGTGAAACCTAAGACATTTATGTTTCATCAGAATCACAAATCCCATTTTTTTACGGCCAAAAATGCCAGCTCCATATGAATAGAGCACGTAAAAGTAAAAATGAAACACCCCCGCCGTTTACGCTCACGTTTCGTCCGAATCGGATACTTCTCATTATCCAAAAAGCCACTCAAAACCCGAAATTCTACAATCGACGGCTCTTATTCTTCTATCCTCCCGTCCTCTTGGGATTCCCTCCGTCCGTCCTTCCCATTTTTAGCTCTTTCTCTCGCCCATTGTCCGACCCCCTATTTCATGGCCGCCTACCGTTTCTTTCTTATATTCATGACTTCTCTTCTCTCCTTCTCGCTCACTAGCGGGTAGACTTTCTTCATTCCGTTTTAACTGCTGCCCCTCCCCTTCCCCCTAAACCCTCCCTTTTTCCCTCCACCCTCGACCATAGGAGTCTGCTTCACTTCACGGTAAAGTCTTCAGCGCCCTCCATATTACATAGGAATTCTACAGGGTTCTCTCTCACTCCATTTCAACCTCTTTCTATGTCAATGTACTATATGTAGACACACACACATATAAATGCTTAAAGAAAAGGAAAGGTAATAATAAAGGTGGTAACAAGGTGTTGGAGGGAGCCCAGTGTACACTTACCTAATTTGGAGAGCCGCTGGGGGTGCTGAAGACACGATAAACAGAAACACACGGCTCTCCAATTTAGGTAAGCGTCCACTGGGCTGCCTCCAACACCTTGTTTCCACATATATATATATATATATATATAGAGTTGTGTCTCTCTTGTGCTGACGAAGGGATCATCCTGAAAGCTCTAACCTCTACAAATGTGTCTCTCCAACACCCCAGCGGCTCTACTTCCGGTAAGTGTTCACTGGGTTTCCTTCAACATCTAGTTGCCCTAAATATCCCTACTTACCTTTCCTCTTCCGTAGTATTTACATATATATATGTATATGTGTATATATATATATATATATATATATAGAGAGAGAGAGAGAGAGAGAGAGAGAGAGAGAGAGAGAGAGAGAGAGAGAGAGAGAGAGAGAGAAACACATTCCCTCCGCTATACTTTTATCTTTCCTCGCGTTCCCTTCCGAACTAAAATCAACTCCCTCGCATTACCTTTTCCTCTCCAAAACAGCTTCCGGCCACTTCCATCACTCACCCCCCTTTGCCAGTCTCTTCTAAATCCGCCTGTTCTCGTTTTACCTCCATTCCTCTCTCCTCCGAATTATCTCCATTCCCTCTCACTAGATTCTTCTTCCACTTTGACCATCATTCCCATTTACAACGTAATGCGTAACGTAGGATAAAAACATTCGTATACGATATCGATTTCTCTATGAGGATGTATACCTACACATCGTGCTCGTTTAAGGCGAAGTGCTTCGATGTAACGTAGGAGCACTTCATTTTACATCTGGTGATGACATCTTCCAGATTGAAGTATGTGTCACGTAAAGCTGTTTTTTCGTAGAAGCGAAATTTTGTGTCAAAGTTTGTTTCTCGTTTATTGAGAGAAGGGAATCCAAATCCTTTTAAACGCGACGAGTGCCAAACAATGCCAGTATATTATAACAAACGTTCTGTAAAATCGTACATAAAAGCAAACGTACAACTGATGCTATTAATCTGTTTCGATACATTACTTCACAAATCAAATTCCTGGCGCTCGATTATGCAATTTGATGCGTTGTAGAAATGCATCATCGAACTGCCCAAAGGCATAGGGATGCTCGGTAACCCCTGATTTAGAGCACACTATGGAGTTTTCCGTCACAGCACACACCTTCATACCGCCTATATTCCCGCGTCATAGTACCCTAGCTACGTATAAACTATTTTACATAGCGCATAAAAAATATATGTGACGGCTATGATTTAGTACATTTCTGAGTGTACGAGTGAATGAGTAACATAACACGGGCCTCTCCAGCGCGGATTTGATTGCGAAAATAATTTACCCAATACGCGAGAAATTTAATTATACGCCATCCTGAATTGGGCGCGCGCCGCATTCTATGTAAAGTGAGAAAGCTCGAAGCTTATACTTACACATGATTTTTTCAATTGTGTAAATTTGCGCTACACGGTTTTCGCAGCGCGGACTTTCCATGACAGCCTAAAACCCTGTGCTGCGTAAGGGACTACAGTACTTTATAATTGTCTAGGTAAAAACCTGTTTCGAGCCGCGTAAAATTAATCTACGAAAAAAATACAGGTTTTGTAATAGATAATTTTGACACCCTCGAAACTCTTTGGGATACCATCCGTTTCGTATACGGATAAAACCCTTTAACGTTGGCTTTCATCTTTTTTCCTCACTCTTCTTGTTCTCTACATCCACGTCTTCCTCTCTTCTCGATCCTTCTTCCACGATTCCCGCTCCGGCTATTCCTAATCCCCTCAATCATCCTTCTCGCACTACATCCACTGATGTCCTCTCAGAAAATCGCCCTCTTTCTCAAACCTCTCCCTTATCCCCTTCGTTTCTCCTATTCCGCTCTCCTTCCTACCGCCTTCATCGCGCGATATTCTCCGTCTCTCTCTCTCTCTCCCTACATCCCCCTCAGCTTCTTCCTCTCCCATTCTCATCCCCCTTCCTCTCCCTCCCTATCCCCTTCTTCTGCTCTCTTTTAGCTACGTTTTAGGTGTAGCCGAGTCCGAAAAAGTGGTTTTCGCAATACCGTCTCTCTGTCTGTCTAATATTGGGTCTAGAGCCTAAACGGTGAAGCTAAAATGAATGAAATCTCGTACTTAGCCATTTCATTATACTGAGCAGAAGCTAAGAAGAAATGGTGGGTATTAATCAATAATTAAGGGAAGTTTATTCTACGCATTTTTAACAATAATTTGATTTTCTCAAAAACGGCTATAAAGATTTTGATCAAATTTCGTACAGTGACTTGAGCTTACGTCTTCAATAATACTACATAGTTCATATTTCTCAAAAAATGAATATAAGGCTAGTTTATTCTAGACAACTTGAACAATAATTTGATTTTCTCAAAAACGGTTAAAACGATTTTGATCAAATTTCGTACCGTTACTTGAATATACGTCTTCAATAATAATACATATTACATTTTTCTCAACGAATGAATACATATAAGGCTAGTAGGCTAGTTTATTCTTGGGAAACTAAGAAAAATTGGATTTTCTAAAAACCGGCTAATACGATTTTCATTTTCTAAAGATAACTACACGACACATTGGTATATGAGACAGTTTGTACAATGTATGTTGTGCCCATTTTTTATGCATGATTTATACAATGGCTGAAGGATAACTACGTATTAAGAATGTGAATATAATGGTTATACGTGCAAAAAGTATTCTCACAGAAATTGTACGCATGAGGAAAACACGTAAAGAGATAACACGTATGAGTAGTATACTTACAGAAATGAACAACTGTACACCTTTTTCCTCGTCCTTTTTAATTTCGTAACCTCTCCTTCCCTCCCTTTTCGCTTTATATCCTCCATTTCGTTTCGCTGTCTCTCTCTTCATCCTCTTCGTTCTCCCCACTCACCCTCTTCCTTCTTTTTCCCCTCCCTTCTTCCTTATTTCCTCCCTCTCTATCTCTCTCTCTCGTAACGCCCTTCATCCTCCTCATTTCTCCCAACTCATCTCGCATTAATCGCATTATAGTATGTACCCCTTCTTTTTATACTTTAACTCTCCCACACTGCTGCACCGTCAGTATTTTCCATCTCATTTTCTTCATCGTTTCCCCTATTCTTTCTTATCGCGGTCCCTCCATCCACCTTCCGTTCTCCATATTTCATCTCGCCTTCCTCTTCTCGTCATACCGATCTTCTCAATTCCTCCCCTTGTTTTAATTATCAATCTCTAATTCTTCGCTCCACTCCCTTTCTCTCACATCGTATCTCCCATTCACTCAATTTCGCCCCTCTCTCCCTCTCTCTCTCTCTCACTCTGCTTCTACCTTCCTAATCCTCTAACAAAGCGCCATAGTTGCTCGGACTGATTCCCTCCTCTAATTCCCTTAAATCCGGCGATGCATAAAGCGTTGCATTAACCCCATACGTTTCCTGGAGAAAATTAAATAATGCCTCTAGTTCGATTATGTATTTTGAACGCTTCGCTTCCTTCCCAACTCCTTAAAGAGAACCATTCTTACGGAGAACGCTATAATTTTGCCATTCGACGCGCATCGGATGGGATTATCGATTCTCGACGTTTTTTTTTTACGAACGGTAAGGTCATATTTGTTCGGAAACTAATGTAATTTTCATGCGGATCGACGTTTTAATACCAGATTCTCCCTCTAAAATTTACAACCGGCCTTTCTGCCTTACAACACGTCTCCCTTTAACAACGGCGTATTCCTCTTCCTCCCTTTCACGCCCTGCCCTCTGGTGCCGTGTTCCCCAAGCTGCGTTGACGCGGCACACGGGTGTGCCGCCACCGCAGCAGCAGTGGCGTGCCGTGGAATTTTAAACGAAGCGGAATTACAGCGGTAAATTTTCCGCATTCGGCATGTAAAAAAAATAAAATACGTTTCATCGAGTTTGCCTGTCTACGGAAGGTTTATTTCATTATATCTCTAGAATTAGATAAATATATATATATACGCCATTGCATAGAAAAATATGGCGTGCCACCAAGAAAGATAGTTAATGCGGAGAAAATATGTACATAATGGCCACGGATTTATAGAATAGCGTTTCAGGTTACAACTCAAATTTTCTTGTCTAGCTCGTTCTCTCTCTTTTCACGCAACACGCGATGGTTTCTGTGAAATATTCTCCGACATCCTGTTACAATAAATTATCCGTACATCCAATGGGGTCATGTTACCCTTCTTCATAATTAAAAAATTATATCGCTTTATTGTTTGTAATTTATAAAACACCATTAATTCTACGTAAACGTATATTTAAGAAAACACACTAAGTTTCACTCATTAAGCACGAGTGGAAATCGACTTAAAGAATGAAGAAAGGCGGTAGAAAATTGTTCTTAGAGTTCTGATAAAACAACGATAGTATATGATTATTCACAACGGTAAAATACTGAGGCCATCAAAAAATAACAGTCCCGTAGTTTATGCAACTACAATTCAATTGGTTATAAAATTCTTTATTCCGTCATTTATCAAATATCAATTTATTATTAGAATTATTTTTCAAAATCATATATCCGTACGTAATGTACGATTGGGCTAATAATGTCAGATGGCTTCTCAATATTATTCAATCCGTGGGATGCAACGACATCGATCTCTTTATAACACATATTCCATGAACTAGACAAAAACATTCGACTCCATTCAAACAAACGATCGTCAGTCATCGTTCAAGATGTGTCGTGAAGATCTTGATCGGATGGAATCTGACTGGGAGGAGGTTTTAAACCTAAACAGAACAAAAAAATCATTTACCTCTTTCCGAGAACCTACCAACCCTTCCTCCCCCTCGACCTCTCCCAATTTTTCCCTCTCCGTCTCTCTCTCTCACCTTTTTACCACCCATCCCCCCTCCCTTTCTTTCTCCTCTCCCTCCCACTCCGCCTCCACCCATTGCCTCACTCCTTCGGCGTCTGCGCCCTGACGTCATCTTCCTCGTGACGTCAGAGGCCACTTCGATCCGTACTAACGCCATAGCAACTGGAGAGCCACTGTCTCCCTCCCTCCATCTCTCTCTCTCTCTCCCTCTCTTTCTCCCTTCCTCTTCTCCACCCTTTAAACCCCCGCTCTTCCAAAAATTCCCTTTCCTCTCTCTCGCTACCTCTTTCCCCATCGCTAACCTCCACTTTTCACACTCTCCCGAACCTTTCCATACACACACACATATACACAGATACACACTTCTCTGCACGTGGCCCGTTGTCATACGCACACAACCCGAAAACTGAGGAGGGGAGGGATGGATGTTGGATTCCCGCGTGGGTTTCTCCGCCTCGCCCCATCTCACCACTCCGCTCATGCCGAAGGAGGTCGATTTTTCGGGAGCGGGAGAAGGCAAGAAGTATGGCGAAAGAAAGAACCGGAGCGACGAAAGAGAGGGAAGATAAACGAAAGGAGGGACGGAAAGAAGAAAAGAGAGAATGACGGAGGAAGGGAAGAAAAGGAATCCTAAAAGAATAGGAATCGAAAAGGAAGAATTAAAGTGAGGAAAAGGAGGGGAGTTGGAAAGAGGAGTGCTCTTGGGAGGAAGGAAAAGGGGGTGCAAAAGAATTGGAAATAAAAGCAACGAAGAAGATAGGAAATTGTTAAGGGATTATAAAAAAAGTAGGGCAAAAAGGCAAAAAGGAAGAAACAGAAATCGTAAGGAAAAATAAGTCGGAAAGCGAAAGATTCCGAGAAGATAAATCATTGGAAGAAGGACCGGAGAGAAAACGAGAAAAAGCAATCGAAAAGAAATACTCATAGACAACGAAAATAAATTTGTAAGAAAAAGAGGCAGTACGCGAAAAGAGGTTGGAATAAACGAAGAACTGCAGAAATGTATTGAAAGACAAAAATTCTTGGAAGGAGAGAAAGGTATTTTGAAGAAAATTGTTCCCTAAAGGAAGTGTGCTTCGAAGGGGGGGGGGGAAATTAGATAGTAAATTTGAAAGGGAAGGAAAAGGAAAAAGAGAAAAGGTTAAAAATTGGAGAGGAAAAAGTCGGTCATCTCTCTATATACCACAATTTTTGTCTTGGATTGATGGAAGTCATATTTCTAGCCACCGTTTATGATTCCATTATTTTTTCTAGAATCTTTCTCTATTTTTAATGTGCCCATCAATTATTCGTCGAATACGTATTAAAATATTGTATTAAGGATATTTGAATATAAATGACAAACTAAAAGCATTTATAGAATTGAAAACAGGTAAATCAAACACTTTAGCGGCTCTTTTCTTCTGTAAATTTCTTTTAAATGTGCTAACACGAAATAACACCTTTCGCAAAACAAAAGCTAAGTGAATTTGAGCACAATGAACCATATAACGCTGTCACAAGGATAACAAATCCGCAATGTTAATAACACTTTACTCGACAATGTTTCACTAGATACGATTTTGAATATGCTCTAATTATACCAATTTGATCAAAAGATATTTTCCTGTTAATACGGTCAGATCTACATATCGTCAGTCAAAATACAGCAAAAACGGGTAGAATTAATTTTGTATTAGAGATAAGACACAGAAATTTTTAATTAAAGCAAAAATCAATAGGAAGAATACGAAAATAACTCTGCCAAATAAAAGAGTAGGCGATAAAAGCAACCGGATTCCTCAAAAAACTCTAATAAACGCATATCTAAATCAAAAACCACAATCATACGGAATATTTCCATGACCATTCATCAACATCAACCTCCACTCTGCGGAAAATATTGATTCAATCGATAAATTTCTACAAGGGATAAAAGAGAGGGTGCGATAGATATTTCACGCGGGTTGGGCTCGAGCTGTGTTGAACTGTGTTAGAACCAGATCTCGCACACGCGATCCGTTCCCCGAAAGTCAACCCAGACCCACACAATAGATATCTCCGAACCCCGCTCGAGTCCCAACATACATTCCCGCATCTCAATCTCCCATGCCATCCCTATCGTTCCATATTCTCCGAATCTCGATGAATTCCTCGCCTCAAACTTCCATGTTCATTCTTTTGCATATCCAACACCCAAAGCAGTGAACTAATTCACGAAGGACGTACTATATCGTAACAATAAATCCTATATCGGAAAAATTAATCGATAAAAAGTTTCAGCGAGGTGAAGAACGGAGGCAAACATTCACGTCTGATGTAATGTTTGACTGTAACAGTGGGACACTTCGACAGGATTTCTGTCTAAAAGATTCTCGTCATACACAATTTTCCAGATTATGAATGTATACCTTTGTCATTATCCATCGCACTACAACCCAAAGTTGAGTTTATTTATATTTATATTATCCATGGCACTACAACCCAAAGTTGAGTTTTGACCTATTTATACGATGTTCCAAGATATCTTGTGTTTTACACGGATTTCCTATCACACAACTATCTTTCCTGGTGGATAATTCTACACGCTGAAGGGAGAACCAGTGCCAGAATTAGCATACTCTTTCGAAAAGCACCAATGGGGCGCGCTGCTTAGCGTCTCATCTGAAGGACGGAGTGCTGTTTTCCTCATAACACACAAGTTGGGGATGGGAAGGCCCAGGTTAAAAAAACAGGTCTCCCCAAGCATTCGAATCCAGGACCTCTACATGGAAGGCTAGCACTCCAGATACTCCACCACATCCTTAAATAAATGATTTAAATAATGTCTATTTTTCACTTATTTTCGTTAGGTTTTGCGGTTAACGATTTGAAACGACGATGTCGTCCTTCATAAAAAAAGACTCCTTTTATTCATCAAAATTTTCCTAGCGATTAAGAGTGAACCATAAATTTTGTAGATTAAATGATAATGAATATATCAGGTTCATTAAGAAGAACAAGGGTTCAAATCGAGAAAAAGTAATAATTCGACTTTGCAGTCGAGTGTTTTTTTCAAACTTTTAAACTCAAAATGATAAAACGTTTAATTTGATTCACGAGGCATTTTCGGCAGTGATTTTAGCGTCAGCAAAGGTTGTGAAATCAACATGCATTTCTTCTACCGTCAAACCCATAGCAAGTGGCCACAACGCGGAATGGAAGTCACTCTTCCGGAATAAATGACGGTACCAATTCCTACGACTGTTGAATTAAACATATGAGTACTGCAACTACAGATTATCCACCAATCGTTGGTTTTAAAACGCGTCTGGATTACTCGACCACGTTGTTACAACGGGAACGACCACGTCGATCGCTCGAATGAAAGCTAATAGGCGATCTCGATAATCCATTCTTAAATTATCCATTTCGGACTGTACCGTGCCTCGGGACCCAGGCTTAGGAAGTGTTTAAGCGTTTCCGCCACGGCAAAGGTTTGGTATATTTCGTGTGTGCGTGGACATACATGCATGTTTCTGCGCGTTCAATTGTTTGTACGCGTTTACGTTTATTTTTTTAATCCTAATTTCGACTTAACAGGAATTGATTGGTTCTCTTGTTCAACTTTTACTCAATTCCTTTCTTCCCTTCGCTGTTCCTCTATTATCTACCTCAACCCACCCTCTTTCACACGTACATTAACTCCTTTCCAGATCCATATCCAGAAGAGAACCGCGGAAGAAAATACACCCCGGCCTTCAAAGGGGTACTGGCCACTCATTTCAAGCCCCCTCCTTATCATACTCCCTTTCACAGACCACATTACCATATCTCATTCTCTTTCTCCTTTCCATCCCCTCCTGCTCTCCTTTTTCTCATTCCCCGACTCTCCTTTGTTTCCCTTTCTTTTCTTATTTTTCTCTCTCCAACTCTCACCATCTCCCTCGCGTCCTCTCCGTTTGTTATGTATTTTTTTCTCTTTTCATGTTAATCCATGTATATTACTGCGTGCTCGTACGGTTGGGTATATATGTAAGAGGAAACTGATTACTTTGAACGTCGCGCGTTCAAATAAAGCAATCCATCTATATATATCCTCCCTCCTCAACTCTTCCTCTCTCTTCTCTATCTCCCCCTCTTCCTCTCTCCTCTACTTCTATTTCTCCCTAATTTTCTCCCCTCAATTCCCTCTTCTTTCCCTCTCCCCCCTCCCCCTTCTCTTCGTGGGTGTTTTCCTGCGTGGTTTTTTACTGGGTTGGCCATGCCTGACTCTACCTGGGTTTTTACCACAAAAATTATATCTTTCTTAGAAGCTTCTCTAATTTGTAATGTGATGTTTATTGTTCTGTTCTTGTTGTATTTATTTGACGCACCTTTTATTGCTCTAGTTCTGTTTGTATATACATTTCTTCATGTTATTATTTTGTAATCAATAACGTAGGGTTAAATGGAAGAGGGGACCTTATGATCTCAATTTCGCCCTGAAAATAAAGTCATCTATCTATGTTCTTCTTAATTGCCTCCTTCTATCCTCTTTCTTCCTGTTTCCTCTTCCTCTTTCCTCCTTCATCTCCTTTCTCTCTCTCTATATTCCTCTCTCCCATGTCTTCTCCCTCCTTCCACTTCATCTACCCATCCATTTTTTCTCTATCATTCTCTCAATTTTCTCTTCTTCCACTCCTCTTTAAGAGGTTTTTACTCCCTCTTCCTCTGCCAGATGAGGCATCGCCGCCACGGACTGATAAGAGTCCTTTTCCAGCATTTCGTACCACGTGCTGTACAAAAAAGAAACGCTCCACAACGCCATAATTCAATCCTTTAACGGTTTCTACACGGCGCGAAACACGACGCCACTGGGTTTCCGCGTGGAATTTATTAAATGAAAAGTGGTGCCCGAATAATGTCATTTCATTGGTTGAATTATTGTGCGAACGATAATGCAGTTGGAGACAGCTGTACTAGTCGCCAAATTTTTTTTTTCTTCGCGGTAAACTATTTTATGTGCGTTACGTAGATCGTGACCCTAGGGAATTATCTGGTGAATATCTTTCAGTTACAATCATTCGCAGAGAGCAACAAAAATACAACTCCTACAGCGAAAATTTCATTTATTCATAATCAGCTCATACATGGTATAGACAAATTACAATGGGATCGTTTAAAGTAACGTTGGCGAGTTATTGATTCCTTGCCCGCAACAGGAAAATCTATATTTTGCCTGTAAGAATGACAGAACATACCTCTACTAAGGCTAATAAAAATCAAGATATTGGCTACAATTAGCCCTGAGAAATATTTTGAATTTATTTTGAATTTTTAGTAATTGATCGTTACCACAACACAGTTTCGTAATAAAGAATATTTCTCATTTAGATATTTTGTAATTGGCAGATATATTTTGAAATGACAATCCATCTATATATACTAGCGGAAGTTCCAGAGAATTTCATCGGATTCAGTGAATCTAAAACATAGACTGTGTAACATGTAAACATCGCAATAATAAGATAGTACACACTTTTAACCGTCGAATAAAGTAAAAAAGAAGAAAATCGGTCCATATTTAGGTATTTTGATGAATGAAGGAAAAAAACTTGCATTCTGAAAAATCGAAAATTAGGTACGTGTAAACTTACGAGAAAATAATTATTGAATTAATTATAGGGGGCGGGGGTGCTTCTCCTTCTTGATACTTATGTTTTCTATTGCTCACACAACTAAATGACTTGAAACGCGGTCAAAAAGTTTCAATTACGAGTTATAGGTGTTAACTAAATGCGTAAGAAGAAAACTGTCAATGCGGTATAAGCGATACGTCAAGTGTTTACGGGATGATTTTGTCGTTAGCTTGGAGAGTCAGAGGATCTCGGATCTAGTTTCGGAATATTTTTCAGATATTTCAATAATTATTTTCTAATTGATACACTGTATGTATGTTATGAAATGCAAATGCGTTTCCCGACAGCGCATGTTAATTTAAATAATTAAATAAACATTTTTGTTAATTCATGTGAGGGTAATTGATCCGTATAGCTATCGATGTTTATTTTCATTTAAAGTCAAACTAAATCATCAGGATCGGACTAAATTACCCGAATTATATTAAGCTGGGATATAGTTAAAAGGACTATTTGAGTCAGTTCTAAATTGAGCGTGTTTCGATGAGTATAATCCTATTAGAAACATGTTCAATCATGAATAATTCATAATGAAGATGACATAATTGCCGTACTCAGCGGTCGGGTCGGTAGAATGCTCGGAATAGAAATGTCACGGGTTCAGATCCTTTCAAGTGTCTGCGCCATTAACGTTCATCATTTCGCTTCGTGCAAAACGGCAACATTTTCTACGTATAACCTCTTTGGTGAGCAAATATGTCCGTCAGATTATTTCGATCCTTTGCTCGACAGTTTCGTTTCACACAATCAGTTCCATCTGTCATAGTTCTCGTCGAAAGTAACGAAACCAAGAAATATTTTTCCCTTCTCCGAGTCCCTTAAATGACGTCATAATTCCACCAGATATATCGACCGGAATCGCGATACGTTTCGCGTGACAGACAGAGAGCGATTGTGAGCTACCTCTCGTGAATGGATACAAATTACGGCCGCAATAAAGCGCGACCGGATATTGCTTTTTATAAGTTCCTATTTTTACACGGATCCGATCGGACGAAGAAAGAATAAAAACGATATCTCTCGCGTAACAACGAAACGGTCGTCGATTACGAATCGAAATCATGGCACAGACGCGTTGAAGTCGGACGCGCGAGACGGAGAGACAGGTGACGTTTGGGTAATTGGTTGACTCCATCATCAGAGCCCCATTTTTCAGCCGGTTATCACCTTCCTCGAAGCAGAGGAAGTTCGCGAGAGAACGTGGGAGGATTCCAGATCTAATGAGGGAGAGAGAGAGAGAGGGAGCGACGTGGAAGGAAAGACGGAGATATGAGGAACTACATATAAAGCGAGAGGAAAGGGAAGAGAAAGGGATGAAGTAATAAGCCACATGGCCCGCAATGCCTGTCGCACGTGGAGTTGGTTATCCTGCTGTTAATGAAGAAGCGAGTGAGAGAGAGAGAAGCGAGGGAAGGGATTAAGAAAAAATCTGAGGAAAAAAGGGACGAAGAAGAGAAAAGTCGTTAGAACTCGGAGAGAAAAAATACGAAGGAATGAAGAAGGCGAGCAAATGTTGGAAGAAGAAGACAGGATGGTTATGAGGAGAGCGGATGGCATGAGGAAGGGAGATAGTGGATTAAGCGAGAGAGATACGGAGAAGTGATATGGGATAATATTGGAAAAGTAGAGGTAGGATTAAAAGGGAACGGTGTGAGACGGGATAAAAGTAGGTGATGAGAGGCCAAGTGTGAGTGGGAATGATATCAAAAGGAAATATAAGATACTGCATTTCGGATAAACCAAGAAAGAAGACGATAGACAAAATGAAGAGAAAGAATAAAGGGAGAGAAGATAGAAAAGGGAGGAAGAGAAGAAAAAAAATCGTTTATAAGATGAAAAAGAGAGAAATTAAGATAAATAAATGGAATGGAATGAGTATATATGAGTATATAATGGATTCGTCAATTAACGAGTGCATTAATTAATTAACCAAACTTACATTTTAATGAATGACGTGAAAATACAGAGAGATACAATTTCAATTTTTTGCCGATTTGGAACTTTCTGGCATAAGCGCAATTTTAATCTTACGATCTTGTTAGTTAATAAGTGACTGACAGTTTGACAGTGGAATTAATAGACCGTGTTTAAAAAAATTATTGTAAATTTAAGGTTACATGGATAAAGTAAAGCATTTATATTTACACGATTAAGGTACCAGCTACCAAAAAGCGTATGGCAGATGGTCCCATTACATCGTATTCAAATTAGGTAAAATAAAGCTTATGTTAGTCGTATCTCATTTGGGAAAATGGACCGGTAGTACCTGCCAGCACTAGTAATTATTAATATATATGTATTTTCTTGTGCACTGTGGTCTAACCCTATGCCCATTAGCGCCAGCAGGACCAATTAATCCTCAATAAATTACTAAATTTTTCGAAGTTTCCTTTCCATTTTTGTACACATCATTGCCAACTTAATTCACGCAAAAACTCCGCTACGCTAGTATCGTAACTATGGCTCCCCTTTGTAAATCGATCCTCACTACGCTGAAGCATTTCGAGGTCCCTAGTTAAGGAATGGAATAAGAACCATAAAAAAAGATCGAGTCACACGAACAGGGACAAAAGAGACATAAGGAGAGAGAACGAGGGAGATGAAAGGGAGGATAAGGATTTACGTGATATGAGGGAAAATTGGGAGACCCTCGGTAAGAACCTGGGAACCGAGAAATCGGTTTCCCAGCTAAATAGGTCAAGGGAAAAAATACGCGTATAATTATGCCACCATCCATTATCCGGGTCGGACCGGGTGCTCTCTCAGGCCGCGTTTTAAGTGTGGGAAACTTGGCCATTTGAATTTTTACGAGAGATAGAGCGAGGTGCGGCTGTGAGTAAAGAAAAAAACGACGGAAGCAACTGTAGAGTAGCGTAATCTCGCTCCCAATTGGGGCGGCCCGATCGCAAGAAGGAAGAAATGCGAGATACGAGCGGTGTGACCATCGATTCCAAGTCCTACAATACAAAACTTACGAATTTTACGTCATTGTCAAAGGGCGGGAGGTTTTTTTTAAATCCCCAATTCTTCGCCGAAAGACAAGAGTCGTTAGGGTCGTAATGGAAATCTGAAACAGCTGAAAATCTCGATTCCGGGAGCGCATTTAGGAGGAAAAAAACTATTTAAAACTCCAAAACCTTATAAGAAAAGTCATGTCGTAAAAATGTTCGATGAGTGTGGAATTTTAGAAGCATCATCCGATATTACATAAAAAAAGACAGGGTTCTGCATCGTACGGAAGATGCACTTAGTACTCGCTCTCTCCGCCAAAAGGTGTAACGTGCATTATTTTTAATGTTTTTTATTTGGTACATTATTGTATATTAAACGCACCGATACATGTAAAAGTTACCCTGTTATTCTCTAAACAGATCGCGATAAATACTGACTACTATGTATTTAACTCGGCCAATGGGATACCTGGTCCATCGTTTTTGTTTTAGAGTACATATTAACGTATCTAATTAGTTTATACGTAGGCGCTTATATTTTCCAGACTAGAGTAAGTTTTACGGGATATATTGGAATAATAACCACTAATTAGTTTTAGCGGGAAGGCAAACGAGTGCTAAAATGAACAAGTTAGGAAAGCGTACAACGTATCACAAATGGGGCGCGTTTCGTGCAATGGAGTATTAGAAAGCAATTATATACCTGTACGTAAGGGAAATAGCGTTTTAAAGTCCTTTTCTTCATCATAAATAATCCATTTTCTTCCTATTTAATAGTATTACATGCACACTTAAGGAAATTAAACGTTTGTTTGGGAGATTGTTTATGTTAGCAACAATGAAGTAACCATGCAAGAAATTTTCTGTTCAACTCCACATAAGACTTTCTTGTTTGATTTTCTCGATAACGGCTACTCCTACGATGAAAATATATAGAAAAGGAAATACTCTACTTTACCAGTTCTACAACTTTTATTTGAAAAATATTTTGATATGAACAATACTTTACGAGATATGACGAAAATTTAATTTTTTGTCTCCAGTAAAGTGGTACCCCTGATTGGCGTACGTGATTCATTTTTGCGATTTTCTTATTATATTTGATTGGAAGTCCTTAATATCAAATTTCATAAAAATCCGTTCGGTAGAAGCCGAGAACGAACATACGGACGGACGGACAGACGGACGGACCAACTGACGATAATAGGCGCTCACGCTGTAAGCGAAAGGCGCCTAAAAAGAACCAACAATCGCTGATTTAATTTAGAGTTACTTCATTGCTCAAGTTCACGCATTTTTTACGCAGATTTTTTCACGTTTCTCATAATTTTATACCTATTATGTTAAACAAGTTTTTATTTCTGTAACTCGAGTTTCCGTGGTCGTTTATCGAGCTTAAAGCTTTACAGATTCGATTGCATACGTATGTATATCTCACCCAAACTCCTATCTCTTCTGTGGTGCTCCAGCATGCATACCTACTACAACACTCACGTCGTTTCCAAACGGATGCAGTAAATTACGAAAATTTTGGTTAGGCTTAAGAATCGGGGCTAAAAACTTCCGAAAACATGGTTTAGCGTTGCATTCCGGATGCGGTTTCACACGCTCCCGTAGAATTGCCGTCGTCTCTCGCACGGCCGCGACGGACTTTGGCTCGCCGCATGCCCCTCCCCCTCTCTTCCCTCTCTCAGCCCCACAACGCGAAGCAATTAAACCAGAAACGGGCGATAAGTCATAAGAACGATCGATACCTCAAATCAACAAAGTTGACCCTTTCCCACGAATGACGGTTCCCACGGGCGAGATTTATGTCGACGGTTGCATAGCGAACGCACATGCCTCGGTTTTATAACGAGGGGATACTTCACCGCTTTTGCTAAACCTCCCGGCGTCGTTTCTATCGAGTATTTACATTCATACTATTCATAGAACTCTTTCCGTCAGCTTCGCTTCGCTGTCATTTACCTTTCTCCTAGTGTTCATTCTGAAGCACATGAAAGAAATCTTTATCCGACCCTTTGATTCAAGATGGAAATTACGGGGCTACGCTAATGTTAACTTCAACGTTGCAGTCTTTACTGGTGAATTCCCCAGCGTTATTGCTACGAGGTCAACAATCGGTGAAATAGGTCGGTTACTTTACAGTTGACAATCGCAAATATTTTACCCCAAAATTTATGACTACGGTGTTACCAGTCCCTAAAGTAACCAACCGTACCGATTTATCCATTACTATACTGAGTGACTGAGATTCTGTACTGCTTAAATTCTCGCTCTGATTCATGAATGTGGTAAGTTGCCGTAATGAGGCTATTGAGAGCACTTGTATGTATTTTGACGCATTGATGTGCCGTGATTTTTAAGGGATACCGACAAAATCCCCACCCGACAAAAGCCCCACCGACAAAAGCTCCACCGACAAAAGCTCCACCGACAAAAGCCCCACCAATAAAAGCCCCACCGACACAAGTCCCACCGATAAAAGCCCCACCGACATAAGCCCCACCCCTAAACATGAAAAAGCGACAAAAGCCCCACCTGGTATTATTTCGCCGATGTTTACCGCTATCAATTTAGTTAAACAATTAAACGGGTTACATTTTTAACCAAGTTACATAGTACATAAACTATTGAACGGAAAATATTAACACCAGAAGTATAAACAACATATGTCTGAGCATTGAACGAGTTGCATTCTGACTAAAGTTAGTGTAAATATTCGTTCCATATGTTTATTATAGCATAGTGAAATATAATCAATTAGCAAATTGAGATTGCGGTGGGGGGAGGGGGTAGTAAAGGGGAGGGAGGGAGAAATCCTAATGAATCACAAGCTATATAAGTGTCTATCGACAGGAAATAGCATATACTAAATATTATGCTATAAATTAGCAAATTTAAACGTGAAGGTGGGGGAGAGGGAGTATGGGGGAGGGTGGGAGAAATCCTCATGAAGTACAGGCAATATAGGTTTCTATCGACTGGAAATAGCATATAGTTTAAGACTATGCTATAGAGAGAGAGAGAGGGGAGGTGAGTGAGGGAGAGAGGGAGGGAGGCACTATTTTAAGTTAACTAATGATAGCCCGTCATATATATTAAATTATATTATAATAATGTGTACGAAATGCGTAAAAAATTGTGAAAAAATCATAATCTTTGGAGATTTTCGGATTTTCGGAAATTATCTTTCGCACTTGAATCGTATTTCATTTCTAGTGCTTGTTCTTGCAATACTTCTGGAAATGAATCGACATCAACGTTGAACGGACTTTTGTCGCGGATCCGGTTTTTAACGGCCTTGTATTTATTCGAACATTTTAAATTTGACGCAATGAAGTTAAATTCAAGAATATACACTAATACATACACTTTTATAAGCTTTGAAGTTGATACCGCATCTCATAGCAAAGAAAGTATGAACTTCCGTTCATTCAGAAATCCCCCAATTTTTTATATGAATACGATATACATCTTTCATTGATCAGTTATAAATCGGTCATTTTACCTACAACATATTATATTTTATATAGGCCATAGTATAAGCTAGTTATTAGCTTTTTTTTAAATGGAAATCAGTATTTTGCCTCAAACACTTGGACAACGAGATAATATCTTACGCGCATATGAGAAACTTTCTAGACACAGTTGAAGTCAAACACGGAGGAAAGATGAAAAAATTGTGTAATACGAAAAGAAGCACGTTTGGTAAAAAGTAATAAAAATAGTGGAAAAAATTGAGGTAAATATTAGAGAAAATGTTAAATAAAAGAAAAAAATCTGTGAGATCTAGAGAGATATATAGCGAAGAAACATAAAATAAGGAGATAGTTACTTACGAGAGACAAGGAGAACGTTTACCAGATGATTAAACCAAAGATATACTTTCAGCTAGGAAAGAGTTGATGAGTTAAGGAACGAAGAGATAGGGAAATATTCAAGAGAAATAGGACGGACGGAATAGTGGGATAATATTGGAGGGAGGGAAGACGGGAGGGGAAGAGGAGTAGGACGAATGAGGGAAGCGAAACGCTCACCTTATCTCGGGATGGCGTTCGCTTCGTTCTTGCGTAAGAAAAGAGGTCCACAAAGGACGATGTGCGGGACCTTTAGGAGAAGGGTTGCCATAGTGAGAGAGAGAGGGAGAGAGTGCAAAAGAGGAAGAGTAGGAGAAGCTCTGAATACGATAGGATGTTAGGGAAGTGGAAAGTAGGGTAAGGAGAGAGGGGGGAGGAGAGTAAGTTGATTTGGGACGAAAGCCTTAGGGCTGTGGAAGGCGAGGGAAAAGAATGGGAAAGAGATTGAAAGAGAGGGAGGGAGGGTTGGGGAGAGAGGAGACGAGTTAAGATGCAGGAGATGAGGGAATGGAGCTGGAGATAGCGCAAGTGGGGGGGGGGGGAGATGATAATGTAGGGAGGGAGGAGAAAGGGCAGAGTGAACGAAGGAGGACGAGGGTGAAAATAGTCCTTTAAGGAAAGGAGGGAAAGGAGTGAGGTGGTTGGATGTAGTGAGGAATGGTGAAGATCGAAGAGAAAGAGGGAAGAGGGTTCTGAAGTCTCCGAGATAGGTGGATGAAAGAAAGCACTCGCGTGTTATCGGGATAATTGTTTTAGACGAAAGTTGAAGGGAGTTTTTTTTTACTATTATTTTAGAGGGAAAATTAAGGTGGTTATTAAAATTTCATCCGTTGTCAAATTACTACAAAAATTGCTATAAATGTTTTTTTAGTTATTGTTTTTCCAGTAATTATCGTAAATAACACTTCATCCGAATATATTCCACGCTCTTGGTAAGTATCAGGGCGTAAAAATGATCCCACTGAAATGAGAATGGGGTGGTTCTATCTTTATTATGTGTGGTGATAGCAAATGAATTTTTATAAAACCCATTCCACTTTAATAGTATGGAATCGTGGATTATATTGATGTATGTTTTAATATCACAAAGGTGTAATTCCTATTCCTATAAAGCGGCCTTGGAAACCTCAAATAATATTATTTGACGTACCAAATAAAAGTGTTCATGTAAGTAATATCGCTTAAATTTGCCTTTAAGAAATACAGAAAACGGAAAATGTGTGATCGAAAATGTTAAACAAAAATACTGAAACGTTTTTTACTGCTTTTAGAGAGAGAGAACTTCCTCGAGAGCACAAATTTCTATTAGTAGAGAATATTAATGCACAAAGTTTAACCGAAGAAATTCCATTTTCTTCGTCCCTGGTCGTATTTTAGTTTTTACTCATACGGCTTCTAATAAATTCACTCCGGTGAAATTCGACGGAATACTACATTACCATGTATTTTAATTTATCATATGCATATCAAATGAAGGAAGAATGTCGAAGAAAAAGCAAAAATAAGTAAGATATGAAAAACGACGGATGCAGAAAGAGAAAGAACTAGCTTTATGAAGAATAAGATGGGGTCAAAAGGAGCAAAATTCTAACCTCCTAATTTCCTCTTAAAACATTTCGCAACCGATTTCAGAGTTGTCTGTATCATCATCTGATTATGCGGTGGTAACTATGATACAGGTAGCATTAAAAAATACATTGAAAACTATAAACATGAAGTTTACTCCCTTAATGGCTATCCCCAAAGTAAAACTGGCGGTAAAAATGGAAATCGAGAAAAAATATTCGACAATGCTAATACGAGTAAGAAATAGGATACACTAAACCATAAAAATTGCTGTTTTTACTTTCTGTATACATCGATGTGACATTCACGTATTTAACCCGCGGAGTTAGGAGTAAGCTGCTTCTGTCAATAGGCTGTCGGTGAAGTCGTATCGTATGCGGATTTGACATTCGCGGTGTTTTCAAGGACTTTACACCCACGAATGACTAGAATAAGGTTTATCGTAGCTTCTTAAAAATACAATTGTTCAGGGAGATAAATTAATCTTCAGTTCTAAATTGATATTTTCTTAATACCTACGAAGCAACTTTATCCGTATCTGCCTTCCTTCTCCACATTCAATATCAAGTCTCTTCGAAAATTATCCCTCAATTAGGATCCCCGAGCTCCTTCAAATCGTCACGTTACTGCTCATCTCCGAAAAATGCAGAAGTTCAATACCAACGGCAGGTAAAAGGGAAGAAAGGAGTTGCGAAGACATTTACGCAAAACGGGAGAAGAAAAAGGGACGGAGAGAAAACAGAACCAGTATAAGAGTGAAAGAGATAATCTGAAAGCTCTGGAAGATATGAAAAAATTGAAGTGGCCTTAGAAATTTTACAATTAAATTTTCCCTTTTAATCAGAGCAAGCCAGGCGAAATAATGACAGAAATTAGCAATTGTAAAACCACAAGTAATATCATTTACCAACGACTTCGTTATAATTCGTTCCAAAAATTTCCTCGAACGGAAAACCGTTCCCTTTCTCCAGCGAAAAATGGAAATTAACTGTAATAACGAAGAGGTGAATCGATACTTTAAGAAGAAAGAAGTTCGCAGAAATTTGAACGGAAACGAGAAAGGCATTGAGTAAAGGCAGAAGAAACAAAAAACTATCTTTACGACCAGTCTTCTGATAAGATAATGAGGTTGAATTTTATTCATAAAAAATTAATTAAAAAATTGAACCAGGCTTTTCAATTCTTTACTTGAATAATCCGCAGTTTTCCATACAATAATTTACTCAAACATTTACACCGAAAATATTAACTCATGCAATATGGGAAATATATCTCATTTTTATTCCGAGAATACATTTATCGAATGAAATACAGCCCAGAGCAGAAGGCAGAAAACGAAAGGCCATGTCAAAGTTGGAGGCAGGTTGTCATGAATCACTAATTCGAATATCATTTTCATTATCATCTCCAGAAACGGGAACAGTGATTGTGAGATTATGCGCGAGATATTCAGCTTTCGACGCCCCATTCCCTCATAATGTGGTCGTACTTAATTTTGTACTTTAAGACGCATGGGAGTAAAACTAAAATGCTCCAGCTGACATTAATTAGATACAAGAGAACCAAGATTCTTTTTCTTCCAGTTTATTAATTGTGCGGTGACTTAGATTAAGATTTTGACACAAAATGTCTTCCGATTTGAGATAAACTCATTCAGTTTTTCAAAAAACTGTATAATGATATAAAATTTGAATATGATTACTTTTTACACGAAAGAGATATTAGGAACAACACCAAATGTCTCATAAATTTGTATTTGAAACGGAAAAAAATTATCCACATTACCGAGACTATTGAAATGTTTTTTCTTTTTAGGATCAAAAATTTATATAAGGAAAGCAGTGAAATATCTAGGGTGCGGCGAAATTGATATTTACCATAGGTGCCTCTCGCAAAATGGCTTCAAGTCTCCCGCAATAGACACGGAAAATATATTTTCGTTAAAATAAATACATAGTCGACTTAAAAAATTATTTACAGTCGTAAACTTAATATTTGAATGAATCAATTAAGTTACTGCAGGTCCATTCCATTTAATATCATACATTCAGGATTTTAACGCACTTTGAAGACAATTTACGCCGGTTTTTAAAATAGCTGATTTACCATAGGGCGATACAAATTCTAATTTAGAATATTAATCTAAATATTTCGGAATACGTATTTTTACAGTACATAGTCCGCCTTTTTGCTTCAAAAGCATCGGGAAAAGCTTCAGTAAAAAAAGCCCTCAACCATTTTTTCCGCTTCTCGCATTCTGCCCATTTTAAAAGTGAAATTAGAGCTGCGTGAATTGTTTCGAATCGATACGGAGCGTCAGCCTGAATAGAGAGTCAGTTGCTCAATAAGTGCAACATGGATGGACATCAAGCATATTACCTAGTCTGCCAATCATTCCAGCAGTTGCGCCCTCTCTTGCGGTAAAGGCGTGGTAGGGGAGAAAGGGGAACTGGTTCGGAGACGATATGGAGCTGAAATGAGAGGTGGAGGGATAAAGGAGGAGAATCTGGCATTAAAGAGATAATTAATGAGAAGAGAACGAACCAAGGAATGGATTGAGGCATTTTAGAGAAATGAAGGAAAGAGTAGAAGAACGCCAATTGATATAGCAATAACTACCCGAAATATCAATTAACCGGGCAGCATACCGTCTTTTAAAATTTAGATTTCTAAATTTATCGTAAGTAAAGCAACGTAAAGTCAGCCTATATTTAGAAAGGTCATAAAAATTATATTACAATTTTTAGCTGCGTTACACTACAATAGATACATGAACTTAAGAAAACGTAATGTAATTATGAGTCCATCTAGTTCATTTATTACTTGACTCAACTTTTTTTCCAGATATCAGAACAGATCAATAATCCGTACTAACATAAGGTCGTCCCCGATTAATCGCCTCTCGACAGCAACGGTCGGTACCCTACGTCTGGAGTGTCCAGGTCACACGCGAAGAATCTTACGTGGAACGATAATTCATGGTGAAAATACAAAAAAACATTCTTTAATAAGAATATTAGTTTATATTTTAATTTCTCTCTATAATGTAATCTTCCAGTGCCATATAAAGTATGCTGAAAAGTTACAGCAACGATTCGTAAAATGATAAAATGAATATAACGGTGGTGGAGGTCATAAATTTTTAACATTGGTAATTAGTGGCACCCGACCGAAAAACGTTGCCGACCACTGCGGTATTAACAAAAATCGGTACAACATACATTGTACTAACTTTCTCATATACTAATGCGTCGTTTAGATATCTTTTGAAAAATATCAACTATGTAGAATTATTGTAAACATCAATTTAAATAATTATATGAAATTTGATGAAAATCGTATGAGCCGTTTTTTAGAAAATCCAATTGTTGTTCAAGTTGCTCAAGAATAAACTAGTCTTATATTCATTTTTGAGAAATGCGAACTATTCGGTATTATTGAAGACGTAAACTCAAATAACTGTACAAAATGTCATCAAAATCGATAGAGCCGTTTATGAGAAAATCAAATTATTATAAAAAATGCGTAGAATAAACTTTCCTTAATTATTGAGAAATGACAACCATTTCTTTAAAGCCTCTACTCTATATTGTAAAATGCCTAATTACGAGATTTTATTCATTTTCGCATCACCGTTAAGGCTCTAGAGTCAATAACAGACAGAGGGCATAGCGAAAACCACTTTTTCGGACTCAGGTATACATAAAACGTATATTTCCATCAAAATCTCGAGGTCGAATTTTTTCGCGATACAATACTTTCTCAATATACTTCGTATGTGAGAAAGTAAAAAAAGAAAAAGGAACATAAAATCGGATTAGAAGAGTTAGGAAACGTTAAAAGAATAAAGGAATACAAATAAAAGACAAGTGAAAGAAGGGACATGGTTATAAGAGAATTAAATAGGAAGATAAGAATGGAAATTACTAATATGAAGAAAGATAAACGACGTAATTGGGGCGAATTTGAAACAATTTAAAACAATCTAAATGGGATTTTTATGACGAACATTACAGGAGTCACAGGCAACAACGAAAGAAAACGAAAGCGATCTATGTTTAAAACACTAATGGTGCATTTTTATGACATCTGGAATAATATCCGCAAAGATACGTTACATCTCTGGAATGGAAGCGTAAGAGGTTTTTTTTACGGTTAACATATCCCCTTCCTAACGATAAGGGCCTCGAACGATTATTGAAATGGCCTACTGACTAATTGGAGATTTATGGACTCTGGTTACCATGAGGACGATATAGGGAAGCTATTCTATATACAAAAGGACACGAGCTTTAGTAGAAAGGGCATCGCTCTCCATTCAGACTTGGCAACGCTGAAACCACCGACCCCACACCTTCCCACAAACCACCTCGCCCCTTCTCTTTAGACAAAAAGTCACACAAATCAATGGAGAAACATTGACGGAAACGCGGAAGAGACGCAGATGAAGACGAATAAAGGGAGGAGAGAGAGAGAGAGGAAATGACTCCAAAGTTATAGCTTCCTCTTTACTCACTTTGTTTTCAATTTCGAGGGTAGAAGAGACGAAGGGAAGAATGCATAAATCGGTCTAGTTATTGCATAAAACATACAAAAAGTGGAAAAATCGTATGTCTCGAGGATCGGTCGAGGAATGGAGTGGGGAAGTTTGGGGGTTATAGTGGCTTAAAAAGGAAGGAGAGAAAGAGAGAGAGAAAGTACGAAAGCTGCTTAAAGTCTTTCGGGTTGGCTGGCCTTAAAAAGCGGTTCTAGCCACCTCTTCTTCTCATTCCTTCTTTCTCCTTTCTACTCTCTCTCTCTCTTCCAACATTCGTCTCCTCTCTCTCTCTCTCGCATACTTCATCCGCCTACCCTTCTCTTTCTTCCCGTCCATCTTCTCCTCTTCGTCGAGGCCGTTATTATTTCTCCCTGTTTCATTCTCCATCTCTCCTCGTAAACTTTTCAGGGCAAGAGGGGTAGAACGAGAAAAGTAGTTTTTTTCCGGGGAATAAAAGAGGGATAACGAGGACTAGATGGGAGAATGTTGAAGATTTTTAAAGCCAGATACAACGTCCAGAGGGTTGATGTTTTGGAAATGGGCGCTGTTTGGAATGCTAAGAGAGATGGATGTGTAAGGTATGAGTGGTAACAATCGATTTGTTTTCCGGTCCCTTAAAGCCCATCCTTATTGAAAGTTTGGTTTAATAACGTTCTCTCCCTGTCGGGAAAAGGCTGTCTTATACATATATATGTATACATATATATATATATATATATATATATATATATATATATATATATATATATAATAGTGTAATGCCTGTTGAAATATCAACGGAAGAATTATAGATAGATAGATTATTATTTTCATTTAAAATAATTAATATCACACTTTTACATATGAAATATTTTGTCATATACAACATTTCTAGTGAATATTCTGTTGTTGACGGGCTATCTTTAGTTAAACAAAATAGTTGGCTCTCTCTCTCCCTCCCCCTCTTTCACCCTTCCCCCTCTACTTCCCTCTCGCTCCCCCCTCTCTCTCGTATTAAAAGCATTCAAAGCACGTTTATACCCATAAGGATTGAATTAAGAATATGATATAGAGGTCTACCGATGGAATTGGTAGGCAAGACAACATCCCCTTAAAATGGCAAGATTTCCTCAGACTGTGTGAATTAAACGTTTAGATTGAGAAATTTCGAACTGTAGGCGGAAAAAGATGAACAGAATTAAGAAACTTTATAATTTTTTCTTAAAAATGGTTCATATTCGAAGATCGTAGGCCAAATATTTATAATTTTAATCTAAAAAAGAATGAAAGCCTGCACGTCGAAATGTCCCTTTTACGTGTTACCTTATGGGAAATGGAAATTATCTTCTGGAGTCGAACCTGTGTCTTTGATCTCGAGTTCGATATATTAAAACTTTTTATTGTTATATCATAATGTTATCCTGAAAATTTAATGAAATTCGGTTCAGTCGTTTGCGAGATATTAAGCGTCAAAAAGCATTACATGACAAAGGGACACTGTCTTTTATATATGTTTTATGATACACACATATATACATATATATATATAATCGGATCGTAATTTCTCCTTCATCTTTACGATTCTTTTGTCACCGGGGTTGATAAATTTTCTGAATTTTATTACAGATATAACGGGAAAGAATGTTTGCTTTTTCCCCCACGTGTCATATCATGCGCCATAAATTTAGGTTTTAGATAGAATAAAATGGTAAATTTAGCTCTCGAATTCATGAGAATGGCGGTGAAATGAATCTTTTACGGCTCATGATTTACAATATATTTATGCATTGATGTCGGTTTATTTTTGAAATTACAGCTCTAGCAGATGGATGCAAAGTATAAATAATAGCTTTTTCGTTATACTTATACGCTTATACGAGGTTGGCTCAAAAGAGAACAGTTAAAATTAAATAAAAAATATTGAGACCTAAGTTAAAGACCCTCTTTTCAACGCAATCTCCCCTTTCAACACACTTCTTCAATCACAAAACTAATGCCTGGATTCTGTCGGAAGAGAATTTTATCGGGAACTTTCTGAGCCACTCGTGAACCGCTGGTCGAGCTCGAGCTTCCACTTAATGTCTTTAATATTAGGCAGAAGAGGCTCCACTGAATCCCAGTAACAAGAAAACACATTACCAAGTTGCAAGACGAACAGTAATGAAATATTATCGAATCAATTGTATAGACGATTTTATTTATTACTGAAACATACAAATATGACGACCAGTACCCATTTAAAGTATATCTTTTCTACCCTCTTCTTACTCCCAAGCCCATGCCTTTTAAAGCATTTCTCCATAAATCTCTTAGCATATTAATAATTTCCCTCGTGCCTTTATAGAGTATCTCCCCTTTCTCAAACCCCATCCCTTTAGACCCAAACTTCCCTTGTATCGTCCTGCTGTACTACATCCCATCTCGCTTTTACTCGTTTCCGTTTTCCTTAACATAACCCATTCCTCCCTTGCTCCTTCTGTCCTTTCACCAACTTTCACCGCCTTACAAAAACCACATCCATGCCCTGGTAAATGTCATCTACATCTACATAACACCCTGCATGTCACCTCATTGGTGGATGTATATTTGTGTATATATATATATATATATATACGTGAAATCTAAGATCCATAAGTCTAGAAAATAAAAATTCCATTTCAGAAAATCTACTTAAAGAAAAATAGTCCTGTTTTAACAATGCCTCTGTTGTTCGAATACTCAAAATGTAATTTTTACTTACCGTAATGGTTTTAGGAATAGAAGGTAGATCGTTTATGTTTGTGTATAAATAAATGTATGCACCGATTTATTCGCACACACAAATATACGTATCTTAACACGCATATATTTTCCAACGCTAACTTTGGTTCCTCTTTCCTAACGACTAAAGACTAACGACTTCAAGACGCAAGAAGCAGAAGAGAGAGAGACTGAAGGGAAACCAGAAACACTATATAGAAAGAGGGGACGCGAACAAGGATATAAGGCAAAGGGGTGAAAGGCTCGGATGAGGAGTAGGGAGGAATAGACGGATACTGTGAGAAAGAGGATGCTAAAGAGAAAAAGAGGTCGTGAGGATGAGAATGGGGAGGAGGAAAATTCGGGGATTACAGCAAGCGAGAAATGCGTGCGTGTTTTGGAGGGATGGAGGGAATTTCAGAGGGAACGTTGCAAGGAAAGGGAGGTGGAGGCGGTGAAGGGGGAAGGAAACAGGAGATGGGTTACTTCCTCTTTCTCTCGCGAACTCTCTCTCTCTCTCTCTCTCTCTCTCTCTCTCACGTTATCGCTCCGCTTTAGTGACAGCGGCAGAGTTGCTGGTGTAAGGATGCCTTCGCCCCTATCTCGGACCAAGGAAATGCGAGCACGCTTCCGCGCACACACGTGTAACGCGATCGCCTCCCCTAGCGCGGGCGAACCCTTCATTTCGGTTCCAAGACGTTTCCCCCAAAGCACTTCACCCATGAGACTTTTCACCCAAAGACACTTCGCTCGTGAGATGTTTCACCCACAGACACTTCACCCACAGGACTTTTCATCCACAGACGTTTCACCCATGCCCTTTCACCCATAGTTTTTTCACCCACAAGTCACTTCACCCATATAAAGTTCATCCAAAGAAGTCTCACCCACATGAGTCTCACCCATGAATCAGAAAACGCATGAAACCTATTAAAAATTTAAATAAATATAATATGGGAGAAATAAGTATTAAATAATAACTTTTATTTAAATGGGAAAATAATATTTTTTGCGGCACCCTTCAGAACGCTTCACGGCACCCAGGTTGGGAAACACTGGCTTAGATAGTTCACTGAGAGAATATATGCCCAGCAAGTGGAAGGATAGGGTTCGATTCCTGGTCAAGGCAGAACGTTTCTTCTGATACCCTAAAAACCGATCAAATATATGTATTCAGGAATCTATACTTCCCATCCTATTCAGTCCCAAGTTAAATAACTTACTGTATTCATAAACTCACCAAATAAAATATCACGCGACATACATCTGCTACAAAGGGTAATTTCAATAATTCGCCTCATTACGTAACACACGCAGCATTTTTCCGCGTGGTTTGCAGCCGCATTTCTCGGACGGATGACGCCCACCAGGGATGAAGGGAGTGCCAAGGGTAAAAGGGACGCGTTTGTGCGCAGAAACAGAGATAGAGCCACAGGCGATAAACTGGTGAATAATGAGAAAGGGTAAAAAAGACGAAGGGATAAAGGTAGAGAGGTAGATAAATGATTAAAGGAATGTGGTCGATCGGGTTTTGTTTGGTGTTTAAGTAAAGGCGTTTGGAGGGGTAGAGGTGTAAGCGAGAGAAGAGTAGGTATGGAGGAAGAGTGAAGAAGGGAGGTAGAGGGAAAAAGAGGTAGGTAGTAAGGGAGGTTGGGAGGGATTGGAGTCGAGCCACGGATGGCTGGATGTGTGTGTGTGAACGGGGAGGGGGGAGGGACAGAGGGTGGGATGAAAAGATGCCCAGTGGTGGGTGGTGGCAATGGTCTTAGTTCGGTTGGTTTATGTGTTGCGGGTTAGTAGGATGGAGGGATTTGTTTTTTGGGGAGAAAGAGATGGTGGGAAGGGGTAACGTGGAGGCGGTGGAAGGATATGTGTTTAGTGGGTAAGTGAGAGGCGTAGGGGGAGCAGTGTACGGTTAAGGAGTCCCTTAAGGGAGAACGACTCGGGCAGTAGCGACATTCCGGCGTCTCCATAGCCCACGTTACCGCTTAAGAGAATTTGGAGGGATGGAGATGGAGGAGCGAAGCGAAAGGAAAGAGAGAGAGAGAGATGGAGTAAATTAGAAAATATAGAGGACATCTAGGGACGACGAAAAATGAGGAGAATAGGAGAATAACGAAACGTGTGAGGGACATAGAGAAAAACTTTGAGAAAAGTGACGGAAAAAGAAAAAGTTTCAAATGAAGAAAAAGAACGAAGAAATTAAGATTAAAGAAAATAAGGCAATGGAATTGGTGAAGACGATCGAATAAAGAAAAGACAGGAAAGCGTAAGAAAATAGCAAGGGAATTCGATGAAAAATGATTGAAAATAAGTTTAAACGTGAACAAAAGTCAGAAAGAGGGCAGGAAATTTTATAATATACGGAAGATACATATATAGGTTTAGTAGAGCAAAAATACAGTAAAACTCCCAGTTATCCGAAATGCTCGGGGAATTGGGTTTTCCGGTCAAGTGAATATTCCGGTTGCTTGAGAGTTTTATTGGATAGGTTTCAATAAAGCATTTGGATACCAAAATAAGGAGCAGATGCAGAATTGTACATTCACATTGGAATTGCTAACCTGCAGACTAGGGATTCTACTCACAATTGTTCTTAAATAATTCCTTGACATTCAAGGAAGTAATGGAACTCAAATATACAAGTATTCAACACGTTTAATTGGAATATTTAAATATTTAATAAATGCATTACATCCAACGGAGTATCTCGTATAACTATCGCTACTAGGTTCTCTTTTGTTCTAATAACAACTGGAGGTATGGGCTAACTTAGTCCAACCTTTAGGATTTTCCTACAAAAAATTGTTTCCTTGTCCGAGAATAGAAGATAAATTATCCACACCCAACACAATATATTAGCAGAAATTCTTGAGGCAAATTGATATACAGGTAAACACAGTTAAGTGGTCTTTATTTTCTTTAAATCCTTCAGCGTGAGTCTCACTAAACTATCCAGAGTTGAATGTGGTAAATATCGTCAAAATAAACCGGTCTCGTCGGCATTATAAATTTGATCAGGGGTTAGGCCATGTTCCTTAACTAATGTTTCAAGAAAGTCACAAAATTTATCGGCAGCTCCTTGGCCGGCCGATTCTTTATCACCCGAAACATCTAGACCTCTGATCCTATGTCTAATCTTAAAACGTGTAAGCCATCCATCTGAAAATGCCCACGGTTCGCTAATCTCCATTTCTTTATAAAAATCTTGGGCCTTTTCAATCAACGTTTGTTCAGAAATAGGTGCTTTCTCGGAACGCTTTATAGGAAACCATTCATAAATAGCAATATCCAATTGCTCAAGTCTCAGCTTACGAAGAGTGCACCGATATTCAATTCCTCTAGTTTTCTCAGAAGACGTAACGAATGTCATTAACTGTGATTTCTGTGTCTTAATGTCATAAGTAATGGTAGAACCGACATTGAACTCTTTCATTAAAACATTGCAGTTATCAACTTTTTCTAAACGTTTTATTATATCAAGTTACTGAGTTAAGGTAAGCACAACCCGTTTCCTAATATCAACTATAGCGCATATTGTAGTTTTAGGAGGCATTTAAAAAGGACGTCCGAAATATTTCATTTAACATAAACACCGAGTTCAAGAAAAATGCACAATTGCATATTCCGACTGCCGAAAATGCAAATTTTAGCGGTAACATTCCGAATTAGATGTAAATAAAAATTTACGAAAGCGCCAATTTTAGAGGAAGCATTCCGAACTAGATGTAATAAAAAAATCAAGATGCCAGAGATGCCGGCTGCTTGAGAATACCGGTTGCATGAGTGCAGGATAACGGGGAGTTTACTGTGTATAGATATCGCATGGTATGAAAAAAAGATAGATATCTAGCAATATGAGCCGTCGCGAAAAACGAACGCGGCAAAAAGGATACGAGAAAATTTCTAAAAACCTTATGGGAGTAGATAGTAAAGATTTTTTTCTATTTAATAAAACGGGAATAAAAGTAAGTTTAAAAGTTATCTCTGTGAAACAATCGCAGAAAGTGCATGTCAAAAATCGTTGAAAATGCGCTTGAAGCAACCCGAATTTTCGATTATTTCAAGCATCAAGCATCTCTTGTCGGCATTCCTATCCAGCATAATCGATGATTTAAAACTGGTATTTTGTCGTATTCCCGTAAGGTATGTAAGGAACGCACGGACGACTGCTCCCAAACATTACATTCAACGCGTATCGTAACATTTCGCGAGATCAATACACACAGTATAGACCCGGAACGTTAATATCACCGCATTACATCCCTGACCCGATTGATTTCAATGAAAAAATTCTCGCGCCAATTGCGAAAAGGTTTTTGAGCCACGCTTTTATTTCTTATTATTCCATTCCGCCGTCGACGTATATAAATTCTCGCTTTGTCCGAATAAAGTTCCGCCGTTTTGTTCAGTTACGAGATTCCTCTTCGGACCTTTTCGTTTGCCTTTGCCTGGTTGGCTTTTTTTTACGGTCCGTCGCATATAAATCGACACCCACTACATCTCTCCTGCCTCCCCACTCCACTTTCCTATCTCCCTCTTCTCTCTCCCCCTCCCTTAACCTTTCCCCCTCTCCCTCGCATTTATTTATCTCCTATCCCATCCAATCCATCTCCTGGACATCCACTTCCCTTCCCCATCCTAACTCCATATACATTCCCCCTCCCCCTTCCTTCCCCTATCTCCACCTCCCTCCTTCCTGTATCTCCTATTCCCCCTCTCCTCCTCCTCCTTCCGCCACGCTGGTGACATCCGTTTTGTTCGCGCCCTCCCTCAGTAGCGGCGGCGATGGAACTTCCCCTTCAAACGTATCCGTCTCCTAAAAGGGATTTATGAAACCTGGGCGGTCAGAAAAAGGGAAGGATAATACACGTTTTTTTTCGAAAACCACACAAAACATTCTTTTTACCGTCTCTACCACCATGGTCTCCATCGAGAATTTAAGAATCTGTTATTTTTGTCCCTCTCGGTGAATTTTCGAGTTTCTTCTACAAAATCCCATCCCTCTTGAGTTTATAATCGATGACTTTTATTTTTTCTTTATGTCGAATTAATGAGTATAGAAATCCTCCCACAACTGAAATCGACGAATATAAAATAAACGGTAATAATTTTAAATAAATTACCTATATAATTTATTTTTTGGCCAAGTGTGGAAAAATTAATGGGAGGTTTTAGATGTAGACGTGTAGTAAATACCCAAGGACATCTTGCCATCAACTTATAGTTAGTTATTTATCCGAAATAAAAATAACAATGACCAACTTAGTGAATTCCATTGGTGGATAATTAACAGAGAGACCTATGAAAAAACAAGTGATAATAATGGCAACGAATTGATGATAATTATTCACCTGACGCCGTTGTTCTCTAAATAAAATCCGATAGAAATGAAGGTGTACAAATGTACGTAAATACTAAACTTCAGAGGATTGTATTTTCTGGGTTAATTTTATTAATTAAATTACTCTATGCCGCTCTGCAATAAAAAATTTAATTTTAAAACTATTTTGCTGGAATTCAATGAATTACGTTACTTCATCGAATGCAACATTGACAATTATAGAATATAGAGAACGTGTATATGCGTTTTAATTCATACCTCACTCTTTCTATATTCGTATTTTATATAAAAAAGTATGCATAAATAATTTTGTCGTTTTACTTCAACTCCAATAATCTTAATTTATCCTTTCGTAAAAAAAACCAATCCCCAAATTCGATATAATTAATCCTCATTTTTCTTTCCACATATTGCCTATCACTGGAATACCTATCGATTACTTAATGTAAATTTTCTATTGAGACCACATGTAATTTAATTCACTTTATTTATAACTATCAATAATAAAAATATCTAGAACCGTCGTGTTACTGACTGTGAATACCATTTATCCCATAAATAATCAAAAGCCAGATAAAATTAGTTTTTTCGTCGAAAATGTTAAGGTAATATACTTTTTGTGTACCTTTAAGATTTAAAAGTAATTTTATGGATGGTTTTGACATACTCGTAAGTATAACTATCAGAAACTAGCTGTCTCCAAGAAGCATCCTGTGACACAAAACCTAATTAATGCGTCCCTTTCATAACTTAACATCAACGCTTCATTTCTCTGCTTTAATCTAAAGCATAGGTCTTCACACTGTTCCGCCAAAACCCAGAGTTCCGCAGAATCTAAACGGAGTTCCGCGATAGACAGAGAAAGAGACCCGATACGATCTTCCTTCTCTTATTTACAGCAGGAAACTCGAATTTAACTTGTTAACTGTATAATGTAAGATACATAAATTATGTAAACAACAACTACAGTGATTATAAAATAAATTTTATTGCGATTTGGCTTACAATCTCTTAGTTAGGGTTCCGTGAGAAAAAATATTTTAATATAAGGGTTCCGTGGAAATAAAAAAGTTTGGGAACCCCTGACCTAAAGCAATAAAATTGTACATAGGAGACTTTTAATCTATTCATGAAGATGAACTAATAACAAATCCATCACCTCTATGCGCTGAAACACTGATAATATGAAACGGAAAGCAAATACTCCTTCTATAGATAACCAAAAAAGACAAGATGTCGCCATGTGTATCTCTTAAGAAGGTAAATTTTTGCAAAAACATTTGAAGCTAATACAAAGACTTCCTGCTGCAGGTTCGGCGAGTCTTCTTTTGTGTGAGAGGCGAGACACACCACCTCATCAGAGCCCATTTATCTGCCCTCCGCCTCTCTCCCTCTCTCTCTCTCTCTACCCTACATCTCCAGCGGCTCGATCTTACACCTCTCTAACTCCACCCTCCGAACATCCAAACCCCTCACACTCCGACTTCCCGTCAAAGGATATCTCTCTCTCTCTCTCGCATACACACACAAACTCCCTCTCGCCGCCATGCCCGAAGGTTTTTTTTTCGAACAGAGAGGGAAGAAGCGAGTGCCGAGACGAATACCTGAAAAGGAAACGGCGAATGAAGCGAGGGAGTGTCGAGAAGCTTTGGTGTGAGATGAAGGAACAGGAAAGTCGCAAATTGTGAAAAGAGTATGAGTGTGACGTCGTGGATGGTAACTGGAAAAAAGGTGGGAAAGTAATGAAGGAAAAAAGACAGAAAGATCTAAAGAAAAACTGAGGAGGCGGGTTGATAAATAGAGGAAATTGTTGGATTGGAGAAAAGAGAAAAATGTGAGAGATGAATTGGATTGTGAGGGAATGTGAGATAGAGAGATGGAGATATGAGTGTTGGGTATGTGAGAAACAGATGAGAATGTTAAGAGCGGGATGGGAATGTGAGGAAAGGGAGTGAATGTGAGGAAACTGAGAATGAATGGAGAAGTGGAAACGCATGAGAAGGATGAAAGACATAATTTATTGGTAGGGATCGGATTAAATGGATGAGATTGGATGGAAGGGCGAGAATATAAAGATGAGCTGGAGACTAATGAATTGAAATGGAAGTTCTGAGAAGATTAACGAGGAAAGGAAAATAACAAGAGAATACGGCATTGGAAGAAGCTATGAAATGTTTGGTAATTATCAGTGACACAGAACTGAAAGGAAAGGAGGTGCGAAAATGACAAAAGGAAATTTTACTTACTGTTTTCAAAATTTAATCCTTATTTTTTAAATTTAGAGTGTATATTTACATATCCGACAACTTCCTACATGTTGATTTACTGTCTTTTCACTTGAAAACTGTAAGTTGATAGTTACGAGAAATTATCAAGCATGTTTATTTGGAAGACTGGATTTACGTCTCCGTGAGAGTAATTTCGGATTCAACGTGATTCGCATGAGATTTCAAGATGTGATGCAGCCAAATGGAAATGATTGGCAGTCGCTTCCAATGAAATTATTAGCAGCTCAAAACACACAGTTCTGACCTTTCCTTTATAGGGTTTTGAATGTCATGATCGAAATTTTATGGCGTGTAAATCATTTTCTTAAATCGAGTAGGTAATTCGAGTAGATAATTCGCTCACTCGGTCAAAGGAAAACGTATGGCACGAAGCAATTATGTTAGAAGGGACACACCGAACGACGAATACTGAGAGTTTAGATGACCAAAGATGAGGAGGCGATAATAAATGTGACAGGAGTAATCTTCGAAGATTATTATTTTTTTAAATGCTTCTCACGAGAGGTAAGGAAGAGAGTAAATGAGGCAGCATACGTCAAAAGTGGAATAATCTGAAACATCACAGGGGAATTGATAAATGCAGGGCATCCATATGATGAATCATGCCGGATAAATAATAAGGATCGCTATTCAATTACATCACCTCTTAAAACGCACAAACAATTAAAACTTTGTAATTTCTATTTGAAAGTAGGACATAAGAAATGGAATGCATTTTTATTGATTTTCTTCTACTATCAAACGGTACATTACTGCCTTCTACAGAAACAAAGATTATCATATACTCGCTAACGCCAAGTTTAGTAGGTTTTAAACATATAGCAAATACTTCACTAATAAAGTTTCACTGTCGTTTTGAACGAATTATTTTTATATATAAAGCCAAATTATAACTGAAATACATCTTTTTGACAAAAACTTAGGGTACTACATCATTTCGTTACGTTTTTGTACGGTGAGGAAAGGGACTAGAAGTTCAACTTCGATCAATTACATTTGGAAACTGCCACTGATGATGACGGCTTAGTAGCCGATATGCACATGGGGTTTTTCATTAACTTCATATGGACATTGGAGATACTTAAGTATACTGTGTCACTTTCATTATAAATTACGTAAATTGTCAATTTAATGACCAATAACACTATCTCAATAATTCTCTATCGAATTCATAAAGTATGTTATATTTTTCATACGTGTGTAAATCGACGCCCGCGGTAGGACTCGAACCTGCGGCCTTAGTATTTGGATGTCGACACGCTCTCCGTCCTTCTGCCGAAGGACGGTATTTTTACCATGTATCGAACTTAAATCGAATAAAGTTATTCTATTATGAATGAAAACTGCGCATTTCCATCACGAAATCTTTCCGTGAAACTTTTAAGTTACAACCAATTCTCGAGTTAAAAAATCGGATAAACTCGACGAAAATATGAAGCAATTATTGTCACGCTCGAGAAACTTCCACGTAGATGCCTCGGGTGTTCCGTATGATATATAGAAGATATACGACCTATTTTCAAGGAAACTTTGGGCTTCGATGCTTGGGAATTTTCGGAGCACTTTGTGCTCAAAGAATCTCGGTTTCTGCAGTTCCACCGACTCGATTCTTCCGGTGTTCAAAGGAACTTCGTCAGAACGTCTCACGAAAGACTCCTTTGACACTCCTTTGCCTCTCTACAGATTCACCGTTTGCAATAATTCGTGCATTCCATCCCTTATCAAATTATTCTATAAGGACACTGTTCAATTTTTTTGATCGGTTAACCCTTGCTGCGCCTTATTACGGGATTTTCCGAAAGCTATTGAAAATATTCGGCGTTTTCTTGAACGGTGACTCAAAATATATAGCAACTAAGATAAAAGATTAAGGAAATTATAGGTAGTGATACGGAATAGTCAAAGTGCTGTAGCCGCCAGTGGAACTCGACCAACCGCATAAAAGCTTCTTAATCTTTCGTTATAAGCTGATTTCGGAAAGTATAATATTCAAACACTACCCATAATATTTAATGGCACTTTACTTTTAATTGATCATTTGATATATTCGTCTATTAGTTCAATGCATTCAAAAATTCAAACGGAAGTAATCCCACCGGAATTCCTAAACTTTTCAAAATCTTTCCGTATTTTATTATGAGGTCCAGGGGATAGTTACTTTCACCATAAAAATAAGGAATATAGGGTATCTAGTTATGAATATAGAAGAGGGGTTATTGGGATAAAGAGAGAGTGATGAAGATGAAAGTAGAACAATGGAAGGAGAAAAGTAAATAGATGGGAGAGAGATAAACGTATTTTTGGGAGAGATTCAAACCAGACAGTCTCTTATTCCATCTATCCCACTGTCAATGACAGCAGGAAAAAGGCAACAAATAACACTAAAATAAAAAAATCACATAAAGCGAAGTGCTAAATGAAAACAATGCCGAGTTAGCGATGTTGGAAATGAAAAGTAACGGAGGAATGAGAATAACGGAGAAACATGAGTACTAAAATTTAAAAAAATTTTCCTCACTATAGGGCATTACCCCACACCCTATATGTAGGAAAGCTCCACAACTTTACTTTATACCGCCCATAATACTTGATATTTGAAAAAATAAAACTTGAAAATAATGATTTTTAAATTAATTTATTATCTCTAGGTTTTTAAGGTTATCATCTATCTCCCTAAATGAAATAAAATCAAGAGCATCCTAGGCTAAATCATAACTATTAAATAGTAGTAGTAGTAGTAATTAGGTTTTTAGGTACGTCAACAGCTAAGATTATTTCGCACCGTCAAATTCTCTTAGAGAAAATCAACATACAGCACATTAAGTAATCCAAAGTAAATGTAATCACGTTCCATGAAACTTCCCTTTTAGTTTAAGTAGAATTAATTTTTCCTTTATTTCATCCATCCGTCCCGAATTACAGCGATGAATAAAAACATTAATCCGTCGAGGAATGAAGTAAAATGAAATGAGAATTATCCACAAGTCCAAGACTGAAAGACAGAAAAAATAGCCAGCGGGATTTAAAAAGGAAGAGACAATGGAAGAGAAAATGAGAGATCATATGGTTTTATGGCAGAAATAAAACAATAGAATTTGTTTTTAAGATATATTATCGGAGAAAGAGCACTGATGACGACCGACTTTGGGCCTAAATAAGTACATGATATTTTCCAAAATTTTAACCGATGTTCGAGGGATGTAATTTGCCAAGAGAAAAGGATCAAAATGAAAAAGTTAACGTTCGTTCTGTTGTATTTCTGGAAATCAGTAAGAGTGGAAACCACCGGGTCTTCCACTTTACGGGCGGGTATTCCATCACTGAAATATCGAGGCAGACAGATTTCCCCGTCTGCTTCGGGATTTCAGTTATAGATAATCCTACCGGCAAATGGGAGACCCGAGTTCGGTTCTCCTTTCAAGGAAGAATTTTCCTACTGCTATCCACAAATACTTTAAAGGAGAAGAGGATGGCGAGAGGGCAGAAACAAACAAAAAAAGAAAAAATGGACAGAAAACGATTAGAATCACCTAACGATTGCCTTTCTTTAGCAGTAAACTCACACGTTTTCTCCCCCCCCCCCCCCCCTTCCTTCCTTCCGTTCAACACGTGAATCAAATTCTCTCTCGGGGAGGCTCGCCAATAAACTCCCTACGTATTCCCACTCCACACGATCTAAAATAAAACAAAAAAAAATACGGAACGTTCTTCGGAGGTTTTTTTTCTGCGCCGAGCTGTGTGTAAATAACATCACGATCGTCGTAGGTCGCATTGGATACGTTCCAAGGTCGAAATATATGAAAAGGAAAGAACATATATGAAGGGATAAGAGGAGAGAGGAAGATGATCCCCTGAGTCGCGATTCTTAGTCGCTACCCGCCACTCAAAAGAGCACTCTTCCGTCCTTGGCACGGCAAAAACTCTCCCCTTACCTCCCTTTCAATCTCCCTACCGTTTCCTGTCTCTCAGCCGCAAGACCGTCAAACACGTACCTTTTCCCCGCCACTCTCAGAGACGAGATCCTTCGTGAAATTTTTAAAGGGTCTCCTCTATCTCTCTCGCGTTTTCCCATTTCTCTTTGCATTTGTCGTTTCCTTCTGTCTATCTCTATGATTAATTAAAGGGTAAATTAGAAATTCCTTTTACGGTCCGCGGATTGAAGGTTGTTTTTTTTTGTTCGATCCTTTTGAGCGGCGTCGTGCCGTTTTATAAACAAAAGAAATTTATGCGGGCTTCGAGGAAAGGAAGAATTTTGTCGTTCATTTGTTCTTCATGCCAGTTGATGCCGGGTGAAAGCTACGACGGTCCTGAATTTTCCGTGTCTTAAAAAAAAGTTTATCGCCGCATAAAACGATAAATGAATATAGCGATAGTCTAAAGCAGTGGTCTTCAAGGTGGGCGATAGCGCCCACCTGTGGGCGTTTTTGGATTTTTGGTGGGCGTTAAAGAACTCACCAAATGCTATTCTAATTTTTACACTGAAAAATGAAATTCTATAAAAAAGCCTAATGATACGCACACATACTCTGTACAACTATTTTATGTAAAACTATTACAGCTCCTTTGCCGTTAACTATAGTATCATATCATACTATACTAGCGACAATGTATCTATGCTGCGGTAAAATCGAAAGGCCCATGAGGGTGGTCGGAGTCTCTCGCAGAAGTAGCGAAGAGTTTGTTTAATTTTATCAAATATATAAAATCATAAATTTTTAACACTGTTATTACCACTGAGACCGTATTCGGTAATCTCATCTAAAGACAATCCCACTAGTATTAGGGTTACCATACGTCCGGATTTTCTTAAAATTTACCGAGATTTTAGCAAATAAAACCCATTTTTTCTGGATATACCCATCAAAATCTTAGCATTATGGACTTAAGCAATTAGGTACCTTGTTTTTTTAAAAAAATTATGCTACATTTTAGGTTTAAAATTATATTTGTCCGGGTTTTATTATCAGAATATGGTAATCCTAACTAGTATGTGCCATTTAGGAAAGAAATGCTGAAAAGCGACCAGTGGTTTAAAATCCCCAACGGGATACCTGACTCCATTCATCACATGTGTGTGTGATGCGGATATTGAATACAAAGAGGAGATAATAGAATTAATTCATGATGATGAGTGTAAAGCCAATTTCAACCAAGGTAGATATGTATAACTTTGGCAGAACAAGAAAATGCCCCCTCTGTATCCACGTTTGTGGAAGAAAATATCGTTGCTCTTGTTAGCTCTCCCAACTTCGTATCTAGTCGAGAAGGGATTCAGTGCAGTCGACAATCTCCTGTCCAAAAAAAAAGAAACCGCTTACAAATAACAGAAAGAGATCTTCGAATGACGCTTACAGACTTTAAGCCAGACATTGATTCCCTGGTTTGTAGGCACCAAACACAAAGTACGCATTGAAATGTATGACAAATGCTTATTTTAACATTGTTTTGGGATTAATAAACAAAATTAAATTTTGCCTTTTTAAATATTTATTTTATTTAAAACTTTATTGTTAAGTCGATATGCTAGGTGGGCTTAGTGGCGTAGTGTAGGGGGGCAGGGGGGTGCAGTTGCCCGGACGCCAAGTTCAGGGGGGCGCAAAAATATCAAATCAGCACCCGTCGGGTCGAGGTCCGTAAATCGCTTTGCTACTTGAGGCGCAAAATTATTCTTTGCCCCTGGCACCAGAAACCCTCAATACACCACTGGGTGGGCGGTGAACTTATTTCAAAGTACAACATATGGTAAAAGTGGGCGGTGACTCAAAAAAGGTTGAAGACCACTGGTCTAAAGGTATATCCTGTTTTATTAATTAAAGAACTTTTTTAAATTGTGAACGTTTTCTTCCTTTATTAGAAAGCTTCAATAATGAGCCTGTTACACTCCGGCATATTTCAAAATACCTAACTTAATGTGACAGCTATAAAGTCATCCATTACATTCGAAACATAAAACGTGCAAAATAACTAAAATTCGGTAATTTAAATAAATTAGCATTAATTAAGACAATGAGGAAACTTCATTTCAAAGTTTCGCCGCTGCCTTCCCTTATATGTGACACTTTCGTTTGAATATTTCTTTTTTACTCAGCAGTCAGTGCAACAAAATTATCTTTTTATATTCACAAAACTCGCTTTTATAGATTTCATTAATATAATAAAAATAACAATCCTTTATCATTAAAAATGAGTCCTTTAATTAAAAGAAAGCAAGCGTCACGCACTATGAATAACATTACCATGAGCGATGCAATAACTCCTGTTTTACACAGAAGATTGAATCTGTCCAATAATAAATTTAGACGTGGAAAAGTGCAAAAAAGTAAAATTTTAGAGTCTGCTCCAAATTGTTTCGTAGTGTATGGGCACAGAAAGAGTGAGAGAGAGAGAGCGAAGATTATCGACATTTTCCGATGGGAATGGTTCCCCTTCCCCCCTAATCTGAGTCCGATGATCGGGAATGGCCAAGTAAAGCGGCTTCCATTAAAGTCCTGCCCGATTCGTACACAAAAGCTATTACGAAACCGAGGGGAGTGCAGAGCACGCGCTACTCGTGGTGACGGGTCATACAAATATGTGGAGAGAATGGAGTGCGATAGCGTGAAGGGAAGAGAGAGGTGTCGCAATGGATAGAAAAGGGAAGTATGAGGGAGAGAGATTGGGAGGTAGGGAGGGGGGCGGTGATGACGAGAGAGGGAAATGGCACGGGTTGAGGAGGGGACGGAGGCAGTAGTCCTACCGGTAATACGTCCCGGCACCTGCCGTAGTGCCGATCCAATATACATGCAAATTCAAAACGTGAATGTAAACCACCGAGCTCTGCTTGGCCTCCCAGCCTCGATTCATCCCTAGGTTCAAAGTCTCCTTATGCGGAGGAATACCTGCCCTTCTACTTTCCCTCTCTGCCCCCGATCGAACCCTCCATCCCCTCCTCCCCCCACTCGCCCTTTACGCCCCTTCTCCCTCCTTCACCTTCGTTTCCCCACATACCTCTCTTTCGTTCGCCGCCTTCGTTCACGAGAAATAAAACAATCCGTCCTATTCTCATCAATCTCTCTTTTGAAACTCGTCCCGATATAAAACTAAATTAAACTTCCATTCCTTGTTCTCCTTTCTCTGTCGGTCCAAAGTTGTTTTATACATTTTTTTTCCTTTTCATACGAGACGAGGTCGAAAGTTTACCCCTTTTTTTTAAATCCCTCGCTTTCCCTAGCCTGATTCTCGATCCGTTTGAAATTGAACGCTTTCGCGTGATCCCACTTGCAACCTTTGGGTTTGGGGACGATTGAAATGGAAATGCAACCGTTGCCGCAAAGTGGACGATGCAGAAATCTGAATTACCTTTTTCCACTAGAATTATTCATGTCGGAGAAATATTTAATGGAAGAGCCAGTAATCTACTGTAATAATTGTTATTTGCTTCGTTCTACAAAGGATTAATTCAAGCGCATTAAGTCTATTTTCAACAAGACGGAATATTCGCGATTGACTTCCATACACTTTTAATATCTACGAAATGAAATGAAATAATTTGAAAATAAAAAAGAGGAAGATTGATTAAGGAGATTCTAAGTGTAGAAACTGATGGGATTAACCCAGTGGACGATAATCTATTAGTGTGTGCACCTCTAAGAAGGAGAATAATTCACCCTTCTCCTTTAGAATTCTTGAGAGAATATTTTAATCAGCTTCCAGCCTAAAGTATGGAATGAAAATATAAGAAAGGAAAATAAGAAGAAAAATACATGAAACTGCCTCATATTTCAAGATTAAAGAATGAAATCTATACTGTATACGGCGAAAATATTTATGTTTACAACCAAAAAAACTCTCCAGGATTCCTGTAGGTGAGGATTCAACAAAATAGATAAATTATTTGCCGCAGGTGAGTTCTGTGATGTAGGTTTAAACTAAAATAGTACATTATTAACAAGCTTAGGCATTTAAAAACCATACAACGTGGCCTAACACTACAAAGTAATTAAATAAGTTTTTCTACGTTTTCTAACTCCTTTATATACAAACTGAAATAGTGGAATTCATGCAGTCTGATGATCGTGCACTTCATACAACACAATGCGACAAACCATACAAGGTGAGACAATTTCGAAGAGGAAATACACGATCCCTACACAATCCTAAAAACTTAATAATCCAATGGCCAAGAAAACACTCGAGGCGTGCAGAGATTTTTCGCCACTTGCCCATTAATATCTTTTCCTACCTCCCCCTCATTCTTCCACCATAACCCTTTGATGTCGACCTCTCTCGTGGTTCATTCCCTTCCCTCCCGCTACCCCTCTCCCTCATCTTCGCAAATCCTCATCCTGTTCGCCCGTCGAAATCATTTTCCTCGCCGTCCTTGTTTCCCTTCACAAGACTCGTTCGTGAAAAATGGTGAAAATGTGAAGCGCTTATCGATCCGAGCGCCGCTCGCCGTTCCTTATATTTTTTTTATGCAGACGTACCAAAAAAAAGTGGGAGAGAATCGCGAAGAGAAAGTGTGTGTGCATATATGTTACCGTACTATTTCCGCCGAGCGATCATTAGTCTGGGTTGGATGGAACGAACTATAGTTTTGCCGCGATAAATCTACGGTTTATGGCGGCATTCTTCCGTCGGTCTGTCCATGCGTCGAGGATCATAGGAAATCCCTTCGACGCCGTCCAATATCTTTCCTCGCTGTCAATAAATACCGCACCCATCCACCCAACCGACTACCCCTTCGTCGGTCCTTCACTTTTTTTATCTCCCTTTTTCCACCAATCGCTTTCTGCATTTCTTACTTCGCAATCTCCTTTCCTACTTTCTCCTCCTTTCTTCTTTCTCGGTCTCTTCCCTCCTCCCTTTATCCTCCTAGTCCCACGCCATAATAATAAACCTAAAACTATTCATTCGCACGATTCTCATTTCTTTCTTCAACCTTATACAACCTGTTCCGTCGGCAGTAAAATACGAAATTCTGCCGTTTTATTTTACAGATAAAATGTCGCTAAGTTGATGGATTAAAAACATGGACGACATTTCACGCGATGAACTGTTTACTTGACCTGTACGGGGTCGCGTATGTCATTGGTAGTCACGAAAGTCATGCAGCGCGATTGTGATTCGCTGAAGAGTAACCCTAAAAATTTATTAGTGTAATAAAAAATATCACCAAGTGATTTGGAACAGCTGAACGGATATTGTAGGATTTTTAACGAAGGATCCTAATCGAGTTTTAATATGAACGTTGTTTCAATGAGTAAGTGATGTGTACATGTGTAGCCTCCCTCAAGATTTGGACAACAAAAGTTTAATCTATGCAGTGAAAACTATTTTAAGGCTAACGGAAAATTAGTAAATGTATATATTTTCTGGGTCCTGCTCAGTTCAAAAGGCCACATTTTCCAGATAAAATGATTTGATGTTAACTCACGAGAAAGATTATAAACCTAAGTGACGAGGTTCTAATGAGAGAAGAGGTACTCGAGGAAAATATGACCCGAAAAATATATAATCAACTTTGATTTAAGAGCTCTAAGTGAATTAGCATTAGAAAAATATGTGCATGCAAAACGCACAGTTATTTTACCGGTAAAATTTTATGCAAGTCCACCAAACGCCTTTTAACCTGGTATCCTACACCAGTGGTGCCCAAACTCTTCGCCTCGAGGGCCACATAACCCATTGCTGCACTCATCGCGGGCCACATAGTTCAATTCCATCCTCTTCGCGGGCCACACCCAGTCGAAAATTGAGTTTAAGAATAACTTAAGGAAATTAGTTGCGAGTCGAAATTACCTGATTGGTTTTTAAATGAATTTATATACTATGGGAGTAGATGGGTAAGCTCAAAATATATTGTTTTTATAATTATCTATGGACGCTAAGGAAAAATAATATTAAATACTTGGAAAGCTTCGAAATGTGGACATGGAGAAGAATGCTGAAGATAAAATGGACAGATAGGGTGAAAAACGAGAAAGTACCACGAAGAATAGGAGAGAAGCGAACGATTATTTATACAGACTATCAGAAAGTGGAAGGCGAACTTGGGCATTACCTGAAAAGAGAGATTAAAGAAGTGCTAGATGGAAAACTGGATGGAAAAAGAGAAAGAGGTAGGAAAAGGTTTCAGCTGATAGACGACTTGAAAAGGAAAGACCTATCAAGACATGAAGAAGACTGCGGAAAATAGGAGTATATGGAGAAACAAGTTTAACCATAAATAATCACGGACCTGTCTACGGACAGACTACCTACGATGATGATTTTCCTTCTATGCTACATTGTGTCCTTTATTTGTGATACACATGGCGGGTCGGATGAAGACACTCAGCGGGCCGCATGTGGCCCGCGGGCCTTAGTTTGGGCACCATTGGCGTAAGAAAATCAACGAAAATAGTAAGGTTTTATGTAACAAAACTTAGAGCGATTAAGTGGAAAATTGAACGTCGTGTACAATGTATAAATTTCTCAAATCCGTTCTATGACTAAAGTAATAATTTTATTCTCGTTACATTCCCCCAAAATTATAATTTTGAGAATTCCCCTAATGCCCGTTATGAGGGACCTAACGTTCTTCTCGATCAGATCCTATGTATGCAACATCCTGAACAGTAATGACGCTGGAAAGAAGCGCGGATTTGACGGATTAGTTCCTTACCTTTGCTGCGGCAAATCCTCCTGCGGCGGAAGAACTCCGCACTCCCACGGCGAAAGAAGCTCCTCTTGATACAAGCATGCACGCTGCAGACAGCACACTATAGTCGCATCACTTGATAGGCTTTAGCAGGCTTACACACAAAGGCAATGGGAAACCCAGTGCGGTTTTACGGAGGAATAACGGGTCACGGTATGGGAATGTTATCCTTAGTTGAGGACAAAGAAGGTTTGCAGAAGTTTTCTGTCGTTGCAGTTTATCACGTAATAATATGCGTGGAGACTGAGACACAGGATGAAGTCGGTAGATTTATAAAATAACGAGCACTTGTTACACTTTGGAAAGACGGAAACGTGAAGACTAGGTGGTACTGCTGCGATGACACCCTGCAACGCCCCTGAAATGTAAAAATATAAGCTTTAAAATATAATCTTTAAAATCTCTGTTATTCAAGCTATATAAAACACGCATATAAAAAAAATTACTCATGTAAAATACAAGTTACTATATTTCATTGGTACATATTTCACGTGTAATTCATTTTATTGCCTCCACGAACCTTTTTCGACACTTTTCCACATTTTTCTATTTATTTGTATTTTATGGGACTAATAATGAAGCAGTTCCAAAAGGATGATCATAAGTAAACCTCTCCTTCCACTCCATCATCGAATGATCTCCATGAGTGAATAGTATAGATCTTATGATTAAGAAAATAGGTCCTGGTTTGACCGAAATCGCCTCCAATTTTGTAGGCTTCCGCGTTTTATCACAAATGTAATAGAGGTCAAAACCGACTTCACGACAAAATAAAATAAAACACATTCAAACAAATAAAACATGACTTATTGACCCGATTATGCTTCCTAGGAATATGTCTCGCCACGAAGTTTTCTCTTCGAGTCTGGTCTGCGAAATTCAAGTGATGGCAACTCGAAAAAAGAGGATAGAACCTTAAGTCCCTTTTAGGAAACGTAACGACGAGTTCAGATTAAAGAGATAAGCCCTAACCTCCTACATAATCGATACTAGTATCAGTGACGTTAAATCTTTCTTAGAATTTGGACCTTGAAAGCATAAACGTATTCGGACATTTTAAAAGTGCTCGATAATCTCGTCTTTTATACATGTAATACAAAATTACCCAAATCAGATATTCAATCAACTTAAAGGAGTTGTCCCATTAAAACACTGGTCGCCACCGCCGCATCCTGGAGAATAAAACTTTCCTATTCAACAGAATATTTTTTTATTAACAACGCTCTGATACTCCCCTGCTTCCTAGCTCTTCTTCCATTAAAAATTAGAATTTCTTTGCACTGCTGTAAGTAAACACTTTTTGACCATTGGAATATTTGGAAAATGGAACAAAACTAATTTAGCGATCGCATGCGATGTGAATCAGTCTCGCGTAATACTGGGGCAAGCTAGCCGTATGCTCGCCAAACCTGCTCAATAAAACTTGTTCCATAACTTTCCGATAGCGAGAATAAAACTCCAGGTCTTTTCAAAGTGCTTTTTATGAGAATGGAGGCTGAAGAGCTATGATAAAGTTTGTCTACCAAATTCAATGGAGGTCCGTATTGAACTATTTGAACTACCTCTTTAATTTCGAACCCAAAGTTCGAACCCTCAAATATTTTAATGTGGAACAATTAGTCTGGCTAGTATCCATCACGTAAGTGCATGTTACATTAGGAACATTTTCGAGCGAGAGAACCAAATTTCAACGAAACACTCAAGTCGATTTCTTTTCTGCCCCCGACCATAGGAAAATCGATAGGTTGGCCGCCCTGCCTACGCCTTCCCTTTACCTTGACCGTTGGCCAACACCAATCTCTCCGTCAAAATTTATATTTCTGGCGTCCATCATTTTTTCCAATCTCTTCGCGCTCGCTCGTCTGTTTCCCTTCCTTCCTCGCAAGTACGTCTCTCCTTCCCTCCCTTCCATCCCTCTCTCCCCTCACCACACCTCCTTCCGACGACCGCACGCACACACACACTTCCGAAACTATCTAACGACCAAATGCGTTCCCGATCCTATAAAAGATTCCCCCAGAATCTATACCCCCCCCCCCCCCCAAGTCCTTAACTCACTTTCCCATCCGCACACGCATCATCCCTCCTCCTTCACCGTCCTCTTACAACCAATCACCACGCCCCATTTCCCTCCTTGCCGAAAACCAACCCTTTTAAAAAAAAACAAAAATTCGGCACGATGGATGGAACGAGGAAAAAAAAAACAACATTCGGTTACGAAAATTGCGAAGGAGCGATTGGAAATCCTGTATAGCTCTGGAAACGCGAATCGACATTTCCAACTCCTTCCTTCTTGATCCGTTATGCGATTGGCCGAGGAAATCGTGCCGTTTCGCTCAAGGTCGCCTAGTTCCACCCGGTTCCGTCCGGCAAAGATCGAACCCGTGTGGGAAAAAATATTACTCTCACGATTTGCATTGCAGATAAAAGATTTCACGAGCGGGACAGAGTTATAGAAGAATGTTTTTATACTGCCTTCGTTGAAGGAAAATTCTGGTGATGCGAAAAATAAACCACAGGAAGGATATTGCCATGGAAGAGGAAACATTAAGTTATAGATTTTGCAGGATTGTAAGTATACTCATCCCTCAAATATGGTGGATTCGCTTTACACGTCTTTGGTTTAAAATGGCTTTCTTTTTCCAGAACTGCGCGGCTTTATCACGGTTTTGAAATCTTCTCCGAGCGTTAAAAATCATTAAATATTATTTTGAAGGAAGAGGACAAAGGAAGAAATAGTGACTATAACGTCGCTAAAATGTCGCACGTTAAGCTCAAGAAGGCACCCAAATGTAACCTCTTCAATATCTAGTGTTTTGCGGTCGTCATTTGGATGCATATGATATGAATGATAAATCAGCTTTTAATCATATCTTCGCGTGCCGTAGATTGCTGCTCACCACTTCTTTGAACGGTCTTCCCAAGAAATCGCGTACCGCGCAAAGCGGGGAATGTGTGAAATGCATTTTAAGCTTAACACTCATTGAACACATACACGGCTATGAAATCAAGGAAGAGGAATAAAACTTTGGACTCAACATAGATTCGAACATATAGATATTTGCCACTTGCCGGACTGACGTTCTACCATTGAGCTCCCAAGACAAACGTAAAGACAATCGACCGGGCTTTGGTAGCTCAATATATAATCCCAGAAAATGGAAGATTCAGGTTCATTCTTTCCCATCTCTTGGATTTTAAAACCTTTCAAAGGAAAAATATTTACAAATTGTACAATCCAGAATTATAGTTAAGTAGTTGAAGATTCCACTAAAGACTAAATGTGCGTTCAATCCAGTATTATAGTTAGGTATTTGAAGATTCCACTAAAGACTGAATGGGAATTTCAGCCGAGCTAATTCAGCTTCGAATCCACATAAAAAGTATTGTTTACACGACGTTAACCATTTAACACCATAACCTAGATTACCAAACTATTATTCTGTCGCACTTTAAATTTATAATTAAATATACTGGTATTACTTATATTATTACGTGCATGGTGGTTTCAAATTTGTAAAAATACGCAAGGTCTACAAAAAAAGCTTGGTTTATTTAAACTTTGATCCGATGGGACACGTAAACCATACTATTTCCGTCAAAATTTCAGTCTCAAGGAGATTCTGAGTATCAACAGCACCCAATAGGAGATGTTTGTTTACTTTCATCGGTCTATTCTCGAAGGGATGTTGAAAGAGGCTTCCTCGAAAACATTGATCCGAGCCAGTGTTTTACGAGAGGGATAGCGTTGGTTGGACCTTAAACTTTCAAATATGAATCAAATCAGCAAAATAAATGTGCACATATTGACTTTGGAAAAAATTCGTAAGTTGCACATCCTGTGGAGGATTCCCTTCCATCGCCTTGAGAAGTATTTTTTAAGACATAAACATGTATATTTATATTTATGCATTTCCACAGCATAAAATGTTATAGTAAAACTTTGATGGTTTACACAAAAAGTAATAGGCTCGTAAAGCTTCTGCTTGCACCGCCTTCATTCCGTCATTTTTAGCTCATAAAAGAAATTCGTGAAAAGGTCAAATATGACTTCCTTAATTTCAAAAGTTCAAGGAAAACAAGAAGTAACTAAAAAAACATCGATTTCGATATATTTTTCACCGATAAATCGAATCGAACTACGGAGATCGATTAAAATTTATTCTCTTTGCACGTCCAAAGGCGAGTAACACTGTACCTACGTGAATGTTTCGCGACCCCAAAAATATGTTCCGTAATCATTGCTCGAGATCACGACATTTCCACTTCATACATCGACCGAGCTTTTTTTTTGGTATACCATTCACAGTCGAGAGCACGTCATTTCCCCATCCTCCTCTTTTCCCATTCCGATTTCATTCAATTCCCCCAACTACACCCTTTTCTACCATTCCGCCGATTCACTCCCACTTTCGTAGATTTCCTCCGCCAACCCAACCGCCCACACGCAGACGCCCGACGTGTATAACTTCTCTTCCTACTTCTTCCGCAGTAATTCCATTGCGGCTAGCCCCTAAAACGGACTGTCGCCATACGTCTCATTCAAAACCACCTGCCCAATACAGGTAGACCCAAATCAATGCCAGCGCCTCGCGAAATACCCTTCAAACACCGCAAGCCAACCCAACCCCCCCCCTCCCTCCCTCCCGCTCTCCCCGCCAACCACCCTCCATCTAACCCTTCCATCTTACCCCTACATCCTTTTCCAACCCCATCTTCCCCTTTCGTCCGTCATTCCCCTTCTTTCCACTTTACCATCTCTTCCTCAAATTACCCTTACTGCTCCCATGGAGTTATCTTTTTCACTCCCTCCCTCCCAGTTTGCCGCAGTCTTACTCCCCTCTTTCCCACCTGTGTTCCTCCATTTTATCCTCAACTCTTTGCCTGCACGCAAGTCTTACTTTTCCACATCTGTTCTTCTTCGCCACCTTCACCCCCACTTCCTCCCGTTGTCCTCCGTTAATTTCCTCGCATTCTGTTCATGTCCTCTTTCATTTCCTACCCTGCCTCCTTTCCTCTCACTTTTCCATCCTCTCTTTCCCCTCACTTTCTCCCTTCCTTTCCCCTTTAATCTCTCCCTCCATCCTTCCCCTTCTCCTTCCTTCCTCACTTCTCAATTTCGTTCGCTATCGTCGTTCATCTCTCTCTCCCTCCTTCATTCTCCATTCTCCCCTTCTTCCCGCTTTCCTCCCTCTTCCACTCCATACTCCTTTCGCTCCACCCTCTCCATCTCCTTTTCCTTCTCCGCCTCCCCTTTTCTCCCCATCTCCCCCCCCCCACTTTTTCTCCATCCTTTCTAACTCCAGTCTTTCCCTCCAGATCCCCCTTTCCCTCTTTCTCTCCATCTTTATAACCCCTTCCTTCGCTTCACTCTCCCGCCATCCCTCTTCTCTTCATCCTCTCCGCCACCTTTCTTAAATGTAAGAAGGGATTATATAGGCTCAATTTTGCCCTCAATGAAGTCGTTTGTCTGTCTGTCTCTCTCTCTGTTTTTCTCCATCCTCTCCATATTTCTACCTCCTTCCTTAACCTCATTCTCCCTCCATCGCAACACCCTCCTTTCCCCCTTCCTATTCTCCTATTCCGCCCATATCCCAGCGGCTGCTGCCTCTCCCGTCCGTCTCCTTCGGTCACCTCTCCTTTCTCAACCATCCACTCAGAACTTTCTCTCGAAGCCCCGAAGACTATCAGTTCCTTTGTCAAACTCCTTACCTCCCTCACCTCCAGCAAAAAGGTTCTCCCTCCCCAAAACTCTTCATTCCTTTCCTCTCATTCTCCCTTCTTCCCTTTCCTCGCTAACATTCCCCGTGAGCTTTTCACATTCACTCAAGAGCGCCGGCAGTTGTCTCTCATTTCCCTCCGCAAGAGTTAAGCCAGTTGGGAGATTTTAGGGAAGACTTAAGGGAGTTTAAAGTTAACGGCCGTAAAAAAAAAAACAAAACAGGGGCTTGGTAAGGAAAAGTTATTCCGCCGTAGTCTAAAATAAAAAAAACGATTTTATTAAGGAAAGTTTGGTAGTATTTCAACGGAGACTTCTGTTTTACTTTTGACAGACTATAATGGTACGCGCGGCCTAAGGATTCCATTAAAATTGTATAATTTCTTGCGGTTCTCGCGGCTGCACATTTTTCGTTCATTCCCATGGCCATTCGTAACTTGCGCCAAGTTGACGATTTAGGTATCTTTAATATCCTTAAAAAAAAAAAGGTTGGTGAACCTAAAGTTCACCTCGGCTGAAAATCAGTCGTCTACAGCGGAGATTCGCTGATAGAAAATTACTTATACGTTTTGAAATTGGGAATTTTTCTACCTTATTCGATGAGATATTTAATGAGCGAAAAAGAAGAATTTTGACGTTAAAACGTTATCCTTTGTTTCGCCCTCTTCAATTTCTCAGCCAATTTACTCCTGTTACTCAAGGCTCTTTGAATCGACTCATTTTGGCTAAGATTTCTTTTGGTTCTGTCAAAATTTTACTAATAAACACACTGTTGAAAATGTTTGAGAGTTGTTCCTCATATATGACCTAATGACTTTCTCATTGTCAATACGCACACAGAGCCATGCTCTCAGCGAGATTCGAACCCGCGAACCTTGCAATGGGAGAAAAATACATTAAAATCCTATACCAGGGAAATGCATTATTAGAATTAGGTAAAAGTGAATTATTGTGATCAACTTATTTCACACTACTTAATTGTTTATAAATTAATTGAAAAAACCCCGCAAATATTGCGTGGGTACAGCTAGTACGTAAGATGAAAACTCTAGTACTTATTTTTGAAATTTCTAAAAAGCTATTCGAAGAAGTTGCAGTAATTTAATCTTATTTAGATTGAGGTTTGACTTAGACACAAATAAATAATTTATATTGAACTTTAAAACAACTTCACACTGTGATTTATAAGTAAAGGTGATTATAAAATTGAGGAAATCCAGTCATTTGGCGTCCTAGCAATTGCCGATACCGGATTATGACCAATAATGAAGGCGAAAGTTAACGGTAACGATAAATCCAAGCTCTTAAGTCCACATTATAAAAATTCCGTAATTTGTCATATTCCAATCATAAAAAGTCGCGCGAGCACACGCACGCACACACTCACAAGCACGTTCGCTCACCACAGAGCTATAATTTACCATCAACTGCATCCCTTGCAATCAATCTCCACTCCTCTCTCTCTCTCTCTCTCTCAACCTCGTTCCCTCCCTCTCTCTCTTTCTCTGTCCCTCTAACTCCCTATTGATTCGCTCCTCCATCACAGCTCTTGTCTCATCCACCCTCCCTTTGCCTCTCTCTTCTTTTGACTTTCTCCTCTTCAATTCCTTTTCGTCTTTGCCCTCCTTCCTCCACATCCGCGTATTCTGTGAAATTACGGTCAATAACATTGATCATCCCACCGTTTTCCATCTTATATTTTTAGGTCGATGAAATGGTCTACATTTTCAAGACGATATGCGTCAATTGATTTTGTCGCTATAACCGTTTCGGCGAGAAAATTTCGTTCATGTTTACCTCGTTTAATGATGACGAATGTTTGCCTGTCGAAACATACATTTGCGGAATATTTTATGCAGTGTGATGCTGAGATACAGTGTGACCGTTTGTATTAAATAAACATCTATTGTCGCGGTCGTCAAACAGGTAAACAGTACAGACAGGTTTGACACAGAGGATCTTTATGGTGAATAATGTTACCGTAGCTTGTTTTCACGTTGATTTTTATTTTCATTCAAAAAATGTATTTTTGATGCATGTGGTAGCTCCAAATTTTATGACTATATTTTCGTTAATTTTAAATTGTTCGTAAACTGCTAATTATGAATTTTTTTTAATTTAACAAAACACATTCACAACTCTTTTAAATAACCCTTATAATAGCCAACATGAAGTTTAAGCGTCATTAAATTATAATAAAAAATGTAATGGCTGACTATATTTATAGAAACCTATTCATAGATATACTGGTTCGTTTGCACTTCAAACGATTTCGTGCATTAACATTAAATAAATATGAAGGACTCTCCGATAGTTAACATAGTATGTATTGGGTTCAGGGATTTTGGTGTTACGATGGAGAGGACAACAGTGGTTGATAGCAATAATGATACGCGAAGAAATGCATCCATAAACGAGAAAAAAATGTGGTTGGAGTCAAATTCAGGTAATTTCTATCGTAGTTGTGAATTTGTGCTCTAAAGACATACTTCTTTCCTGAAAAAATTTCTACCACAAAAAGTATAATTGCCAAAATGAAGTAATTCTTCTGTGAGCGCAATAAAATGTGGCAAAGGATACCGGAAGACACTTTTACTTAATCTAAGCTTGTGGGAATGACAGTCAGGGCCGGCCCAAGGTACAGGCGAGCCAGGCGGCCGCCTAGGGCGCCGTGGCACTGGGGACGCCAAGAGGGCGCCTGGAAGGACAATATTATAAGCATAGTTCTCTAAACAATACTCAAACACGAATACTCAGAAACAATGTATCACTATTTACATTTATAGTTCTTGATTAATTTGATATTTAGTTAACTTTCTTGTTTTCGCTCGGCTTCGTTTCGCCCCGACGAACTGCATCTCTCTCTCCATCTTCAGTCTGTCTCTCTTCTCTCTTTTTCTCGTTCTCAATTGTAATCCCCCCAATAATAAGGTCCCTCCTTCTAGTGAATCCAGTCATCAAATTTCTTAAACCTATCTGTGTTACGATGAGTCGATAAATTAACTTACTCGAAAGCAAATAAAAATTTCGAATCAGGAAGAGCTCATGTATTTGCGTAATCGATTTATATGCAACGAGATGGGTATGAATTTGAGTCAGGGGACGAGGTTTTTGCGTTTTATATCGAATTCTTTTGGACTCTATGTAGTATTAAATTCGAACGAGTCAGTAAGCTTATGGTTTAGCTTAGGCAGGGACGGCCAGAGGTACCGGTGAGCAGGGCGGCTGCCCGGGGAGTCCAAGTATTGGGGGCGCTAACCCTACCATCTATCTCTGCATTGCTTGCAAGTGGATGAATAATGGATACAAATTTATATCGCGGGGCAGGCGGGAATCTATATAAAATTCCTTTTATTTTTCATTATCAATCATTTTACGAGGCAATGAATAAATTAACGACCACTTATTAAAATATCTTAACAGAAATTTACGGGGGGGGAGGAGGGCGCTGAACCGTTTCTCGCCTGGGACGCCAAAATACCTCGGGCCGCCCCTGATGACAGTAAAAGTAACTTTCAATTAGCCGTATCTAATATCGAACCTTAAAACAACTTCAAATTTATCTACAAAAAATTATATGCTTAACAGTTTCATATATAGCATAACCATTAAAATTTTCATTGCTGTAGCTGTTCTGTCAGTGTTTCTGCAGTGTTTGATTAAAATGGCAAAAGTTATATTTTAGGAATGCTCTAATATGCTGTGCTGTCTCGTACCAATATTCATGTAATAACAATTGAAGGAAATTAATTAAATATATAATGTCTAAAACACGTCACGGTGAGAGATGTTCGACATGAGAGCACTGAAAAAGGTTAACTACAGATACTTAGCAATCTCATTATAATTACTTACTGTAAAGCTATAAAATGTATTTACCCCTCATCAAATAGGCCAAAACCATATTCTGCCTTTACAATATTTTAACATTAAATTTTTTAATTAAAAACCCATTTGTCCATTGAACGATCTTAGCGTTGAACTCTTAGAGTGCCCTGACGTCGCCGTGATGTTATGAGGCATCGCTTTTCGTTGAAGGAACCCGATACTCAAAACCTCTTACCGTTCCAGGCGCACCCTTCACAGGGCCCTCCCTCATACTGCTATACGCCTTAAATTCTTTCCTCCCGCGTTCATTTGCATCCCTCTCCCTTTCCCTCGCCCCCCCCCCCCCCTCTACCTCTCTCTCTCTCTCCGCGCCCTGAACCGCGTCAAGGTGGGAAATGGAGCATCGCTCCATCGTAAAAGAAGAGAGACTAGGGACGAAGGGGTTCGATGCGTTCAGTTTTCCGAGGGTTATTTTCGTGATGGAACCGAGGTAGGGTTTAAAAATAAAATATTCAGCGTCGTTCTTCAAAATAATAAAATTCGAAAGATCATCGCGACGTAATTGAAAAACGGTAAGCTAACTTTAAAAAAGTCGTGAGTCCTTTCTTGTTGTTCGCGTCTGAAATACTTTTCTATTTTTCATTTTCACTCGTGGCTTTTATTTCATATAAATATATCGCGGCTTATCAACTGATTAAGGTTAATTTTAAAATAAATTAAACTATGTTCAGGAAAATTTCAACGAGCGGAAAGAGATTCATTTCTATTTTTGTACATAAATGCCTTTCAAAGCGACAAAATTGATTTAAATTTTAATTTTCACACATTTATATTTTTTATGTTTTGAGACCTTGGCATTTAGCATTTAGAACTTCAATACGGAGTGTTTCCAATTATAGATATTAATTCCTATTGATTTGTTTCAATTCTTCAGATCTGCATAAAATATTCCTATATTCTGATCGAGTGTCAACGCAGCGCTAATACTTTCATCTCTAAATTAGCAATTTACTAATAAAGGGTCGATTTTTATTTTCTATGTGTGTATTTTTTAAGCATTAATGACCGCATTACAAAGGAAACAGTTTCTTTTTAGTTTGGATTTGCATACAACAATGCGTGCGTCAAAAATTTTGCTACAGTCTATGATTAAGCATCAAGAAGCAGATGTAAATGAAATTACATTCTCGCGAGAGACTCTTGTATTTTTAACTTCATTCCGAGTTAGGAATTCACAACGGAAAAAATAACGTATTTACAAGACGAAAATTGAAATTTCCGTTCACGTGCGTTGCATGCGACGGCACACAACCGCCTCCACGCATGATAAGCTGAAAAGTAACGCTCGCATGCGTGCTTAGAATAAATTTCCGCTTCCATCTAAAATTAAAAACCGTCTTTGCAACTTCCTAAGCATTTTTTTTACTGTCAGAAATTGGGTTACATGCAAATTAGATTATTTTTTACTACGGCCTCAATTCCAAAGAGTATTGCATGACGCGATCACAGTAATAAAAAAAGCTTTTCAACAAACATGCAACTCCTTCGGGGAACGTTTTAAGGATCCCGATGATGTGGCTTCTGCATCACAATGCCTATTAAACAAACATACTACTCTTAACATTATACGCCCTTGGAATCCGGCTTTATTTAGAGAAACGCTTTATTTTTCCAAACATCTCGTTCTCAGCAAATTTCCAACGTCTTCTTTCATCGAAGAAGATTTTAAGAAGTGTTATTCTATTTCTGTTTAATACTGTATTCCAATCGTCCTTCCATCTGTAAACGATCCTTTATCACAATGAAACCGGGCAAACTCAATTATTACCATTACCATATAAATTCTAGAATACTCTATTAATTATAAACATCAAAGAATTAATTAATATTTAAGAATCTCCGATAGCTATATATCGGGGATACCTAAGAAAAGTACTTACTTTTCAAATTTTTTATACTCAACTGATTATTCTGGATTTTATTTCCCACCGCTAAACGAGCTCGTTAACTCTGTAGTGGATCCCCAAACAAATTAAACTACTGCGAAGTATCTTGCTAGTATTACACGAATAAAAAGAAATTTATATAAATAACATGCGATGATGATTATAAGAATCCGTGGTTTTGAATTGTAAATAAAAAATCAATATTGTAGCAGTATATGTCATCTCAATAGTAATTCAATCCAAATTAATTCCTCTCTTCTCTAAAATCTCTCATACTTGTTCGTTCCGTGATCCAATAACAGACCGATTACACAAATATCAGTCACCATTTAACGCCTAAATTTGGTACTCATCTTACTGTTTTAATATAATTAGTGACTAAGGTGACTAACAGCTACAAATCTATAATTTTTATAATAAACGATCGGAAAACAAAGCATCGACCTTCGTCGGTGACCTATCGATCTCTGATCCTAAAATAACATAACGGAAACACATGTCGATTAACCTCCACTGAGAACGACTGCTTTCTAGAAGAAACGCAAATACGCTATTTCCAACTGTTTTGTGGCCGTTAGAATCATATGTCGATTTCAACACATTGGGAGTAAGAAATGTAAACTTGCAGCTCACCCAAATAGTTTCAAACTGTGCATTTCATAACCAAATTCATGGAAATATAAAAATATACTTAACTGACAGGTAAAATTTAAACGAACGTGTTGTGAGGAGAAATTTGATCTATACATATCCGAATAAATAGCCATCCAAGAAAATTATGCGGATTAAGGTAAAGTTTGGAAGCATAGAGAGCTTGATATTGTAAAAAAAAATTAAAGTAACAACTATGTAAACCCACGCGATTCCATTACTCCACCATAGCAACCAAAGGTCATTCAACCGGCCTCCTTGTTACCGAGGCAGAAAATTATGACGAAGCATACGCTTTTTATTTACGTCCCATTTCGTGCGACACGCCAAGAGTAGAACAAAATCTCGAAAACACGACACCCGGCTAATCGATACTTGTCTTTTCACAATACCCATTTCCCTCTCTCTTTCCCCTCAACTTTTTCCCTGTTCCCTGTTTGAGACCCGGGTGGAGTGTCATCTCTCTCTCCCCTAATAAAATAGGGGTTGAGGTCCTCTCCAATTTCCACACCCGTTGAATTCGTACCAAGCCGCGCCTCCGTCACATCCATACCCCACTCTACCCAGGGAAACCGTTCCTTAGCGTACTATTAGCCCACTCCTTCCAACTCCTCCACACACCACTTCTCTCTTCAGGCCCCTCCACAATGCTCCTCGTCTTTAATGAACGCCGGTTTCATCACACCGGAGTGGATGCGGACGAAACTGCAAGGTTAAAAATCGGAATTTTTTTGAAACCGGCTTCTCATTTGCAAATTTCCGAGCTTATTTTTTAATTAAAATTTTGTGTATCCTAAGGTGTAAATAAATCCATCTTTAAGTACCTGCACGCACGCGCACACGTGTTTCTCTATCCTAATTACTGAACATTGAAAGAGAACAAACAAACATAGTTAAGATACTAATGTGTAATAAAACAATGGAATAAAATTAACTACATTTACTTTTCCGAGATAACTCGGGCAAGATATTTCCGAGCGCATCATTCAATATCTATCCATACATACTGGTTGGCACATGGAGTAAAAAGCCTGTCTTTTGTCATCAATCCAAAAAACCTGGCACTAAAGAGATTAACTAAAGCAATAAATCCTGGCTGCTATCATTCCTTTGAGCTAAATTGATTGAAAGCGTAGTTATAACAAAGAATAAATGCGAGAACAAATATAAAAGAAGCTGGATTTCTATTAAAAACGAGTACCTAAGTTAAAAATATAATGAACGAACCGGCAAATATAAATTTCTTCTAGCTATCTATGAATACAAGGAAGAACAATACTTGTTAACAATTACATTTCACTAAGATATAAACTAACTCTAGAAATAAATTACTTTCATGTTCACAAATGTTAGGTAAATTTAAAAAAAACAAAAAATCACAATTTTTTTACTTTACACAGACAAATTTATCGCAATAACGTTTAACGTAATTAACTGTAATATTATGCACTGATAACATTACCAGCATAAAAACAAATTTCATTCAAATGCTGGCCATCAAGAGGTTATACAGAAATCATTTATTCTAACGTCAGGTAAATTACCATTGATTGCTTCTGGCAGATGATTGTAGTCCTTACAATTCATCTCTTAGTCGAAACGAGCCATGGCTGCGGCTAAAAGTCCCATTCCCTGATCCGAGATGCGTACGTTGTTATGAAGATAATCAGGTAAAAACCGAATAAACACTTCACGATTTCAGAAAACCTTTCGCGTAAACACGCAGCTTTAAAAAAAAATATGAAATCGAAATCTAACTTTGGATCCTCGCTTTTATTCTTATGAAAAGAGTAAGGTCGCGGACAACAGGTTCAGAGGGGGGAGGGAAGGGCAAGAGAGAGAGAGAGAGGGATATGGAGAGAAGAAGAGCGTTCCCTTTCCTAGGACCTGGTGCTTAAATTGCTCAATCAATCAAAACCCATCTCGCTTCATTCTATTTCACTCCGAATAACCCCCTCCTACCCTCTACGTTTTCCTTCTCCTTATCCACTCCGTTCCTCCTTTTCTCCCATCCCGATGCCTAAGCCCAGAGGTCCATTTGTCTGGGAAGAGTTCGGTTTTTCAATTACCCACCTTCACCCTCTCTCTCTCTCACTCACTCTCACTCACTAGCCCATTTTTACCCTTCCTCTCCCTCGTTCTCTTACTCCAGAAAGTTCACCATCCCTCCCACCTGCTCCCTTCCCACGCTTCCTGAATCTTTCCTCCCACTTCTTTTCGCCCTCTACTCCCCTTCCCTCCTCGCTTTGACCTCTCTCTCTCTCTCGCTCGCTCTTTCTCCATCTCTCCCTATCCTCTCCCTCCTTTTACCCCTACCTTCCTTTCTATCCCACTATCTCTCCTTTCTTTCTACCTCTTCTCCCTCTTCCATTTCTCTACCTCAGCCCCTTAGCTCCTCACCCACCCCCACTCTCTACTCCCTCTATTCCTTCCACTCTTTCCCCTCCCTCTCATTCCTATCTATCTCCACTCTATCTCTCCACTTTCTCCCACTCTCCTCTCATCCTTTCATACCCCTTTTCTATCTCTCTCTACCATCCGCCTCTTTCTCTCCCTTTTCTTCCCTTTCCCTTCCCTTCTTTTCTATTCCACTATATCCCCTTCCTTTCTCCCCCTCTACCCTTTACCGTTTAACCCCCTCCTCTCTTCTTCCCTCTCTCTCCTCACTTTCCCTCTATTCTCCCTTCTCTATTTCCCCCCTCTCTCCCCCTCCCCTCTTCTCTCATTCTCTCCCCTCTTCCTCTAGCTCCCTCTCTCTTTTCTATCTCTCTCGCCTCTCTCTCTCCCCTCTCCCTTCCTCTCTTTCTCTCCGTCCTTTGCCCTCTTTCTTCCTCTCCCTCTCCCCGCCCTCACTCTCTCTCTCTACCCATTCCTAACTCCTCCTACTCCTCCAGCAAATCAATATCCAAAATAGGCCGTCCTTCCCCATTCAACTCGCGAGCGAACCGTGGCCTCCGCGTTTAAGTGAGAGGGCGCCACGCAGCCTTGCCTCGGGGCGAACCAGAGTGAGGGAGGTGAGAGGGTGATGGTGGCGCTGGCGTGCGCAGAGTGAAATGGTGGAGAGAGCGGGGTGGTGGGAGAGGGGGGGGGGGGGAGATAGCGTGGGATGGGGCGAGCTGGGGTGGAATGCCAGAGAAAGGAAGTAAAAAAACGATGTCGTCGGGACTCTTTAAGCCTGGGTTGATGTGAACGTCCTCGCGTAGGGTGACGTGTCGTGCCCTCTCTCGGAGGAGACAGAGAGAAAGAGAGGTCCCCCGCCTAAGAGAAAAAAACGGATTCCCTTCACCGCCCGAGCGACGTAAGAAATGCTAAGATCGCGCTTGTTTTCGGGTCAATTTCCTTCAATAGGACTGATATTTTTTGTTTGTGTGTGCTTCGGATCCATTCTTCTCCTTTTTATGTCTCTCTCTCTCTCTCCCTCCCTCCCTCTCTCTCTCTCTCTCTCTCTTTCTATACTAAGCGGATTTTGGAAAAATTCGGCGGAAAGGCTAAATGGCACCTGGATAAAAAGCCTCTTTCAAGTATGTACTTGGTTAGTTTTTTTTATTTTTAGTAATCATAATGGAGGAGGAAAAAGAAGTGCCGGCCTTGGCTAAAGGTGGTTTTGTGTTCGCCTGATAAGGCTGTGGATTCGATCCTACCGTAGATCTGAACTACTCTACTTGTCATTGTTGCTATTAATTACGTCATGGGAATTGACCGAGAAGAGCTGCTTATGAGCTTTTGAAAAATAAATAAAAATCATAGGAAATTACATAGTTCTAGTTTGTCGTCCGACGATTTCACCGTAACTGCCGAATTTAACGAAACAATTAAGCTGCATAAAATAATCCATGCTGCATATGGTTAATTGTATAAATCGACTCATGATTAATAGCATACATCTCATATTTCTGTGTAAATTACATATCTTTTGCGTGAATAGATTTCATAAACGAATATTAATAATAATATAAAACAAGGAAGCAAGCCCCCACCCCCACCCCTTTTCTCGCTGTTTCTTCGTTCCTACCATGTACCTATTGGCTTTAGATTAGTTTAACGGGAATATGTTTTGAATATGAGTTTAATGAATATATTTTATAAGAGATGTATTTTAGGTTTTCACTAACAAATTAAGAAAATTAGTTGAATAACTCGATAAAAAATAAACTTAAGAGGGCTGAAATTCCCGGAGATTAAAAATGGCTGAGGTATAGAGCGTTAAAAAGAGAGAGAACCAGAAATAGGATTTTAGTAATAGTATATATAAAAAATATATATATGAATATAAATAAAAAATAATGATAATAAATTTTTAGTCATAACGTAAATATTCATCAACACTGAAATCCTGAGAAGTGTCAGGCTTCTAAGTTTATTTCTAATCGACTTATTCACAAAATTAGAGCGTAACGCAGCATGATGACCATTACGATTTTATAATATAGAGAGATATACGGGTAAAAACATAACCGTCAGAACAATACATGCATACGAAAAACTATTTATGAAATCTTGAAAAAATATGGATTTGTAATTTTCAAGTCATTTCTTACTAACTCCACGGATGAAAAGTAACATCAAACAAATACTGTTGAGCTACAATTGGCAGAGCTATATATGTATATGGAAATTAAATATTACATTTAAATTAGCATTTTTAATCTAAATTTACTAAAACAGAACGAAATCGTTTTTTCAGATCCAATCATACTTCATTCCTTAGTATTTTATTGCTGAAAGTGATTAAAATTTATTAAATTTACATTTCTTAATTAAAAATATCTGTGAAAAATCAGATGCCTAATAAATAACGGCGTACACGGAGCGATAATGTGAACTATTACTATATTTGAATTAAGTTAGCATCTATGTTTGGCTTACACTTGCAATTAAATTGCATTTCCTCGGAAGCGAGAAAACACATTTTACACATATCCTACACGCTTCAAACACCTAGAAAATGCAATTTTCATACTCTGCCTACGTGTTTCGTAAACAACTGCGTCGATTAAGTTTTCCGCTCATTACCCATAAGTGAATAAATTAAACGATGTAATTAAAATAAAACTTTAGATACAAGTGCTTAGCGTGCTATTGTAGGGCTTCGTAATTTGTTAAACGGCATCATAAAACATATATAAAAGACATTGTCATTTTGTCCCTTTGTCATGTATTGCTTTTTGAAGGTTAATGTCTCGCGAACGGCTGAACAGAATTTGATGAAATTTTCAGGATAGCATTACGGTATAACAACAAAACGTTTTAATGTATCGAACTCGAGATCAAAGACCCGGGTTCGACTCCAGGTGATAATTTTCATTTCCAATAAGTTAACACGTAAAATCGGATTTACGACGTGCAGGATTTCATTCTTTTTTAGATTAAAATTATAAATATTTGGCCTACAATCTTCGGATATGAACCATTTTTAAGAAAACATTATATAGTTTCTTATTCTGTTCATCTTTTTCCGCTTACATTTCGAAATTTCTCAATGTAAACGTTTAATTCACGCAGTTTGAAAAAAATCTTGCCATTTTAACGGGGTGTTGCCTTGCCTACCAATTCCATTGTTAAACCTCTATATCATATTGTTAATTAAATCCTTATGGATATAAATGTGCTTTGAATGCTTTTGATACGAGAGAGGGGGGGGAGGAAAGAGAGGTAGAGGGAGGAGCGAGAGGGTGGGAGAGAGAGAGGTAGAGGGGGGAGCGAAAGAGAGGGGGGGAGAGGGAAGTAGAGGGGGAGAGGGAGGGAAACAGAGGCAATTATTTTAATTTAAACTAAAGATAGCCCGTCAACAACAGAATACTCACTAGAAATGTTGTATATGACGAAATATTTCATATTTATAAGTGTGATATTAATTATTTTAAATGAAAATAATAATAATCTATCTATCTATCTATAATTCTTCCGTTGATATTTCATAATTCCCTAGATTCGATACAAGGAAATATTAAACAAAATTGGCGTCGCTCATTTTTGACGTATGCCGAACCTTTGAAAGCTATCCATTATTTCCGAAACTGCATTGTAATGTGTCACAGTCATGTCGAAAAAGTATACACATGATGAATAAAGCAACGGCTATTCCGAAGTGATTAATGCTCGGTGAAAACTCGCTGTAAGGGAATATTTCATTCAATGTTGAAAAGCGTTCAAATTTAGGTTCAACTAGTAAGTAAATTGATGAACTTTGTGTATCTTTTTACAAATAGGGTTGAATAAAACCAGGCGAGGGGGATTATATATGACATGATAAAATTTCCCAGAAGTGAAATCTTTGCGGTCACATTCTCTGTACACATACTATTCACTTTTTAAAAAATGTTTACGATATAATTCAGCTATCCTAAAATTCTCAGAAAAATATTAAAAACTTGATAACCCAAAATTTAGAAAAAATTTATTTATAACCCTTTGAGATGGTTGGGGTTTTCTTCGACGTACCTCCTTGAGGACATCTGTTGAGACTGGTTGATACTAGCATGGCTAGCCCGGTCCCAACCTAAGAAAATATTCCCTTTCTGAATAGAATATACGCCCGACAATTAGAAGACCCGGGTTCGATTCCAGGTCATAGCCGATTTTTTCACCTGTTCACATACACATTTCCCATCATTACAGCCTATGTCTATCGCATAAGGACCTTTGGATCATTCATTCCATCAATTTATAGCCAATATAATATTCAAGGAAATAGCACCATTTGAAGCGAATTAATCTTGTTAAAAATATGTTGACGCCATCGAAAAAATTTCCAGAATAAAAAAGAACTGCAGAATTCCGCATATCATCGGAAGTATAAAAATCCAGTTCCTTGCGTACAAATAAGGTCGTGACCCAGTTTGTAGATGTTGACGTAAATCGAGCTCTGGGCTCCAATGAAATGTATATTTGTTTTATTTTTTTCAATTACGACTAGTTTTAATACGAGAAAGGTATCCAGCGAGTGCAAGATCATCCAAGAGTGGTCCATTTCTTATGGCTTTCCTTTTTTTCATAGTGTCGCCATATGTTTATTCATCGACTTTGGTGGCGCTTCAAATTTTTAGAACTAGCAAGCGTCTCTTAGGGTGCAAAGAAAGGAAAATTTTCGCGAAGAATCGTGAATTTATCACTGTCGAAAATAAATTTTGGCGTTTTTTTCTCAGAAATTTAAACTACCAAATTTGAAATATTGTATAATATCAGAAAGTTGGTAAACCTGCGAATCGGAACTTGATTGCATCGAAAGTTATCAGGCCGATAAATGCTATGAACGACTCGACCTTTCAAAGTTTTTCAGCATATTATTTAGATATCTCTATGATTAAACGTGTCAAGCATTGGGAAATTACATTTCGATGTAACTTTAAATTTGTTAGGTGCATGCCTGATCGACAGCTGAATATGTCATTCATAAACTTATGTGCCCTTGAATGTGTTGGCATATCTTAATCTTTTAGTAGTTACATACAATTTTATTTACTAATATTATGTAGACCTACTACTTCCGGGATGGGCAAACTTTTGAAATGGGGGGCCGCATGCGCATTCAATATAGGAAGCGCGGGCCGCAAAAAAATTTACAGATTCACCTAGAGTATCAGTAGATAATTTATCAATTGAAGCATATATTTATAATACAGTTTAATAGATAAGTAATATATGAATAAGTTACATTTTGTATACTGCAACGGAGGAAAATAACTACCAACAAAAAAAATTGATTTGTCCAATGATAGACCCTGTAAATTTGACATGAATTATACCCGATTAAATATCATACGAGTATCATCAAAGAAAAATTATTTTACCTTTCACAAGATTTTTATGCTTAATACAAACTTCGATTTCACAAAAGCCTCGCGGGCCACATAAAATGTTCTCGCGGGACGCGGTTTTCCCACCCCTGTACTACTTGGAAAGTTGATTCGAAAGCTCCTCAAAAATGGCCTAAATAAAGATTAGAGAGAGAGAGAGATTTATTCTAATCCTATTTGCCTGGTTAATAAGCCAATATATCCTTCGTCCACCGAAGATTTTCTTTCAATTAATTATCTCCGCTACTTTTGCAAAAATTTCTCAACCAATAAACAGTCGCGAAGCATATTTACACAGGATAAGAATAATTTTTACCTGCTAAAATATAAACTTTGAACTCTGTCAGTATTCTCTTTTGCGGTTTCTTTTCTTCTCCTAATTAATACCTCCCCACAACTCACTTCCATACAACTTACACTTTCCCTCCCACTCTTCCACTCTCCCCAACCTACCTTTCCTCTCTCCCTCTCCTTTCCCTCCCTGTCTTCCCATTTACTTTACTTCCCTTTTCTCATTTTATCCGTTCCTCTATCTTCCCTGTCTCTCTCTCTCTCTACTACTCTCACAGTGTGTGCCACTATCGACTATGTTACCTTTTAATTGCCTAGTGTCTACTATGTAATATTGATTATATTCATCATTATTGTTTTATACTAAATTATATTATTCTGTTTTATTTTATGCTATGTATGCTATATTATTTTTCCCTCTGTTCCATTTTATATGTTTCATGTATATTTCCTTTTATCCTGCCAGATTTTTTAATATATCTTGTAAATATTATGTCTATATCTTTATATGAATTGTGATGACGGTATACAGTTGATCGTATTCAAGTTTTCTCCTACTGTACATACTATTTAATGTTTAACTTTTATATTTACTATCTAGGGGATTCGCAGGTTTTTCACACTCCCCTTCTCAGTGAGTGTTTTCCTGCGTGGGTTTTACTAGTTAGGACAAGTTTGTTCTTATCTAGGTTTTCCCCACAAATTTAAATCTGTCTCAAACATACCATTTCTCATTATGTTCGACTTTGTGGTCTAAATTTCGCCCGAATAAAGACGTGTATCTATCTATCTACTACCTCCTCAACCTTTCCAATCCCTCTTTCATCTTCCCTCTCCTTCCTCTTTCTTCTCTTTCCGTAACTTTCATCTCTTCTTCGCACTCACAGCTCCCTAATTCCCTCAGTTTCTACCTCCTTTTTCCCCTTGCCACTACCTCTTCTTCTATCCCCCAACCTCCTTTCACCCTATTTCACCTTCCAATTCTACCTCTTATCTCCCTCTCCTCTTTACTACCCAACTTCCGACTCTCTTCCTCACACTCCTTCAATTGATTACTCCGTTTTTTCTTCCTTTCTTCCACCTCCGCGTTATTTTTCACTTACTTGCTCTGCCCCTATCTCTTCCTCCGTAACTCCTACGTCACTAACGCACAATCTCATTTCTCCTTCTGTCCCTTCCTTCCTATTCAACCTGCCCTTCCTCTCTTCCTCTTCTCCTGCTCCTTCACATCGCCCTCTCTGTCCTTTTTCCCTTTTTCTCCTTCCTCCCTCGCTCCGCATGTCTTCCTCTCTCGGCCTCTTTCATCCTTCTCGCTTCTTCTCTCCCCCTCTTTCGTCCTTCCTCACCCACTCCCTCTCTCCTCGCCTTCGGTGCTTGTTACAACAGCGGAATCACACTCCATACAGCGAGAATGCATTTTCTAAAGCCAAGTTTTTTAACAGACGTCGCACCGTGCTTCCACGGCAAGTGCATTAGTTTCCCGGGCGCCTCTTCTTCGCCACCGAGAATGGGAGCGATAGAATGTGCCATTCCATGCATGCATCGCACCGAAGCTAAACTCCCATTTTGCTTCCAGAAAGGAATTCTTTGTCGCGCGCGCTATGCGCGCTTTGTGCTCAAAAATGCTATATATCGCTCGCAAAGGTATGTTTCGAATCTTTTATTTTTTTTTTCGACAATATAAAGCTATAAGTCACTTTTTTGAATGATATCCTAGAGGGAGAGACTTTCCTTACACCATTTTTTCCCCGAACTTGCTTTTTATACTTATGTATATATATCTGCACGGAATTCTGTCATACCCTCTCACGCTAAAGGAATCCTAATGCAGCTGACGGAATGCGTAGAATGTGGCAAATGCAAACCGTTTTTATTTTTGTAGGTCACTCGAAAGTACACCCGAGGATATCCTGCGTTATATTTTTAAAAAATACCGCAATGGTAACTGTGCGCAAATTTACGCCTTACCGTTTAGCTCTCTGAGGAATTTCGTTCTACAAATTTGAGACGCATATTTTAAGGTAAAAAATCCTCAACCTTCGTAATATAACGGCACATTTTCGGATAGGCTCGATACTTGTGGCACACCGAACCAAATTTCACGAGGTTGTGTGAAACGCTTTTATCACCCAGCAGTCAGCAAAAGTGGGAGAAATTACACAGGCCTGCGAAGACTTTGCTGTTTTGGTAAACATGTGATTTATATAAATATTGATGCGCTGAATTCGAAAATGGCATTCGTTTTGGCTTATCACGTACAGATTTTACACAACTCGATATTATATGGCTATTATCGAATCCTATATATGTACAGTGTTATACAATTTCGTTAATGCATTGAACATTGAATAGAATGTGATAAAAATTCAACACTACTGTCGTCCTAAAGTGTGATGGACTTAATGCTTCTGCTGCCTATGAATTATAACCTGTCATCAGCTATAAAACCTATGCCGCATGGACCAGACGTCCCGATTCTTACACTGCCGGCCGAGTTGGAGGATGTCGAATCCTCATCCAGCTCGGAGTTTACAGCAGAGGAGTATGTGTATTTCTCATCTGACAACGAAGACATATCTCCGCAGCTATTTACTCAAAGTGAGTTGAACGATTTAGTTCGGGACTTAGGTCTTACTTAGGAAAAGAGTGAATTATTGGGATCAAGATTAAAAGAAAAGAATCTATTAGCCCCAGGAACAACCTTTTACTGGTTTAGAAATCGCGAGAATGAGTTTCGGAATTATTTTAGAATGGAAGGTGAACTGGTTTTCTGCTGTGATATTCCTGCTTTGATTCAGCAGTTGGGAGAAGAAACCTACGACCTGAAGGACTGGCGTTTGTTTATTGACTCTTCAAAAAGGATTTTAAAGGCTGTATTATTGCATAATGGAAACAAATTTGCTTCCATACCAGCCACACATTCAATATACCTAAAAGAGTCATATGAAAATTTACAAACAGTATTACAAAAAATTAAATATAACGAACATGAGTGGTCTTTGTGCGGTGATCTAAAGGTTTCCGGGATTTTATTGAGTCAACAAGGAGGCTATACTAAATTCCCCTGTGTCTTATGTGAATTGGATAGTAGAGCGAGGGACAAACATTGGACAAATAAAAATTGGCCTAAAAGGGAAAGATTCATACCAGGAACGAAAAATGTGAAACATGCCAGTTTAGTTGACCCACAGAAAGTTTTATTGCCACCTTTGTATATAAAACTTGGTAACATGAAGCAATTCGTAAAAGCGCTGGACAAGAGTGGCTCGTCCTTCCGATATCTCTACCGTAAGTTTCCATCTGTATCCGAAGCTAAAGTGAAAAAGGTCATACTTGATGGACCACAAATTCGACAACTCATGAAGGACACCGAATTTACTGATACCATGAGTGAAATAGAACTTCAGGCATGGGATGCATTCAACAACGTCGTTAAGAAGTTCCTCGGCAATGTAAAAGATCCCCAGTATGAAAAAATCGTGGGAAATATGTTAGACAAGCTGCAGAAACTGGGATGTAACATGAGTTTAAATTACATTTTTTACACCCTCATCTCGATTACTTTTCCGAAAATTTAGGAGCCCTCAGTGAAGAACAGGGTGAAAGATTTCATCAGGACATCAAAGAGATGGTGTGTCCATGATGGCCGACTATTGCTGGACCTTAAAAAGAGAAGTTACTCGTCAAGAACATAACAGGAAATCTATCGAACGCTCATTTGGAACAAAGCGAAAACGGAAACATCCTGACCCTAATCATCCTATTTAAAGGTATTTAAATAACTTCTTACCTTAGATGATGTTTATATGGGGCTGTCAGACTATACTACTCCATGTCTCTGTACATATACATTCATAAACGCATGATTTTAGCGTAAATTTGTTTTGTAATTTCTGAAAAAACTGACGTGATACGGAAAAACGGGCATTTGATTTGAATTCAGCATGCTCAAATTAATAAAAATCACATATTCAACTTGAAACAGCAGAAAAAAATTCATTTTCGCAGGCCTGTGTTATCATCATTCCCACAAAGATTAAGTAGATTTGCTGAAAACTACGTTTCAATTGTAACAGTTATCCGTATACAGGGCCTGAGTGAGGTGAGATGGGGCCCTGGCCAGTCACAAATGTGGGGCCCCACCCCACTCTGAAAGCCATACAAATATATGAATAAAATCAATAAAACATAAAAAAAAGATTTTTCAACATTTATCAAAAGAAACTTTGATATATATAACAGAACTTATTTACATTACCGATTACAATGCTTCACAATTTAAATATAATTTACATTTATTTGTGATATCATTTGACGACCTGTATAACGTTACCCGAATTGAAAATTGAAACGAATTAAAATTATTTTTTAAATGCTTTTCGAGCTTTATTTTTTGCAAATTTCTTTATTATGTACCGTTGAAAAATCTATTGTCCGCGCAACGTCAGAATTTACGTGAAGAATTGATAGCCCATTTAGCCTTTCTTGAGACATTGTAGATCTGTTAAAATTCTTCACTCTCTTCATAACGCTAAAACTTCTTTCCGCAGAAGCAACCCTTCCCCTTTAACTGTTGATCGGTGCTTATTTATATATGTATATATGTGTGTATCATAAAACATATATAAAAGACAGTGTCCCTTTCTCATGTAATGCTTTTTGACGCTTAATATCTCGCAAACGACTGAACCGAATTTCATTAAATTTTCAGGATAACATTATGATATAACAATAAAAAGTTTTAATATATCGAACTCGAGATCAAAGACACAGGTTCGACTCCAGAAGATAATTTCCATTTCCCATAAGGTAACACGTAAAAGGGACATTTCGACGTGCAGGCTTTCATTCTTTTTTAGATTAAAATTATAAATATTTGGCCTACGATCTTCGAATATGAACCATTTTTAAGAAAAAATTATAAAGTTTCTTAATTCTGTTCATCTTTTTCCGCCTACAGTTCGAAATTTCTCAATCAAAACGTTTAATTCACACATTTTGAGGAAATCTTGCCAATTTAAGGGGATGTTGCCTTGCCTACCAATTCCATTGTTAGGCCTTTATATCATATTGTTAATTCAATCCTTACGGGTATAAACGTGCTTTGAATGCTTTTAATACGAGAGAGGGGAGGGGAGAGAGAGGTAGAGGGGGGAGCGAGATAGAGGGGGGAGCGAGAGGGAGGGGGAGAGAGGGAAGTAGAGGGGGGAGGGGGAGAAATGGAAGTAGAGGGGGAAGGTGTGAGAGGGAGAGAGGGTGTGAGAGGGGAGGGAGAGGGGGGGAGAGGGAGAGAAAGAGAGGCAACTATTTTAAGTTTAACTAAAGATAGCCAGTCAACAACAGAATATTCACTAGAAATGTTGTATATGACAAAATATTTCATATGTGAAAGTGGAATATTAATTATTTTAAATGAAAATAATAATAATCTATCTATAATTCTTCCGTTGATATTTCAACGGGCATTACACTAGCCTCTTTATGTAAGCAGCAGTCCCTCGATTTTCGCGAGTTTAACCCTAGAACCACCAACAGATAATCTGATACGCACAGGTCCAAGGAGGGTTCGGGGGGGGGGGTCCAAAAGTGCCCACGGTATTTTTTATTCCTACAAATTTTTACTAGCAGCTATCGTTTATTAAATAATTTTATTTTAATTAAAAAGGGTATTAATGCATTAAAAAGTATTTATTTACTAAGTTTACATTATAAACTGTGTTAAATATTTCTTTTTTACACGCACTAATCCTCACTATTGCACCTTGCGCATACAATTTTTTTGGACTAATTATTACTGTTAGGTGCATTAATTTTACAATACGCCTGGAGAAATATTTTTTGAGAACCCATGATCTAGAGAGCCGGCTTTATTTTCTTACTGCTTTTCTTTAGCAATTTTTTGCTTGCGACGATCCACTTCTATGAATTGCAGCTAAGTCAAAGGACTCAAGTTGGTAAAAATTTCAGCCTGGTATCGAACCCGCTAAATGGCGTTTGCATCATTCCTCTACGACAAACGGTTCATGAGATACGGAGTCATGATAAAACGAAAATCATAACCTTATCTCGAACCCGGGACGCTAACGGAAAATATCTTTTACTGGAATCTGCTAATAAATAGTAATAAAATGGCATTCGGTATTACAAAATTAAGTTACCTGAGGTAGAGTTGGGAACAGACTAACCCGAAAAATTCTACATAAGAGAATTCTGAAGTCATTTCTCCAGGAGATTACATTAAAATGAAATACAAATATGATGAATTGCAGGTGTAAATCGAGAACATTAATTATATGCCTCGATTTATTTTGCGATAACTCTGGAATTTATTTGGAAAATTCTTTCAAATACAAGCCTAAGGCCGGCCGCACACCGACGCGTCAAGACAGAGACGTAAGTCTGCGACGTGACGCAAGGAAAGGAACACAATGGGTAAATGAAAACCGCCGCACACTGGTCTTAGTCATGCCGCTGACGTCAGGATCATGTCTGAGACAAGCCCCAAAAGACACCGCGTGTTCCTTTTTCTGCGTCATGCTTCAGTCATCCTTTAGCTGTCATCATGTCCGAGGAAAAAATTAATGTAAAATTAGTGCAAGCGGTGGAGAAATCTTATATAATAAAATTGAAAGTCTGTCCGTATGTTCCTTATACATTCCCACGCCCTTTGAGCTATCGGGACCAAACTTTGCAAATTGACTTCATATGACTCTACGAGTAACATAGAGTACTTCGGATTTCCAAAATCGACCCGGGTTCGATTCCAGGAGACAATTTTATTTTCCCATAAGTTTACACAGGATTTTCGATTTTTCAAAGTGCAAGGTTTTTTTCCTTCATTCGTTAAAATACGTAAATATGGACCGATTTTCTTCGTTTTTGCTTTATTCGACGGCTAAAACTCTATACTATCTTATTCTTGCGATGCTTACATGTTACACTGTCGAATCATTCAGAAATACGCAATTGTTTTTGAAATTTTACGGATATTTCGTATTCTTTCCGACGTTGTCAAGGCGACCGTAATTGTTGCCTCCGATTCAATTAATGCCAATTAAACGTTCAAATAGGTGAAAGAATAGCGTTTTCGCTTCGAACTGTTGTTTAAGCATCGAAATTAATGATGTATAGCAACGTACATAGTTAAGGATAATTATTCTGTTGACTGCGTATGGGAAGCGTTTATAACGACAATTCATCGTGTGTATGCTGGAATCTAACCTTTTAGTAAGTAAAACCTTTATATTATACATCTGTAATGCTTACTAACGCACATTTATAATACTGTCCATAGAAGTCACTCGACATCAGTTTGTGGTTGTGAATAAAACGTATACTCTATACAAGTATTTCTAGGACGCCAACATTTCCCCAGAAAGTGACAAATACTTCTTTGGTTCGTAAATGACACACATACCGCACAGCAATATATGGGGCATTTGCTGTAATTAGAAGGTAAGTATGCTTCACTAAAGATTCGATTCCATTTGAATGTTCTTACAAGTTAAAATTCTTAAGATTTATGGATAACAGTGTAAAGGCAACTTTCTCTTGGTCACTTGGTTATGTGTTTGGCATAACCCGGGCATCGCCGGGTACTTTCAGCTAGTTTCCTATAATTTTTGATTATTCATTACCTGGGCATAGTAACAGGGATGAGCTCGAGAAAGCCTGGCGTGAAATATCTAAGGAAACCGATTAAATGGTAATTAAAAATTTTATATTTACTATCAAAATGAATGATTTCCATATGATGTACAGCCTCGAGTATACAGAATAATTAATGTCGCCCTTTTCCGGATAATGAAATAGTCTGCAAAATCTGCAAATATAGTCTGCAAAATGCCTTGGAGAAAGTGTCATGAGTTAATTCAATAAACATGTATTTTCTTTTAAAAATGTATTACAAGTAAAAATACCTTTTCCATTAAATTGACATTAGATATGTATTAAAAATACATTGAAAAAGTTTTTAAAAATATTTTTTCTACCTAAATTCTTTATATTATGTTAAAGTGCACCTGTTTTGCCAAGGAATAATTGCATTCGGTAATTTAAACCATGCGTACTTTAAAATTTCATCCTCACTCGAAGAAGTCATAGTGCGAACTGGCCAAGTGACGTTCGTCTCGTTGCAGACATGGTGTCGCTCCAGTGTGCGGGGGCTTGTCTGAAGCATGACCTAAACAAAAATTGACTATGTCTTGACGCGTCGGTGTGCGGCCTACCTAAGGGGGGTTTAAGAGTGGTTGCCTCATTTCATCATTTTTTGCCAAAATACATTTTGTGATACTTGCTTGAAAATCAATAGAACATAGGTAAACATAATAATTGACAATTAGTAAATTTTGAGCTGGAGTTTGATCACTCACTTTCACACAATCAAAGAAAGTATATAGCGTGGGCACTTTTGGACCCCCTTTGGCCTTTCTAGGGTTAATGTTCGCGGTTACAATGATTCGCAAAGAAATTATAGTAGCGATTTTCATTATTCGCCCAAGTTAATTTCATTTACTCGGATCCGCCAACCAACATCACGCACTACTTCCTTTGTTAAAGTCCAAGAGACTCAGCCCGATTCTGTCTAAAACGCTGTCACACATGCAATGAACGACTGCCCAAATGATGCTATACTCCCAAAGTGCCTCCATTTCTGCTAGCACGCGTGCGATTAACTGCAGTTTCTATTACTTTTTTGCACTTAACTACAATAATGTGGTTATACTATAGCTACAAAACATAAAACAAGCGAAATGATTGCTGAGAAAAGTGTGAGAAGAGCGAAAGAAATCCATTAAACCACTCCACAATTTCCCCATAAGCTTTACGTGTTATCTACCTATATTCGCGGCTTTTATGCTCGTGTCATTTTCCAGGGACGTCATCCCAGCGATTATGGGGGCTATTATGTTTAATTTTCCAACGCAATTTTCTTCGCGAGGCAAACAAGGGAAGACATATCCTGTTGAAAATCGCTCATTTCCGGTCACGACAAATAAAAATCATTGTAAACAATTTTCCCGTAGTAAATAACTTAAACTTACTACCAGTTTACCCGTACGTTGCGTTGTAACAGAATACGTTGCAGAAAAACGAAACCTAGTCACGAATCGGTATCACCTTATTTTCCCTTGCCTCTTAAAGAGCAAGAATTTAGTCTATTGCAAAAATCTTTAAAACTTAAACTAACCCAGGGATCGGCAACCTTTTTGACAAGAAGAGCCATTTTTTCAAAATTTGTATAGAACGCAACAAAACATGAGCCGCAGAGAATGTATAATGAAAGAATACGTATTAAATACCGTCATACCATATTTAATGAAATCTATTTATTTAAAATCTGCACACACACACCCATAAAATGATGTTTTGGAGATAATTCGTAAAAAGAACTTGAGAAACAAAAGAATGTTTTACGTAATTTTTTACTCAATGAAAATATAAATAAACATTCAAATGAAGCAAATAAAGAGATTCTTGCAGAAAATGAATCTAGGACTATAGATGAAAATGAGTTAGTTGAAAATGAAATTTTTACTCAACAGCTCATACTGGACCCTTTTATTGAAAACCATTATATTATTATCGACGGAGACTGTCATTGTCATAAGGTGCGGTTTAAGCGAGAGAGTGGTCATCGGGAGCCGCAGGTCATTCCTCAAAGAGCCACATGCGGCTCACGGGCCGCGGGTTGCCGACCCCTGGTCTAACCGACTGGGGGTGCCAAAATGTCTTCAGCAGGCTCTGGTCCCACCTAGACGGCTTTCAAGTCCCACCAGTGGGACGCCTCCCACCGATTGAGAAATACTGCCCTAGATGATTCGAACTCACGATCTTAGTCAAGTTAAACGTTAACCACCCATCTATGATACTATGGCGGGATAATAGCGCTTTTTCATTCAGAGAAATTGTTAAGGAGCGGTTCATTTTCGCAATACGCATTTTCTCCCACTTATCATTCCCTCAAATCTCGTTTCCGCCTTCCTGTCTCTTTCCCACTGTCTCTTTTCCCGCGATCCATTCCCCTTCCTGATTTTCCAGATCTTTCTTTCCCTTCTATTATTTCATCAACCTTTCCCCCGCCAATCTGCCACTCTGTTCTATTGTTCCTTCCTCTCATCAGTTTTTTGTCGGCGTCCCTTTCTCCTTTCCTTTCCTCCGTTTCCTTACCCATTTATTCCTCTCCCGTAACGAAAGCGCCGATGCGTAACATTCGAGGAGATCTTCGAACGATTGCGGCAAAGATGTAGCGCACGAAAACCTTGGGCGGATTCCTCTCATAAATACGGGAGGCGAAAGTCAAATCATACTGTCACATTCATTATCGCCGTTAATAACGAGGGCGATGGAGTTATCTTCGCGACGGAGAAAGGTTACGATGTATGTCTAGGGTTTCAATTCCGAGCGAAGCCTGGTGTTGAGTTCCTCTCTCGTCAAATGAAATTTTACGCACGCGTAGACGCTCGAAATTTTTTTAGACGGTTCGTTACGGTTTAAAATGATCAGAAACAGGGTTCCCAACGTTTTTCTTGTTCGGCATGCAATAGTTCCTCCGCGTTCGCGAAAGTTACGTTCCTGATAAAATGCGGGAAAATACGGGAATGAAATATAGGTAGTAAATGCTAATGGTGAAAATTGGCGTTGCGGAATTAAATTTGTTTTCGGTCTTCTCTTACTTTTCCCCACATTTGGTTCACTTCCAATTCGTTCTGTAAGTTTTTAACAATTTTGGAACCGCTCCTCTTGACGATTCCATAAAATACTCTAGAAAGATAAATCACGGGCCGCGCGAAATAAAAAAAAATCAAACTTTAAGAAAAGTACTATGGTTGAATTATATAAATAACCGCGTTAGTAAACACAAATCGCTTGCTTGACGAGGAATCCTAGCATCTTTATTGCTCGCGCACCATAACGCTCGTACGCGGCGAATGTACCGCGACGAGATAATTATAAGTCTGCAGATGAACACGCAAGTCTTATAATCATATCCATTTAAGAAGACGGCGCTCTGGCAAACATCTCGAGACGCTTCCCCAACACTCTTGAATTTCAACGGCAAAAGTACGGCGGCTGTCCAAAAGACTACAGTACGAGTCTCTTATCAACTTTCCCCCTCTCTCTCTCTCTTAGCGCGCATAGCTTTTCCTCTCACGATCTCTCCGACGGCATTCCTCCCTTACTCTTCCCCATAAATCATCCCTTTCTTTTCCGCTTCCCGACTCCCTTTCCCGCGAGAAAAACCTCGCACCACCCCCGATTCCTAACCCACCTCTCTCTCTCTCTCACTCTCTCCCTCGTATTTTCGTCGGAAATACCCTCTCGGCTAATGTGCGACCGTTTGACGACTCGTCGCTGCTGGCCCTGCGGTATTCACGTGAGGTGTCACATTGATTAAGAAGGGGAGAGAGAAAGAGGGGAATGGGGGAGGGAAAGGAGGGGATGGAAAGGTGGGAAAGTTATGTAGAATGGGAGAGGGAGAAGGGAAGGGGAGAAGGGAAGGGGAGAAGGGAAGGGGAGAAGGGAAGGAGGAGAAGGGAAGGGGGAGAAGGGAAGGGGGAGAAGGGAAGGGGGAGAAGGGAAGGGGGGAAGGGAAGGGGAGAAGGGAAGGGGGAGAAGGGAAGGGGGAGAAGAGAAGGGGGAGAAGGGAAGGGAAGGAGGAGAAAGGGAGAAGAGAAGGGAAGAGACGGGGGAAGTGAAAGGGGGAAGAGAATGGGGAAGAAAGGGAAGGAAAAGAAGGGAAGAGGCAGATGGGTAAAGGGAAAGTGGGAAGAGGAGGAAGGGAAAGTGGGAAGAGGAGGAAGAGAAAGCGAGAAAAGAAGGGGAGAAGAGGGAAGAAAGGAGAGGAAAAGAAGAGGAAGAGAATAATAATAACAGTAATAATCCGTCTTTATTATGAGCGATATTTAGACAATGATGCCCAATCTTATATATAACTCATACGAACACAAACATCCATGTCCTAGGCGGGATTCGAACCCGCGGCCTTATTATCCGTTGGCTTACCACCAGTCTATGAAAGCCGAGAAGGGGAGGAAGTGAAGGAAGATACAGGGGAGGGAATGGGAGGAATAGAAGAGAGGAGGGAAGGTGGAGTGATAGGAGAGGGAAGGTGGAGTGATAGGGGGAGGGAAGGTGGAGTGAAAGGGGGAGGGAAGATGGAGTGAAAGGGGGAGGGAAGATGGAGTGTTAGGAGGAGGGAAGATGGAGTGAAAGGGGGAGGAAAGGTGGAGTGAAAGGAGGAGGGAAAAGGGAAATAGGGGGAATGGGGAGGCTGGGGTGATAGGGAAGGGGCATACGGTGCAGGGTTGTGTGGGACGATAGGGAAAGAGAAAGGACGGAGAAAAGGTTGTGAGGGTGGATCAAGAGTGGCAGAACTTAAGGGGATTGAATAAGGATGTTAAGGGGGAGGGCTTTTTTTTTAAAGGGAGATGGATCGCGCGGAAAGACGTTCTCGAAAATGAATGAATGCACAAAGGGAGCGGTGATGTTCCAGAAGTGATATGAAGGGAGAAAATGCGCTCCATGTGTTTGAGGATGGGGAGGATAATGGCGTCCATCTTCGCAAAGTCAATCTCAAAAATGTTTAACTTGTAGTTTTACGACGAATGCGTATTTTGGAGAGAGCAAACCAATCGGTTCAATTTTTAGTCTGTTTACGATGTTATAGTCACGTCTCATCATCTACCCTATCCCTGCCCCTTAATTTCATCTGCACATAACCATCACCTTCTTTTAAACAATCATCAATTCGTTTTCCCTTTATCCTCATAAGCCAAACGACACACATTATTCCTGACAATTCTGACATTAACATACAGTGGAACTTATATAAGTCGAATATCAAGGGAAACAAAAAATATTTGACTCATAGAAATTCGAGTTATAGAAGAAAAATAACATGAAAAAGATTTTGTCCTGTAAAATGAATTCACTTCGAGTTATGGAAAATTCGAGATTTAGACGTCCGACTAATACAAGGTCGATTGTACACACAACGACGGAATTAACGAATTATATGTGCTATCATTTGGTTTTCACTTCCAATGTAACTAGTATTGCGCTGTAATCCCACTGTTGATAAATGAACGCTCTTGAAATTTGCCGTCAAAGAGTAAATGAGAATAATTTCTTTAGTTAGGGGTACAGCAGCACAACCTGGAGCTGCCATTTATTTGCCAGTATTTCATAATCTGGGCTTCCGAAATAGTATCTCATTGATATCATCCATATTATGTTAATAGAAACACCCATGCTCGCAGCAGTATTCGTGCTCAAGATCTAAATTTTTGAAGCTATTTCCTAGAAATTTCGAAAACAAGGCCGGTATTCACGAAAAATGCAAGTAACAATCGTTGGAAAGAATCTGGTGCAGATAGAGTTTCTTCAGTAGAGACCCGATGTTCTACAATAGGGAGTTTGAATTCCTAGAGAAACTGGATCGGAAATATAGATACGTAAACAGGAGTGTTAGGTTTTAGTGAAAACTAAAGGTACATACAAAGATTGAGAAATCCTTTGACGAGACGAAAGTTATACTTTTCCAAAGTTACGCTCGTGATCACAGAAATCAGACTCGTTGTAGCTTACTGCTCTAAAACGCTCTATGGATCGGATAACGCAACTTTCAGAAGGCAGAGTTGTTACAGTCACGCAATTTCATGCACCTATTTTAGTTTCCAGGCTAGAAAAATTTTACTCCCTGTTAAGTGGCACGAAAGGTTCTTCAAATTCACAACATGCGATGTTTGAGAGAACATGAGAGCAGTATGCGCGACATTACATGTATCTATAAATTTATAAAATGACTAGCAAACAATACATTTAAATAGAAATTTTATATATTTCAAACCGAAAATTCTGTTACTATTTTTGCACGCTATAGAGTACGGGTGTGAATAGATAGCAAACATGTTGTAAATATTCACGGAATAAATTCGACACGAAATTTTTCCTAACAATGACATAGTAAATAAAGATTCCATATTATAAATAAAAAGACAATCTAATCACAAAAATGACCAAAAGATCTCTATCGCTTTAAGCTAGATGAAATATAAATAAAAATAAACTGACAATTAATACAAAATCAATAAGCTTTTCGAATACGAATGATTAATAAAAAAACTATATATTTTCAACGAATAATTGTGAAACTAATATAATAAGAAAATTTAGGTGACGTTAATTACGAGTTAAGAGCATCATTTGCCCCGCACGATTTTATTTCACATCATAAAGCACATATTTCCTCTGCGCTGCCCGAAATACAGCTCGACCAAATAACCAAGTTATCTCACGGCTCAAAAGACGACAAAAACTCGGGACTAAAACTAGAACGCGAGCGTTTGCTCTGACCTAATTTCATATATACGATTTTCGTTTACTTGCGGTCGGGAGCCGATAATTTACACCACGCATTTCTCCCCACTATATTTTAATGCTAATGCTACGTACAAACTTAAGCCGGGAATTTGAGCCGTCCATAAAACGAAGTGATGCCGCAAGGAAGTTTTCGTGGAGTAGGAGAGTAAGCAGGATTAAAAAGGGATGCGAGAGAAAGCCAACAGATGATGGGTCGAGGGATTTGAACAATTTAAGACGGCTCTAAGCCTAGCGAGCCGAATTTTGGAATTGAATCTCCGAAGGATTATCTGTGAGAATGCAACAAATAGAGGACTCGACAACGATGTGCTATGATCCGATGAGATAAAAGATTGCCCACTACAGTTAAAAACAAAACGTTAAGAGTAATGCGTAGTGTTGCCATTTCCCACTTCGAGCTTTGCGGGGACGTCTTTCTTTTAACTAAGGTTCGCGTTATTCTGGAAGCTCTATAACAATTAAAACAAGTTAGGAAAGTGTACAACGTATCACAAATGGGCGCGTTTCGTGCAATGGAGTAGTAGAAAGAAATTATATACCTGTACGTAAGGGAAATTGCGTTTTAGTTCTTTTCTTCGTCATAAATAATCTATTTTCTTCCTATTTAATAATATTACATGCACACGTAAGGAAATTAAACCTTTGTTTGTGAGATTGTTTATGTTAGCAACAATGAAGTAACTATTATGCAAGAAAATTTCTCTTCAACTCGAATTAAGATATTTTTGTTTGATTTTCTCAATAACGGCTACTCCTACGATAAAAATGCGTAGAAAAGGTAATACTCTTCTTTACCAGTTCTACAACTTTTATTTGAAAAATATTTTGATATGAGAAATACTTTACGAGATTGACGAAAATTTCATTTTTTGTCATCAGTAAAGTGGTACTCCTGATTGGCTTACGTGATTCATTATTGCGATTATCTTATTATATTTGGTTTTGTCCTTAATATCAAATTTCATAAAAATTCGTTCGGTAGAAGCCAAGAACGAACGTGGACGGACGGACAGACCGACGATAATAGGCGCTTACGCTGCAAGCGAAACGCTCCTAAAAACGCAATACGGTCGTCAACGGTCATTGTTCGCCGTCTATGGTATAAAGCCACTCCAGCCCTGTCATTTCGACGAACGACTAAATCGAAAATCACCGGCGCTGCAGTAAAGATTCCAGAAGTGGAAGATATAATCCTTTTAAAATATCAATACTAACGTATCCTACTTACGCACCCACATTAAGAATGGATTTATGAGTTTAAAACACTGCAATAATGGGGCATAAACTTCCATTATATGTACAAATTTTATTTTACCTTGGTTTGGAGTGATTGATTAAACATTCCTATTTGCAAGTTTGAGTTTAATTTGGGCTAGGTTGGCCACTTCACGAACGAGAACATTTGAGACCAGCAGTTCATCCATTATAGGTCTCATAAATATGGATACATCTAACAGACGCCACGATGGATAGACATGATCGTGACGATAACATACGTGAGATAGATGTAGGACAGAGCGTTATCGAGGATCTTTTCTTACGAGGACAATATGTCATCATAATAAGGTAGTCAAACCTGCACCGAATGCCACCCTCTAATTTAATGAATTTCAGTCTCAAATAAAGATAATAGTTTATCTATAATTTCTGATTGAACAATAACGAAGGGAAAAAAGTGATTCGCTTTGCCGCCGAACATTTCTAAGCAAGCGTGATAAACTTGCTATTTGAACGCCAAGATAGAGCTCTGCACGGGCCTGATTTTCTAGGCTCGGCCCGGCCCGTACGATGTAATTGTAGGCCCGGCCCGTGAGCCATTACGGTGGACCAGTGTGACTCGTGTGATTTTTAAAGACCGGGCCCGTAATTAATTCTAAAGGATCGGCCCGTACCCGGCCCGTGCAGGACTCGACGCCAAGATGCTGACGGAATGAAGTTTCACATTTTATGATTATGTAACCTTGCGAAACTTGTCGATAGCTCTGTTTATACCTTGCACCCTCGCTTGGATTGTGGCCTACGCTACATAGATAGCACTTTTTATATCTTGCATTCTATCCCGGATTGTGGCCTAGGCAACATACGCTACAACCTGTTTTAAGGGCTCGTAAATTTCAAATGCATCTTTTTTCACATTTACATGTAAATGCTAACCTAATATGCTATTTTATGTAACTGTAGGAAGTAATGGAATTAAAAAATAAGTTCACCTGCAAATCCATTTATTTTTAAAATGGAAGCACCAAAAATTACAGCATCTAGGCCCTGTGGCACTCTTATCGTCCATACAGTAATACTTAATGCAGATTATTAAAGAGTATCGTGCTTACAGTTTTAAACGAATCGCGTCAATCAGTCAAGTATATATACCATCAAAATGCAGGACACCACGGCGGCAGTTAGGGTCTAACGAAAAAATATCCCCGCCGGTTAATCTTTCTTACCCGCCGCCGGCATTACAAGGACACGGCGATGCCATTTCCAAACTTTCGATCTCACTTCCCCCGCATTTAACAACATCCCAACCATTTCCCCACCTGTATCCACACAGCTCCCTTAAACTTAGCTCTTTCTCTCTCTCACCCCTTCCCCCTCCTTTCTCCCATCCCCATCTCCTCTCCGTCTTCCTCTTCCCCCCCTTCCAACCTGCCGCAAAGCCTTTCTCCCAGCAGGACCTGTTGCTCCCACTCTCGTTCTTTGCCATCTGTTCCAACTAACTTGCTCTCTTCCCTCTCTCCTTCCTCCGCTCTCCCGTCGACCCTACTTCCACCTCCTTTTCCTTCTTACGTTCCTCCCATTCCTTCCTCGTTTCCTGTCCTCATTCCTTAACTTTCTCTTTCCCTTCCGTATATAAATACGTATATATCTCACGTATATATCTTACGTATATATCTTACTATAAGGCGAGGTTCCTTTCCCTTTTTAAAAAATCGGTACAACATACATTTTACAAACTTTCTCATTTACTAATGCGTCGTTTACTTATCTTTAGAAAATGAAAATCGTATGAGCCTGTTTTTTAGAAAATCCAATTTTTGTTCAAGTTGTCCAAGAATAAACTAGCCTTATATTCATTCATTGAGGAAAATGAAATAATATGAACTATGCAGTATTATTGAAGACGTAAACACAAGTAACTGTACGAAATTTGATCAAAATCGTTAGAGCCGTTTTTGAGAAAATCGAATTGTTGTTAAAAATGCGTTGAATAAACTACTCTTAATTATTGATCAATGTCAACCATTTCTATGTATACTCTGCTCAGTATGATAAAATGCCTAAGTACGAGATTTCATTCATTTTCGCTCTACCGTCTAGGCTCCAGAGCCAGTAACAGACAGACAGACAGACGGCAGTGGAAAAACCACTTTCGGATTCAGTGACACCTAAAACGTATATTTCCGTAAAAATCTCTAGGTCGAATTTTTTCGCGATAACAATACTTTCTCGATACTTCGTCTGAGAAAGTAAAAATCAAAGATTGGTAGGCGTCCCATATTCGGAAACGAAGAAATTAATCAGAAAATAGTGACAGTGAGTATACCTGGTTTAAATCACATTTACTTTGACACCGAGCACAGCGATGGCAATTTTTTAAAAATATTCAAATAAAAAATAACTCCAATAATCTTGTTTAATTTATTTATTTCAATGTGTCTTTAAAAAATTTTTTTTCGTAAAAATTTGCTCCTGTAAATATTTGCGGTTATCTTAGATTCGGGAAAATATGGCTTATATATGCAGTTTAAACAAGTTAAGAAAGTACTGCGGAAGCAGATATCATAAGGCGATTTTTTTACAAAAGATTGGAATTTTTATAATAACGAATTTCTTCCGTTGGTCGTAGTTTCATGTCAAATGCATTATAGTATAGCCAGCTTATTCCCACATAAAAGCACGATTGTTGAGGCCTAGAAAAAGTACCACTTTTTCCGATAAGAACTACCACTTTTTTGCAATGAAAACTAAAAATGTAAGCAAAATCTACAGGGATTTGAATCCCGTCTTCTAGAAATAAGAAATTAAAATTTCTAAACTTCCCGATGGTTTCAGTTCTGAGTTCGAATCTTGACGGGAAATAATTTAAAAATCAAATATATAAACCTCTACGCCGATGTACGTGCTTTCCTTACGGGGCAATAATGGGGCAAAATTAGACCCTGAAAATTGGAATTTTAACAATTTCGGATTGCCACATGTCAAATTATTATATTCGACATCTTTAATGTTTATTAAGACAAATAGACCCACCCATCTTGTTTACATTTACCAGAGCCAGTGCCCAATCATGGACGACTATACGTTGACTTTTCAAGGGTTTCTTTCTTACAAGATATTAAAGTCAACATTTCAGAGAGCTACGGACAAGGAAAAGTAAGAAAGGGCGTAATTAAAGAAGAAATTTTGTATAAAGTACTTTTGGATGCATATTCATTGCAAAATGATAATCTCTCTATATCGGGCGAAACATTGGTTGGTGAGCGTAGCGAGCAGGAACAATATTTTGAAAGGTCTACAATGAAAATTAATTTAATAGTATAATAACGTAAAACTTGTTTACTTCCTTGCTAACCATTTTGTTCTATTTTTTGGATCAGTTCATTGCCAATTGATTGACTTATTTCTGCGAGAAAGGATTTGCTCGTTCAAGTACACTGAAAACTACCATAACGTGTTACGTCTGGAAATATCAAAGAACATACATGCTTATTGTCTTTCTTCATGGTCATTACATATATAAACCAACATAGACCAATTTTTTGACATGGACAACTTTATATAGCCATATCCACAGCAAAGTCACGCCAGAGTGTGAAAATAAAAATAACTGAAAGTGTTAATAAACCAGAAAATAACAATAATATAATTCATAATAAAGTGTTACCTTAATTTTATTTTATAATAAATTTATCATTTTTGTTAATTTGTTATTAAAAATTAAACATGTATTCCGTATCAAATACATGTATTTAATTCATTTTCCGAACATATAACCGTTATAATTATCTAAATCCATTAACTGGTAGGAACGAAGTATCTGCGAGCAAAGGGTGGTTGGCGAGCGGGAGCGAGCAGGGGCTGGCCCCCTAGTGTGTGTGTGTGTGTGCATACACACACACAACACACACACACGCGTCTCTCTCTCTCATTTTTTTCTCTTTTCTATTTTGTCTGGAAGCGGAGCTGTGTCAGGGGTGACTAAAGATTCCAAAAGCTTCTTTATTGCTTTCTCGTGTTCGGAGAATACTACTTGTTAGGCCCAAGGCTTAGTTCCCTACCGTCTTCGAAGGAAATGGCAGCGTTAAGTACGTCCGCTGCTGTAATCTAGCGATCTTCTTCGTTAATTGAGCGACGATATTCTTTCTTTGGCATAAACTTAAGAGCCATAAAAATATATCCTAGGAGGCTGTAAAAAATTTTACGGCGAGTTTTTTTAAAGAGATTTACGTCGGCATAACACTGGCGAATCTTAAAAGATAGTTTCCTGATCCAATAGACCAGACATGTCAAACTGGCGGCCCTTTGTGTGCCTAACTGCGGTCCGAATGCTCATTTTTGTCCCAACTCTCTAATAAATGTTATATAGGTGATTTTTTTAATGAAAAAGGATATATTTTGGCACTCCTACTAATGTCTAAACAATGCCTTTTCTAAATCGTTTCTTTCAATGACAAAACAGATATCCAATCTTCCAGATAAAATCAATTTTTTTCCAAATCTGGCCCTCATTCTACCGTTGAAATTCTAATGCGGCCCTCCAATATCATCCATCGCCCTAACGCGGCCCTGACGCCTCTTTGCGTTTGACATGCCTGCAATAGACTTTATCTATCCCACGCCACCTTCTTGTAACTTAGCGTAATAGGAACGCGTGCTACGGGCGCCAATAAACCTCCGACGACCCACAACATATCTGTATTTGCACATGCAAAATTACTAGGTTTCATTTTCTCTCTATCTCTGTTCTATTTGGTATTATGTCTGTATGCGGAAACTAGAAAATAAATCACGGAAAGGCACGGTAAGATCACTGTAATGAATCGTGATCGTATTCGCCGCGCCAAAACATTTCAATTAGCATCAGGTGTGCGGGAATGCGAGACAAAACCTCCAAAGCCGCAATATTTAAAATACGAGGTCCATAAATAAGTATTTAGAGGCCCGGGTTATCATCCCCCGTTATAAAACGGGGCATAAAACGTGTATAGGTATTGCATGGCCCTGAGCATGCATTGCGAAGGGCAAACCGGCGGTAAAATTCGCGGCACCATAACCAATACATCTGTTTGCTTTATGCTCTGCTCCCTTACGGAATATGATAGCTGGAGCCATCGCAGTGGACTTTAAGGAGCTATTCCAATTTTATGGTCAGTAGGTACAATAAAATACTCGCACTCCATTTTGGCCCTGAGATTCAGTTTTTTTAAACGAGTTGTTCAAAAGTATACGACGTGAAAACGAAATTTGTCAAACCGCTCGCGAAATAATATAAAATTTACTGTCCCCAAGGACCTGCATTGAATTCGATATATTGAATATTTTTAAATTCGGCTTTTTATATTTGCGATAAAACATATACGCTCTCCTTGTTTATCTTCAACGGAGGTTTATTTAATAGCACCCGTAGGCAAGAGTTCTAACACATGTTCATTGTTCTCAGGGATTTTTGAAATTTTCAATTTATTTGCTATCATAATAAAAACTAAAAATCGATAAATGAGTTACCATATCAATGAAAATACCATCTATATATCGTTTTGTTTCTTTAATTTCAAACATACACACATATATACACGTGTGTGTGTGTATATATATATATATTTGTGTCTCTCTTGTGCTGACGAAGGGATCATCCCGAAAGCTCCAATAACTTCTACAAATGTGTCTCTCCAACACCCCAGCGGCTCTCCTTCCGGGAAGTGCTCACTGGGTTTCCTTCAACACCTAGTTGCCCTCATTTATCTTTCCTCTTCCGTAGTATATATACATACACATATATATATATATATACTTATACATATATATATACACACACACACACACACATACTGGTATATATATATATATATATATATATATATATATATATATATATATATATATATATATATATATATATACACACACACACATACACATATAGTATATTTATAAATTTTTATGAATTTTTACGTAGGAATCTCTTGAAATGATAACGTTTTTAGATCAATATAGAAAACTACAAGACATGTATAGCCTTTAGGTTTGAGAGACCTTTCGTAATTATTGTTGAATTTTACCATATAGCTCGATTATACCAGATCCTTGAGCCAATAATTTGAATAAAGACAATATTTATTTTTAGTTTATCAATTATTCTTTCAAGGTGATAAGTATCATTTCATTTATTAAATAAAAAATATAGCTTCCGATCAAATCGTTCAATTTCGCAAGCAAAGTAAATGAATCTATAAAATATTACGCAATTGATTCGATATTCATCGATCTTATGCCAAATTCTCTAATATTGACAATACCTAATCAATCGAAATGTTAATACATTTCTGGGCGTGATATTTTATTCGAATATCATAGCATTCAGTCACGTTTTCAGATGAAAGCGGCGTCAAAAATATTGAACCTCTGGATGTATCGATCCAATATCGATGTGTAAGTGATATCGACTGGAATTCATATAATAAACGCGGAATGAAGGGCCCGGCGAATAACTCCAGAGCTAGAGGCTCCTTATGGCGATAGGATATGGGAGTGGTTTATTCCCTTTTCACTCTCCTAACCCTTCAATCATACGGCTGCTATATCCTTTCACTCGGCCGAGTCCGTTTCCACGCCCCTTCGCCTCCATATCCTACACCAGCTCGTACCAGGCGAAAGTAGGCTTGGTTTTCCGTGCGTAGGGACTATAAATGGATCGCCAGGCCACACCCTTGCCGGATCAAATAAAAGAAAAAGAATTTTCCCAAAGGAAATGGGACCACACTAATTTTAAACGATTCAATGCTTTATGCGGATCATAATCGATACCTCGAATATCACCGACGGAAATGAGTTTAATTTTAATAATAATCGACCTACTCAGTAAAGAATCACATTTTTCTAATATCCCTTCTTTTTCATTTCAGGTGAGTACGAGAGGAAAGCTAAACCTGCAGTTTAAGGATTAATTCCCGCAAACCCAAAAGTGATCGTAAGTATTAAAAATACAAAAATTTTAATAAAATTGTGTCGGTGAACGCATTCTGTTGACGCAACTACATCTAAAATCGTCAAATCTCTTTAAGCAAACGTGCGTGACTTTTATTTTAAGTTTAATCGAGATAGAGCCGTAAGAAGAAAAGGGTATCGGATTAAGGGTGAGCCCCAGAAGAGTGCAGGGACTGGGGCAAATCGACCTGCGCGGGACACACTTCACGGTCAAATGTTTTAGCGAGTAATTTTGGCACTAAAGCCAAACCAAACCAAAATACGTACACACTTCCCGCCAATCAAAACCAAATCCATAAAACCATCAAATGAAATTTATAAATCCTTTGTTGGGATGTCGAAACGCGGAGGCGTGAACCCTATTCCACCGACCTGAGTGGAATACAGAGAAAGGAGGATGGCTGGGAAAGGAGGAGAGACTTAAAGGTAGGAAAGGAGGATAAGAGGTATCGGAGTAGAAGGAGGTATTAGTGTTTGGAAAGACAAAACTGTCGGTGGAGAGATGGTTACCCAATCTTATGCGCAATCCGATTATTATTGGGCGATTGCTGTGGTCCAACCGATACAGGAGAAGAGGATAAGAGAAGAGACAAAAGAGTATCGCGATTTTTTTTCGGAAAGTTAAGGAAAGAAGGAAAATAACGAGAAAACAACGGTATAGAGCTCCCAAGAACCTTTCTTTCGGATCACACCTCCTGCGGAGAAATATCGACTTTTATTGCCTCGCAGCGTTGGAAAGGTGGATGGGTTATGAAAGCCAGGATTGATGATTTTAAGACTTTATATGCCTATGTATCATATAAAGTGGAGAGAATGGCAAAAATCCCTATATTGTTCCATGTTTTTTCTAGACTAAGAGACCCCCAAACCCGTGCAACTATTTCCTCCGGCCCACCTTGCCTCATCAATTTCTTGAAAACGTGGATATTCGTATTTTTTACCAGCAGGAGATGCCATTAGATACAGTTTATGAAATCTAAACGATAGTTTTCGAGTACCTGGGTGCAATATATTTATAGGTGTATGAAACATTTAAAATATTTTTTTAAATCTTGAAACTAGTCCTTTAAATTTTACATACAATCCAATCAGACATTTGGAAAGTCGTAGGTGGCCCCCACCGTGCTATGTAAAAGCCTCTGTAAAGAGTGTGGTGACCCCTGCTCAATATGTTCGATCGAAACAATACGATATCACGAAAAGGGTGTTTAAAATCGTTATGGAAATCGAGATGGGAAATAACTGTTTCACGCTGGGATTTTTCTTACCCAGTTGTGGAATCTCATAATGGAAAGCGATTTCATTTATCACATACAATGATCATTTCATTTAAATTATAATGGAGTTTTATAAATTAACTGTGGCTAAAATTAAAATTTTCAGTGCGTAACTGACTAAAATCGTACATGATTTGATATTACTGATTAATTAAAATATTCACTATCCATGTTAATGTTAATAAATCCGTACCATTGGCTAACAGATAATGAATCGGAAACATGGGGAAGTGTTTTAGAATTATTAAACCTGAAATTTTGCCATATTTAGTGTAATTCATGTTTAATTTTGGAATAAAATCCATAACGAGATTCCACTTGACATCCTGATAAATTGACCGTGTATACTGTTCACTTTATCGCTTTGACTATTAATTTTATAAACCTATGCTGCCAGTTAGGTCAGATGTTGAAAATCAGATTAACACGCACCACCGCGAAACGAAAACCTATGACAAAGTCACGAAAAACAATTTACGTTGTTCATAATAAATTCTTTATCGATAAAAATTCAAAGTCAATGATATACGATTAAATGTCCGATCGACGATTTCTTATCCCATGCAACCCTAATGTATATTAGAATATAACTTAGTTTTACACAATAAAATTACCTCCTTTCCTACCCCCAAACACGCTTACAAGGAGTCATTATCAAAACATGCGAGAGAGCACATTCGATAAATATACGAATAAAAACCAGACCACTATTTTTAAATAAACCAAAAATCGTGATTAGCTTGCCGTTCGAGGATATAATCGAGCTGCCAAAAAAAGGTCGCTGCATCATACATTACTGATACCTAGAAGGAATTAAAAAAGAAGACGAAGTCAATATGATGGTAATTCCAGGACGCGAGAACGAGAGAGGTAAACCTTCAAGACCATACGGAGAAGGAAAATGTAAATTATTTAGTTACATGAGAAGTTTCCTAGAAGAATTAAGTGACCTCTCGCAGTGTTTGCTTTAGGGCCACAAATAGTCGAGGAAACGAAAGCCAGATGGGAGTTTACGTTGTTTTTAGGCAGAACAACTCGGAAAGGGGCTATTAAAAAAAAAAAAAGCTCGTCAAAGACTATTTGCTCCGGACAGATTTACGACTGTTAAGTCCGGGTTACATTTCACTCAAAGTCCACTGAATGCAAGTTTAAACTTTGAAAGTAACGTTGGAAATAATGTTTATAGCATTTAATGAGTTAATACTATAACTCCAGTTATACGATTAACCCTTTAGCTAATGTGCTGTATTACGATAGAGCAATGTAACATGAGATTAACATTGAGCAGATAAATTCCGAGAAAAGGTCCGTTTTTTCGTACACACAATCGGTTTATATAATTTTAAATTATGTTGAGCTATATCAGTGACAATCTTCTCCTTTCATACAGCAATATTTGTCATTTACAGTAGACAATGAATTTTAAAGATACACACAGAAAGGATTTATTACTTAATTTCATTTTTACTGAATTCGATAAAAATTGCGGAGCAGATAATTCAATTGTACAGAGAGAATTTCAACCCAAGAACACATGAAGTATTTATATTATCAGGCGTTACAATAGCAAATCAATTTTTTCATTTATAATAGAATGCAACATTCGATTAAAATACGATTGCCGCGGAGCCTGCTATAATTCAGGATCCCTTGAATCCGAAGATCTTGAAATTATGCATAACAATTTTTTTTGTAGTACGTTGAAAATGGATTTAAATGCATACGTGAAAGCAAAGATGTATTTTTCGCATAATTTTTCTCATTATTATCTCATTTCTTGATGTTCGACAACTTACTATGAAGATTTAAACAAAGATAAATATTTCGCTTTATAGGGACTCGGAAAAATCCACATCGCTACCTCCAAACTAGACACCTTTTTTACACGCGTTTCCTCACGGTTCAACGTCCGATATTCTCTCAACGCTTCGCCCTTTCTTCAACCATTACCAATCCTAATTTCTCAGCCATTAGCCTAGTACCGATCGTTGAAGAAAAGAAGCCGCGTGTTAGTAGAAACACATGCTATAAAGACAATAAAAATCCACGAACGAAATGAGAACGGGAAATATTGGTAGAATTAATGGTGCATACGTTTCTTACCGGTGTAAGTATATAAAATGAATTTAAAATAGAATTGGCAAGCTCAACTCGGCCGAAAATCCTCCTCTACATCCATTGTACTCGCAAGACTAACATACAAAATGCGAGAAAATTAAAGTCGTACCTAAACATCGACCCGGTGAAGTAGTTAAGAAGAATAAATTATAGGATAATGATTAAGGAGGGATAAAAAGAAGGCGAATACGTCCATTGGGATTATTTGTTATTGAGGCATTACGTTCCCTCGTAAATTTCACCAAAGGATTCCATCAATTCGCTCTAACAAGAGTGAGATGAAACTGATACGAGAAGTTTTTGACGAAATTACCGTCGTATAGTGACTTATAGAGCAGTGATGAAGATTAAGCTGACTATAAACGGTGAAGGAATAAAAAAATTATACCTTTTGTAACAGCTGTGGTATGATTCTGCATATATTTTAGGAAAATCCTTCCAGAAAACTTTTCACCGTGTCTGGTGATTAGGTTAGATTTACAATGCGAGTTGCAATTGAGATTTTGTAGATACCATTTTCGAAAATCGGGATGTTCGTAAGTCAAAATTAAAAATTTTATATTTTTTCCAATTGAACAGCTAAATTCATGCCTTATGGTTTGATTTTAATACCAGATTAATTGCATGAATTTCGCATTGGGCATCGAAATAATTCTGAAAGTTTCCCAAGCGAATCGTGGATAAATTTTATTGAGAAACTACTAGCGCGGACATTGGGCAGTATATTCGATCGATGAGGTGGAATAAAGATATCGATTGTACCGCACAACACGTTCCCCTTGGCTTTGAAAGGATCTCGCACGGAGATTCCTCCGCAACAATAAAATATAAAGCAAAAATCAATCAACCCGATCCGGAAACATCTGCCGCACAAAGCTTCGAGGAATTTCATATCCCATTTTAAATCCGTTAACGACCTTTTTTTTACGCTCTAGACTATGAGAGATTAAATACGCGCAAAAAGGATGAATACGAGAATGATTTTCATCCTTGCAGTTCGAGGAAGAAGATCCCGTGCTATGTTTTTGTCGGTATTAATTTTTTCTAGAGGTTTTCTTTTTCGGTAAATCTTTAATCGGCTTGGTGTTTCGTCACGCGCGCGTAATATTTTAAAATATTCCTATTTGTTTTGTTTGTATACGCGTATAAAGGGTTTGTACCTCCCTATACTGCGGTCGCATTTTCTATCTTGTCATCCTCTTGGATTTTTGTGACCGTATTTCTTATTTTTTTTTAAACTCGTTTTTATTAGAATTAAGAGCGATTTATTACATCGTGAGAAATATTCAGCTAAGGAAAATGAGTTTATGCATACTGTTTGAGAAATTGTAACAAGTTAGGAAAGTGTACAACGTATCACAAATGGACGCGTTTCGTGCAATGCAGTACATACTAGAAAGAAATTATATACTTGTACGTAAGGGAAATAGGGTTTTAAAGTTCTTTTCTTCATCATAAATAATCCATTTTCCTCCTATTTAAAAATAGTGCATGCACACTTAAGGAAATTAAATGTTTGTTTGTGAGATTGTTTATGTTAGCAACAATGGAGAAGTAACCATGTAAGAAAATTTGTTCAATTCGAATTATGACATTTTTGTTTGATTTTCTCGATAACGGCTACTTCTACCATAAAAATGTATAGGGAAGGAAATACTCTTCTTTACTAGTCCTACAGTTTTTATTTGAAAGATATTTTGATATGACTATTAATTTACGAGATATGACAAAAATTTCATTTTTTGTCACCAGTAAAGTGGTATTCCTGTTTGGTGTACGTGATTCATTTATGCGATTTTCTTATTATCTTTGATTGTAAGTCCTTAATATCAAATTTCATGAAAATCCCTTCAATGGAAGCCGAGAACGAACATGCGGACGGAAGGACGGACAGACAGACGGACGATAATAGGCGCTCACACTGGAAGCGAAACGCGCCTAAAAATCTTCTCGCGAGAACGGGACGAGGATTTCCCTAGAGTCGAAAGATATATTTATGCAGGAATGCCTTCATTCAATACGGAAACAAGGACTTCATACCGATAACTATAGGAAATAATCGATCTGTAAACAATTTCGTATTAGTATTATTATTATTATTTTTTCTCGACGGAATAGGAACTTTCAAAGAAAGAAATGCCAGTGACAGGTTACCTCCGAGGATGGGAAGAGAAAGATCCATACGAATAAAAGAGGGGGGGGTGGGGGGGGGGGGGGGGGGAGAATCGTTACCAACGAGAAAAGTGAGCGGGAATTAAGAGTCGAGAGAATGAATGGGAACAAAAGAAGCGGAAGGCCTCTGGTCCAGTGGAAAAGAAAGGCGGAGAGAAATTGAGAGAGAGGGAGAAAGGAATAAAAGATATTCTCGCTGTAATTACGAATCCGGAATTAATTGGGTGGCCGAAAAAAAATCCTTCCCGTCATCCCTGATGCCCTTTTTTTATTTATCATTTTTTTTAATCGCGCCGTCGCCGTTTCTTTCTCCTCCGCCATTCTTCTTCTTGCCATAAAAAGTCCAATTAATTAACGTTTCAATTCAGCCAATGAAAGAGAGGGGGAGGGGAGAGGTGGAGAGGTTCCACGTCGTTATAAGTATACTAATAATGACGTCGTGCTACGAATCTCCTTATCCTTCCGATGCAGGAATGCTTCGGCGTTTTACGTTTTTGCCTCCATTTCTGTCAACAACACTGTGCGAGCAAAGCGTTCAAAGCGAGTGATCGTTAAGTACCGCTACGGCCTTTTATTAATCCATAACACAAAGCTCTGTAGAAATACATCAGAGGTAAAGCTAAAATGTTATCAACTCAAGAGTGGACATAATCGGTGCCTTGATTTAATATTAGGGTGATTATTATGGAGTTTATCTTCACTGGGGTATCGGTTTTAGGGTGCCATAACAATGCCTGAATGAGACTAGTCTTGTCTGCTTCATCAGCATTGGCTCAATCTCAATCTTGGAACAGATTTTATATTAACATCAACTGAAACCTATCACACCGAGTCCTATCGATTCCGCACGAGTCAAGATTGCCCCCTGTCTTATAGTTGATGCAGAGTAAAAGTTTCGGATAGATAGTTTTACAATGTTAATTTCCATTGGTGACACAGCTTTTGCCGATGGGTAATCGAGACGTGTCTAGATCAGTGGTTCTCAACCTATTTTTTGTCTGCGTCACCCCATGTTCAGTTCATTCAGTTATGCGTCACCCCGTTTAGAGTTCCATTACCTTCGAGTCATCTTTAAAGATAAATTGAGATTTCCTTATTACGTTAAGATAAAATTCTGGCGTTTTAATAAGCACCCGTGTTTATTCTCTTGGTTTTACTTATTTTCATAATCCAGATTATGATACACTGTGAATTTCTCAAATATTCGCGTCAACCCTCAATAACCCTCGCGTCACCCTGAGGTGCCATGTCACCCCGGTTGAGAACCACTGGTCTAGATATTCAGCGGGGAATCAGTGGCGGAACTACGGCAAGGCATTGCCTTCGGGCCTCGGACTGGCCGCAACATAACAGGTAAGGAACTCTGTATAACCTGCTAGGGGCAACAGGATTTCAAGGTGGTCGCATTTAGGGACGGAAATGAAAACGAGAGATTTTGGGGCTATCCTTGCAGAAGATTTGTTTATCCATATATGTCGTCCCTAAGAAGAAGAAAGGCGCAGTCGCTTCCTTTGAATACCGTCTCTTTCTCTCTCCCTCGCGAAGTTTTTTGGTTTCCCTTGGAGGCTTGAGTTTATGTAAACATATTCCGTAAAGAAACAACCTACTCAATTCTTACTCAAACATATTTGTTAAGTGGACACGAACTAAGCTGGAAGCAGGGGATATCAGGGGATATCCATTTAAGAAAGGTTTGGCCAACCTTTACGTCTCTCCGTCTCGTATTATGGGTCAGTCATCGTAAATATTATTTCAAAGGAGCAGGTTGGCTGTTCTTACGCTTCGGGATTTAATGGTAAAACCCCGACAGCAGAAGAAGTAGCGAATCGGTAGCCAGGAGTTCAGTAAAGAATTTTGAGTGAAAGCGCGAAGTTCTCTTTTGGCGGTGTTCGGAAGACATTGTAGTAGTTAATAGGTAAGTAATCTTTTTATATATTTTTCTATTCTTGACGGAAAAGGGAGAGGTATGAGCTATCTGTATATTTTTATTATAGTCGCTTCACTATCTGAAGACTCTTGGCCTACTTAGAGCAAGTAGCCAATCACGAACGTTTCCCCTTCCATCGCCCCTCTCAACTTTCGTGCGGGAGAGCAGATATCGGTGCGCGTTGCCAGCTCTTGCGGATTTTCGCCTTCAGCTGATATACTACGCAATTTCTAATGGCGACGCATCAGGATGTGATCTCTTCGAGAGCAGGAGTGAGACTGGTTTCCTACCCACTACCTTCCCAAACAAACCGTCTCCTATTGGCTGCTGCTAACTGGCGTACGCCCAGTTTTCAAGGCCAAGGGCCTTTAGATGTTGGAGCGACTATAGGAAGAAATAATATCTTTGTATATGGAGACCTTGTGTATCGCTCTTTCGCAGTCCCTTTACGCGATATCCTTATTCGCGGTTGAAAATTAAAAATTATTAAAAACATCGTTCAACACCTTTAAAAGAGTTAAAAGTTATTTGCATTCTGCTATATTTCAAGAGCATTTAACGAGATAAGCAATTTAGGCTATCGAAAGTTTTGCATTGCATCGTATATTTATGGCTGGATATTCGAGTTAAAACAAATGGAAGCACGCCAAATAATGAAATATGTTGACGAATTGGTTGATGAGATTGAATCGTCGTTTATTCCATAAAGTGATATAGCATCAGAAAGTATAACTGACGACCAGTACATTAGGATTTAAATTAGCTTATCTAAAAAATACTGCGAGTTTCTCTTTACTTCCAATAGGTTACTGAGCGTTGCATCCTTCTGATAAATCTAGGTTTCGATGAAATTATGTACGTACTTCATCAAATTGTGCTCTACTCATGTCAGTCGGAAATAATTACAAAATCTCTAATCTGAAAATTCCGATTCACTGTGCGAACAGCGTTTCTACATGTACTCACTTCACTGATGTCTAATAACGTGCTTTCTGCGAAAATTGAAGATATGACAGTCAAAGTTGCAGATTCTCAAAGGAATCTGCTTCCTAAATGATAAAACCCCAATATGCGCTTTCACTGCTTTTCCAGCACTGCGTCACCTCTGTCTCGCAGCATTGCCTGCTCTGCGTTGCACTGGTTTGCGTCTCATCGTGCGCCCGGCCTTAATGTGGTGTCCATGTGTTTACTGTTTATTGTTTACACTAATAGAAGTTATAGTGTAATTACATAATTGCGTGTAAGCATATAACATGTAAGTTAAACAATATTATTATTATTTAACGTTGAACCTTGCACCCAAAAGATACTCCTGCCCGGCCCCACCCCAGCATAAATTTTGACTAATAAATTAAGTATTGTGTACTATGTAATTAAATTAAAATTGATTAGTATATTTATTGTCTTGTCTTGGGTTTTCGGAAAGTTTATTTTATTATAAATTTTCAATTTTAATATATAAACTGATTAATTAAAAATTAATACTGCAAATTAAATGAATGTGAATTTAAAATATTGTATATTTTAAGGCATCGGTAGAAACGTGTTTCATCATCAGGACTCATAAACATCACTCTTCGAAATTGTTTGACAAACAAAAAATATGTAAAATTTTTGTGGGAAGTGGTACTGATGAGTCACAAACGACGAAACTTGTGTCTATCAATGCCTTAAAATATCGCGGCAAATTTAAAAACCTGTAAGTCCAAGAAAATACAAAGATTATGTAGGTTGCTGAGGGGCCCTCGAAAATCACTTGCTCCGGGTCTCTCACATCCTTAATTCGGCCCTGATTACAATATTTTTTAAATAGTTATGTATGGATATAGTGAACAGACGCACAGCATTATGCTGTATTTTACAGCATTTTCATCTCCTGTACAGCAAAACGTACAGCAATTTGCCTGTCAAGACATAATCATTTAAATAATTTGTACCACAGACCGCAAAGCGCCCGCAAAATTTTGTTTTTCTCATGTCATCTTTACAAATTTCGAAAAGTTTTACTGTATTTATTTTTAAAATTTTGTCGAGTCATGGGGGGCCTCATTTTGATCGCTTGCCTTGGGGCCTCAAAACTGAAGTTCCGCCTCTGCGGGGAATACGAAACAAGTTTTACCGTTATTATCAACAATAGTGTAAAAATACGGAGAAAGTTGTAATATCTGCGCCTCCCATCTCTTCCATTAAAAAAAGAACATAAATTAAAATATTATTTATCAAAGAATATTTACAAATAAAATAAATCGCTTCTCTCGCCTTCTGCCGAGATGTAATCGTTCTTCAAGAGCACTAATGATTTACTAATACCGTTTTCAATCTATGATACTAACTATTATTAACTCTGTACCAAAAAACACGAAAAACTCTGGTCTGCTATTAAACCAGGATCTAAATCAATCAAGGCATGCTCCCAAATCTGCTTGTATTTTACTTTTAATACGATTCCATAACCGATATTTATTTCTGGCACGGCGTCGGTGATTTAGTGTAATAATTACGATTACGTAAAGCAGCTGGGCATGAAATGACTCGTCATTGTGTCGGTTCACGAGTCATAATGATTCGGGAGTCAAGACTCGATTCGACTCGAGCAGTGTGATGACATCATTATGGAAATATTTAAGGACAACTTGTTAAAGAACCGACGGGCCATCTGCATTTCCTATAAATTTTAATTTATTTTCAATTCACTCTATTTATTTTCGTCGGCTGAAAATTAAAATGCGGGTGAACAAAAAGCCAATTCTATCAAACAAGTAAAATTTTCTTTAAATTTATGGTAAAATATATTACATTCCGTTAGATTTCCAGGTGACATCATTAGCATAACCGCAAACGATAAACAGTGGTCATTTTGTCGTCTTGCTCAAATCAGATAACATTGTTGAGTATATATTTATAACTCATACCTTTGTCCGCACGTGCATTCAAATTCGGAGTTTGTACCGCAGTTTAGACTAATGTTAATATTCAAATTTTAAAAAAATATCTCGCACTGATTCACGTAAATTTATCATGAAAAAGAGAGAGGGCGAGCTGGAAGCCGTTCACTTTGGATAAAATTTCAAAAGGAAAGAGCAATTGTACTCTAAAAAGAATATATATGTACATGCCCAAACCGGACATGAAGTGTATTTTGCTTGTGGAAATTAGTGAAAGTGTTGCATATAAATGCACATTTTTATTTAAAATATACCTAACCCTTTATTTACTATGGAGTTCCGCCATATAATGGCCTGCAAAAGAAATTACCATAATTAACCGATTATAATACGCACCAAATATGCCGCAACCGGGTTTTCATAAGTAAAATGTCATAAATGTCTTATCAACATGAATAATACGCACTTAACATTTTGTAACAATGTAACCCGTGTAGGTTTTAATGAAGATGACTAGTAACTTTTAATATACTATAAAACACAGTTCACTAACTTAATAATTTTTAACGTGGTATAAAACGCAAGTTTGCTAAATTTTCAATAATTTATTATAATTTTTACGTTTAATAAATATCAAAATTCTAAAAGTTTTATCTCTTTGATAAAAACCATCTTTATAAAGGCTTTTGAAACAAATATATAAAAAGGAACAATCGAAACGCAGCGTTAATAATAAATGCGCTCTATCATGACAATTTGTTTGCAAAAATCATTGCTGACTGGCTGAAAAAAATAATTGTATTTTTAACCAGGAAAAACAACCCAACTTTGAAAAAATTACGGAATATTTAAAATTAAAAATAATAATTCAAACAAAATAAGTTGGAAACGGTTTTTTTAAGCGCAAGAGGTTTCAGATCGAAATGCGTGAATATACCGATGGAAAATATCCTTCGCGAACAGTTTTTGAAGCTCGATAAAAAAATGATCGAGAGTAATATCAGACATTTCATCGAACCCTCGAATATCTGTCTCTTCACTCAATCCAGCCTCATCGAGACGCAACATTTGGACAAAAAAACTCACGTTCCGCTCAAAGCTACTTTTTGTGTAAAGTCTCTAAAAATCACGCACCATCAAAAACCTTTAAAGCTTATCAAGCTACTTTTAAATCGGGTTTCGCAAATCCTGCGTCCTACCACATTCGTCTTCGTATTTCAGCTATTGCCAACCTAATTTCCTCCAACGCCCTTGGAACGCTATTGTGACATCCTCGGGCTCCATCGAGGAAACGAACCACCTCTCTCTGAGCCATTTCCGTTTCCTAAAATAAGCGCGGTAGTACTCAAGCGATAGACAAATACGTACTTTGTGGAACGATTCCGCTCCTTGAGGGTGACTCCTTATTCGAGACTATTTCGAGGAATAAGTGTATTTTTTGCCGATGCTACGATGTAAATTCTGGCATCAGTGGCTTCCTAACTAAAAATAACCAGATTTAAGTACCTGGTTATGGATTCGAATACAGGAGTTGGTACGGAATTTTTTTCATCGCGGTTATTTTCGATCTCATTGCCATTCCTGATATAATCGAGTCTCCCGTTTGAGGAATAAATACCATACAAACAGGAAATGCTACTTCCCATAGTTATAAAAAGATATAAAACATAGAATTTCATGGATCTCATTCACGCTGTAAACGAAAATAACTTTACATAAACTCTGAAAAAATGTGTCCATATTTGACGATCCGCCACTATCAAAATACATAGTACACATTGGGTCGTGAATAAATCCAAAGAAATACTTTAAATACTATTCTATTTATTATTATTAAATGCATACTTCTTTGATCAGAACGTGTATAACAGCTATTTTTCATTACCCTTCCAGTATTTCTACATGTAAACTTTACTAACTTTTATTTTTATTTTCCCTAAATTCCTAATTGCTAGACTACAATTATAAAATGGAATAAAGTAATGTTAAATTGCGTGAAATTTTGCAATGTATCCATAGTGAAAACAAATGTAAAAAGTGAAACTCGGGCCGTAAAAACGTAAAAAAGGGGATATTTACCGAGACTGATACTTGGAACTCGTTTGAATTGTGTATATAATATGTATAATCTTATTTCTTTAATAATGTATGACTCATGAAAAACGGAAGAAAACTCCAAAATTGTTATGCTAAATACATGAACATGCATATGCATGCATTATGGGAAACGGCAACCTTAAAAGACTCATTCCGCTAAAATAAAATCGGGAAGATACATATAATTACATCTGGAAATCCTTTTATATTTTATCGCGAAATTGCAACGGGTTCAACTTACTTATTCCGAGCACAGTAACAAAAAACCTCGGTTGTTATACGACCCTCGCTTTTACGACGCAATTTCATCCTTGCGTGTCCACGACTTCGAGGCGAAGCGAGGCGGAGCAATAAAAAAATTGAGGGACCCTGAGCTATTTCGCTACGATGCCGACATCGTGAGTACGTCCCCTCTTCTCCCCCCCCCCCCTCCCTCCCTCCCCTCACCCCCTCTCACCCTTTTCCTCTTTCACTGCACTTGCTTCCCACGATCCATTTTCCCCGTCTTCGGGATTATCGGAGCGGAAAACAAATCTGAAAAAAGGCCCTGATAAATAAGATGGAGTCGTAACGCTTCCTTCGTTAGATTCGAGGGAGACTTATACGGCGTCGCAAGGTTCCCGCTTTCGGATCGACTCGCGGAGCTACGGCCCCGTTATGAAGGGATGAGATATGAAAAACTGGTGATCGCGCGAAGAATCAAATGTTTCGGTGGAAGTATCGAGGTTTTTATCGATATTCTCGAACGACGGGGGCCGTATTAGAATTTGTTCGAGTCGCGTTTTTTTTTTTATCGCTCGGCGAATATATAGATAGGTGGGTGATTCCATCGAATTATCAAATTTATATTGCGCTTTTTCTTTCAAGAGTTCGAGAAAAATTTTAACCCACGAACTAACTATTGCAGTTCCATCGACTTACATTCCCCTCCATGTTCTTTGATTTCTGAATACGCTTCAACAGAAACTTGATTTATTTTATCGTATTTCCTTTGCATTTAATGAAATGAATCGCGGCAAAAGTTTACGTTGAAAGCGGGATAGAGTAAGAGTACAATCGCGTAATATTAGGTCCACAATAATTATGGTATTACAGATGTAAAATAAGTCAATCAACAAAACTCTCCCATTTTTATAGTTTCTCAAACATCAACTCATTTTTCTTAGCTGAATATTTCTCACGATCTAATAAATCGCTCTTAATTCTAATAAAAACGAGTTTAAAAAAAAAAAAGAAATACGATCACAAAAATCCAAGAGGATGACAAGATAGAAAATGCGGCCACATTATAGAGAGGTACAAACCCTTTATACGCGTATACAAACAAAACAAATAGGAATATTTTAAAATATTACGCGCGTGTGACGAAACACCAAGTCGATTAAAGATTTACAGAAAAAAAAACCTCTAGAAAAAAATCATAACGACAAAAACATAGCGCGGGATCTTCTTCCTCGAACTGCAAGGATGAAAATCATTCTCGTATTCATCCTTTTTGCGCGTATTTAATCTCTCATAGTCTAGAGCGTAAAAAAAACGGTCGTTAACGGATTTGAGACGCGAATGAAACTCCTCGATCCGGAACAAAAACCTATCGGGGGATAATTGGAATAGGCTGTTTTCGGATGAAAAAAAACTGCGCAAATCGCAGAGGATGAGATTTTAATACGAGAATGAAGATCGGCGTTTGACGATAAAAAAACATGCAAATGAAAATTAAATTTCTTTTGTTCCGGAAAAATAATCGAATCATTTACGCTTGAGGAAACCGCGCGAGAATATTTCGCTGTTCGGAAACTGAGCAAGCGTCGTATTCTCAGCGTTTTCCTTCCTAGATGCTCATCCAAAAGCTTCTTCCTTTTGACGTTGCTTCTTGTTTACCGTTAACGATTTATACCAGAAAAAAAATTGCAGTCTCGCAAATAAACTCGGATAATTTCGCGAACGATTTTCTCTGTCCTAGCTTCTTACGGAAATGTTAACTGGGTTAATTTAGAGACGATCTCCGATCCCTCCTTGGAGTTTTAAAACTTTATGAGGCGTTTTGTCTCGTGTTAAGTTATCAAATTTTAGACGATAATTTTTAATTCACAAAGTATGACGCAAGTACGCAGCCTCCCTACTTAAGGGGTGAGGTTTAATTATAAAATCTGTAACAGGTATTCTTTTAAACCTAACTAACTGGCGTCGACATCGTTTTACTATTTACAGTTAATGCAAGGTGCATCATGAGCCTAGAATATTATAATACATATGGATTTTATCTCTAGTAAAAGCTTACAAATGTTTGTTCACTCGCACATTTTCAAATTAATTTATTTTAGTCAGCTACTTTAAAAACTAAATCGTGATAAATCGAATTTAAATGTAGTATTATAACAACCAATAAAGATTAGTAATGTGAAATTGTTATTTCACGCAAATTAATGCTTCATAAAAGCAAATTCTCACACGTAGAAATGATGCATAGGGTTTTCCCTGGTCTTACTATGTTATATCTATGGATAATTAGCAAATGAATAATTTTTCCTTTCTCACTTAACCATACTTTAAACATCAATATTTCCCATTATTTTCCAGCCATCTAATCATTTCCTTCTAGTTATACCTTCAAAACCACTTTCCATTTTAACTTAGTTGAATAATCCTTCATCCCACTCTCTCGTTCGTTTTTCAGCTAAGGAAAATATACGCAAGCATGCCATAAAAAGTTTAGTAACAATATTCTCGTGTCACTTATATACGTACCTATCCCCACTGAATTGTTGCGCTTTATTAGATAAAGTGTTTTATTTTACGAAAGAACTGGTACAGCCTCGAGTGAGAAAGCGAAGACCTCCTGTGGCGCCTTAAAGCCCACGGATAAACTGGATTATGGGATTCTCGATCGGGTTGGAAGGTCACGTAGGGGAAAGGTGTCAATCTTGGAAATTGAAAACGGGAACCAAGGGATACCTGCAGGTTAGAGGAGTTGGAATTGACGGCTATCCAAGAACGGACTGGGTTGTAAGACGTTTTATTTTAAGTATAGATATCTCTTTCGCGGCAGTATAGTGTAATTAGTCTTGAAAACATCAATAAAAACGCAATTTTTTTTATAAACTTAGGTCTTCATTTAAGGTAGACAAGGATTAGGAAATAAACGAAGACTAAGTCAAATCTATTTGGTTAGCCGTAACTTCGAGGGGTTCCATTTCTTAAAGAGGAAAGAAACAAATTAACTTTGTAAAAACTATAAAGTGGTGTTTTTTACAAAGTTAATTTGCGTTTATTTCATTTTGAGAAAGGAAACTGCCATAAAGGAATAAATATAAAAAAACAAAAAAACCTACCATGCCTACGTAAAATTTAACAAAAATTAGCGGAATAACATAAACAAATAACGTTTAAAAATTCACCCGGATACATGCGTTCACGTTTTGTGGCTGCCGAAATAAAAGTCGGGTTATTTACAGATTCAACGAAGAGAAAGTCGTATTTGTGTAACACCCATTACGTGATTCATACCATAACGACCAGGGCTACAGAAAGTTTTAAGCGCGTTTTGTACGTGGCATTTACATCGGCCATCTCGCCGCGTAAATCTCTAGCAGGCGTACGTGCGCGCGCATGGTGTTGTATAACCGCGTTGATGTATGCTACGTCATGAGGCGGAATTGCATCTCCCACTGGGTCGGATATGAAACGTAAAACCATGTCAATCTTCCCACATTCCCTCTCACTCTCTCTCTCTGTCATTCTCTTTGACAGGTTTGCGGATAGGATTGCCAAAGATTCGGATCCAGGCCCAAGTTGAATACCAAAGTGGATCGAAAAGGTCGAGAAATATATTAGCTTGGCCAACACTCTTGCCTGCAGTGGTTCTCAGAATCTCAGCTTATCGTGCGCGAGATTTTTAACCAAACATTCCGATTAGACCAGTAGTGTCTAGTGTCTAATCTCCTTCCTGCAAATTATCTTTAAAAAATCAACCAATCCGCGATCCAAAATATACGATCAAGAATTCCATCGATTTAACGTAGATATATAAGTACTCAAATGTATCGCCTAACTAGAAACTTGTGTCATTTGCTGTGTGAAATTTATTTGCAAGTGTTCCCGTAAATGAAAATTTTAGAGTTCGACGATCTATTAATCGGTGCAAATATAGACCAAGTGCGTGTTTCAGATTTTACCCCTACTCAAACTATTACATAATAGAGAATTTTATAAGCAAAATGAGGATCCAGTTTGAAATCTCGCCTTTGCTAGCTGATTTATTCATGGGACATGTAGAATGTGTAAATTTTTTTCGGTTATTGACTTATTACAATATATTGTGTCGGCACCTATTTTTAGTTGACTTTTATGTATTTGGAAAGGAACACAAAGACAGTTGGCCCAAATTTGAGCCTTATAAATTCCTTCCACCATTCTATTTCACCCGTGATTTGTAAAAAGGAAAAAATCCCTCAACAACCTCGACCTCACCAAATCCATCTCCAACCACATAAAGAACTCTTCCATTTTTCGTAAACCCATATATACGGAACAACAATACCCAAACTCTCCTATTACCATCGCATATACAAACACGCAGCATTTCACTCACTAAACCACAGACTAATAAATATCCCTCTGTCCTCGAACGATTTCGCGGGAAAATTGGCGATCACAAAATTCGTGACATTAAAGTACGGCCATTCTTACGAGATAATTGACTAAATATGATTCCGTAAATAGAATATTTTCTCCGACAAGTACACAGTTCAAAATCCATGGTGAGGTAAACTAAGTTTCATCGATCAAGTTCTTTCTAAAAACTACCAACTATCTTCCGAGAAATGATTTTAAACCAGTCGTTCACAACGGACTGATAGCCTTCAGAAAATTCTCTGCCACGAAAAAGACAAATTTGAAAACTTTCCAAATCCAGCGTTTACAAGCTGGATTGCTGGAGCGACTGCAATGCGACCTACATCGGACAAACCGGAAGACATTTCGACACCGGTGCCAAAGATCACAAGAGTTGGCTTGAAAATAATTCCTCCGTTACACATTTCCCAAAACACCTACTGGATAACCGATATAATTCTAATTGTATGCGCAAAATTCTCCAGGCATAATCTAAATATAATAATTCTCAAGTGCCCGTCTGCCCCCCCCCCCCCCCCCCGTATCTCAAAAGTCGTTAGTCGCAGAGATATGCGGTAACTGCGTTTTGTTTCTACAAACTAGGAGGTCCCTAGAAAAATGTTTTCATTTTCATAATAATCCAGGTGACAATTATAATTTCCCATAAGTTTACAAGGGATTTTCGATTTTTCTGAGTGCAAGGTTTTTTTCATCTAAAACTCCATACTATCTAATTCTTGCAATGTTTACATGTTACACGGTCGAAGTTTTCAGAGATACGCAATCTTTTTCGAAATTTTGCGGATTTTTCGTACTCATTTCGGGCGATGCCAAGGAGACTCATTGGTCCCTCCGATTCATTTAATGCCAATTATACCTTCAAATAGACGAAATAAAAGTGTTATTCGCTTCGAACTGTAGTTTGAGCATAAAAATTAATGAAGCATAGCAACGTAAATATTTAAGGATAATTCTTCTGTTGACTGCGTATGGGAAGCGTTTCTAACGATATAATCGAAGCAACTGAATCTTGATTTCATCGTTTGAATGCTGGAATCTTACCTTTTTGTAAGTAGAACCATCATATTACACCTCTGTAATGCTTATTAACTCAAATAGAATCACGGATAAACTAAAAATTGGACGAGAATAGGAACGCACGTTATTTTTTAACACATTATATGGTTATCTTCTCTTCATTGATAATCTAAATAAACTGTTGCGTTGACGCCCCCTTTATAGTAGGTCCTGTAAGAAGTTAAATGCAGTCGTTGATAGACACTTGAAGGAAAGCGACTGTTTGTGAGTTCGTCTATAAGGGTACAACGATAATCATTGAAGCTAAGGTAAGGTAGATTTAAAAAATTTTTCCCCTTTGAATATACCGCGATATTAAAGTAGCATTGAGTAACTCTGTGACATTGTGATCACTTAATTGCTCTAATATATTGCTGTAAAATCGCAGAAACTTTAAAAATGCCAAGGGGTAGACCAGTGAAAAGAAGAGTTATTAGCCCAGCTACAGCTGCCAGAGAAAGGAAGAGGAGACAGATCAAACGAAGAGTATCGTAGGAAAGAGAGGGAAAGAGATTGGGAAGATGAGAAGCGGAGTACGCAGGAAAGACAGAGGAATTCAGAAGCACCCAGGATTGCCCGTGAAATGAGGAGCGGAGAACGCAGGAAAGAGGGAGAGATGCGGCAACTCATAGAATTGCCCGTGAAGATGAGGAGCGGAGAGTACAAGAAAGACAAATAAATAGGGAAGCACGTCAAATGAATAGGGAACAAAGAAGATCTAACCTAGGGCCGATCTATGTATTTAGATTATTTGCAGGCGTAGCTTCAACGGGCTGCTAGTAATTAAAGAATAATTTAAGATTGAATACATAAAAGGGTGATATTGTGGGAATAGTTGAAAGCTTAGGTGTAGTGGCTCAATGTAAAAAAGCTTTCGAAGGATGATCGCGTGCGCAAACGTCTCAGATTTAAACTTAACGGGCAAAGGCGTGTAACAAGCAACCTCTCGTGGGATATGCACATACGAAATATATGCGGGAAGGCTAAACAGAAACTAGGATTCATCAAACGCATAGTAGGTAAAAGTGAGGAAAAAGTCAAAGAGACATGTTACTTCTCGTTAGTAAGACCGCTATTAGAGTACGCGTCGAGCATATGGGATCCGTACGTGAAAGGATCAATCTCAGAGTTAGAAAGAGTGCAGCGAAAAGCCGCTAGATTCGTCAAAAATTGTTAAGATAGAAACAATAGTGTTACAGCCTTGATACAGGACTTAGGATGGGAATCACTAGCTGAGCGCCGATCACGCTCTAGGTTAAAACTTCTCGAAAGATTTAGAACGCATATATTCTCCAGCGATGTCGAAGAAATAATAAGGGCGCCAACTTATATTGGTAGAACGGACCATCCTCGTAAAATAAGAGAGATAGCCTGTAGGACTGAGAGGTGTAAAGGCTCGTTTTTCCCTAGAACGATAGCTGAGCAGAACAGAAGTTACGAAAAGAAATCAGCCGACGTAAGTGATACTATACATTATTATGCGCTAAACCTTGGTGCTATTGCACCCCCTGCCACACACCATTGCGGTGGTTTGCAGGGTGAACTATAGATATAGATATAGATAATCAAAACGCAAAAAAATAAGACCTGTGAAAATTCACATAAAAATCACCTTACGGAGCATAGGCACATTCGATAACCTTGTTACTTTTTTGAGCTTTTAACAAAAACAATTTAGTTTCACTTTAGTCATTATATCCCAGACCATCTTGACATATCAAGCTTCCACGAAGTATTAAAATTAAAATGGAGGTAGCTCCTGTAGGGGATAGAAAGCTTTTCCAAAATGTACTCCATACTCAACTTCCTCCCCCCACCCCCCTCACTTATCCCCTACATGTACTTCCTCTCCCCCTTTCCCTCGTCGTGCGCTGCAAATATATTTTTAAAAAATAACAAACCCTTCCAGGGAACAACGCGAGTTGACACACAAAACGTCCACGCAAATCCTCCGCGTGCGCGTGCATGCTAACGAAAAAGATCTCTCTGCCCACCTTCTCCCTTTTATAACCCCCACTATACCTTGCGAGGCCATTGCGCGGTCGACACCGAAATCTCACGTCATCAGTGCCTCGCGCATTTGCAGCGAGCAGATAATGGCGCGGTCTCGCTTTTGCCGCCTCGTTCGGCGTCACCCTTAATGACCCCTTTAAGCCCTCTGCCCCTTCCATTTTTTCTAAACCTTTCCCTTCCCTCTCAACCCTCTACCCCTGGCTCTTCACCTTCCTCTCGTCTGTTCTTCCTCTCTCTCTCTCTCTCTCATCTCCTCTGCTCTTCTATCCGTCCTCTCTCCTAAGGGCGTTTTGTCTGACCTCTTCCCTCTCTCTTCTGTCACCCTCTTTATCCCCTTTCCTTTTCCCCTCCCTATTTTCTTTCTTTCATACCCTATCCCACACTCATTTCATCTATCAACTTTCCCCTCCCCGAATCCTTTTTTCTCCCTCTTTCCTGTATTTTTCCTCTCTAATTCTCCTCTCTTTTGTATTTCTTCTCTCTCTTTGTCCTTTATCTGATTTCCCTATTTCACATCTATCTCCTCTCTATATTTCTCCTCTATCTCCTCCCTCTATTTGTCTTCCATCTCATATCGCTATTTGTCTTCTATCTCCTATCTCCATTTCTCTATTATCTACTCCCTCTATTTCTCTTCCAGCTCTTCTCTCTCTTTCTCTTCCCTCTATTCCCTCTCCTGCTCCTCTCCATCTCTATTCCTCCTCTATCCCCCACCTTTTGCTTTCTTCCACCTCTATCTTCGCCTCTCACCCTAACGACAAACGAAACGGCTAACACCTTTGCAATTTCGAACTGCTGAGCACTAAAACCGGTGTAATCTAAGGGGAAATTTCTAACGGCGGAGAGAATAATCGGCGCGCTAAAGCTAGCGTGTATCTCCCATAACCAGTAAATGCAAATGTAGTTCCACCTTTTTTTAACTTTGGGTTGTTTTCGGACGTCGCCTTTACAGATTAAGTTTCTTTAGGTTGGTAGTGGACTCTTGTCCACGCTTATCAAATGCTATAAACCGAGGGTGGCGAGACGGTTTGTGTCCAGCTGCTTAGGTTTTACTAGTCGGTTCCATAATAGTACCTCCAATATTTTCCAAGTTATACTAACATACGTAAAAATTCAAAACATTACGAGGATCTCGCATGAATTTATAAAATATTCGCTGTGTACAATAATCAGCTAAGCAGGATGACACTGACAATCGGGTAGAATTTTCTACCAAAAATGTTCTTTCTCTTTCAATTTATAGACAGTAGGATAACGTACATGCGTGAGTTATCACGCTATAAAGTATGCACTCAATGAGAATCCCTTTTCGGCAATACATCGGCGAAGGACCGTTGTTACGGTATTAACTATGAAATTTTACCGAACTTGAATGCACGCGCCGTTTAATCGGTGGTACGAATGTAAATACGGAGCTTGTAGAAAGATAAATATAACCCCAAAGTTTCAACCAAATAATTACGCATTCATCTGATCTTCCAGCCTGAATAGCAAAAGATCTGAACTTAAATTAAATATCAATAACAGCAACATTTTTAAATCCCGTCCAATACAGTCTTTAACTTCCGGGCATAAAATGACGGTATTTTTGCCTTGATACGCCGAATGGATGTGTAGTTAGGATCGGTGATAAATTAAAAACCAATTAGACCAGAACCGCATGAACCGTATTTAACCGAGGGAAAAAATTTCACACAGTAATATTGTAACGATAAAAAGAATAACGTGACGCACACGATATGAAGCGAAAGAACGTTTCGCAAGGAAAGGAAACTGAGTTTTTTTCCAGAAGGAATGAGGTTAAAAAAAAAGTTTCATGCGCTTTCCGTGCGGGTTATCTACGAATAGACGTGCATAGTGCCGTTAACTGCCTCGTGGTGGTATTTTTTCTTCGTGAGTCGAAAGAGGGGGAAATTTGAATCCCTCAATAAAACGACAATAAAAAGTTGGCAGAATGATGGAGAGAAATTTTACGACTACAGATCCAGATGTGTCTCGAACTCGGGCGGATTTGCACGAAACGCCACATCTGAACTTCGTATCAGGAGCGCGGATTAATATAAAGCGAATCAAAACATTATGGATTTTTCTTGTGTTACTAGGCATACCTCAACACAAATAAAAAAGAAATAGCATTTTAACTGTAAGGGTTTTCTCTATTAAAAAATTTCAAAGCAAGCAAAGACATAAAAAGCGCGTTGGAATAAATTTAAATAGGAAATCGATTTTTTAAACGTTTAAACGCGAAGAATAGCTATAAATTAAAATAACAATAATATAAATTGTATAATAAAACTAATATTGGTCTAACACGATTTGTTTAAATGTCGTATTTAATCGGAAAATTATATAAGCAATAAAATTTTCGAATATACATTTTCGGGAATTGCAAGATTTTTTTCAGTTTCCAAATTGTGTCATTTTTAAGAATGAAAAATAACATACATTCCTTAAGGTTAGAGATTTGCATTTAGTATGCGATTTTAACCGTTCTATGAATAAGTTAGGAATATAACGTCATTTATTTATCTTTCAAGAATTCAAATACATAAATAAATATACAGGAACGCTTCAACAGAAAATTATCGAGCTCGTCTTATGGATGAAAAAAAATTCAAGAAAAAGTACTTAAGAAATACTTGAACCTGGTATCTCCAAAAGCTACAACAAGGTAATAAATTTTTTATAACCTTGAGGCTATTGGAGATACCAGGGACAAGTGTTTTTAAGTACTTGTTCTTGAATACCTAAACAGATTCAGAAACAAATATATACGTGTGAATATAGATAACTCCAGTGGAACCTGCATAATTCGTAAACCAAGGACTGAAGTATTCGTGTAATCGAACGAGGTATCAGAATTCCTATACACTGATTAATACTGTATTATTTGAATTTTATACAACTAAAATTGTTTTGAGATAAATATTGATTTATACATGTTGCATAAAAAGCCTAAACGTTTTATATCCTTATAATTCGACTTCGGATAAGGTAGGTGCCTGCAACCGCTCTCGCGATCGCTTTCTCCGCCCAACTTATATCAAGGGCTCCCAACTTGGTGCTCGCGAGGACCGCCGTGCTCTTTGGCAATCTGACTGTGCTATTCTATTCAGCGGCGCAGCTAGAAATTAGTTTGGGAGGAGGGCGGGACAAATACTTCAAAACATTATTATCTGAGCACTTGTTTATTATGCATAAAGGTACTGATTCTAATTTCGACACCTTTGATCGACCTTATTTTGATCTGACGCTCACACACACTATGCTTTTGTTATGATTATCTCCTTTAAGTACTGGGAGAGGATTGTCCGGTTGCCAACCCCTTCGCTGAGCCACTGCTTCTACCGTACTTAAAATCGCCTTTTTTTAGCATTCTTAATTTTTTAATTTGATCGCATATTTTCTCCCTGAACGAATTAAACTCGGTCTTTGATTTCATTTTATTCATGACCAGTCATTTTATAAAATTACGGTAGCGCTCGTTTGATTTTATAAAAAAAATAATTCTATACTCGCCACATTAACAAGGTTGAGAACCCCTGTCCTAAATCTTTGCGGCAAAGAAACTGCTAAAATAAAAAAGACGATCGGTTATGAGATTGACCCCATTTCCATCGACCCGGACTAACAGGACCAGTGATTAAAACCTCTCTCAAACAAATGAGCTCGTTTGTAGTAAGGATGATGGTCCGTGTCTGGCTTCTCTGTTTCCCCTCTCCCCCTCCCTCATTCTCTCTCTTCCAGAGACTCAATAAAAAGATGGCGACGGAAAAGAGCCGTGAAACTAATCACATTATCTTTTACGGATGCTCGGCGAATCGAGTCGTTTCATAACGATACCTCGTAAGTCATGCTTTCTCTTGAATTGATCCCGTATGTTATTCGGACGGCGGTAAAACAAACGGAAGTAAGATTTTTTTGCGCACGTTCTTTTCTTTTGAACTGGTGATCTATTACGCCAACTCCAATCAGCCATGATTCGACAGGACGTTAAAATTTTTATTTGGCCTTTTTTTTAGAAAAGTTACGAACTGCGGGGACGAAGATAAATGCGTCCCAAATCAAGGAAAATGGCTTGAATTTTTGTCATAATATATTACATTAAAAAGCTACACATGTGAAAAAGTTCCCTAAAAATCTATTAAGGCAACAAATAGAGTGCGCAAGTTTAGGAAACCTGGTCATCTCGCGACAGAGATATTACATATATATCACCGTCATCAGCCTTTTTCAGGCCATTGACGGATCAAGGCCTCAGGAATTCCGTAGCTTTCGCGCATATTATATTTACCTTTTATTTCATATAGGATGTATTTGTATACTTTGTATATAATTAATTTCATTAAAACAATGTTTTTCTCTGTCTTTCAGAATACCAGAGTTTTAGAATTGAATTAATTAATTAATTTTAATTATGACTGTCAAATTTCCATGGACCTCCTGGATATCCTGTGTATAGCTTTAAAACTCGAATAAGCGATAAGAATATTTATCACGTTATCGTTAATAATATGGCGCATCTCTCTTAAAGCACGTCTTAAGAAAAACAATATCTAAAGACAATACGTATGGTATAAGATTGCTACTAAACCGTGCATTTAGGAGTAATCTTGTAACAAATTAAACTTCATCATAGTTTCCGCTATTATTTATTAAAAACAATAGCGTCAAAATTAGGGAAATTGTTCGGTTTTCAGACAACCGAATTTGAGAAGTTCAACCTGTATAATTACTCCCTGATACGAGAATAAACAGAATTATCTCGAGTGACAAAAATATCCCAGATACAGGAATCTATTTTGACAGTTACTAAACATTAAAAGTAGTTAAAGGTAGTAGTATGGCATTCTGCAAATAGAAAAATGCCTTAATTACTATAATTATTTACATAACTTCAAGTAATTGTGAATTTAGCTTTGGAGTTAGACTGACTGATTGATGCCCCGCGCTAACTTGTTCAATTAAACTTTCATTAGATGATTAAAGTTTGTGGAGCAAATCATTCCTGAAACGGTTTTTAATGGAGTCGCTGTGGGAAGCGATTTACGAATTGGTAATTTATTCACCTATAATGATTACCTCAAACGGGTTTCGACATGAACTTTAAAAATCGCAATAATTTAACTGGATTGACGTTTACACAGCCTTTTCGGTGGGAAGCCTTTACATACAAACTATCCATTAACAGTGAAATTTTTAAAAGGCCTAAATTACAAATAAAATTTCGGTTAGTTTAATGTTGCGATGAAAATCTATTAATAATAATTTAACCGGATTGATATTTATGCAGCTTTTTTGGTGGAAATCCTTTACACGCAAACTTTTCATTAACCGTGAAAATTTTAAAAGGCCTAAATTGAAAAAAGATTTTTCGGTTAGTTTAATGTTGCGATGAAAATCTATTTTCTTAATGTTTCACCTAAATAAGTTTATTATTTCAAACGGCACTAAAGCGTCCTCTAAAAACTTGTTTGGCCTTCTCTATTGGACAAGATACAAATTTCAAAGAACTAATGAAAAAAATATGATCGTCAAGAAAGCATCTATTTGAATAAAACATTTCCGAATTCTCTTTTATTCGTGTTCGAGTGGAGACTATATAGCGGCAATGGCACAAACGTCTTACCAAAATAAAAATTCAGATAATGCTGATAAATTACTAATACTAATTCTTAATTAGTTGACCTAAATTGGAATACAGGAAGTACGGCCCTTATATCTTGACACTGTAGGACATCTCTGGACATAACAAGGTATATATTTGAATACAATTAAAATTTACAAAGATTTTATTGCAAAAGAAAAATTCAATCTCGGTATGAATGTGCCAATACGTGTACAACTTTAGTTTTTGAACGAGTATTAGCTGAAAATTCTGGGTGCTCTAATGTAACTTGTGTATATAGTTGCTCACGGTGATACATAAATTTCAGCAAAATTTAAGTCGGGAAAAATAAAACACGTTCGGATGAATCGATTCGATTAACCTGACTTCGCCATCTACGACGTAGATAACCGCATCAATTTTGCACATTAGGTTTTTTTCATTTTTATCGGCGAAAAAAATTGCTTTCGATCGTTCTAAAAATACGCGATTAGTGGTTAAAAATAACTGCTCGAACGCGTTGTCTGGCCGAGAGGATAAAAAAAGCGATATCCGTCGAGGAAAAAAGACACGTCACGTGACGGGAAATTTCCATGTCATTCAACGTCAACGGAAATAAATTCTCCGGAGCTTGAGCTTAGCGTCCCACGACGGAGCCATTTCGCATACGAAATTCTGTAGAAAATAAATCGAAAATAGATTCGGCCGATTTTTCATATTCCCTCTTAAAGAGTTGCGACAATATTTCGTGCCATTAGAAAAATGGATTTCTGAGAGGATGCAAATTTTCGTAACATTATTAAAGTCTTTCGACGTCGAATTTTGGATATATAGTTTCGAAAACACCCGTAATCACGATTTTGATATAAAATTACATTATTATAACTTATGGGGCGACGCATCGTTTTATCTGTGGTTGAAGGAGAATCTCTCGGCATAAATTTCTTTCAAGAAACGTGGAAGTGAATATCAATCAAATTATAAGAGTGAAATTATTTTACTCGATAGTATGTTTCCAAATTTTAAATGAAAACATTCACATTTAAATAATAAACTTCTAAGCAGTACTTATATCTAAACATTTTCCTACCTGTGAAGCCGAAAAATATGCACTTCAGGTTAACATAGAAATGTTTGTTGAGGTTTAGTTTTTTCCACGGCCAGAAGAATCTTGGTATAATGACGAGGTTTTAGTTTTCCTAAATGTTTAACTATGATTCATTATTTTAATTTGTACCCAAATGTTATTAAATGAAATAACGAACTGAAATCCCATTGAGTTGGACCAAAATGGATTCTTGTATCGCTAATAACAATAATCAATAAAAGAGGATTTTTTTGTTAAACACAACAAAGAAACACATACAAACCCTAGCGTCAAATCACTGAGATAAACATTCGTGAAATTTAAATTCACATTCCATATTTAGTTTTTATTCATTGGTAACTCTACGCAGGTAATAACAAGAGTTTTTATTGATATACAAATTGCAATTCTTTCTAATTCCCCGGATTGGAAAAAAATCAAATAATTTCACAAAAATCTCAAAATGAATAAACCTATTTAAAGAAAAATCAGTTAAGATTGAAGAACTAGTGCACAATTCCATATTATTATCGCAATCCATTAAAGTAATCAACAGTTTCATCGTGGACTACGCCTACTTGAACTTTTCTGATGAAATAGATCGCGCGAAGGTTGATATAAACGCCTTACTGTTCCTCTCTTAGTGACCTTTGGACGCGTAGTTAAAAAATAATAGCTAGTTTGTCGTAAAACCTCAGCGCGAATAGATGTGACTCACCAACTGGCCAAATTACACGCAAATGCGGATAGGGATAGGGGTAAACGTTGTGTTTCTGAGACCACAAAACCAATAAACTCCATTTTGGCAACGTGACTAGCGTCCGTGGTTATTTCTATCCTCCAGTTCAACCGATACTTGTCATTGAAGAGTCTTTATAGGGACCGGGAAAGAATGACGTGATATAAGTGATATAAATAAATGCAGATGCGCGAGTGTCCGTAAGTACGCACACGATCACGTTTAGACCGGATAATCCCCAAAACTTGCTAATGTCAACATTTATAAGCGTATAATTGGCTAATATTGCTTCTTTGAAATTTGAATGAAAAATTGAAAGCCAAAAATTTTTTATCTCATATGAAACTTAAGAAAACTTTCGAAATCTGGACTCAAAGTTTCTTTTATCGGCTTGATGGCTCAATAAGAATATTTTTTCAAGCACGCATAGTTAGGTATCTCCAATAGTCATAAAGCATTATTAAAAAAACCAACTGAATCATATGGATGATGGCGACATTGGTCACAATTCAGATATTAGCCGTGACATATGCAGCAAATCCTCGCCATTTACTAATGGATGATAGTCACGAATTTCGTATTTAGGTACAATGTAAACACAAAACATTTTGTCGCGCACCAAAGACGTGATTTTTCTACAGAATGACCCAAAGCTTCAACATAGTGTACATGTTTCAGAAAATTTTTCAATAATAACCTTCTATTTCATAATGAAATGGAAAGTTAGTTCCCTCCATTCTGTAATGAAGTGAATTATACACTGCAATTTATTTTCTTTCATAATAAATCAGAGAAAAGTGGTCCTGCTAAAGATAGGCGAATCGTTGGCTATTTTACTGAAGACATGGCTGATGCAATTCACCCCCTGCATCCACCACTTTTGTGATTTTCTGGGTAACATATAGCTGTAGATATGTTTAGAGATTTCACTACCCGTGAATAGCCGAAACCTAGTATAGCGTGGGTTTTCCGCGCATAGTAAATGAAGAAATAACAAGTTAGGAAAGTGTACAGCGTATCACAAATGGGCGCGTTTCGTGCAATTGAGTATTAGAAAGAAATGATATACCTATACGTAAGGGAAATAGCATTTTAAAGTTCTTTTCTTCATCATAAATAATCCATTTTCTTCCTATTTAATAATATTGCATACACACGTAAGGAAATTAAACGTTTGTTTGTGAGATTGTTTATGTTAGCAACAATGAAGAAGTAACCATGCAAGAAATTTTGTGTTCAACTCGATTCAAGACTTTATTGCTCGATTTCCTCGATAACGACTACTCTTACGATAAAAATGTATAGGAAAAGAAATACCCTAATTTATTATTTCTACAATTTTTATTTGAAAAATATTTTGATGTGAGCAATACTTTACGAGATATGACGGAAAGTTCATTTTTTTATCACCAGTAAAATGGTATCCCTGATTGGCTTATGTGATTCACGTTGTAAGTTCTTAATATCAAATTTCATGAAAATCCGTTCGGTAGACGCCAAGAACGAACATGCGGACGGGTGGACAGACAGACAGACAGACAGACAGACAAACGGACAGACCGACGACAATAGGCGCTCACGCTGGAGGCGAAACGCGGCTAAAAACGGAAAGACAGGCACCTTCGCCAATACGGTCAGTGATTGAAGAATGGTGGCGTGGGGTGCGAGGGTGAGTTTGGTTCGTAAAATTATAACCGTTACTCAACCCTCTTTAACCCTTCATCTACTCTCCTTCTTCCACTCCATCTTCCTTCCACTTCCCTCTCCCGTCGAATTGAACTTCGCTCACGTTCCTACATCCTCCTCTTTCCCCTAAAACCTCGCAGCTGACCCTTCTTCTTTCCCCATCACTTCCCGTACTGACCCACTTTCGACCCGAGAGAAGTAAGAGAGAGAGAGAAGGGGTAAATCTGTTGGTTGGTTGGGAGGGAGGGAGGTAGGAGTGCGTAGGATGCGTCACGGGAGGTGGTGGAAAGGGAGTAATTGGACGTAGGCGGAAAAAGGCCAGGGAAAGGGGAGGGTGAGGGCGGAGGAAGACGGAAGAGAGTTACGGTGATTTATGCGAAAGGTAATTTTATTCTGGAGATGGTGACTATTGAAGTATATAGCGGAGTTCCAAGAAAAACCTAGCCTCCTTATTTTCCTCCGTAAAATCGACACAAAAAAACATCAGATGTGGATTTTGTTTATTGGATTGGTGTATCCGGCATTAGCGTCGTGATACCTTAAAATAATTGGTTCATTTTGGGTCATCATTCTTAGCCTACTTTAGAGGTTGTCACGTTATACAGACATCATTACTATAATGAATGTTAATGCTTATAGGGTAAGCATAAATGTATCTATACACACATCACAGCGTTTGCTATTTTTTATTCAAACCGCCAAATAATATCAACATTTCACACAATTTCCTATATAATACGAGAATCGCGTATTACATATATACCTATACGCCCAAAGAGATATGTCAGCAATAAAAGCTTGAAGATCCCTGCTGTAGATGAGAATCCACTCGCTAGCTTTTCTTAGTAATTCTCATTGGGTTACCAACGGAGATTTCATTGCATATATCTCAAATACTCTACCTCTAAGTAATTCATATCTGATGCATTAATAATAATTGAATTGTTTCGAATTTTTAAAGTTTCAACGAATCTTAAATTGAAAGTATTCTCAAATTTGAATGGGTTTGTTAAAGCAGTTATGGCTTCAAAAAAATATTTCTCAAAATATAACAAGCATTTAAAAATCTAATTTAAACTGGTGTTTTTGCCGTATTATCGTGGATTTTATATCTTTTGCGGTATTCTGATATTATAAATAGGATGTTTAAAAAAACAATACCCATAGGAGAATGCACGTTTATTCTCGCACCTCATTAGATGAAAATATTAGTTCCAAGGAAAGATGATCACTTCCAGGTCTTTGCCCATCCGATTTCATCTTATAGCAGTTTTAAAATAAGCGTGTATTCAAATAACCTTCATACACTGGAAGAGATACAAATCAACATTCAGCATACGGTATATCAAAAGTGTGCGTTAACATGATTTATCACGTATACTTATATGAAATCATATTGACCAAAAAATTCACTATTTTTTTCAAACTTACTAATAAATACCCTGTATATTTTACATCACTTCTTCACATTAAATCATTTCCTCTTTTAAAATTTCTCATTTTCTCATTTCTTCGACCACCACTACACATTCTTTCAACTCCACATCATAAGAAAGAGCATGGCCTCCTCCTCGAAAACCTATGTGAGAATAAAAGTTAATCTTCTGATAATCAATCTCTCCCTAACGTGCCTCGGCGTAGAAATTTGATTATTTTAACAGCGCTATGTATTTCTGATAAATGAAGCATCTCTCTGATAGAATGCAAGCGTGAGGGATTGCGCGCTAATATCTTCATTAATCCCGGGCGCTGAAAAATTGTTCGGCACTCGGCAGTTTCAACACACGTCACCATAAATAAAGGATGTCAATTCATAGCAAATCCCATAGCGAACTCGAGTATACCAATATCGATATCGAACATTCGTTTGATCATAGCTGAGTAATTCATGGGAGCGATTAGAAACTCCGCTTAATCCTGCCATACATTTTAAATACAAACCTGGGTTCGAACGAGTGAATGAAAAATTGACGAGCACCGACTGCATCCGTGGCAGAAAACGATACAATTCTGTTCAACAATGAAAAAAACAACACTATAACTGCTAGAAAATATAAATAATTCGATAACGGAAACGGGGCGACGAAATGTCTTTTTATTATCGAATCGAATCTTATCGAATTGTCGATACCGAACGGATAGTAAAAAAACTGAACGTAAAGAACGTATTATGTAGTTACGAATTTATATACGCTTAAAATGCCCACCGGTTTCCAACGCGGACCAAAAACGTAATCAAACCTCTACACGATTGGCTAAAAACGAATTATCTTTTAGTTCCAGGGCGCAACCACCCAAACCATAAAACCGCGCATTCTCTCTCTCCCTCTCTCTCTCGACAAGATTTACCGGACCTCTTCCCTCCTTTGCATAAAATCGGTACACGCGATTGAAACGCCTGATGGACGAAATGTTTTCGTCTCTCGTGGCTCCCTCAGTGATGGTTAGCGAGAAATTTATGATGGTCCACTTTGGCACAAATAAAATACATAATCCCAAAAAACAGGTCGTGCCAATTAATTTACTTGCATCGACGAATTAAGAATATTTATTCCACGTTGTGCCCCGCGATGCATGGAAAATTGCGGGTAAATCATTATATAATGAGCCGGCAAAATTATTTTTATCCCGCTTTAATTATCGCTTCGACTAAAATAAAAGAAGTTGGCGATAAAGCTGGAGATTAATTCGGAACTATGACGACAGAAATTGATTTTCGGAGAATAAATATATCGCTCGGGATGAAATTATCGCTAAATGCGCTTAATTCTAACGAATGAATAACCGGTAGGATCTTTTTTGTTGCGGTTTTTATCATCGGTTTTGCCTAAATATGAGTAAAATTTGATACGCTGACATTGATGCACTCCGACTGTCTCCTTTCCTCCAGGAGCGAAATGAAAATGAACGGGATTAATGAAGTAATTGACGCAATCGGATTACTGAAACACACCTCGTTAGAAATAAAAACTTGGGTAATTTTAAAAATCATTTCAGAGGGAAGAAACAAGAGGAAATATTTCTCCAACGGTTATTTGAATAAAAATTGGGAAAAGAGCCCAAAATTTTTTAAAAATTAAAACGATCCTTGAATAAATCAATTATAGAGACGTGCGATGTTTTTGGATACAAGGTGGTTCACTGTAAATGTTGTTATACTTATCTAATATAAAACTATGGTCGAATGCTAAGATATTACAGGAGTACCTCTTTTTATTTCTATTTCATGGGAAATTTCCGTCTTTTAATAGTCATAACAATCAAGTATCCTTTCATTATTCAGTCAGAAAGGTAATTAAACGCTGAAAAAATTACAAATACCTAAGTGAAACATTATCTTTGAAAGTTACATCGCTAGCAAACAATCAGTGAAAGAAAAACATCATTGGCATGACAGCCAATACCTAAAACTATTATGCCACTTTCAATGTCACCCATTATACGATAAAGGCAACCTCTATGAGAGTTAAACCGTAGGATAAAACCATATAAGTATTTCAATGCCAAAGAGACCGTTCTCATTCACAACTCACCGATCGCAAACCCAGACTTACCATGCATTTGAACCGAAATACAGAAATTCATACGGACAACGGTATGCGACCCGACACGACACGAACCGCGGCACGTGACGCGAATCTCTTTTTTACGGGAAAGGTCGAACATGGGTCCGCGGAGAGGAAAATTTTCCCCGAGTTCGATACAACCGTCTCGTTTCGAAAAGATAAAAGTCCTTGGAAGTCGCATCTAAATTTGCCAGCCCTACGAAGAACAGAGAAGTGGGAAGCTAAACAAGTTTCGCGGCCCAACATTGCAGCACGCCCACGCGGCCCAACAATTTTCCCACCTGACTCCCATTCCCTTCCCCCCCACTCCCTCGCCTCCGCCCCGCCCCCGTCATCCCCCGCACTCCTATTCCTGCTCCCACCGACAACGCCACCTATACCAAAGAGCACTTCCCGGTTCCTTCCTTGCCCTTTCTATACTCTCCCTTTTTCCGCTCTCTCTCCTCTCTCTATTTTCCCTCCGTCTCTTTTCCCTCCGTCTCTTTAACGTCATCTCCCACCGGAGACTCAACCACCCGCGCCCTATGCGTCCTGTCACCTCCTTCTCCCACCCACCCACCGTCCCCCTTTTCCGCGTTCGTCTACCTTTCTCCGCCCCCGCAACCGCCAGCATCCCCTTTGACTCCCACGCGCCTCCTAAAACGTGTCTACACGCTCTTTCACGAGCGGAAAAAAAATAAACGCCTTTCGATCTAATCCTTTCACTTCGTCCTTTCCAGCTCGCTTTTTCTTGTCCCGGTGACAGCTAGCCGCACGCAAAACATTCGCACTCATCCATCTTTTCTCCCATTATGCCAGGGTGAATAAATACCGCCTCTTTATTCGAAATTTTCGGCCGAACCTTCTCACGCCACACGTCCTCTTGATATTCGCGGTGCGCCCACGTAGTTGCCGGAAGAGGGGGGAGTGAGAAAAAAGGGGGTCCCGTAAGAGCATTAAACGTGATTACAATTGCAGGGAAAATATTGTAGGGTCACGATTACCTCTCTCTAGGTTTAAAAAATTAGTTACAGCATTAAAACTTAGCCATTCTATTCTTTTACGCGTTTTCCTTTATTGTAATATTTTTTCAAGAGTATTTTACAATAAGAAGGTACATGAAGCTTCATATACATACTGCGTCACTCATCCTAATTGACATACGAGTAATATTCTTAGTAGCTAATAAATCCAAGGATATTATTTACATTATTAATGTATCTAGTAATAGGAAGAAAAGTAAAGTCATGAGATTTATAAAGAGCGGGGATGCACAGGAGTGCTATAGTGGATAAAAGCTTGAGAAAGCTGAAAATTTTTACTTATACAGGTAGTCTCCTGATACGTGATGGAAAAAGTACAAAATATATCGGGACTAGAATAGCAAGAGCAAAGTAGGGATTTATGAGACAACGAGATTTGTTGGCAAGTCTAAATGGATAACTATATAAAAAAAGAGTTTATTGAAAACTTTGATTTCGAGTGTAGCATTATATTGTTGTGAGATGTGGATTATGAAACGGGTTTGTAAAATTTTGAGAGGCGAAGATATGCTGAAAGAAGTCACAGATGGGATGGTGCTGGGAAAGACGCAAAATTGTAGAAAAAGGAATATAAGATGCATTAAACATGGGGATGGGCATGGGAAGATAAATAGAATGGCACTAAATGGGACAGGTGGGGATGGCTGAGCCACACACCTACTTAAAGTAAGAATACTAGAAGGTAGGAACAAGTTAACAGCAATCCACGCCTTTCCACAATCCCATCAACAACGATCCTAATTATGATTATGTAAGATCCGATAATCACCTATGGCTAGACGATCCCGTATGTCTACGGTAATATTGAAACCCGCAAAATAAATGCTATGTCCACCCTTCTGCAATTGATGTATAAACGAAATAAATTACTCAACGATTAGCTTAGCTTCTTAAAAGATTTTTTCACGCATCTTATCAGATTTTTTGTAAGAAAAATATATTTTTGTACCAATTAATTAATTTATATTTAAAATACGCTATAAATGCATGTCCTTCGAGACATCACTAATCCGAATACGGTTTGATAAAAGATGAAAAAAATACTGCTATTATATAAGTGTAAAGCTCTATGGTGCAATCATATAAATTCATATAATTCAAATTTTTAGAACAAAATTTTATATTTAAGCTGCCTTTAATGCGTCTGGTTGCGCATATAATCCTACTATATAAAATAATCTTATATTAATTGAAATGTCTGATTTTATTGTTTCTGTTCAAAATTAATTACATGATATGACATATTAAATTCAATTGTTTAATATAATCAATGTGACTGGGGCAGGTAATCCTTCGTTAATATTTAATTCGTTTGAACACCGCATTATTCTATCTTCTGGGCAATGATGAATAACATGGGTAAAAATCAAATGAAAAACAGGAAATAAATTTCAATCGCTAATTTACATCAGTGTTTTTTGGCGCAAAAAATTAAAAGCATACATAACTTTTAAAGGGGAAACGCCACCCACTTCCACCCTAGGCACTACTTGAAAATTTCTCTTGAAAAAAACCACAGATCTCATAATAGATTCAATTTCGAAATTAGTCTCCGAATAAAATTTAAAGCCACTTTCCCAATATCGAAAAAAAAATAAAGCAAACGCGACGCACTCGGCGCAACCCGTCGAGTCTCTTAACGTATTCCCTCAGCGGAAAAAAATTCCGCTCTTCTTTATATTGAAATTTTATATTGAGGGGTATCATTAAATAAAACTGAGTTAAGAGGACATCCTCTTTATAAAGTTTTCGAAGCAATATCACACATCCTACGTAGCAAAGTGAGGTAATCGCATGATTTAATTTCAACGCCCAATGTATTATAATTTTAAATTGAACCTATCCTACGGGAATTCGCTTAGGAAAGAGGCGGAGATTGGTGGAAAAAATGAAACAGTAGAAATAGCTAGAGATTAATCAGAAGAAACCAATAATTCCAACGAGAACTCGATCGAATATAACTGCATTCCTCGAAACAGATTGAATTACGGTTGAAGAGCAGACACGTTCATTTTATCATTGCTGCCTATAGCGAAAAATGTATTTTTTTCTTTTTGGGGTCGAGAATTTTATGCATTACTTGACCCTAGAAAAATGAAAGGGTCTCAAAACTCCAAATTCTTAACGGGAACCAAACAATTTCAAAACATATGGAGGACCTGATGTCACAATAATGACCCTATATATTTGGACGAAACTTTAAAAAACGGATCCAAGGATTTCAATAAAATATTTGAAGTAAATTAAACATTTTCACGTTGTAGTCGTATCTCAGTGTCACAATTAAGTAGTCTGCGGTCTTTCACTTACTAAATAAAGTAATGAGGGGAAAATATTTCTTTAACTAGAAGTCACGCGATTGAAACCGTTTCTATAACGTATTTAACGTGGCTTTATACTTAAACCAATGCTGGGATATTTCCTTCGGTACGTATATAAACGTTCGTCATCATTATTACTTTCAAGGTCGCTCTGACAGTGATTTAATAAATAATAAAAGTGTACAAATAACTCTAAATGCCGGTAAATGGCTGACAAGACAATAGATTTTCAGTCGACTTTTCAGCCGAAATAAACAAGGCTACGTCTTCGATTTAACAAGAAGTTATTTATTTAAATGACGTGAGGGAACACAACAATATTTATTCCTATATACATTAACAAATTGTAGTTAATCTTGATCATCTGATAATCTGCGGTGAATCGCCACTGCCTTGTATCCGAAATGCGCATCTGGCTTCCTCAATTAATGATGGCCACTAAAACTACCTAATTTATTAACTGGATTCCAGCCATAGGCGGGAGAATAAAGATTTTAAGGGAACCAGTTTGGGAAGACTTCGACATTCTTGGAGTAATTTCAAAGGCATGGAAAATTTTCGAAGGTCTAGCTTCCCTATCAACGGCCTAATAATGGCTGACTGTCACTTTTGATTAACAGTTTCGCTCGAGAAACAGCATTGGCTGTCACTGCTCCGAGGGGCGCTGTTTATGGGCTATTATTCCGGAACTTCGAGCGCAGCTTATGCACTCCTGTTTTTTTCAAAAGTCGGCGCCATAAATTACAGTTGTAAATTTCAACGGGCGGCTCATTTATTATAATAATAAATTCAAACTTTAGTTTACCTCTAAATAATGTTTAAAGCTACGACTTTCTTAGGAAATCCGGTCGTGATGTCAGGTGTATGCATGCATCACTGAGCAAACTTTACAGAAAACCACGATGTCGGATATTTCAAGTTTTGTACACAAATATTACCGACTTCCGTTGTAGTATCAAGTTTAACGAGAAATAACTTTGAGGTGAAAGCTAATGCACAGTTTTTAAAATGCTTAACTGACAGATTTAAAGCACCCTTCATTCATTATACCTAATATTACAAGGGTGTATAGTAAATCAGAGCGGATAATAAATTCTGTAAAATCCATTTTTTTTTAAAAAGAGTAATTACGAGTCAAATCTTCTGAAAAACAGGTCGTCAAAAACTTGTTGATGAAGGCGCCAAAATAAGTTACATTAAGAGAGATTTTTCACGACTTTGAGGAGTCACGGATGATGTGTATTTGGGATGTTCAGCGTCTCTTACGGCGGTATCTCTATAAATAGTCCACCTTTGAAGGCTCGCGTGGGTAAGTTGACTCATCTTCCTCGCGGGTCCGTGTGTATACGCTTAAGGTGACGGACACTCACTCCTCTCCCACTAAAAACTTGACTTTAATTTCGAGACGCAACACGCTTTCCTCTCAAGAGCTTCGTGAAACTGAACAGCTGAAGTAACACCGCGAACCTTTTAAAACGCTTGGATTTAGCGAGAAATGAGTAATCAGAGAAGGGCTTCAAAGAAAAGATTTTGAAAAATGTAAATAGGCCGGAAAATATCGTCTAAAATGCAACTCACAGCAAATCAAGAATATTGTGTTAAATATGAATGAATTTATTAATTCAGGGGCTTGATCCTCCTGTAGAGGATCCTGGGGTAAACTTTAAACCTGCATGGACTTTTTTAGGGTAGCTGAGTGTTTAAAGGAAATAGACATTACAACGCAAATAAAACTTTCCGAACGAATGCATGTTTGCAAATTGTATTTATTCGAAATTTTTTACGTAAACGCGAATGAATTTATTTTTATTTTTCAGAAAACTTCATTAAAAACCCTACTTCAACTCATATAGTCGACGAAATTTTAATATGAACTAACATTTGATATGAATGATTTCGAGGAAAGTCAAATACCCCACAGAGGTATATTTTTATGTATGCACGTAAATGAATAGAGTATACAACCGTAAATTACGAATGTAAAAGAGAAAAGAGATTAGTTAGGTATTAGTATATCGATGTGATACTTTAATACTCGTAACAATAAAAGGACTATCGACTTAGCTTGTCCGAACAAGTTTTCGCATAGGCTATAGAGAAAGTGCTTAAAAAATAGAGATTTATTACCGCCTTTTATTGTCCATGATTGAATTTAATGTCCGCTACTAGCGTCAGAATCGCGTGGATACTTCATGGTACATTCTGAATTAGAAATGGATACAACGATTAAGAATTTAAGCTGTTTTTAATATGATTGCTCCCTACCAACTTGCAGCACCTGACTATCTCCTGCAGTCGATAGGTGTTATTAAATATTCAAAGATCTCATGAACGAAAACAGGAAATGAAACGAAAATAAAAAATCATTATGGCGAGCAAAAACTTTTGCCTCGTAATAAATTTGAATAGTCTCAATATTCTTAGTTAATTAATTGATTCTCCATATCTTACAAAAGGATTCCAGAGTGGTGATGCGATGAAACTATTTTTTAAGAAAAAATAATTTCAATTAGATATTCCCAGCGGTGGAATAGTTTGCTTCCCAAAGAAGTTACGTCCGACTATAACAAGGGATTGCGTCATTAAACTTAAACGCAACCAACACTCGAAAAAGGTCAAAAATTTGAATTAACTTCCGCGTTAATGATAAAAGAATCTCATAAAGGCATACCTATGTAAACCCCACACAACAAGTTCAACTGTATGCTAATTATTGGAGGAAAACATTCTTGCTGCTATAATTACTCTAAAAAAACACTGGATGTGTATGGTAATACTGAACGTTTTATGAAAATTGCGTCTAATTATATCACTTGGTAAAGTACGCAATGCCAATTCCTTCCTTGAACTTTAAATTTCAAGAGATTCGGCGTGAAAGATTTATCGGGCAAGAAAGACCTAGAAAAATCTTCCATGTAGTAATATAATTTAGAGAGCGTCATATTGAACTGCGCCGCATAAGTGATCCGTAAAATATTAGCTTCATTTGCCGTAGAATGATCCCTCGTTCCCTATATTAACCCTTCCGTCTACGACTCTTGTCTCAATCCTCACACACTAGCTCGCAGTCCTCTCTCCCCTTTCTTCCTTCCTACTTTTTTTTTTTTCTCTCTACTACTTTCTATTTTCTCATCCTATTCATATAAATATATAGACATTATTAACATATTTATCTAGCATTTTCTCGTGGTTATTTTTTTAAAACTAGTCCTGATGCAATTTCAACTATATTTAAAATTATGTTTTTCATTAAATTTTAATATAAATTCGTCGATTACTTGATGATGAGTAAGAAGACTTCTACGCAATTCGCTCTCTGTTTTATATTTGCACTATGGGTTTTAATAATCTAAGGACATTCGGCCCCTTTTTTTTTCAATAACTCATACCATTTTGGCGATCCGGAAGTGCATATGCATATGTATGTAAGCCTATACGTATCCTTCGCCACAGATTCTATATTAAGTATGTACTGGATTTATTTTTATCCTACCCTTATCCAATTACCTTTTTACCATTACTTTTTATTTACTGTATGTACATAGGCAATATATCATATCAGGTATAACTCCGGAGTTGCCCTAAATTAATTGTACAATCGATCATTCACGTCACTCCACCGTTCTCTCCTTTTTCCCGCATAATAAATTAAAATTCCCACTTAACCAATCGCGTCTATTTCATTCCCATAATAATATTTTTTCTTTTACCATTCAACCGTCTTTTCCTTTTCTCTAGTCCAGGGATTCCCAAACTTGCTGAAGCCACGGAACCCTTGCATTAAAATATTTTTTCTCTCGGAACCCTAACTAAGAGGTGGTAAGCCTAATTGCAATAAACTTAACCTTACTATCATTATAATGTTTATTTACATGGCTCATGCATCCTGCAATATACAGCTTACAAATGTTTCCTGCTATAAATAAGAGAAGGAAGATCGTATCGGGTCTCTTTTTCTGTCTATCGTGGAAACCCTTTTAGCTTCTGCGGAACTATTGGGTTCCGCGGAACACAGTTTGGGAAACCCTGCTCTAGTCTTTTCCAACACCATTCCTTCTTCTGAGCACGTAGAATTCCTCTTTTCTCTCGCTCTGACCAATATCACTCGAGGCTTCCCGTGACTCTTATTCTCGCGGCTTCTTTCACTTTCTTCCTTTCTCGAAGAGGTGGAGGGAGGGGAAAATAGAGGGAGTTAGAGAGGGGAGAGAGGAGGGTGAAGGAAGCAGAAGAGGAAGAAGAGAGAGAGAAGGAGGTCGAAAGAAAGAGAAAATGCATTCTGGATAAAAAAAAGATTTGATCCGCTGCGAATACGCCTTCCTTCGCTAGACTCACCCCAAAAGTTATACAGTAGGTAGTAAAGTGATCACGCTGGATTAAATTTAAATAATTACACAAGTGACTGAAAAGAACGGCAGATTGGATATGCTTCCGGAACTCCGCATTCGATTACAATAACCGGCTGATAACAATTACCACTTCATTTCCCCATTCGACAGTAAATAATAAAAGCTTCAATCGGATGTCCCGTCCGTAGCGATGAACGAATACAACGCAGAAAAACTGAAACAGAAAGGATCAGATCTCATTTTCAGAGATATCTCTACCTTTGCCGAGGAAAAACCATCCAGCGACGTAAAGCAGATTTTCCTGTTGAAGCTCGAACATTCGCGTCTGCTTCACACAACGTCCGCATCGTTTCGCGGTGACTAGCACGAAGAAGCTTGCAGAGCGGTAGAAGCTAAAAGAAATAATACCAAGAGATCAGAATAGGAATAATAGGTATGTACCACTATTTTTTTTATTATGTTAAAAAAATCTTTATAGAGTTATTTGCCTTAAATTCGAAAAATTTAAAAAAAAGTGGAATAAAACTTCACGGTGATCTCTTAGTAACGCAGACCAGCTGGCCCAAAAGTACAGCCTTACACGATTACGTCCAGACTAAAACTGCGCTAGTAAAGGAAAATTCCGCCAGCCGTGAGAGGTCGCAAAAGTTTTAAGTATACGGGGGAGAAGACAAGGATAGAGAACCGAGAATGTGAGAGAGGAACAGTAAAAATTTGTTCCTCCAACATCTTTGCCCAGTCAAATGCCGACAAAAATTATTGGTTTGGAAGGATATCCTGTATGTTACGCGCAGTCTAACCGGGATTTCATTCGAAAATTAATGTGGGAATCACTAATAAAACATCGCTTGGATGATTAGATTCGAATTAATTATCAGAAAGGGGATATAATTATTATTTGGTAGTCTTTAACTAGCTCTAGGATACGATCGCAAGGGAACGGGTTATTGAAAAAAAGTGACGACCTTAAGTTGTGCCCAGGATTAGCTGTTCACATGGGAGATGTAAGAAGGAGAGGAAATAGCATGGAAGAGGAGGCACAAGGAGGTTTGTAGGTAAAGTTAGTCACCACGATGATTTGTTCAGCAGTGAACTGATACTGACGATTTTTAAAATATTTAAATTTGGATGCAGTCATAGATCGTGTGAATTGGTATTTGGACGCCTTTATTTCTTTCCTGACGCTTTCTAGTCTATTTAATTAGTTTAAAAAGTTCATGAAGACGGAAAAAATATCGAAGTAGATTTAAAAAAAATAAATTCTTACCGTTAAAAGCAATTGGATTTAGACTGAAAATATTTACAAAGAATTACCTAAAACTGGAGAGCTGCCGAGGAAAATAATTTCAATAAAAATACATGATAAGGTATTTCTGTTTCCCTGTTTTAATTTAAAACATGTTTATTAATTCTATATTTCTGTAACGAATAAGCAAAATTAAGTATTATCTTTTATTAATGTTAACTCGATTGAACCTTAATCGTAGAAAAATTGTAAGAGCTGATAGAAACATTTGTCAAACTTTTGAAAAAAAATAGCTCCACTTGTACTGCATTCAAAATTAGTCGATTTATTCATAGGCTACATGGTCGGGAAGGACAGCGAAAGCATGTCGGTCCTAGAATGAGCTGAGTGAATAGGATAAGCAACTCTCATTGGGGGAACTCCATCGAACGGAGACCTTCGGTAAGGTGATCAGTAGTGTAGAAGGACGGAAAAAGGAAAGCGAACAAAGAATCTCTGAACCTGGAAGGAATAAATACATTTTTCGGAATCTTGAAGCGATTTCTGCTATACAGTTTTTTCGAAGTTCTTCATCGATACCAAAAATTCACCAATTAGTCGTTTAAGTTTAGAGAAGGAAATTTTTCTATCGATCACACCAGTAGTTATGGGTTAACAGCCACAACCTAGGCCAGGGGTTGGCAACCTGCGGCTCTTTTAAGGATATGCGTGCGGTTCCTGACAGCAACAGTCCCTGATAAAGCCTCCAAAAAAGAAATTGCAGAAAACTAAAAAAGCAAGATGTAAAACGGCAAGGTTCAGGGGACGGTCTTCAGTAGATCCGTCAATGACTTCGGCTCTTCTTATGTTGCGTGTTATACATAATTTGAAAAAGTGGCTCTTCTTAGGAAAAAGGTTGCCGATCCTTGACCTACACCAGTGATGGCGAACTTTCTATTGCCCGCGTGCCAATATTACTAAACTTGTCGTATCTTTTCCGCCTCGCGTGTCACAAAAAGTACTTGATTTTTTTGTGATAACTTAATTAAATTCGTGTTCAAGACATAAGATTGTAACCGTAAAACTAACGTTTACAATAGTTGACTAAATAACACAAATGTTTTTGCGGCGTTAAATCAGTACGATAAATGCTTTGATTGGTTTTCGCCTTTCGCTGGCGTGCCAACCAAAATCGACTGGCGTGCCACTTAAGGCACGCGTGCCATAGGTTCGCCATCACTGACCTAGACTGACGGAATATGAACGCTTAGGATATTGAACCCACGAACTCATTAGGAAATTCATTCCATCACTTCCAAATACTTCACTGTTAAACATAAGTCCTGACCTTTTTATTTCACGTTCTTAAACGATCTCTTATCCCTGTTATGTTTTGAAGATGAGTTGACGCAGCAAGAGGAAATGAAAATTTATTAATTAAAAATAATTAGTTTCAAGGAATGTAACCGTTTGAAAATTATATTCTGTCTTTCCTGTATTTTTTCCGAAACGACCAAAATGACCACGACCTTCACTCTGACCTCTCAAGGGTTGAATTAAGCTAACACGTAAAAAGCAAAACTGTAAATACAACGTTTTTCTTTTCACTTATTTCTAGGATTAAATTCATACCTTAGGATTCTGAATAAATGCGTGCAACCTCAGATGTTCGTATTACATTTTAAAATGATTGCCACTTCAAAACACGTCACCTTGAAGGGTCCTAGTGATTGACGGAGATTCTGCTAAAACAATTTACCACTTACAACGTGTAATTACATGTATTTTTTTAACCAAATTACATATTACTAGCGATACTCTTTCGCTCACAAAAAAAATGAAATATTTTTCCCGCAAAAATGATAAACAGTTAAAGCATTATATAACATTTATTCTAAAAGGTTGAGGCACGCGAGCTTGAAGAAAATAAACTTTAATAAACATCGTTGTGATTGGTTTAACGTAACAAATTTGCAGTAAATGTTGAATTATTGATAAATTCATATTTAACAGGATTAACATAATTATTCAAACGTGTGAAAAGCAAAAATATTCAAGAGAAAATTATCTTATGGCTGAAATCAAATTAAGGAACTACGTCTTCCGGTTTTTCCAACATTTCGTAAGATATACGAGAGAGACATCTTCAAGCAAAAATATGTATATTAAATGTGGGAAGCACGTGAAAATTTAATGTATTCAGAGAAGGAAAACCTGTGTAAAGCTAATTGCTGATTTTCTATTTTTGATCTCGGAACGACTCTAAAAATATTCAATTAAGATACGGGTACGTTTTGACGAGAAACTGAGTGTTCATTGATTGAGAAAGTTAGCCTAAATTACACTCATCAACTCCAGCACTTGAATAAGGAAGCGGTTGGCCATGTAACCATATATTTCCTCGCTGCACTTCCGCCAGGAAATTGCCGGGGCGAGGCACGCCCACCTTTTGCGGGTTTTAGGGTTAGGAAACAGCGAAGGAGAGAGGTGTGAGAGAGAGGGAAGAGAGAGAGAGAAGAAGCCGAGAGGAGTGGAAGAGGAAGAGAGCAAAAGAACAGAGAGGGGAAAGGAGAGGCGACGCGAAGAGTGGGAGAAGTGTGAAAGAAAGAGAGGAAGAGAGTAGTACAGAACATTGGGAAGATAAAGGAAGAGGTGAATAGAGGACGAAGAATGAGAATAAATGAGGAAGTAAGAAAAATAAAGAGGAGGCGAGAGAGAGAGAGAAGGTCGTAAAGATAACCGATAAAGATAAGGGGAAGTAAAACGGATATAGAGAAGGTAATGGAAGTATAACGAAGACGATGAAAGGAAACACAAAGGAAAGGGAAGGAAGGACCTAAGGCGGGAAGATTACAAGAAAAAGAGAGTAAATGACGAAAGAGAGTGTGAGGATGAGGAAACAAAACGAGGCACGAGATAAAGAAGACGAAAGGTATGAGGAATTACAAGAGGAAAACGGTCGAGTAAAGGTAGGAGAGGAACAAATAAAAAAAGATGAGAAAGACGGAGGGAAGGATAAACTCGGAATAGGAAAAGGAAACGAGAGAGGAAAGTCGGAGGGGAGAGAAAAGCGGAGGCGGAAGGAGAGGGAAGGAGGAAACGTAAAAAGACGGAGAGGGGAATTAGGAAGAGGACGAAGAAGGAATTGGGAGGGAAGATGAAATTAATTAAGGAAATGGAAGCAGAGGGCGGAAAAGGAAGAGAAAATGAGTGGGAGACGGAAGTTGAGGCAGAAGGGAGGCGCAATGTCAAACTGGATATTAGGGCCGCATCAAAGCGGTAGGCGTTAAGGAAGGGCCGTGTCAGGACTTCATGTTTTTAACGGGGGCCGCAGCTGGAAAATATACACCATATCCTCATGATTGGACGCTTTACGCCATTAAGAAAACGTTTCGCATTCCCTCTCAGGGAAATAAAGTAAGTTCCAACCTTGACAACTCGTGTACCTGTAACTCAAATTTTCGACGAGTTACAGCAGATACTTTTCGGTTACAGCAGATACTTTTCGCGCTCGTGTCAATATAAGTCAAAACAAAGTTCTATTACTCGAAGTTTTCACAGCACCCCCTTTTTCTGCATTTGAGGTTGATTTAAAGACGTTCGATCGTATTTTTAAAAAATCTACAACTGTATTTTTAACTGAAAACACAGAATTCGGGCCGCGGAAATCGACAGAAATGGCCGAATGCGGCGGGAAGCTCGTCAGTTCGAAACAAGGAACAGACAGACAGATAAACTTGTTAAGGACGAAACTGAGGGAGGGAGGGAAAAATCAAAGAGAGGGAGAAAGAGAGAGGTAAAGGGAAACAGAAAGGAAAAGGGGGACAATGAGAGGGTAAAAGGATTCGGTATAGAGCAAGGGCGGATATAGAAACTTCCCAAGGAAGGGGGGGCGATTATTGACTATTTTCCACGAGGGTGAGGGATATATCTAATTTGTATACTAAATCCTTGTCAAAATTATTTTCTACTAGCAGAATTTCCCGTTGAATTTCAAACGGATTAAGGGAAGCTACTACGGCACAACATACAAACTCTTTAAAATACCTATATAGTAGATACTTTTTAAATTACAATTAGCTTTTCTTAACAATTAATCATATTTGCTTATAACAATCCGTTTCCGAGCCTATTGCATTCAAATATAATGATAATTTTATTTCCTATCATATTACTTTCGCCAAATCCAGCTTCATTTCTTGTGTAATTATGCCTTTTTGAAATATTTACTTTTATGTCTTGTAAACAAGAAACCCCTTAAAAATCAACGTACAGTTGTCCATGATTGAACACTGACTCCGGTAAATGTACACCAGATACGTGAGCTTACTTACGTTAATAAACATTATAATGTAGAATATAATGATTTTACTTACAAAAAATGTAAAATTTCAGTATTCAACAGATGAAAGAAGGTTCAATTACTTTCATCAATAAACGCTTCCTGAATAATAATTAGTATTTGTTTACGTTGCTATCCATAAACATCGATCGTTTCGTTGCTTAAACAAAAGTGCGAATCGAATAACGGTAAACTTTCGTCTATTTGTAAGCTTCATTGAAGCTAATTGAATCGGTGGTAACAATGACGGCCGCCTTGGCAACGCCCGGAAAGAGTACGAAAAATCCACACAATTTCGAAACAAATAGCGTATTTCTGAAAAATTCGACCGTGTAACATGTAAACTTCGCAGGAATAAGATAGTATAGTTTTTTATTCGTCGAGTAAAGCAAAAACTAACAAAAAATCGGTCCATATTTACGTATTTTAATGCTTGAAGGAAGAATACCTTGCAAGTCAAGAAATGGATTCATACGTGTTATCTTATGGAAAAATGTTAATCTCCTATATTGGCAGCACTGATTAATCCCGGTTGACCAAACCGTGACCATTTACTAAGTTAGGATGTAAGGAAGAATCGTACCAAATTTGGTTATTCTAGCTTTTATCGTTTAGGAGTTCCATGAACAAACCAACAAACACACCCTTCAAAATATATTATAGGAGATTAATAAACCAAGGTACGCGATAGAATAGTATGATAATCATCACAATGAAGCCTATCGAGGAGAACCACCTGCAGCATGGCAAACCTCTCGGCTTCCCCTTTTGCTAGCCCTAAAGAATATCCAGGGAGGGCGATCACCCACATCCGCCAATGGAATAGAGGGATGAAAAGGTTAGAAAGGAAGGCGAGGGGAAAAAAGACGGAGCGTAGTGGCCTTTCCTCCTACGCCACCCCCTCTTCCTCCACCAACTTCTCTCTTACTGCGCCATCTCCTCCTCCTCCGCTGTGGTTTTCTCAAACGCATAACGATGAACACGACTACCAGGCCAACCAACGGCCGCAAGTTAGCAAATCCCTCCCCTTAACTCCTCATCTTTCGCCTACCGCACTTCCATCTTCTTGTTTACGTTCGCCGGAGACTTCCTCTTTTTCTCTCTCTCTCTCCTCAAAACCCAAGAGCTTTCAAAACCGTGATAGCTCTCTGTATAAGAATGTCTTATCCTTCCATTCGCCTCTCCTTCTTCATCGCTATTTCCGACCTCTGTATCATCCAATTAAATCGGATCCTTTTTTTCCTCCTCCTCCTCCCCCCTCTCTATACGCGTTTCTCTCACGCTACCCGTCTTTATCCCCGTATTTTTCCACTCGCTATTCTTCATTTGATCTGAACTCTTCTTTTTTCCAGTCCGTATTCCATCGGATACGACGAGCTTCCTCCGTCACATTTCGCCATCCTATCCATTTCAACTCGTATTACCGCTCCATCTAGCTAAAATGCCCGTTATATGGAAGTGTATCACGAACAGGAAAACGTAAAGGATGTATTGCTCGCGTGCTACTTATAACTTTCGTCATGTCGTCGTGGTGAATTTTATAGACTAATTCGTCCTGCATAAAACACACACACATCAAAGGTCGTTTTTTATAGTTGACCATATATTAAAGACGGTCAGTGTTTTGAGAATTTTTACGATAGCAGCAATTAAAATGAAAATGTTTCCATTAAAAAGAGTATTGATTCAAGAGAAGTGGGAAAAAAGGTGTGAAAATCATGTAAAAAATAAAATATTACTTAATAATTAATTATTTGCATTATGCGATGGTTATAATATTTTAGCCACCTTTGTCTAATTTTGATGTAAAATCTTTTCCCAGTTAGTATCGGATTAACGTCTCGGGAAATAAACTATAAAATTACATTTTTAATTTGACCACAAAATTTTGCGTCGTGTCACCCTCTACTTGGCTGCAAAAGTGTGCTATGTGTCCCGAAGATACGCTAACTGCGTTTAAATTGGCATTTGTTGAAAATTAATTTCTCATTTATAAATTTTGTATTATGAGAGTATTGAGTACGTTTCGCTACAGCTACGGACGACCTCATGCACGACTTCAAAGGAGCAAGACGGCATAAAATCGAGGCGAGATATTTTGACTGCATGCTCCGTAATGCGGAATAGAATGGGACGCTGTAAATCGACTCTGTTTGCTTAATATATGACAACAGTGAAACTTTCACACTAATCTTCAAATAACAGTCATATTTAACTCAATGCTGAAATAAAAAACGTTTAATAACTTAAAATACCTCGAAATTAACAAAAAAGGAGATTATTTAACACTTAAAATGCTAAGTATGTCGCAATGACGAAACTACATCACAACAGAAAAATTCGAATACAAACATATTCCCCTAATTACTTTTCCACTGTTAACGCTACTTCGCCAAAAGTTATCATGGAAACAGAACATCAAAAGGAAAAATCTACAGTTTCATCAGAGATATAATTATCGGTATTATTAACCTTCCCGCTGTTTTATAACTTTTAAACAAATAGATTAAAGTGCCTGCTCTAGATATCGAGGAATTATATTTTAATTTGGTTACAAGGGGAGGAATGTATTCCTACAGGAAAAGGTTTTAGAGCACAGTCCCCTCCCACGCGTCCTTTATACCCACCAGAATAACCTGGTAATGCCTGAGACCAGTTTAGAATCTTTTACCCGTGTTTAGATTGCGGGAGAGATACCACTCTCGGTGCACGGCTAACGTCTCCATCTACTCGGTGTTTATCCCCTTCCCTCTCTTTCCCTTCCCCTCTCCTTTCCCTGCTACTCACACGAGCCATTCCCTGGTTTGGCAGACGACCAATAATCTTAGCCGCATTGTAGCGGAGAACAGAGGGAAATGATACGGCTGCCTAGGCATCTGTGCGTATTCGTGTGTGTGTGAGAGAAACGGGCAACGAACCGTAGACCATACAAAGCGGAGTTTTTTTGACCGTGATCGTGAGAGCATATTGAAACTACGAGTTGCTTTTATGTTTTATCATTGTTTTTTTTTTAACTGGGAACGGAGTAAAAAGTTTGGATGTCACGGTCGATCGAGATAGGGGAAAATGGTGGAAGCACGACACATTTCATCCTGTGTGAAAATTTTATAATTCCTACTACTGGTCTTACCTTCTTCTTTATAATATATCCGCCATCTCCTAAACATTATTCGCCCTATTTTCCGTCTATTTCCTTTTCTCTTTATTTCCGGGTTCTGCCGAGAAGGGAATTCGATTCCTTAGCATAGTTTCTGGTAAATGAAGGAGGTAACTTAAAAGGTTCGAGGGCGAATTTTGGCCACACAGTAGGCGTCCTGAGTGATAATTTATCGTTTGCTTATTCTAACAAATAATGCCCTATTGTGAAAAAATAATTTGGCATCGTTACAAAAAAGCTTCCCCCAGAAACAGGAAATTGCTCCATTGTGAAAAAATAATTTGGCATCATTACAAAAAAAGCCTCCCTCAGAAGCAGGAAATTGCAATTAATACGATTAGTCCTTCCTTTATCCCCTTCTATCTCATCCATCTGCCGTTCTTCCTATCCTTGATTCCGCTTCTTATCTTAGTTTCTTTTGTTCTACTTCCTTTCTCTTTTTGCCCACCTTCCCTCACTTTCCCCAAAATCACCGTAAAGTAATGGCTCAACTTAACTGACTCTTTAATTTCAAGGAAATATCCATCCTTAATCTTCAGCGCGTTAATCCCTTTAAGCAGAGTTTCACGAATGTAGTTTAATGAAAAGTGTGAATTTATTAACTCTTAAAAAATTAGAAACCATATTATTTTTAGTGCCTGCCGAGATCGGGTCACGAAAATTAATGTGAGCGTCGCTTAAATCACGCAAAGATATGCCGCACATAAAAACGCCCCAGACAATAATGAAGCGTTATGTTAAGGTCTCTAAGGGGGTCCCACTTTATACATAAATATAAAATATGTTTATGCAGTTTATCTATTGCGTGATGGACAAATCAGGAAAAAATCTCTACACGACATGAACGATTTTCTCAATGTCGTGTGGACAATTTTCTAAAGGATAAAATGTGAATAATAATTTATGGGAATGGTCATTTTAGGACGACTTTATCACTTTTGGGGCAGAACGATCTTTTTCGAAAATAAATCATCAGTTATATAACATTCGCCTTTGAGAATATATTTTTCTTTATACGTATCGGTATTAAAATTCTCGACTAACAAAATATTTAAAACTGGAACGAGATCTTCTGACGAAAATTTCCCTCAAGTACCAGACCAATCGTATTCTAACGGAGAAAGAGTAGCAATACACCACATTTTATTATTAGAAAACTGAGGTAATTTCCTTCATTTCAAAAATCTTTCTGTTTAATTGAAATATCTTTCCAAAGCTATTCTCTGTAAATTTTAGATTTTATGATGATAAAATAGGCGAAGTTCGGAATATAATATATCATTCAATACAATTGCAGTACGCAGTTTAGATTACATTCGTGCATTCTGAATGCCCAATAAAAAAAATGCCAGCTCATCGATCTTTCAGGTAGATGTCTTGGCACCGTTTAGCACTAGAAAATTGTGCCGAGTACGTCATTGAGATGTCGTTGCACCGTTTCCCTCTTGAAATGCGGAAGTGCATGCGCGTCTGAATTGGTTGCACCGTGTAATTAGACGGCGAAATGCTTGGGTGCTTACCTTCCAAGAAAAGGTTAGAGTCGTTTTCGGTATTTTTTCTACGTTGTCAAAGAATTTCTTTCACTAAAGGAGCCATTTACCTCTGTTTCAATGAAAAAAGCAGGATGGAAAATGATATTGCAACGAAAAAAAATATTCAAGCTACTCTCTGAAACAATGTTTAGACTACTCTTTTGATCTTCATCACCAACATCTTCAATCACGGATTAAGCTAGATTGCCTATTCCGAACTAACTAATTAGCTGCGGTTATTTACGTAGATAGGTCGGCAGCATGGCATACAAAAATTACAATTTTTAGAAGTGGATATCTAAAAGTTGTTATTTTATAAAATCGCTAGGTAATTCTGGACTTCCAAATTAGTTCATAGAGGGATGTGAAAGGGAGATTCTGCGAGAAAAATTAAAATCTAACTTTTTATAAGGTTTATTTACTTTTTGGCATATAATATACGTTTAAATACGTTTAATGAATTCCAAAAAAAATAAGGCTAGGTCAATTTAACACCGTGGTCCCAAGGAATAAAAATGACACTTGATGCTGACAATTAAGCGAAGTTAATATAAAACATATAATGATGCCAATGTTAGCTCTTAAAATTAACACAGCAAGATGTGGTGCATAAATGCAACGAAAGAATCTCTGCCCATCTTACAATTAAAGTAATAAATATCGAGTTCGCCCTAAACCTTAATGAAAATATTTCTTTCCAATAGCCATAAAAATTTCGCAAAACGAGGCGCGAATTTTGGATACGAAGCAGGCGTCCTCAGTGGTAATTTCTAAACTCTAATATGTAATGGTGAATCACTGTAGTGACGGCTGATTTATAGCAGAAATTCGCATGTGGTTTTTTTATTGCCATTGGAGAGACATAGTCGATCGACACCATTTTACGATGTTGAGATGGATGGATGTTTAGTTTAATTTTGAGAAAGTACTGGAATCAGACGCATTATCGGGACTCCCACTATTCTCTGGCGTTAATACATGCACGCAAACAATTGCGAGAAGAAATTTATGCCAATGTTCCGATTCTATCCCACAAATAGATCACATTAAAAAATAGGGAATCGCGCTAACTTTTAAAATCAATTGGACGCACGTGATTTGTGAATTACAAAACTGAATGCTCGTACAGCCCTGTTCTCATCCGTTGCCAACTTCACGCCTTTACTCATCTCCACACTCATCCCACTCATTCCCCCGAACGGTTTAGTCACATATAGTATCTGTTTTTCCAGAAACCCCCAATATCTCCATACCTCTTCCATCGCCCCCTCTCCATTATTCTCCATAGCTCCTAAATCCGACCATTCCCTCTCGATCTCCTCTCTCTCTCTCTCTCTCTCTATATATATATATATATATCGTATATACACACTGTTGGTTTGGATTCTTTGTCTTATTGATGACAGCGTAGAGCCCGCAAAACTTAGGCCGTTTTATTTTTGCTAAAAGTTATATAAGAATTATATCCACTGAAGAGGTCGTAACTTTGTGGTACTCCATAATTATAAGTAATATTGTATGAGGAATCAGTAAATATTAATTATTTCCGTGTTTAATTATATTTAGTATGCAACGTTACCTGTATAGGAATTATTAAGAATATTTGTCTCTCACACGGTCCACTGCGTTAAAAATTTCAAAAATCGAAAACCGTGGATTTACATCATTTCTTGTTTCTGTGAATATAAGCTAATTACTACTTGGCTGAAGAGGTCGTAACTTTGCGGTACTCCATAATTATAGGTAATATTGTATGAGGAGTCAGTAAATATTAATTATTTCTGTTTAATTATATTTAGTATGCAACGTTACCTGTATAGGAATTATTAAGAATACTTGTAAGTCTCACAGAGACCAGTGCACTGGGTTGAAAATTTTCAAAAGTCGAAAACCGTGGATTTACATCATTTCTTGTTTCTGTGAATATAAACTAATTACTACTTGAAAGATTCGTTTCATTTAAGTACTTCCGATATAACTAAATATAAAGTTATACTGATGTTTGATTCATCGATTAGGGATTAATATCAATTAATTTCCGAATATTATGTGATCAATAAATCCAGGCTGATCATCCAAAAAAATTTACTCTCAAATAGACATTTTTCAAAGCGTCATTAAATAATATTTTAAGCGAATTAGATAGGCCTAAGTTCTATTTGCGTCATTATTTAAATGCGCTATAAATTATTACTGATTAAATAAAAAATCACCGTTAGTATTAAACAAATTACAAGATAATTACTTTTAAAATATAGAGGGCGTGAATAAAATTAATAGAATGTTTTACTGCATTTAAATGGATTAAACCGTGAAATTAACCAGTGGGGCTTCAGAATATAATATCTCTATTGTACATATGGCAAAGAGAACGTCAACTTGGAGATGTACATAATTATTTTAAATGGTATTATACTGGAACGCTGGGCCAACAAAATTACGAGGATTCTAAAAAAAAATATTTTAGAAATCAATTATAAAAACTAAAGGCACACTGCAGCCATAATAAGGTCAAATGACGCTAACAATAAATTCATAAATTACATTCACATTTTCGGGTGCAAAGAAATTTCAATTTCGCGTAAAAACTAAAGAACAAACTTTGACACTCGGATAGTTTGTATTTCTATTAAACTCCGCCCTTAGAAATCGGTATTAAATAACGATCATAAAATAATAACAAATAATTCTTACAAACTTTATTTTTTCATGAAATATAAAAAGAAGTTTAACTATTTACTCATAGATTGTTTCAAATTTGCGGCCCTGTTAGTTTAACAAAGTAATGAATTAAAATTGACTAACAAAACAGTGACAAGTAGACTACGAAAACAATTACCACCCTCATTATATTTACGATTTTTTCTGTTTAGCAGAATACCTGACAAACACATATAAAAAAATACGATGTTTAATTGCAAAAATAAACAATACTCGAGAGAGGAAACATATTCGTGTTATTTTTCCGAATCAATGATTAAATGGGCTATTTTGACACGCTATAATTATTTACGTAAATACATCACGTATATTTATAATTGCCATTCCTTTCCTATTTCTCCTATTTTATATCTCACATACGTATATTTGGCAAATAGTTATTCCCACAACGGACGTGACTGACGTCACGCGTCAATTCCAAATAAACATTTTGGGCGAAATCTTTTACTGACATAATACAAATACGTATTATAGCTTTTAATTATCTACCACGTTGGTTTAATGGGTTTTGTTTCTAAACCCGAATATGCGGTGGAAAAAATTTTCCGGAAGTATCCCTTCAAGATGCTGCGTCACATTTTTCCCAAATTAAACATCTTTTACCGCGCATGCCCGCCTCGCTTCGAACATTTATCTCCGACTGTCCGTCTTACCCACTCCTATCGTTCGTCTGTCTTTCATCTCTAGGGCACTGCGACCTCAAAGGAAGACAAACAAACTAAAAAGGAAGATTTTTCTCCCTCTCGTTCTCTTTTAACATTTCCACACCTCTCTCTCTCTCTCTCTTCTAATCCCTACCATAAGTTTCGCAAATCTAATGCCATCATCACTAGGCTCCGAAGGTATCCTTGCGGAACAAACAGACGTTAATGCGAGATTATTTTTGAAGTAATTGGCAAGAATATCATCGTTGAAAATTCAGGGCCGTGGATTTCTCCGTACATTTACCGAAACTGGTCTCATTATACGTAAATTATTATTTTAAAACGATTAACATGCATTCCTTGACTCCATATATAATCAAAGCGTCTCGATCTGTTCATCGCTGAGTTATTGATTAATATACATTTTTCTCCGAAAATATGTTTAAACGAAGGTTTTTTTTTTCGAGGTTATTCAGCATAGAATCTTGCTTCGTTGATTTGAACCTTTTTGGGCGAGGATAGCCTCTTTACCTCCTAAACTCTTATGGTGTTTGATGTAATAATTCACGTTCGATTACAAAAAGACAGAAGCAGATATAACGCAAAGTTTACCAAATTCCGAAGTAACAAACAACATTTTGAGGGAGAAATTGATACATGAGAAGTATTTGCACGGGTGGTTACCTGAAACTTTAAAATATTTAAGATCCGCAAGATGATATAACTCGAGAAAGAAACGAATAACCAAAAGTTAAACCTATGAACATCTTAGGATATTTTAATAAGCTACTTAATCGCAAACTTTATAATTTAATCCTTTAATAAATTTTGTCGCAGATGTACTACATACCCATAAAGGAAGCTATGATGGTTTGATGGAGTAAAATAAGATTAAGCTTTTGCAATCTAAATGCTCTAGCACAGGAGTCTCAAACTCACATTGGTGTGCGGGCCGCATGACGGCTCTCTGACGATCCGCGGGCCGCATTCTTTACTTTCCCAGTCTTCGTATATTTTCGTATTCTTTGTATTATATTCACTCTCCCTTTCCACAAGAGAGGAATCGCTCTATTACGCGTCTTACACGCAGTCATTACGATACGAAAGAAACTCGCTGGCAGTGGGATAAACATTCTTCAGTAACTCAACCGTGCAGGCTGGTATAAATTGGAATGATTTAATACACTTATTAGATTATTTAGAAATATTTGCGTGAAATATTTTGTAAGAAATAGATTTGAGTTCGGGTCGCGTAGTATAATGTAAATTGCTTCGCGGGCCGCACAAATGCATCGCGCGGGCCTCATGCGGCCCGCGAGTTTGAGGCGCCTGACTAGCACAATGGAGCCGCGGACCCCCTACATCAACTTCTCTGGAGTCGCGGAAGTCCTTCCCATTAAAAGTTCAATAATGTAATAAGGGGAAGCAGTGGCGTAGTGGTAAGCTTGCTATTCTTGCTACGCTAAGCATACCCGGTTCGAATCCTGCGAAGGTAGGATTTTTTCCGAGGTTGACCGGCTCCCTATTAGCGTGGTTAAGAGGAGAACATACAAATCAGTGAGCACAGTCCTTCGGAAGGGACGTTAAGCAGTTGCCCCCTTGGTGCTTTTCGTTAAGAGTACGTTAATGCCGGCACCGGGTTTCCCTCCTTCTGTGTTTGTGTGTCAGGTGTGGAAGGCAACGGGAAACCACCACTTCATATGTGTTTATTTCCTAATAAGTTCAACCTAATCTTAGGATTGAAAATCACGAATGAATGAATGAGTTGTTTAACTAGAGTAAAAGTTTGTTTTATTACGTTAAAATATAAATATGAAAAAGAACCAAAATGTAAATTTATATCAAAACCTTATATGTATAACTAAAAAGATGCCATAAGCGAAAAATAGAATATCTAACTTGCAGGGGTATCTTGACATTCAGCTTCTCTCAACACTCGTGATTGTACTCACAGCTGATTTGCTTCCATTTCCTGAACGTGAGTAATGTCTTGTTGTTTTTAGCAATAACGAGAACGACAATTGTCTTGGTTGGAGCACAGACCTGATCTGTCCATGAAATATCGTAGTTTTGGCAAAATAATATTTCTACAAGAGAGGTCACAAATTCAGTTTACAGAAAATAGTACCTACGGTTTCTACTCTTTTAAAAACACAATAAAATGACATAGCTAGAAGGCTAATGGGATTTTTTCTCTTGGATATTTTTCATTCATTCATCTCGTCTCCGCCCATCTACCAAAAACTTCTAAAATCCATTGGATAGGAGCCGAGATCTTACTTAACGTTATAAAGAATTTAATATATGCTATGAGATCTTTCTTTTAAGACATTTTCAAACGTTTTCCGACCACTCTAAACGGTCAAAATTAATCTTAAGGAAAACCATGAATCTTTTTAGTATATATGTTACCAAAATCAACTCGTGGACCCTCTGGAGACAATATAGGGACCCCCAGGGACCCTCGGATCCCCGGTTGAGAACCACTACTCTAGCATATCTGCAACTGTCAAACTGCCTTACAGTACCATTCTGCGCCACTATATGCTTAGTATGACGAGAAATTTGTTGATAATTATTTTTAAACAACAATTTTAGCCTTGTGCTTTCTTCATTTCATGGTGTAATTCATTAAAATTGCAGGTATTTTTGAGTAAAATTAATGTTTTCCTGAATAATTAAAGATTGGTTAAATAGAAAACACGTTAAACAAAACCAAAGTTATCATAATATAGCTGTAAATACGAGTTTTAGCATCCATCGTTTACGTTATCAGAAAATAAAATTACGTAAACGACATTCCTTTTTTTTTAGCCCGCATAACAAAAAATTATGCGGTAAAGCTCTAGTTCAACTTTTTTCATCGCTTTTCATAAACATCTGGATAATAAATTAGAATGAATTTCAAGAAATCGCCGTCTTGTAAGATACACGCAACCAAAATATTCCACGCATTTCTACTCTTCACCGAATGATCTAAAGCGATCAAAAAAAATCTATGGTCCTCCTTTCACCAGAAGACCTACTTTTTTCTCTAACCTGCTCGTCCTTCTTTCTCTCCGCCCGAAGAACGCAGTATACGATATCAAGATCTCTCTGGAGAACTAGGCTTAAAACAAACGCACGCAAAATGCCCATATCAGATTAACCCACGACCTCAATGGCAACGATCAGATCTCTCAACGTCTTTCAAAAGACAAAATCGCTGAATATCCGCTCTCTATAGACAACATCGCTCACGCTATCGCCTAATGACACCCCGATCCTGTTCTCTAATATCCTCATTCATTCGTCTATGACATTAACACTCGGAGGTGGAGAAATAGGCTTTTGAGTTCTCGTGGGAGAAGTTCTGAATCATTTAGAGTTGAACCTGAGAAAGACCTCATGTTTCAAGCATCATATGATGACCTGACGAGTTGATATTTTTCACACGGCCACGTCAGCTGCCACCACGGTCTGTCAATTGTGCATTTCCGTATTAAATATGGCCAGTCGACGAATTGCACTATTTTTACAACACCGCTAAACAAAAAACGTTACAACAAAGAAGTTAAATACATTTAAAACGTGGCCCTATAAAATGACATTACACACAAGTTAATTGACAACATCACAAAAAAAACAAAAAACTGAAAAACAAAACCACTACAACACACGCCTCAATCGACCATGAGAATAAGACGTATTGACCCGAATTTTCTCAATACTTACCGACTCCGGAGCTTTTCCGCCGTTTTCCGCATTCAAATTAGCCACTGAAAGCTCACATTTTATTATAAACTCTAAAGATGTAATAAATTCATAAAGTAAATCGTCATCCATGTTCGTATTTAATAGAACTGGATTGTAAAGATATCACAGCTGCAATCTTACCTGAGATAAAGATTGTTTTTTCTTCTATTCCTTCCTTCCCAGTTTTCCTATCTGGTCCACTTCTATTTCAACCGCTCTACCTTTTATTCATCTCTGCCTTTTTCATCGCCATCGTTCTCTCTGCTTTCCTTTTTCCGACCTTTTTTCTATTTCCAGCCTCGCATCCATTAAGGAGAACAAACGAATCCCATAAAAGAGTGGAAAAAGATCATCTCCGAAGAGAAAGCCGCCTCTCGCAAAATGGAAACCTTGTTCTCGTCCCTTTGAAACAAACGCCTAGCCATCACTTTCGTTCGAAGGTGAAATTTATAAATAGACACTTTTATCTTGACGTACGGACATCTTCCTCTGAAATTTAAGACGCCGCGCCGTAATAAAATACCTAGCGGATTATGTCCATTTTGATAAACATTAAAGCAATAATAATTAGTCACGATATCTCTCCCTAACAATCTTTCCGTCACGTTTGAAAGTTGGCAAAACTTTCCGGAATTAGTCGCAGAAATTTATAGTAATACAGAAGAAGAAGAACTTTGAGCGCGTGTTGCATTATGGGTAAAGGTGGCGTTGAGAATAATTTTGTGCTGCTGTGAATTTAATACCTATTGGAATAAATCATCTGTTCGTGTAGGCTACGACGTTTCTCAAGTAATGTCCACCCATTTGGTGCGCCCTATTCAGGACCACGTTCGATTGAATTTTTATAAGCTCAAAAAAATATATATCGAGCGTACCTTATTTCTTAAATAAATTATTGAACCAGGGGTACTTATAGGGGTACTTATAGCATGAGCAGAGATTTCACGTGGAAAAAAATTTTAAATTGTATTTTTATAACTGTTTTTATAATCAGAATTATATTCCGTATTGTAATACCGCATTATATTCAGAATTCCTTATATTATAAGAATAATGTTTTGTAAGCGTTACGGACATAATTTAAGGATGGCACGCGCGAAGGATAACGGTGTCATCCGACAGAAAAAAACGTTGTCAAACATATTTTATACTCTGTCTCTCCAACAATCATAAAAGAGTAGGGAACATAAGGTACCACAAACTGGTTATCATCAGTGGTGATTCAGAGATAGTAGACTAAAATTTTTTAAATTACAATCTACTATCGATTAATCACCACTTATGACGGCTGCCTCGAATCTGAAATTCGCCTCGGGTTTTCCCAACCATTTTATATTATCAGACAAGTTGAAGTGACGCTTTTTACCAGGTGGAGTTCGTTCTTTAAGCTTCCGGTAGGAGAGTGCATGTAGAGTACAGGTAGTTCCCCCTAACGTAATGATTGAAAATTACTAGAAGCTACCTTACGCCTCGAGGATTGGTAGGTAAATGTAGAATTCCATTAGAAAAGATGGGCATTGAAGGCTCACGCGAATCCTAGAAAGGAAATCACCGCGCGGCGTAGAGAGACCAAGGAGGAATACGCCCCTAGTGTCATGACTATTGGAGAAAGCTTTTCCAATTAAATTTTATGCGTGCTGGAAAAATAATTGTCACATTTATCAAGCCGTGTAATATCAAATCAGCGTTGGGGAGACCCGCATTGTGCTAAAGTTTACCCAATCTTCAAAACTCTGAGGTCCTAACGTTTTCGTGATCACCTTTCACACGCTTACATATCGACTTACGTATACACATCCTAATTACGCCAGTCAATTTTCTGGAACTTACGCGAAAACCGTGAAGGCCTTCTTACAAAACTCGACGATAAAGACTGTGGTGCTTATGCACCTACTGTGCAAGACCCTTTGTGTCGTGTATTTTTACTCATATTTCCAGTCAATGCCTTTTTTCTCGCGTTTATCTTGCGCGATGGCGTATCCTGCCGGGTCGCCCTAAATAATAAATCCCTTCCACGTCTCTCCTCCGAGAGGCTCCTTGAAGGAAACCCACACACTCTTTCAACCCGAACGAAGTTTGCGGCTGCTTCCGTTCGAAGAGAATCCTCTCCCCATCCCGCGACCATACAACCCACCCAAACCCCTTTCTGTTTCCTCTCACACACGTACTGCCCGCTCCTTTCTTCTATCTCCCTTTATCTCTCTCTCTCTTTGCTATCCGTTTCTATCCTATCTCTCACTCCCTCTTTTCTCTCCCTATCTCTTTCCTTCCCTTCTTTCTCCCTCTCTTCCCTTGCCCACTTTCTCCTCCCGCCCCTCTCTCTCCAACCCTCTCTCTCAAGCGCTCTACCTCTCTCCTTCCCTCTATCTCTCCCTCTCTCTCCTATCCTCTCTGCCTCCTCTCTTATTCCCTTCATCTCTACCTCCTCTTTATTTCTCTCCTTCCCTCCCTCACTCCCTCCATTTGTCTCTCCCCCGCTTTATCACCCTCCCAATCTCCTCTCCCTTCCTTCCTTCGATTTCTCCCCTCTCCTCTCCCACGGTCTCGTCGTACCTCGCCATTTCGGCTTCTGTTCTTCTCTCACGTCGTCTACCTAATACTTTATTAATTGTCTGGAGTAGCGGAGACGTAATTTTACAACCCCGTCTGCTTAAGGATTCGGAACGAAGCGCTCCACCTTATTTTTAGGAGCTTAAATACTGAGATATGTAGGGATTTTTACCGGATAACGCACGTAAGTAGCAGGGAATATCCATTTTTGGATTAGGTAAGATTTGTTTTTATGCAGTTTCGTTCGTAAAATGAATCTCTTATAACTTTTAAAAATATTACTATTTATTTTCCTAAGGGGATAATAAAAAAACAACAGGAGCCGAAAATCTCCGACTAAATTTTCTATATGGTGTAAATTAACGGCAACAGCGGATGAACTGCTAAGAGCGTAGGTATTCGCATGTATTTCCCTCAAGCGTATACGTGTACGGATCTTGAAATCCTGCCTCAGCAGCTATTGTTCGTAAGCATGTACGGGCCCTGACTTCTTTTTGGTCCAACTCAATATATTCATGTCCTCAACAGAAACATGAATGCAAGAATGGTCAATTACATCAAAATAGCCGCTTTAAGGGAGGAACAGGAATTTAAAAAAATGCAGGATTGAGTGGTTAAAAAGAATTTCTTTATGACCGAACAAATTAAGGATCCCACCAAATTTTCGGAGGGGTATATGTCTATGAGGGAATCTTTATAAAATGGTGGGCAATAAAAACCATTTTCGGTAATCTATTTAAAGCCGGACCACAACGATATGGCTATCAGATACAGTATTGAAGAGCATCTTTGGGCATCATTCGATAAACTGAATAAATTCCGTGGGGAAACATATTTCAAGAACAATTATCTGTTCAAGCGAGCGAGGCGAGACTTGGTAAGAAGAAGTTGGACGTACAAAGTTTAAAAGATTATGATGAACACAAAGAAGCAAAGATGGAAAAAACTTTGGAAATTGATGAACCCATAAAAAATTTCCTCTCTCTCTCAATTTAGAAAATAAATATAAAAAAGGCGATTTGCGACTCCGCCGTGCGAGTTGTTTATAGTCGTCATATCATCATTTTTCTGTGGGATTGAATTGAGTCGTCTGGAATTTTCCAGAACAATATTCATTCCTGTACACCTGGAGTGTAGTGCTAGTATTAAACTAGAAGCTTTAATAAAAACTATTTTAAATGTTACAGGAATAACATACTGTTCTTAAAAATTGAGAAAACCAAACCAATTTCAATTTAAATATTTCCTAAATTAATGTTATAAAAGTCGTTAATTGTAATGCACATCGAAAAATTTCATTTCGCAAATAAATACAACAAAGTTAACCACGAAATTTTGCCTAAATCGAAAATAGTTGAACTATCAGTGATACTTCATATCTTCATTGGAACCTTTACCAACACAATAATCCTTCGAACTACATACAAAGTGACTCACAAGATACTTATCGATAGGTAATGTATAGACATGTACTAGACATGGTAAAACCTCTTTCGGAATGCACGATGAATCAGACATACAAGAAACTCCTAGAGTAATCCTACTACAAATTAAACGTCTACTTTACCTTACGGCTGCAATCCAGTCGAAGGCGAAGTTAACCCAATGGCCAAAGCTGACCGTTTCGGTAACTCAAATGCGTATTTCGACTGCGCAGTATCTGTCCTCAGCAGTAATCCACGGATCGTTGAATCTATAAAAAAAAAGCCGAAATTACAATGTTATATTTCACTTTGAAAGACATTCAACACTTAATTATCATGAAACACTCCGGAGTCTATAAACAGTAAATTTTTCAATATATACTCGTGATATTATGGAATCCACCGAGGAGTCTTAAACTTTCGGAATCAGAAATAAAGTCTTGCATGCAGATGCAGGACTACTTTCATTTTTAGGCGTTCTATACAAACGAAGCGACTGTAGCAAAATGTTTGATGGGCAAGTCTCGTCTGTCTGGCCGTCTGTCGCGACTTTCTTGAACCCCTTGACAGGTTTTGATTAAAAGTAAAATTATTAAAACATATCGCTGTATTATGATTTTCAACTGCATCTATTAGTTAGAAATTCCAATTTACACAAGAACTTAGGTAAACTTATACGCGTATCTCGTTAAATTTAATCCCTCAAGCAAAAATTAAATAACATACTTTTCTCTCCCTAGCACTTACATGATACGTAAGATGTAAGATATCGATCAAAAATCAATTCGGATAGAGTACATCATTTATCACAAAAAAGACCGCGGGAGCATATAATTACGACTTATGAGATAAAAATTCCCGAACACCCAAAGCATAACATCACATATTTTGTTTTCATTGGTCACTACGACGATTCTACAGCAAATTTTTCCATGCCGTTTCGTAAGTAAATACTATAAAAACGCTTTTTACATATTTGCGTATTCCATTTATGGAGTATACTTTTCCTTCTTGTTAAATCTATTTAATTCATTTTACTTATACAAAACAAAATTAATCATTTTTAGACGTATTCCAATAACAACTATCGCTAGGTCTATTGCAGTGAACTAGTTAGCAGAAATTAGTTAAATATACAATCACAAATAAAAACCGTAACAATAAGAGCGATTAAGACAATAAAAATATTAATAGCACGTTAGTAGAATCATATAGTATACATATGCAATCAGAATAAAGTATTTACTTGTAAAGTTTCCCAATAAACGGAGTTTTAGCCAATTCGTATATACCTACGTTACGTCATCCTCATCACGCCTAACAAGCGTGGGATTTGTAAATTAAACAAAAAATTAATGAGTTGACACTTTGGCGAATCGAAGCGACATTCACATATCCTAAAAAAAACATTGCCCGACGTCGATAGGTCACGCATGTGAGTCCTCGTGAGGGAATTCAAAAGCCGGCAAGAACGGACTCCATTTCCGATTTGATTTCCCACACTTTCCTCCCTTACGGCAGCCATCGTTAAGCGACCCTCACACGATCAATATCACTTTCAGTGTAAATACTGTCAGTATTTTCATTACTGACAGTATTGACCTCACACGTTCAGTATGTACTGTCAGTATTCAGGCGGTCAGATTTACAACTCTCCAGTCACTCCAGAGTATTCGTTATGGATAATAAAGAAAAAGTTTGTTGCAGTAATTTTAGCACAGTAAAAAAAACGAGTTAACCGGAAACGGTGGGTTAAAGAATGGATACCCAAACGCAAGAATATACTCATTTAAATCTTTTAAATGAAATAAGATTGACCGGCATGAAAGATTTCCATAATTATTTCCGAATGAATGATGACGTTTACCAGAAACTTTTAAGAAACGCGACACAACTATGAGAGAAAGTATTTCTGCAAATGAAAGGTTAGCTGTCACCCTTCGTTATCTAGCCACCGGAAGAACTTTCGAAGATCTAAAATTCTCTGCTATCATCTCACCAACAACAATTAGCGAAATTGTAATGGAGACATGCGAAGCTATAACCTATGCACTAAAGGACCGTATTCAGGTAAGCAAAATATTTAATTAACTTTATTAATAAGAATTATTTTTATATTACACAAGTTTTTATTTTTTTTATTTTCACTACAAAAGTTTTACGTTTCATCTGTACAGAAAGCGTAAAGATAATTTTGTAATGTCGGTGCAGTTGAAGTTTGGGTTTGTTCAAATGGGTGAAATGACGTTCCAGATGAATTAGATTCAGACCGTAGTATATTCGGCGTTGAAGCACCACTGTAGGGTTCACTAATTTTGACGGAGTTCAGATGTAGCGTCCCAAGTAGTGCTTCAAATAAAGTATCATTTACAGCCTTTTCGGCAAACAGTTTTTGTTGTGGAGCCAGAGATTTTAATTTCCCAGCCCAAACCTTCGCAATGTCTAGGTCGTCATCCTGCTTTGCTAGATAGCCACAGGCAAGAGAGAGCAAATCTTTTTGTTGAGAATTTCTCGTAGCTTTTGCTTTCTTTGTCACTGGTTTAACAAACTTAGGAGGTTGGATCTTGACTTGGCTCGTCTATGTGGCCAGAATCGTCGTTGGTTACATTTAAAAAAATAGAAATTTACGATAAAAAATAATCTGGACAACAAAATATTTGGATCCCAGTCAAACTGGGAGCCAGTGGGAACACACAGATGTCAAGAGAACTATTATCAAAAATTGTTCATAAAAAATATTATAACAGTTAATTTTGATAGTACAATAAAAGTGGTCCTTAAGAAGAATACTAAACAATAAATGTTTTTTTCAGCTTCCGAAAACAGCCAAGCAGTGGCAGGATGTTGCGAATAATTTTGGATCGAAATGGAACTTTGAGAACTGTATCGGTGCCATTGATGGCAAGCATGTCTGCATAAAGAAACCCCCAAATTCCTGTTCTATGTACTACAATTACAAAGGCAGTAGTAAATGCAAATTATGAATTCATCATGGATGACTTTGGAGCGAACGGACGGGTATCAGATGGAAAAGTTATTTACTGCACTAAATTTCGGGAAATTTTTCAGAACGATGCCTTAAACATTCCACCCCAGTCTTGTTTGCCTAACACTAATGAACAATATCCGTATGTATTTGTTGGTGATGAAGCATTTTCATGAAGCCATAGAGTCAAAAAGATTAAACAAACAACCGCCGTATTTTTAACTACCGATTATCACGTAGAAACGCATTTGGAATTCTTGCTAGTAGATTTGGAATATTTCAAAAGCCGATAAACCTCAGTCCAGAAAAGGCAGTAACTATTACGTTAGCATTCTATATTTGCATAACTTTTTAAACGAAACAATCTCACATATTTACTGCTCTAAAAGCATTCTAATTGAAGAAAATATTGAAACTGGTGAAATTATTGAAGACAACGAGAGAACAGAGCAGTTGTCATTACCCTTGTAAAGAACATCAATTCGTAATGCTTGTGGGGACGCGAAGGTCGTGAGAGATAAATATAGCGCTTATTTTTGTAAAGGACAGGTTCCATGGCAAACAAATTGTTTATGTTGATGAAGTTAATCGTATTTCTATCTTTGTAACTAATAATAATTGTAATTTAATAATAATTTAGTAGTACTAATAGTAATTAATAATGTGTAATAATTGTAATTTAATAATAAAATTACAAAAAATAGAAGTTTACTTACCACATCGGTTTTCATGTACTGTCGATGTTCCTTCAATGGTTTCTCAAAATCTCGCAAGAATAGTACTTCTTCAAACAACCCAGATGATGGTTAGTAGATATCGTGTTCCAGTACCACTTCGCTTTTAATCATTTTTTTTTCAATTCTCTTCGAAAATTACTTCTCAAAGTACCGATTTTCTTTTTGATATCTTCCACAGTCGCTTCACTTTTTAATGTCGTAACAATTACCAGGAGTTTCTCGTACGGAGCATTCCTTTTGTGTTTTTACTGCGAACTCTGGTAATTCTCTACATGCTTAGATAAAATCTCGCAATATCTCGCTCTCACCGATCTCCTGACTGTCTCCCATGGTTGCGGCAGCGATAATGAAACCAGACTGTCAGTCATCACCTCACACCCTCAGTATTCACGTCAGCATCCCCACCACTCGCAATTACTGACGGCTGGGATTCAAATTATCCAAACATCCATCAATATCATTTTTTCTCACTGTCAATACATCAGTATGAACCTCACACGGTCAGTAATACTGTCAATATTCAAAAGACACTTCAACGGATGACCAAAAATTTTTTCTATCAGATCCGATTTCATGCCACCCACGGGGATTGATAACAAGCCATCGCAAAGGATATGGACGTGAGAGCGTTCGTCCTTTTTTCCCCGAAAGGGCGGACGGGTTGCCGTTTTTTCCGAAATTGGACGGACTCCAAAAGGAAAAGCGTCAAAGAAAACACTCCCTGAAAATGGGAGAGAGGAAATTTGGAAAAAACAGGAAAATTCGCGCAAATAGAACCGGTCATCCATGCCGCACAAACACGCGTTGTTTCCATTCCACCACAGCTCCTCTGCCTCCTGGTTACCGACACCGAAACAAATCCGATCCCCTTCCACTTCCCTCTCTTTGCAAAAACCCTATACTGGGGCAACCCTTTGTACTACCGCCTCTCTTCTAAAAACCTCCGATCAATTGACACTCTGTACCTGAAAGAAATTCCCGGTCGAACTCAGCCGACCATCCTTGGCATCCACTGCCACTCCCAAAAGGTTTCCCCACTTTATCTCTACTAATAACGCTCTTACAACAAATCCTTCCACTCTCTTCCCAACGATTCTTTTTTCTAGGACTTATCCTCCTACCAACTCTTTCTTTACAATCTTACCGTACGCAATAAAAACAAACGTAAATTGAATTTTACGAAACCACGGTTTAATAATTTAAGCTCCCAGGTTTAGGAGCGTGGAATCATCATCAGGCGGGTTTAAAAAATATAATTCTTTGGATTTATTAACACGGAGTACCGCAAGGTGCAGGTTTAGCTCCGTATAATTTCAGTGTTTCTCAATCTTGTGATAACGCGAACCATCTATGATATATACCAATAGGTACGAAATTCTATATTGTTGGCTAAAAGCGGTGATTCAAATTTTCAATAGTTATTTGCGGATTTTTCGTTTTATAAAAACTTTTGTTTATGAGATACTCTTGCGACAATTTTTACTTTCTCATATACGAAGTATATTGAGAAAGTTTTGTTATCGCGAAAAAATTCGACCTCGAGATTTTGATGGAAATAGTATACGTTTTAGGTGTAGGTACCTGCGACCGAAAAAGTGGTTTTCTCAATGCCGTCTGTCTGCTATTGGCTCTAGAGCCTAAATGGTAGAGCGAAAATGAATGACATCTCGTACTTAGGCATTTTATTATACGGAGCAGAGGATATGAAGAAATGGTTGACATTGCTCAATAATTAAAGGAAGATTATTCTACGCATTTTTAACAACAATTTGATTTTCTCAAAAACGACTATAACGATTTTATCAAATTTCGTACAGTTACATTAGTTTAGGTCATCAATAATACTACATAGCTTATATTTCTCAAAAAATGAATATAAGGTGATTATTCTAGGCATCTTTAACAACTGCAACTTAAAACGGCTGCAACGATTTTGATCAAATTTCGTACAGTAACTGGAGTTTACGTCTGAAATAATACTACATATTTCATTTTTCTCAAAGAATGAATATAAGGCTAATTTATTCTTGGGCAACTTTAATAACAACTCGATTTTCGAAAAAACGGCTCTTACGATTTTCATCAAATTTCGTATAGTTATTTGTTGATGTTTATAACGATTTTACATAGTTCATATTTTTCAGAAGATAACTAAAGTACGCATTAGTATATGAGAAAGTTTGTACAATGTATGTTGTGCAGATTTTTGATATTGTTAGCCAATCTTAAATTTTTTAAATTTTGTGTGGCCCATGTAAAATTGTATTGCGGTTGAGTATTTTATGCGACACCCTATTTCTTCCCCAAAACCCTTGTATTAGTTATCCTTTCAACCTTTTACAACATATTTACGCTCTCGCTCTCCCAACCAGTGCCCTGTATTATCTCTCGCTCCTCTTTCTCTAAACCCCCTTTTCAGCCCACCCGTTTCGTCTCACGGCCCATTCCAAAGCCTACTCCTTCCGAGAAAACCTTAATCTTTCCCTCTATACCCTCGCCAAAACCTTCCCCTACTCGAAAAATTCCCCCTTTACCCCTATCTGCTTTAAAACCCGAACTCCTGATAAAAACCCTTCCCTTCCTTAACCCGTTTCCCTTATCTACCCTAAGACCATCTTGTCTCCAAGACCCTTAACCCCAACTCCCCTCACATCACCCTGGTTACTACTATACCCTTTCCCGTCATTTCCCCGACCATTGGGTCCTACTGCCATCCCTAAAACCCAAAAACCGCCTCATTTTGCTCCATATACCCGGAATACATTCCTTCCACGAGAAAATCCCATATCCTCACCCCTACCTATCCTCCTTACAAAAAAAAGCAAACCGTCTGAAAATCTGTAAAACCGACCCATTTACATCCTGGTGCGCTTCTTTCTCACATCCCGCCTAAACCAGTCTCTAACAAATTCACCAAAGGAAGGTAAATTCTGCCTAATCCGATCCAATGGTCGAATGGCCGTCCAAAAACGAAACAAGAGGGAGAAAGTATTTTACTTGGAAAAATTGCTGCACAAATTAAAGCTGGCCATTATGAAACATTGAAAGTAACAATTAGGAATTTCTTAAAAGGATTATCGACCTCATATAATGGCCGAAATCAAAGTTAAACCCAATTTTTGTGGTTGCTGTATAAAATAGTTATTCAATTGATGAAATTGATACGATAATAGTCCAACGCAGACTAGTGATACCCGACTACTAGCCTTAAGATATCCAAACCTAGGTTCGCTGGTTCGTATCCTGATATAGACGGTTTTCTTATTGTTGATTTTAAAAGGACGCCAAGTGCCGTTTTAGTTAGTTAATAATATATAAATGATTAAGTACAAAAGTACGTACCAAAGCCTGCGACTAAGATCGTAGGTTGAAACTAGGTTCATGTGGACACTTGCACTCAAGATTGCCACTGCAAATCATTTGATCTTAAGAGGTTTTCGTCAAAAGGATACAGGATAACCCCTGTTGCCTCCTCGTGGCAAGGACATTCACGACCCAAGAGGACCCAGCTCAGATATCTCCCAGAAGTACAACCTTCCTACGTCATCCTACTTCCCTTCTCCATCACACACTCTTAAGCCCTTCTTCTCCCTCTCCCCAAGAGCATTCCTCTCATCTTATACCTCCTACGCGCCTCTCTCATTTTCGTTCCCTTTTCACTCCCTTAAATGTAATACTTCCCCATCCAAATTACATCTTAATATGGACCTTCATCTATCCTCTTACACTCGCCTCTCTCCCCCTACCTTCATCATCTCTTTCTTCTCTCGCCCTTTCTCCTTCCTCCTCATCTTCTCTCTGTCCGCCCTCTTTTCTCGCCCTTCGGAAAATGGTCCCTCTGGAATTCACGGTCCGCTGCCTCTTTTCCTTTGTCGGCACATCTTACTTTGTCAGCCGTCACGGAGGCCGCGGCGCCACTGTAGTTCGCAAGGGAGGGTTTGAGACAGTCGACGTCCAAATGGGGTGGAAGCGAAAAGGCTTTTGGGTTGGGGACGTAAAGGGGCATTGTGGGATAGTTCCGTGCGCTCCACGTCATCGTCACGAGTGTCGCCGAGCGCATAAAGTATGCCCTTTTTGCCCCCTCCCAATGGAGCGTCGACCCCCCTCCCTCACATCAACACCCTCTCCTCGACTCATTCCGGTCTCTCCTATTCCGCTCCCATCCTCTTCCTTTCACCTCCATTTTCCCCACTAACACAGGCAATACACGCTTAGCGATCTTAATTGGTTCGAGGAAAACCCAGCATAAAACGAAAAAGAGCCAAACGGATCCTATTTTGCCAAAGGAGTTAATTTAAATAGATCGAATTCGTAACCAAAGTCCCTCTATAAGCTATAAGATTACTATTTAGATCCTATATAATTATGCAAATTTTATTAATAGATATACACAACCATAGAGAAATGCATAAATTTTAAACAAACATTTCATATGGGAATGGGTCATTTGAAATAAAAGTTAAATCTAATTGCACGCGATTTTATAAACTTTGTATTATTTCCACGAATTTAAGTTACACGATCGATTTCGACGAATGACCGTTCATCATCAGGCATAGAATTTACTGCTACAAGTGTTATTAAGCAAGAGAAACACAGAAAGGAGAGTGGGATAGGATGGGTTAAGAAGTGAAAGGTCTTAAGAGGGCAATTCTGGAGAAGGAGCCATCGGCGTCGCATATACCGAGAAGGGCTAAAGTTACGTAGGAAGGGAAGTAGACTTGACGACGGAGACGCTAAGTAAATTAATAAAGGAACGGAGCTGCGGGGAGTCATTTTCTAGAGTGAATCTTTGGGATTAGAGGTGATGTAAAATATAAAGTTGCTCTCAAATATTCACTCTATACGTATGTTCTTTATTTAATGTAAGGAGAATTTTGGGGATAAAGTTAGAATTATGTCGGCTGTCCAGAAGGTGTTTTGCGACATGTGAAATGTTTTCAAAAAACAATTTTTGTGTTCCTTGGCTCTTTTGGTGATCTTCATTCCGTTGCCTCAACCTCATTGAAAAGTACTGGCGAATGTCACTTAATATTGTAGACAGCGCACTCAAAGTTTGATTTGACCGCCTAATTATACACGATGCTCGGATTCGGACTGTTATCAATAGGCGACCTTAATACAGATATATTAAATAGATAAATTAAATTTTAATTTTTGGAAGCCGAGTTTGTTTTTTGAACCAACTTTAACACCCGTTACGCGACACAAAGAAGCAATTGCCCATGGCGGTAGCGCGGTTTCAATGATGCGTGGGCGTTACAGGTAAACCAGGTTAAGCGAGTGTTGCCCATTGTCTTCTTTCGCATTTTCCTCCATTTTCTCTTTCCCTCCCACTCCCTACCTCGCCATTCCCTCTCCTTTCGCTTTCTTCCCCGCTTTCTCCGCTCCATTTACCGATTAGTTGATTCCCTCGGCTTATCGGGCCCGTCTCGTTCCGTCTGTCGGAATTCCTTATCCAGGCCAATCTTAACTGTTAAAACAGTCACGTCAAGCACGCGTGACGGGATGACGAGCCGGAAGTTTTTCGTTGCGCTCCCATCGCCTAAATCGAACGACAACATAACGCAGGCGAGCGGAACGAACGATTGGCGGGGCCCCAAAGTGAAAGGGATGCTCTCGCCTATCAGTCCGTCCGAACGTGACTGACTGCGGCGTAAATACCGTCATTCATACGAGACGGCGACCCCTTATTTTCTGGCATTCCTGATGTGCCGAAGGGCGTGCCAGCGGTAGGAGAGGCACGTACACGCAGTTTGCCTTTTTTTTTTAAATGAAAGGGAATGACCGGAGCTCTATAAATTAACCCGGATGGTATGATATTTTTTAAAGGAATTTCAAATAAACTCCTCGATAAGCGTTCGAGTTTCTAACTTTTAACTTAACAAGGGAATGAAATGTTGTAGTTGTTGGGTAACATTACGATATTTTAAGTGTTAAAAATATTAAATATTAAAGATTCAAGATTAACCCTGGAACTATTTTCCATCCTGAGCTTTTTAATTTTTTTCTCTTATCGATTCTTCCAGACTTTTCACGCCTTGGCTGTTGAGAGTAATGTAAATCGTAATAAAAAAAGAGAAGGTTATTCGATCATAAATAAGTCATATGCTGAATAAAACCTTGCTATTTTATCAATTAAAATTTCTTTAAGTAGTTCTTCATTATCCAGTGTTCACCAATCCCTCTATTTGCATGGTGCACGCGTTCCTGGAAAAGGGTAAAGTATGTTTCCTCATAGGAATACTTGAGGTCACATTCGAGTGCTGTCTTGAAATAAAATATTCGGAATTTCTTCCTTCGTTCCATCTTAGAATCTCTTAGTCGAACTGGCACATTTTATTTTTGGCTTGTTTTATTTATTTTTAATGCTTGGAGATCGTTCAGAAACCGAGCTAGAGTAAAATCGGTGGTAGTTCTCCAAAAAGAAAGCCGCGCAAAGCGAGGAATTGGTGTTTCTGGGTTTAGACGCTGAAGGAAGCGTATCTTTCCAGGTTTAAGTAGGTAATGGTTTATAATAAATTTTTGGCGTTAGTACGGGAAACCCGTTGAATAAATTTAAAAGAGAATTCCAATCAAAATTCGTAATTACGCAGCCCTGGAGAAAGTTCGGAGATAACAACACACGAAAATTTCAAAGATTATTAATTAGCAAGATGCAACGGAGCGATCCGTTTCTGTTTGTATAGCAGCAGTCGGACAAACATTTGAGAAAATGTTATTCAGCTATTAATATTAGCATAAATACCACGAAACTTTCTCAACTCCCCCAAAATGCAGTCTAGATGAATGAGGAGAGTCACTCGATTGCAAACACGCTGAACATTCATGGATGTTGAAGTCGAGTAAAACTAAGGTTTGTTTTACGGGGAAACGTACTACGGTTTAAATGTCGAATAGATTCACAAACAAAAACAAAGTTTGTATCCCGTGGGACACGGACCAAGAATTCCAATCAACTATGAGAGTATTCGAACGAACGAAACGTGAGAGACCCAGTCACTGCATTTCCCATCAGAAATTAAACGCGCTAGATAAACTAAATATAACTCTCGGAGAATGAATTTTTTGGAAGATTAAAACCCCACGGCTGAATTCCCCGCAATAAATAAAATGCGTATGCGTAATGAGTTTATAATGCACACGTTCCAGAGTAGTATATGTGAGAACGAATTCCATAGTAAGGATGGAACTCTTCACAAGGCACGGCGAACGGAAATCACAAATCGACGCACGAAAAAAAAACTCTCTTTTTCCTCTTAAAGACGGACGATAAATGGCGTTGGAGGAATTCAGACGGATGAAGTAGCGAAATAAACCACATCGTGATGGATATCCTGGCTCATCCATTTGCCGCCCCGAGTTATGGAACCGTTCTCTCTTCGCGATCCTTTCCTCGTTTTTGCCCCCCGCACCCCATCCATCTTTATTCATCCACCTCCTCCCATCTTCCCTCGCTCTTTCCCCCGTCCCGATCTTTCACCCTTTTTCCCCGCCTCAACACGCCTCCTCTTTTTTCTCCAAATACATCCGAAATCTCTAACGCGGAGAAATCCATTCTTTTATCACATCGCTCCTCTGTCTTCTTCCCTTTTTTTCCCTCTTTTTTTCCCACAAATATCGTTCTAAGACTCATCCTATATATCCTTCTGCCTCCTTTTCAAAGCCTCCATTTATGTGAATTCCTGACGACATTTTGCTTCGTAATTTGATTTAAGCTATTCGATCCGGTTATTAATTAATTCCTCTTTGTCAACGGAAGTGCTCGCATTCCGGTTGACGATTTTTTCCTTCGGAATTATTAATCTTATGTATCAGCATTGTACTTTAGCTGCATCCCGTGCGCCAAACCGGTGTAGAAGCGGTAGGTGAGAATGTGAAACTTGGTAGGCATGCAGATATAAACATTAAGCCATCAGGAAAAGCCCAACGCAGTGAGGAGGGATGGAAAGAGAGAAAGAAGATGTACACATGTAGAATAAAACGGAAGTAATCGCAGGTAGCTGTCGAAAAAAAAGCTTTTTTATGTATACCTGAAGCGTGTAATATTGATAGCTATAAGATCCCTGTCGCTGTCAGATGACATAATTTGCGTGAAATACGGGATTTGGCGTGGAATTTCCTCCCTTGAACTCAACATGCGTATACAGTTGATACATATTATATGACAACATAAAAACCTCTCTCTACACGAACCAGGCGTAGATTATTACCTATAAAAATTAATGTTTCTTAGCCCTTTTTCTATCTACGTTCTCCATTACTTCCCAATCAGAATGTGTAGATATGATACTTTTAAGACTGCCAAATGCCTCGTAATCGGGCGAGAATATGATCCTATTAAGGTTGGCGAATGCCTCGTCAACCGGCGTTGTAGGGGGTATTCCACGCCAATCAATCAATCAACCTATAAATCATCCCTTCAATATATATATATATATATATATATGCACACACACACACACACACACATTCCACAACTAAACCCCATTTCCATAGCTACACGTCCATTAATTGTCCCCCTGGCTGAGCGATCATAAAAAAACACACTCCAGCCCTCTGACGATTCTTTTGTTTAGCGGTTTGGACTTTACAAGCGGCCTCCTAAATAAAAAGAGACGGTGACCCAGTGCGTGCGTTAATATGGAGGGAAGGATCGATGAGGGTAGGCTCCCTCGGTGGGAAACGAGTGCACACGCAACACGACGACGGCCAACGGTTTTACACGTCATGTCCGAATCGCCCCAGAGGTATAATTCCGCTCGTTTACGGCCCCCGACCAATCGTAGGCCATAAACACCCGAGAACCTCGCATTCTCATTGGCCGACGTTCCATCACGCGCCACCTGATGTAGGGCGACGGGAACTTTAACAAAAAAATGTCGCAATTATTGTCCCGACGAGGGATAATCTTCGTTTATTAGCCGCAGTCGTAAAATTCAGGGGCCTTGAATTTCTAGAGCTACCCTTTTCCACGAGAAATTAAGCGCTCTTTCAAACGTGTTGAGAGCAATCATTTTTACATTCCGGGAAAACGATTATCAAGCATGATCTTTGAAGTGCGTCTTCGAAATCGTGGTAGCTCTCTACTTCCTACAGAGATATATATACTCCTAAGCAATATCATGCACCAGTAAATGCTACTAATGACAATGAAAAATAAAATTTCGATAAAAATACTTTCAGCATTGCAAGTTTGTTAATATGAAGGATCATACATCAATTCCCGTAGCGGTATTCGAGCCCTCAATATTAATACTGGTTGGAAATTGTGTTCTTTCCAATACCAAAGCCAGAAACATTCAAATATACCCAACGAAAAAGTCCCAAATGAATAAACGACCTCCGAATAAAATATTCTGAATGATACTGCTTTTTTATTATTTTCTCATTCAAGAATGTTTCTTGTTCTAAGAATTCTCATTATAAAGATAGCGAAATTTTTGCTCGCATTCTGAACGAACCTAAGAAGAAACTTTTTAAATTGTAATTTTCACCTCTTTAGCAAATTTTTATCTCATAAAGATGCACAGTGAGATAATGTTAAACTTACTAGATCTATTATTACAATTACCAAGCATCGTCCACTACAGGGAAGTTTATAGCGGAAAATGGGATGTGAATTATGTCACTCAGCATACACATTTAAAAATACACTTTTATTCGTAAATAACTCTTTCTCGAGATTTTTTCCAGTCCATAATTTCACAACACTGAAAATACTTGCAAACGTGAATTTGCTTCACTATAATGTGGTAGAAAATTAATTCATATTTACCTATGATAATCGCTTATAATTATATAAATTATTAACTTTAATTATTGTCTTTATAATATTAAATGGTTTTTTTGCTCGGCGCTTCACTTTGCAGTTTTTAAATGGGTTATAATCCATCACTAATGGCATGGGTTCAGTTTTACAAGTTTATTACCTCTATCTGAAAACCCTAGGATTGGATGCAGAGTATTTTTTATTTGCATTTGAGGTTCCTTAAAAACAACATACAAATTCTGGACTCGAATCAAAACTTCCTTAAACAATGCAAATTAATTTTCCCACTATCGGTTTTCAAATCAAATAAGTTGCCTCTAACACTAAAATTTGATGCTATTTGAGGTGAAAATACCTCTTTCGTTGAAGACGTATAGTCTAGGAGGGAGGGAAAAGTGGAGGGAAAGGAGTGAGGAAGAGAGAGGGAGGAAGCGAGGGGGAAAGGGAGGAAGCGAGGGGAAAAAGTGAGAAACAAGAAGAAGCAGAGTGAAGAATAGCGGTTAGGAGAAACTAAGATACATAGAGAGAGAGAGAGAGAGAGAGAGGAAGAAGAAGGAGGAAATATTGCATTAACTGCATTTTTATAATATGGTCACTTGATTAAGTTATTTTTATTTTCCATGAAAGTTTTATTTCACAAATAATTTTTGTCTTTCTATTAAAAAAACCACGCAAAAATGGATAAATATGTTAAATTTGACATTTTTTACGGTCATTTACGCTGGTAGGGATATAACCTCGATAAAATCGCTCATGAATCTTTCAAGGAAAGAGCAAAACGCAAAATACGAAACCATCACGAAGAATTTTCTTTAAAGGGAAATAAATTATTCATCGCATTCCGTTTTTCTTTCACATATTTCGTCGACTAATGGAGGCGGATTTTTCTGAAACGACTACGATAAGGTCAAAAATCTTTCGATCGACTGACCGTTACCTGTGCTGAACATTTATCGAATAACTTTCCGCGAACCGCCGATGCATTAAAAAAAAAAAAAGCAAGCTTTGATGCCAAAGCGGCGAAAAACATTAGGCGTCGAACGTCCGACCAAAGCTGGGTAATGCGAAAAGACTAACAAGACCGATAAGAAAAAATCGACCGGAGAGTTGAAAACCCGTGTTTGTTTACGTGGGTGAACGGGTTTGAGTGAGAAGTTACGGAGAGAGGGAGCGGGAAGAGAGATAGAACTGAAATGAGTGGAGGAGGAGAAGGGGCGATAAAAGAGAGTGGGTGAGGGAAATAGGATAAAGATGAGGGAGGGAGAGAGGAGCGGAAGGAGAGAGGGGTGGGGGGACAGAGAGGTAGGGGGAGAGAGGGGTGGGGGGGAGAGGTGTAAGGGAGAGAGGGGAGGGGGAGAGAGGTGTAAGGGAGAGAGGGGTGGGAGGAGAGAAGGGTGGAGGAACAGATGGGTGGAGGGAGAGAAGTGTTGGGGAGAGAGGGGTGGAGGGAGAGAGGGGTGGAGGGATATAAATGTGAAGGGAGAGAGGGAGAGTGGAAAAGAAGAGGAGAGGGAGGGAAATAGGAGGAGAGAGGAGAAGAGGGAGACAGAGAGAGGGAGGGAGGAAAGGATGGAAAGAGTTAAAGAGAAAGAGTGGAAGGAAAGAGAAGGGAGAGAAATGGTTGGAGAGAGGAGAGGAGGGAGAGAGGTGTGATGAGAGAGGGGGGGTGGAAGGAGAGATGGGTGGAGGGAGGCGGAAGGAGACATGGGTAGATGGAGAGACGGGTGGAGGGAGAGAGGCGCGTGGAGAGAGCGAGGATGGGAGCAGAGGAAGGGAGAGAGAGAGGAGGGATAGAGGGAGAGAGAGGAGGTAAAGAGGAGAGAAAGAAAGGGAGAGAAAGAGAGAAGCGAGAGAGGAGGGAGAGATAATGAGAGTGGGAAGTAAAGAGGTGGGAAAGAGAGAGGAAAAGAGTGGGAGAAATGGGGAAAAAAGAAAGGGATAAGGGTAAAGTGAAATAAATTGAACCCAGTGTTTTGTTGAGATGAACTTTTTGGGTCGGAAGGATGAGAGAGAGAGAGATAGAGGGAGGGGAAAAAATTCCTCCCGAAGAAGATATATATATATCGATGTGGAAAAAACCGAAAAAAAAGAGAACTTATTTTTCTGAAGAGATGAATAATGCGAACTTCCAAATCGATGACATAACACACAAGCTTCAGCCGTGTATGTCTCTCTTTCTTTCCAGCACCCTTTCCGGTAGAATGGAAGGGAAAAGAGAAATCCTAGATGAGAGAGGAGAGAGATACGGAGGTAAAGAGTATTAGGAGATAGAAAATGATAAAGATAGAATAGAGATGAACGAGAGGAGATAGAGGAGAAAGAAATATTAGACAGAGGGAGTGGACATACGAGAGATATGGAACATAGGAGAGGGAAAAATAGTACAGAGAGAGAGGGAGGGGGGATAGGAGAGATAGGGAGGGGGGATAGGAGAGAGAGAAGGAGGGGGCATAGGAGAGAGAGAGAGGAGATTCAAAGGATAGAGAGAATAAAGAGTGACACAGAGATGGGATAAAGGGGAAAAGAAGGGAGAGAGAACGTTAGGAGAGAGAGAAGAAAGCTATGATACATTGGAGAAAGTAGGGAAAGAAAAAGAGAGGCAGATGAGTAAGGGAAGAGAGGCAGAGGTGAGGGCACACGGGAGAGAGAGAGAGAGGAAAGGTATATAATAGTGATATGAGAGAGAAAAAAAGGTAAGGGAGAGAGAGAGAAGCGGCTAGAGGAGAGTGTGAGGAGTGGGAGAAAGTCTCCTCTATTATGAGCATGAAATGGAGAATATCAAGCCCCTTCCCTGTTAGCGTATGACCCATTGGACAGAGGTGAAAGAAGGTTGAAGAGAAGGCGATGTGAATAAAGCTACCAGATAGAAGGAGATATACTATCGGAGATGGATGGATCGGGAGGGAAACGAAAGGGATTGTGGGATTTGGGAGAGGGATTTGGGAAAGATCGAAATGATGGACGTGGTCACGTCAGGAATGACAGAAGGAAAAGAGTTTTGAATACGTCAGACAGGTAGATATAGGGAAAATCGGGCAAAAGTTTTGAAGCTTATGGGTTTGGGAGAGGTTAAATTTAAAAGGAAAAGCAAAAGGATGTAAAAAAAGTCTGGAGATAATATAGAGAGATTCTCTGAGGAAAGGAAGATGAATGAAGGACGCCACGGCGAGGTATAATCACTGGTTTTTAATCGAACGTCTGGATCCGAACCGCAAAAAAAAAGGACTTCCATCAATCTTGGAATTAAAGGAAAAGTGGTTATTTCGGAAATTCAAAAAATAAACTTTTGCGATGATGGAAAGGTGGCATGAATGAAGTTAAGAGGCGATTAAAATTATTTCTGAAGAAAGTGAGAATGAGATTTCGAGAGATTTAGAGAGAGAGATTGAAAGTATGAGAAGGAAACGTCGTAATAAATCATGATAGAGTTTGCGAAAGAATGAATGGCAGCGAGAGAGAGTTAAAATCTGTGGATGAACGTTAATAGTATAAAAAATCATGCGAGGAATGAAAGGGCGTCGAAAATACGGAGAGTCAGGCTTGGAAATATAAGCAAAGAAGACAGCCTAAGGGACATATTCTATGTAGAAAATACAACGTCATCATAACCATTATAATATTCCTTGTTTAAATCAAACGACAAATAAGTGCAAGTGATATTTCATAAATAAGAGTTATTCTAAAATAGAATAGCATAGCTGAGGAAGTTTCGGGACTTTGGTCAAATATTCATTCAGTCAAAGACAGTTTGCATATCAAATCGTACATAGCCCGTATTGCCCCGTATCTACTCAATACGCACACTGATCTATATATGGAATATTTCATCTGTATTGATAATAGGTGAAAACTTACGTAATATTAAGAGTAAGTAGAATTGATGGATTTGAAGACTTCCACGATTTCGTTGACGATATAACAGAGCAACCTCGCCTATAAATATGAAAACTGAAACTTTTAAAAATCTTCGCATTCGTATACCGAGAATATGTTTTTAAAAATAACCATTCCGCAGAAAATCCTACTTTACCCAGGTAAAAAGACAATGAATAAATAAAAGACGGTTCCAGAATTGTGGAGATGAAAGTTTTAACTCGCTTTTTCACTTAGAAAAGGCGAACAGGAGGGGCTTAAAAAGCAAATCCTTGCATGTGAATGGAAAGAGAAGCTACAACTCCGCATGACGTGAGAACTTCGGTCAGAAGATCAATCTCCAGTATATATACGGAATGGGAATCTGTCTGAGATCGGATAAAGGCGTGTCGAAAGGATCGGAATACGAATGGAGTTGGGAATCGTGGAGGAATTGATATATTTAAGGTTATGGTAACGTAGGGAGAAACGTTGAGGAATAAATAAACCTATTTTTAAATCCGTCGCCCACCCAGTTAGCGTGGGAATGGAATCCAAAATAATTTACCTCCATGATCTGCAGAAAAGTCGTATTTTAAGTAAAAGAGGAAATGAAGTCCTCTAATCTTATGGTTATTATCCTCTCCCGCTAAAGGCTATATTGTCAGGATATTTTCTATATTCCAAAAAATGAGTGACAGTGGATAACTCGAAACTTCTTGAATGAAATAAAATTCAAGCTAACAAAACTTCGAGTGAGATAACTTCGTCTTAAAGTAACTGCATGCTAATTGGAAAATATCTACTGCAACTTGCAGAAAATTATAACCATTTGCAAGTACATATATTTCTCAATTTTACCTTAATGAAACGGAATAATTAAATCTACAAACGTAACAGTCACTATCCGTTTTCGCTACAGAAGGGATACATTCCCATGCTTTTGACCATCTCCTACATATTAATAATATTCCTAAACTTTCTATAAAAAAGATTTGTTTTAGTCAATGTACATATGCGTCGAACCAACAACTCCATTCTTTTGGCAGCTCCGTATTTTTTTCATCGTATTACGAACGAATTTATTCCCTATTCCGACAGGATCGGCCAATAATTTTATCGCTCCGCAAAAAAAGAACAAAAAAAAGAGGACGCGGATATTATAATCCTACCCGAACAAACGGATTTAGTGAATTTCAATAACTGATGCGAGTCAGAGAGCGGAAAGAAAAATCGGACTGGAAATGATAGAGGGGGAAGAGAATGAGGAGAGGACTTTTCCGAGGCGACCGAAAAAATAATATTAATGCTCTCTCATCCTTGAGAGAGGCGGCTCCGTCCGCCGAGCTTATAGCTTATATCGATTGTGTTTCGGGTTGCATAAGATATAGGGTAAATCGAGATTTCTAGACAAATGTTGCCGTTTAGCCGATTTCACGTCGGAAACCTATATTCTCATTTGAATATTGAATATTTGACCATAATATAAATTTCGACACATTTCGCGGAGTGTGGATTTATGCGGGATTATTCTAGATACACGTGTAGTAGGTAAACTTAGCTCTTCGTACGAAATTTAAAATTTTTTATAATGATACTACGTCTTTAGGAATCGTGACTCATACAGCCGTTTCATATCTTTGCAACGATAATATGACGGTGACTGTAGCTTTCTAGTCAGCCAAGGTGTTAAGAGCAATCACTTTTAATGCGACTACGTTTATAAACAAAAAGAGAGAAATATGCACAATGAAATGCTCAAATGTAATTCTTGTCTAATTAAATAAAACCTAAAATGATACATATCCAAGCAAAATTTCGTCATTTTATATTTATTTTCCAAGGTTCAGTACGGAACTAATATTTTAATTTTAGAATTTCTTGTATAGAAAATATAACGGAAAAAGTTTTGTGCATAGCACATTTCATGTGGTCACCGGACCTGCAAGATATTAAATAATTGAACGGTTCATAAATTCAAGAAGGCATTAAGTATTAACGCAAATCATTTTGCACATGTAAAGCAATGAATAATAATCAACTAATTCTCGTTCAAACAGCGAGCTGTTATACTTTCTGCGGCTGAACGGCTTGGTAGATATGAATATCTTGCGCAAAGAGACTTTGACATTATGGTAAGTTTTTCTCGATTAAACGAAAAAAGAAACAGACATAAATAGTATATTCTCAATTTAACAAGCTGATATAATCTCTTTGCTTAAATCAATTACTTTTAAAAGATTTTTTTGACGTTATCGAATATGAAAAGATTTCAAAAAATCATTTGCTAAAAATAAAATGCCCACGGTGTGCAAAATTCACTGATTTGTAATGTCCTCTTACAAAACATGGCAATTCGTGAAAATGGAATTCATACAACATACACTAAAACAGTTTATGACTGTTTACTGAGCATTAACACGTAAATTGAATTGGGTCCCTTATTATTCCACGAGAGTTGCAAATGTTGACATGTGAATGGTATCCATAAAATTGATTAAGAAAAATATTTATTTTAAGTTGGCGAATGTATGATTCTTCATAGGGTGATACACCCACACACGTATATACCCAACACACAAAGTTTAACCTTTAGAGAAGGCAAAAATAAAACTCGAGAGTTTCAACGCTATACATAAAACCGCAGTCGAAACGATAATGCGTTCCTAGAATTGAATCTGAGCATTCCCCGTGAAATTTCTCCAAAGCGAAATACGTTCTCCAGAAGGAAGGAAGAGCTTCCAAAAAAAATCCAAAAAAGACATTACGGAGGAACAGGATGAAATTTCGGAAGAGCCCTCGATATATCTGGTATATTCAGAAATAGATGAGATTGAGAGAGAGAGAGGGAGAGAGAAGATGCAAATGAGAAAAATCTGATGTGGCCAACGCGTGACTTTCTCCATATCTGAGGTATAGATATTTAAATTATTATGAATAGCATTATGAGGCAAAATTATTATTTCGTATCGTAAAAGAATACAGTCGTCCTTATTGCCGTAAATTATATTTTGAATGTTTACAGAATTCACCGCTACATGGTGGTGGCTCTGTATACTGAAAATTACAAAAAAATGGAAATGGATGGTTCCACGAAAAGTTGTTTCAAACAAAATTTGGAAGAAATATTATTCTATACAACTTTGGTCCTCACGAAGATTACCAATTACGACGTTTTTAAGGAGATATTTGACGAAAACCGAAAAAACCGATTATTTTTTATAAATAATTCCTAAACAATAACTATTATTGAAAATTGTTTCAAACAGAAGTTGTAGGAAATTACATTCTCTATAACCTTTGTATAGAATTGTATGTAGAGTAATGATGTTTTAACGGAGAAATATCGCAAAAACCGAATCGGGTTTCGAATAAACCTCGACTTCCGGTTAACTGGTATTGTCCAAAAACTAATCAGTTCTTTGTGCTCACCCTAAAGTGTTATATATGAAATTTGGTGTCGATATGGCAAGTACTTTTTGAGTTAGAGCGCCCACAATCACATACACTCACAGACATCATTCCGAAAATAGTCTAAACGTGTTCTAGGGACCTCAAAACGTGTATTTCCGTTGAAATCTCGAAGTCGATTTTTTTCCTGATCACAATACTTTCCCATTACTACGTATGGAGAAAGTAAAAAGAGGAAAATAGAATGTGTAGAAAGAGATATAGATTGAGAAAATTGGAACGATTTTTTTTTTAGAGGAAGAGGCAGAGACGAAGTGAAAAGAGTGAAAGAGGAAGAACGTGAGAGAAAGTATGAGAAAGCGGGTTAGATACGGAGTCATCAAGACGGAAAGGGGAGAGATAAAGTGAGAGAGCAATGGTCATACATAAATTGAAACAGAATGAAATATGGAAAAAATGAAGGGATCGGGATATGAGAAGTTTCGGAGAGAATAAGACGAGGAAGGAAGAGACACACGGAGGCGGAATATTGAGTGGAAAATGAAAGAAAAACGAGAGGTATCTGACGGAATTCCTCAGAGATGAGGCTTTGATATCACTGAACGAACTGATAAAATACGAATAGGACTTGATAAACTTCTTCATCCCGTTGTCAGAACAAATTTAGAGTCGTATTGTGTATTTCTTAACAGATTTAAGGAAATAAATTGAAAATTATAAAGAAATTGAGTCGATAGGTATATTATATATAATTTTAGGGGTGTCCGTCCCCCACTGGATCTCAAAAACGTCGTAGAGAAGGAAATTGAATAAGGTTTCTTATTCTAATCTTCGATTTTCGCCTTCGGTTCGATATCGCTCGAATTTTGACATAAGTTACATATTTGTGAAAAATCTTGGGTTCATTTCTGGAGGTTGCCATGGCGACCATGCCTTTTATCGACCCTCGAGATCGCAATATTTTCTCAATTATTTGCGTAATATATACGCACACATTTAATGCCTTAATGCAAGGAAATGATAATAATTTGTCAATACGCACACACAGCCAAACCCTCCGCGAGATTCGAACCCGCTAACCTTACATTGTGAGACAAAGACACTAAAATCCTATACCGGGGAAGTGCATTCTCAGAGTTAAATGTGAATTATTACAGTTCTTACAAGCATAATTACTTACTTCGCACACTTCTTAATTTTGTTATAAATTAATTGAAAAATATCCGCGCAATCATTGCGCGGGTACAGTTAGTTTATGTGTTAATTCCACGAAGCGAGCCCTCCCACATATGTTTTGGTAACATAAACTATATCTGCTATATGGGCATTGTAAATCGAGTAACATATAACAAAAGGCGTTAGGTTTTTATTTTATAGAAAAAATGTAATTATTGTAAAATAATCAGTGAAAATGTTGGCTAATAATTAAACGTGTTAATTATGATATTATATTCTAAAGGCGATCTGTGGTGAATTACATCCGAATACGGCTGCTTTGTAATCGAAAATCATATTCTGCTTTAATAACCATTGTTAGTAAGGCTACCGATTGGATTCAAGCCAGAAATCGAAACCACCATTTTTTAAAAAAAATATCTATCTCGTTTAATGAGTATTTGTGACTTTTGATGGTATTGATCCAACATTGATTTACTCCATATTCACGTGGTCATTTAATGCAATGCTCCATTTTTTGCGCGACCACAAATTTGCTTTGCCAATGGAGTTGATCGAACTTCCGTTATTGACATTTCGATATGATTCGGTTACACAGTAAGTAGAATTGCATACGGGCCATTATGAATATACTGTTGAATGGCCGTTTGTCTTTATTTGGCCTATATGAACAGTAAAATTTAAGAAACGTTTGAAACACACTAAGCATGCGTAAAATTTGACCTCGATTTCAATAGATATTCTTGGCGATGTTTTACTGGAGTAATTATTTCAGTCCTTAGATTCTTAAGAGCCTAAGGTAATTAAATTTTTTTTTGAAATTCTTATTTTAAAGAGCTACTGAAAATCTCTTGCCGATTGTAATTGCAAATTAAATTCAAATGGAAAAATGCAGCGCAAGTAAATTTATGATGCGGTGGCATTAAATGAGTATCAGTCACATTAAATTTTACATGTGATTTCCACCGACTCATCAGTTCCCATGACATATAATAATGCGTATCAATTTGCTCCGTTTCCTTCATGCTTTCCCATCCTCCCGCACTATATCAACTCGTCCGCAATTTCCCCCTTCTCTTTTCTTTCCTCCGATTCCAACTTTCTCCTTTCTTTGTCATATTATCCCATTTCTTTTCCCTCCTTTAAGTTTTCCAATCCTCTCCCTACCCATCTTTTCATATTCGATTCTCAGATAACCATCTCCTCCCATCATATCCGCACGATAACCTATTCTTCCACCCTCCTTCCATTTTTAACTATCAAATTCCTATTCTCCTATCCTGTTACGCACATCTCTTCCATTCCCATATTAAACCGCTTACTCTTTTACCTTTCCCTTTTCTCTTCAGACTCCCTCTTCCCCTTTCTCTATCCAGTCCTATTATTTTCCACTCCCCTCCTTCACACTTCTTCAGTTCCCTTCATCCCGATCTCCACCCTTTATCCATCATATTTTTCCCCTTCATTCCCGCCCCCTCTATTTCTCCCCCATTCCTTTCAATTATCGTAATTACAACGATTCCGTTTACTCTCGTTTTCATCCCTTTCAAATATTTTTCTCCCACTCACTTTCTCCTTCCCCTCTCCCTCTTTCTCTCTCTTTCTCCTCCTCTCCCGACCTCAAATAATCGTCTCCCTTTCTCAAACTTCGGCGGCTGTCACGGAGGCGAAACCTTTGTGATCTCGCGCGCCCCCTCTCCTCCTCTACCATCCAATCAAACGTGGCTCGGATTTATGTGAATTTCGGCGGAAAATCCATTTTCGATGGGAACACCTGAGGATTATAACCTCGGCCCGTACGAACCGGAGCGGAAACAAGTTCCCTGCCTTTCACACAGGAAAGCATGGCAAAGTTATAACATAAATAGTGAAATAAATGGGATATTATATACGTATGTGTGTATATACATACATACTTTTATATATAAATGTATGTATGTATGTGTGTATATACATATATATATATATATACATACGCACAGAGGAGCATGGAGAGATGTATCCTATGGATCTCCCGAAGAGACGGCAAAAGGAACGATTGGGCAAGAAAGGACAGGAGTCTGTGAGTGGTAAAAGCATGACTCGTCACAGGAAAAAAATTTACCAAAAACACTGGATCTCGAAGAAGTCTTATTTACGGGTTACTCTGTATGTATATAAATCAAGGGACATACCTGTACGTTAGATGGTATAAGTGTACCGGTGCATCCTTGGTGGTATGGCTCAGAAGCAAAGTAGAGTAAGTTTGAGGGCACAAAACTAGGGGTCTATTGGTTGTTAGTTTGGTGAAATACGTCGTAAACGAAAAATAGCGTAAGCTGGGTAGAAAAAAATCAGGGGCATTCTGTGCACGTTTGGTGGTTTACGTTATAGCAATGGTGAGGAACCTTTTCTACATTGCGGGCCGCACTGACGGCAGTGAACCCTTCAGGGGCCGTATTGGAAGCTGCCAACGCTTTGACGGGCTGGGTTAGAATTTAAATCGGAAGTTACTTACTGACTTCGATGTATCTCACTGAGGACATCCGTTGGGGCTGGTTGATACTAGCACAGCTTGCTAGTCCCAAGCTAACAATAAGAAAATATTTCCGTTCGATTCCCTGTCACAGCATATTTTTAACCTGTTTCCACATTTTCCACAGTAAATAAATAGTTACTAAACAATTTTTGGCAGAGTTATGAGTCTGATAAAACACTTCGTTAATCCATAATTACATAAATAAAATCATTATTTTAACGCACACTGTATCATCAGTTTTTCGTGGTACATATTTCTAAAAGGGGAGAAGATTTGAGCTTACAATTTGAGCTTATAAATGCTAACATATTTTGAAGGGTCAAAGTTGAATAAAAGTAGTTTAACATCTACAGATTTCAAATCATTGAGTATTGGCTCCCATTTTTACTGGAAGAACTTGCATGTGAGTGCCGACCTCTCTGGATAGTCGTATTTGCAACCCAGCACATGTTATTGTTCTTTGCCGCTGCCATTTCGTTTCATATCCAGACATCATTCAAGATGCATGACCGCGAAAAAAGGCAAACAGCGTATCCATTACCCGCCATCTTGGGTATTGCTTAAAGCATTTATAAATCGGGCAACTAAATTCCAATTTGAGAAGGAAAACGATGGCCTTTTTCAGTGTCTACTGAAAACCTACCGATATTATATTTCTAGTTTTCAATGAAAATGTTAAGACACCGTAATACAGGAACGTAAAAAAATGCGAGTAAAACTGCATTTCAGGCTAAATAAGAAATTCATTAATTTTTTTAACTTTTAAAGTTTTACGTCAACAGATTGGAAAAAAATCCGCTGGGACGTGTTCTGTGATATCATCAAATTCAGCTCTTCTGGATTCAATGGTACGATAGATATAATCAAGCAAACGGATGGAAAAACCGTACAAATAAGGTTCCTTCCCAAAAAAATAAGCATTAAAGCTTGAGAAAAACTACGGTACTAACGAACCAAAAAGAAATGAAAAAAGAGCCAATCAAATCTCAATCGGAAGAGAGACATGGGGAGGAAGGCGAAAAGGATAGCGAAAAGTCCATGTGGAGAAGAAAGGCGAGGAAAGAGAAGGAGGCTGAGAAGGGAGGGACAGAGAATGAGGACGCGGAGGAATGGTGAGGTATGCGCGCGCAACACGACCCTGCCCTCCAAGTCACTTCGGCTGAGTAGGAACAGCTGCCTAAAAATTCCTTTCCAATCAATGCTATGGAATTGTCCTCCGAATTTGAGATTTTCTAAACGAAACTAATGTAAACAGTCAAATGGTACGCTACACTTTCATTTTCATCGGAAACTCCTATTAAGCGCAATGGGTATTACTGATATTAAAATGTATTCATGCAGGCAAATGCGAGACTATAAGTATACGCGTAAAATTTAAAAATCAACACTTTCCATTGTATTTTAATGGCCATCTCACCTTTGGGATGTAATTGAGTTTTCTTTGGGCATTCCTCATGGAGGATATCTGTTAGAGAAATTTGGTACTAAAATTGCACGCCCGACCTCAACTAGAGTGCTCTACTCTGAAACATGTTGATTAGCCTGCCTCGGTAGTTCAATGGTAAAAATATCCCCACTGCATGTGGAACACCCAGGTTCGATTCCCAGTTACATCAAAAAATTCTCTTCTGATTTCCAAAAATACCTATGAACACCTATTCAGAAATTCTTGTGTGTGTTTTTCATGTTACAAATAGCGAAAAAGTTGAATAGATTGAAATGGCAACGTGTCATACGAAATTTACTTCGACAAAGGAAAGAAATACGGGAAGTGAATGCGAAACAAAAAATGTAAAGAAAGAATGCGCAAATCTGCTTATACATAATAGGTAAAACTAGCATGCTAATGACCTAAAGAAAAAACTGAGTACATTTCTATACACACAAAGTCAAACATCAAGGAAGAAAAAAATTTTGATTAGCTGAACATCATATTAACGAATATGGAAACGGGGTATATTTTCTCTTTGAGTTTTTGAAAATTAAAGACGTTTTATCGAAACTTTAGCGTTTATACATATTTTTATCCATTTTATGCTTATATAACCCTGCGAGCGCTCATACTTGACAGCAGGTACTCCAAAAAGTTGTCAAAAAACAGAACGGGTAAATATAAAAAGCTTTCCACTTGCTATGAATAAACTTAATTCCACGTGTCCCATTTATTTAAATATTTACCAAGTGGATCTAGACGATTTTAATTTCAACATGTCTCAATTGTAACGTGAAATATTCAAACAATTATTTCATCGTTCTATATTTATTTAAAAATAAAACCTCATTTTTAAAACTCCATTACTTCTACATGTGTAACTGATTAGAGGGTAATTTTATAACAATGGTTTTAGAAAATTGAATTATACTACTTCGACTCACATCACAGGAAAACTTCGCAAAACTCTTCGTTTCTCTCCTCAAAAGTTCGAGACATTAACATTCTAGGATTCATGATTCGACCTAAAACACACACAAACGTATGCGACATTTAGAATCCGTTCAAAAGTTTTGTTACCGCTCATTTATCTTACCAAAACATGTTTGTTTTTCAATTAACGTTCTCAGAGGACATTGTTATAATGACACCTTCACTTTGGGGATCCTAATCGATATCTGATGTGAATGCGCGAAACTCTTCCCTATTCGGCGATGAAGGGTTAAAAACGGTGCTGATGACCGCGTCATGTCCTCGTCTCCCTCAATGGCACCCTCTCTCTCTCCCTCTCTTTCGTCTTATCGCGCGATTGGAAGGCGGCGAGAAGGGAGTGTTGGTGAAGTGGCGATAGCAGCGCCACCAACAGACGAGCTATCTGAAGGAGACCATCTCTCTCAACGCACCCCCTCTTAAAGGAACTTCCCCATCTCACTCCCCTTTTCTCTCAATCTCTCCCTTCCGCCCTTAAAGCAACTCTCCATCTCGACGTCTCCCTCAGCCACCTCCGTATTCCCTCTCTCCCCCCTCCTCTCCCCCCCTCTCCCCATCTCTCTCTCTCTCCCCCCCTCTCTCTCCCTCTATCTCCCCTCTCTCTCCCCCCCTCTCTCTCCCCCCTCTCTCCTGTAATTGGATCTCTTAATTGTGTTCTTTTTGTTTTTTGTTTAGTTTCACATTTTTTATTTCTGCCAATGTGTTTTTATGTTATTATAATTTTTTATTCTCATTTGTAATTACTAACGTAGGGTTAAACGTAAGAAGGAACTATATATAGTCTCAATTTCGCCCTAGATAAAGTCGTTTGTCTGTCTGTCGCTCTTCCTTCACCACAGCCTCGCTGCTTTATTTATTTTCCTCTTAAGTGCAACTCTTTCCTCTATACCTCCTTATTTATTCCCTACTTTACTTCCCCCATCATCTTCTTCTTCTGATTTTCTCCTATTTCCCCCTTAGTTTATCCACTTTCATGGTTTTTCATCCTTTCTCTCTCTCCCCCCCCCCCCTTACCTTTCACTCTCCGTCTCCCTCCCTCTCTATTCCTCCCCCTCTACTCCAACTTTTATCTCTTTACTTCCTGTAATACATCCTTTCCCCATGCAAAACTATTCTATCCCTTTCTCTTTCCACCTGCTCCTGCTTTTTTCGCTCTATTTATCTTTCCCATTGCCTCTTGCAACCCCAAATGGCTCTACCAATTTCTCTTTCTCGATCTTTTACTAACCTTATCCGTTCTCCCATTGATCCGGTGATTGCTACGTAAAAAATAAGACCAAAACTCGTAAAATTCTACAATTAACACAAGACATCGATTGAAAACGCCTTATTTTAAAACAAATATAGGCAGTGCGCGTACAGATAACAAGATATACAAAATATAGATCATTTAGGACGGTGTAAATGTTACACCCAAAATTTCGCAATATGGCCAGTATTTATAACAGCCGGTCATCCGTAACATCACCATACGGGATCATAACAGGAGAGTGATTCCCACGAGGGACGTTATTATGTAGGTTTTGGTGTGCTGCACCCCCTGCCACCCACCAGTCTGGTGATTTGCAGGGTATCATGTAGATGTATATGTAGATGTAGAACATTGACCATATTATTTTACCCACTTCCGAAATAAATAGAACAATCAAGAATTTCTCCGTCTTTGGCTAGGCAATTTTAATATTGGCCGGACTGTTCTACCGAAAGTTCGAAAGTCAAATAGATTACAATCATCGATGCTAATGAGACGTAATTTCCTGACTTGTGTCCGTCGTTCCCCGGGGGGTTTCATTATTATGGTTTCTTGAAGGGAATTTGGAGGAAGGGTTTCGAATGAAACCCATCCGAAAACGAGGAATTCCAAGTCCCGTAGATACGGTAAAGCACCCAACCTAAAATTATCAAATAATGCTAGAGAATCTATGTAGCGAAAATACTTAACATTATGATGTGTCGTACTTGCTTCTAGGACGCATAAATTTGATGGGAAATCAAACCTTTGCCATCCAATGATGCTTGGACATTATATTAAATCAGAAGACTAACGATGAATTATCAGGCTTAATTAAGAGCCCAACTTATGTAGGACACCACGGCTACACTGACAATATTCGTGCAATTTATTATAGGACCGATAGATACAAGGGATCCTTCTTCCCTAAGACGATAAGAGAACACAATAGGAGAATAATATGATAGGTCGGAGATAATCTCCCCCTGCCACACACCAATTGCGGTGGCTTTCAGGGTATTTATTGATTCAGATAATGAACAGCCAATGTCCTTTATAAGAAATATTTCAGATAATGACCAATCGATTTGGCAAATACTGTTAACGGCCGGCCATTACAAATGCTGGACGATTTCGGGTTTTCACCATAATATATGTATGTATATATTACATGTGAATTAAGAAATTTAACTGTGTAAAAGTTCCGGAAACCGTAACGAGAACACATTACCAGAGAACCCTGGAAAACCTTCCGTCTTCCCATTAGGTTGGTAATGGCCAACAAACAATGCGTAGGATCGGAGTTCGATGGAGACCGAATTCCGATCTCGATCTACAAAAATGTTGGATTGGAATAAGGTCAAACAAGGACTTAATGGGGTTAAGTGGGTTCCGCGTTGGGGTTAAGAGGGTTTTGAGGCTGGTTTGAGAAAGAATGAGGAGGAAGTATGGTGGAGAGAGAAGGGTTGGCGCGGGAAGGTAAGTGGTTCAAAATGACTATCGGAAGATATTAGACGCCAGATTAAGCGAGAGTGATATAGATCTGGATGTTATTGGGGGTGAAACCCAAATAGGTTTGCCAATAGTACGAATATTCGCTTGTATACTACATATATAGGATGATTACAAATGATCTTGCCGATTTTAAAACTTTATTATAAAAAACTAAAATGATAAAGTGAAAATCAAACTACACTTGTAAATAAAAACAAGTTTTGTTCAAGCTATTGATAGTTACCGCTTTCTTCACAATGAGGTTAGGACATTACTGAATGAGCGATTGACCGATCGTTGGATAGGGCGTAGAGAGCCCGACCTAACCACCTTCGGATTTTTCCTCTAAGATTATGTCAAAAATGAAGTCTACGTTCAACCAAGACCCACAAATGAAGGAAAGGATACGTGAGGCTGTCGGTAAAATTCAACATGATATGCTACGAAATGTATGGCAGGAAACAATACCGTTTCGATGTCTGCAGAGTCACATACGGAGCATATAATGAACTTAAGTAGCTTGAAATAAACCTTTTTCAGTTTTGTTATCGGTATAGCTTGATTTTTAGTCTATTTTTATCAGTATTTTATTAAGTAACTTTTAAAATCGGAAATATCATTTGTAATCACTCTGTATTTAAAGCTTCGAAACATCTTCCCAGCATTTTTCACCTCCATTTCATCAACGCGTGTGCGCTGGATTTCCTTCTTCCATATCGTTATTCGATGAATTTTTCACACGCGTACATATATCTATGAATACTACTTTCGCTGAGCCTGACATTCTCAGTTACCGAAGTTGCCTAAGCTACCGCCTAGCGACCTATGGGCGTGGAGAGATAAAGGCTTCCGAATACCCAGAAAAATAAATGGCTTATCCCCCCGAGTAGCGCGCATAAATATGAAATATCGAGGTCGAAAACCAGAATCGCCATGAATAAAGATGACGTCATCGGTATAGGAGTTTCGTTATTCTTTTTTCGGTTCAATTTTTACTCAATCTCGAGCCCTTTTCAGTTTTTTTTCGAAAAAGCGTGTTTAATTATCCATAATGTAAGTTTTTGAAAAATATATGTTCGATAACCTCGCTGTTTCTATAGTGCACTTTGAAGCACTAGATATCAGCAAGACAAGCGAAAATTTTTCCCAAAGATGATAAATGGCGTAAAAATTCCTCTCGTTCGGCCGATTGAAAAATGTGAACGCTTGGAGAGCAGATCAATAGAACTACGAAAAAATAATTGCGGATCATCGAGCAATAATCCCTCGAATGAACCTGTAACGTTAAGTATCCACGCAAGAGGGATCGATAGCACTTAATCCGAAAGATTAAAAATATTTCTTTCTTGGAAATATTATGCAAATTTAAGAAAGTACCGTATTAGAAAAGATCTATTATATGACTATTATATACCCGGCCTTGGTATAGAGGTGGCTAGCGTGTCTGCCTATCAATGCAGGCTGGAATCCTGCGGAGGGCATTTTGTATGTGTTCGTCTTTATTAACGTTATTGAACTCATTAAAAGGCCATTCGGTACCGTTTTCGAGATAGTTTTAAAAAATGGTAAAAGTAATAATTGGAATATTGAAAATCATCAGTGAACTGAGTTTTTAAGGGGTAACTACTTTTTCTACGTGTTGTAAGACGTAAAATTCATACAGAACAACAATATAATTCAATAAGAAACCAAATTAATTATAATAAGCACCTTTTTTTTGCCTTTAAGGTTTAAACCTACACTTGCGGCAGTACGAAGTCAGTGTGCCACGAGAGAGTTTTTAAAAATCGAACGTAAAACTACAAATCACCAAATTATACCAAGAAGAAAAAAAAATTTCTCTCTCTCCCGGTAATCCTCGGTAAAACAACGAATTACCTTCCCTCTGCCTATCGCTTCCGCATGGGAGCAAAAACTCGGCCGAACAAAAGCGCCAACTACCCTCGTTCCTAAAAACTTTCTCTTAATCCTTATTTAGTTGCATTAATTTTCCCGCTCCACACACACACACACACACCGATGATCTTCTCCATCCTCCCCCTTCCCCTCCTCTCTTTTACCCTTAAAAACCTTTCCTCCCCCCTCCTTTCTTCCTCGCCTTTCCCTCCCCTCCCTACCCTGCTACTCCTCCCGACCCTTCTCGTTCCTTCTTTCCCTCTCTTTCTTTTTTTTCCCGTCCTCTGACCGCCCATTTATTCCCGTTCTACCTCCCCTCCCCCTCTCATTCTCCACCTCCCTCTTATTACGCTCCGCCCTCCCTCTTTTCCCTCCATCAAACCCTCACCCTCCTTTCCCTCGCAATTTCTCCGCAGTGCAGACAAAAGAGAAACACAGGGCGCGACGCTTTTCAAGTTTTCCCGCCGTATCCCCCTTAACGCATGAAGCACGCTCGTGAGAATGGATGGAAAAAAAAGAAAAAGAAAGAGGAAGTGGGCGAAAGGAAGACGAAGAGAGAGAGAGAGGACGGGGAAGTGAAAGAGGATAATAGAGTAAGAACGATGATATATATGTCACAGGGAAAGATATAATGTAAACGGATAAATAGGTAAAGGTTTAAAAAAAAAGAGGAACATTTAGGATAGTCATTAAAAACCACAATTTTGCAATCAATGGCAGTTGGTTTTTTACGCAATTGTTCCTCTATTTATAAATTTAAGGAATTTTTAATTTGTTTGCCGTGTTCGTCACGAAATTTCTTGAAAGTGATGCAACTGATTTACTCCGTGATATCATAACACAGTTGCAACGCAGAAGATTATAAATGAGTTTAACGATTTAACTTAAAAATTTGTGCTTTTTTAATTAAAGATTCCCGTTTTTTAATATAATCAACGCTTTGAGTGCTTTCTTCAAAAATTAAATGAAGGTGAAGCAATTGATTTCACTTATGACGTCGTAACTCGGTTAGAAATTGAAGATAATTTATTACAATTTTGTGTTTTTTTTCATTTAAACATGCATATATATATATACATATGCATGTATAAATGAAATGTGTGTGTATATACACACACACATACGTACATACTAGTTGAATTTCAACGGATTTAGTGAATCTGAAATTTCGACCGTGTAACATGTAAACATCGCAAGAATATTTAACTACCTATTTAGATGAATGAAGAAAATCTTGCACTGTGAAAAATGGAAAATTACATGTAAACTTACGGGAAAATAATTATTGAATTAAGTTCTCTCTCCCCCCAATTTTTTAAATCTCCATATAGCCTATCTTACCGGCAGGGTAAAATTATATATGTACCTACGCGAATTTTCGTGACGATATATTCAAAACGAAAACTTTAAGTAAAACCAGCAAGAACACAATAATCAACATAAAATGGATGAACAAATGAACAAACGAAATTAATTAATTAAAAGAGAGAAAAAAGGTAAATAGAGAGCGTTTAAGAATCACAGAGTAAATATTATCCTCCGACCATTAGTTCGATTCTCTCGCCCATGAGTTCTGTTACGACAAAACTGTTAATATCAACAATACTTTGGAAAAAATGAAACGATTTACGCAATGTCAATTTGTGGAAAATCTGTTTAATTATTTAAGTTACGTAGTTTTTTCTAAAAACCGACTTATACGCTTTTCATTTTCTAAAGATAACTAAACGACGCATCAGTATATGAGAAAGTTTGTACAATATATGTTGTACCGATTTTTTCTACGTGCTGTAGTTGCTGAGTTACAAAAAAACATGCATACATACAAACACTTTTCTTTATAGATATATATTTTTTTCATGGAATTTAAAGCGGCCATAATTAATCGATTGGGTAGTTCAAACAACCACAAAAAGATTGGCACTATTAGAACTACCTAATTAGACCCATTGAATTCAAGGCATAGGATAAGCAAAATAGTTGTTTTTCTATTAGCCATGGTTATAACTTTATAAATAAGAGGCCAACAGCTAGCTATATCACTGAGCTGTCGTTAAAAATGAATAATTTACCGTACTTTCTACATTTTTCTCTATTATTAACGCTTCTCCAGTGAAAACACGGACGATGAGAGATAATAAAAACATTGTTCTGTAAGGAACGCAAGATGGCCGACAGCGAAATGTAGTCCTCATTCTGCCTGATAGGCGGGCGCCACATGTAGATCAACAACTCACCTTTCTTTCGGCGAAAACGACGGGAATAGATAATAAATACTTATGTTTGTTTATGTAACGGTTTCTACGATAAACAATTAGTTTATTTTTTGTCAATAAGGATCTCCAATACAATGATCCATTCAATCGTCAAGAGAACAGTTTACAATGTTGAAATAAATTGGTGATTTGTTTTTGTTCAGATAGTATTCAAAGAAATTATTCCGTTGCACACCGACAATTATATGAAGCATTGACGAGGACAAGGTGGGAGAAGAATATTAGAATTTTATAGCCGAAAATAAAAACCAAAGGCATTTACTAAACGACAACAGAATATTCACTAGAAATGTAATATATGACGAAATATTTCATATGTAATAGTGTGCTATTAATTATTTTAAATGCAAATATTAATAATCAATCTATCTATAATTCTTCCGTTGATATTTCAACGGGAATTACACTAGTTATATATAATTTTCCTGACCCTGTTTCCGTTTGGCCGAATTTACACGCTTAAAATCCTTTTCTGAAGACGAAGAAGAATATAAAGGCTGGCGGAATGAAGATTATGATATACTCCCAGCTGAATTTGCTTCTTACTTTATTTTATGGCGTCTTAATCCCTTCTTCAGTTCCACCAAACTTTTTCAGAGAGTTCTGAAATATTTTTTCTTCTCGTTCCGTAAGAAAAACTCTAGAACGTCTTCTTTTTCAAAAAATTTGGAAACTGAATAAGGGAATTTATTAATAGGGAAATATAAGTTATATCTCGCGCAGGAATAATTAACAAGAACGCCCAAAAACACTTATATCAAATGCTTCTTAACGTGACTGCGTGTAATAATCTTGGGTTTCTTCAAGCAACGCTTTGAATTTTGTTAGCAAATATTCTATCTCCTGAAGGAATGAGTAGCTCTTTTCGCGTTTGGAACGTTTTCTCTTTGCCTAACCCAATTTCAGATTGACGATATCATCTATAATTTATTCGGTGGAGTTTTTGTTTGAAATGAGTATGCAAAACGTATTTCAAATCACCGCCATGGATAACGTTTACTCACAACTTTAATACCCTTTAGTTTCATGCCTCAGAAATTTATTTAAAATAGCGGAGTAAACATATTCAGATTTTCTTTTAATATTCGCTCAAAGAACTCTCCGAAAATGTATCTGCTTAAAAAAATAGAATCCTATGCTATCTTTACGACGGAACCCCTCCAGCTGTCGGACTGAAGAGTTAATTCCGAGGGTGAATACGTTATTAAATGCTTAAAAACAGCTACGCAAGAGTTATGAGGACCTTTTACAAGAAATTACCGTGTGGCTCATAACGTGTCGATAAAATCAAACAAACGTGTTATATAAGGTTAGATTCTGAATATTTTAAGAAATCTTGTAATAATACGGGAAACAAACAAATGAAAAGTTTGTTATTGAATTTTTATTTACAAAGATTTAATTGTATTATTCAGCACTAATTACGCGAGAAAGCAAAACCGTGTAATTTTTAATACCTGGATGATTATAATTTACTCGATGAATCGCGGTAAATGCCTGAAAAGAATTACGAAGTACAGATACACTCAGACCTCTGTAAATTAAAGGTATAAAACTCGGAATTTTAATAGGCCGAAATTATATTCATATCAGTATACAAAAAAATGAAGCTCCGTCTCGAAAGTTGCGATAAATCGAACTTTTTCTGTTTTCCCTTTAAGTTCGATTTATAGATAATCGAGCGAATATCTAACGTCAAAAACAAGTCGAAAGCAGGAGTTCGCGCGGAACGAAAGGGAACGCCTGCTAATTGAAAAACACTCCACTGTTTACCCAGAAATGGGTCAAACGATCTAACCACAAACGCGACGCCATTTAAACCCGTTAAACATCACACGACACAACTTCCGATAACCTCTCCAGTCTAACGAATCAAACAAACACGCTTCATTTCCACTCTTAACATGACCTAAATTCTCATTTCTTAATTATTTTAAGACATTTTTCAACGCCTAGTAAAGTCTCTTCGGCTTATTCACTACGTCAAGGGTGGGGAACCTTTTCCATATATAGTGGGGAATCCTTCATTGCCAGTACTTTGGCGGGCCATAGTAGCTTAAACTGAAGTTACTGAGAGATTATAAGTGGAAATCAATTCTAAATTAGAGTATTTAAGATTAACATTTCGGTATTAATTGCGTTATTATCAATATTTGGATAAAAAAATATGATTTCATGTGTTAAATTTTACGAATCTCTTTTTCATCACTGCTTCGCGGGCCACACAAAACGCTCTCGGGGGCCACATGCACTACGCCAAAAATGTCTCGTATATTAGAGCGTAACACATATTTAAAAATAACTCTCGATAGCATGGGCAACATTGCCATTATAAATCCGACTCCCCCCCCCCCCCCCCCCCCCCCCCCCATATTTTAAAACCATTCTAAAACGCTTTCCAGAAAAAAAAGTCTTTACCTCTCGCAAACAAACTGAGAGGTTCAGCATGGCAAATTCAATTAAAAATGCTCTATCCTTTCCTCTTTCTTTCTCCCTCCTCTTCTCTCATGCCCCAACATTGCTCCCTAAGACTTCTTATCACTTCTCATGCACGAACAAGTTGGTAAATTAGTTCTCATAACGTTTTGAATCCCCTCTCCCGCGGTTTTCCGCCCGACGCCCGCGGAGAGAGATAGAGGGAGAGAGAGAGAGGGAAGAAGTGTCAACTGCAGCACACGGGTAGTGACGCGAGGGAGGGAGGAGGAGGGGGGCGTGGAGGGGAGTGAGCCAGCATTAAAAGACCTCGTACCGAAACGAAATTCAAGCGAGAGAGGGTGAAGAGATATAAAGAGGCGAAAGGAAACAAATGACGGAAAAGTCACCGATCCACGGAAACGCTAGCGAATTCTCAGGCCGTTGAGCAAAATTGGGACATAATTGGTTTGCTGGCTCCAAAAAAAAAACCTCGTTCGCTTTTAACGCGTCCAACAATGGGTAAACCTTCGTAATACACAAACGCTTGTCCACTCCGATACGTATCACAATTTGTTTTGCATGCGCTGAACATTCGACCCCTCTTGCTTAACGAGAGCGAATTGTATCAGGTGAAAAAAACGGAGGCGCGTAAAATAAGTCTAAAAACAAATTACGAGCAATTCTAGGCATTATTGGACCAAAAGAAGAACCCATAAGCTTTGTTCATCGGTTGATGGTTTGCGATCAGGAACTCTTTGTTGGCGATATCAAAAATGAAAACAATGCAATTATAACTTTCCGGGAGTAGAGACGAGAACTATTGTCGCTTTCCGAATGTCGAAGTAATTTTCAAGCTAATTCGGAATCGATTTTTCCACATCCGAATATATAAACTCTGTTCGAGATCGTATTTACGTTGTAAATAATTTCGAAGTGAACATTTTAAAAAATTTAAACTGATTCACATCTAAATCATATGATTTTTTTACAGAGATACAACGAAATATTCAGGTAGATGTATTGATATACTAGAGGTTAATTCTGTCTCTCCGAAACACCGCTTAGATGTTTCTCTCTCACAATCAGTGTTACGACTAACACCCGAGAAAACAAAATATACCAATAATTCCATGCGAATTTGTATATTCATATACTGAACTGGTGTGTTGGGAGTGAACTGAACAACTAAAACAGTCTGATTAGAAATATCACAAAATTAAGAATCTGCATTATTAATCATGCCTTTAATGCGAATTTTTGTATTTTTAAATTCGATACTTCGCCGGTGCAATCCTAAATAAAAAATATATTCAAAGACGTTTTACAGAAGGGAACTGAATTTAGAGTTTCTGCTGTGTTTCAGTCGCATGAGATCAGAAAACAATAAAGCATTTGAGGGAAAACTATATTTTTTTAACAATAGCACAGAATAAGTCTCATACGTTATGCAGGGCAATATCAGTGTCCACATCTCAGTCTGGTATTGATAATAAAATTCCAGAAAACAATCGTCCACTTAAAGGTTTAGAGATGTAGAGACAGCAAGCACGATATTTTCGCGAGTGGCCAGAGAACGAATACGGAGCCGAAAATATAAGGAACTGCGATAAAACTAGTGCGTTGATTCCAAAATGGGTAAGTTCCAATACGGGAAAATCTCCCATAGAAATAAGAATAGAATAGAATGTCTCTGAATTTCGAAGGTTGACCCAAATAATAGGAATAGAAAGGAGGAAAAGACGTCGGCGTACAATGAAGGAAAAACGGAAGCAGATCACAAATTTGTGTAAACTTCAGGGATACGTAATTTACAAAATAAGCAGATAATCTATCGAAGTATACGTGAAAATATACGGTAATATAAAATGTTGCTAAACATTATTATTCTCAAGATCCAGACATAAAAAAAGAAAATAACATGCGATACTTCATGATCGAATCCGTTACACTATTGCATTATTTTTAACTAACAACGAAGTTACCTCATTTGCAATAATTTCTTTCCTTGTATTATCTCGTAATGTAACTGAAATTCTTGAACGAAATAACGAGAGGTTTATCAACTAATGTAAAATAGTTCGATTAAAAATTTTTAATGAAATGTTTCGTGGATTATCCCAAAGGAAATTGAATCCGCGATAAGAATATAGACTAACATACGTTCTCAAACCCAGGCCAAATAGAGGGAAAGAGCACACAGTAACATACGGAAACAACGAGCAGTTACGGAAATTAAAATTTCACTAATGTGCCACTACGAAATTAGGCGCCACCTGTTCCACAATGCTATACTGTGCCAGTTGCGAGTTCTACATAGAAGAAATTTCCCGAAAGAATTTTTCTTTTATGTAGTTTCACTTCAAAATATCCACGCAAGAGATTAAACAATTAACGAGCTTATTCTGTCAATTCTCTTTTCGTTTCGGACATTCTGCGAAAATTGTAATGGCATGCATGGGTCTTGGAATTAATAAGAAGATTAAAAATGTTGCGAATATTTTGTATTTTTTATCAAATGGAGATGTTTCTCGATGGAAAATTCGAAACATTCTACATTTTAATGCCGTAATATTCGAGCATGACAGAATAATAGCTATGATATATGTATAATGCATTCCCTTCCAGCAAGGGAATTTAAGAAATACCGAAAATTATATTTTTGTATTATTTGAAGTACAAGAAAACGATTTTTCGCGTTTGAGATTTATCCATAAGACCAACTTTGATCCGGGTAATTCCAGTTATTCAAAAATATAAGAAATTCCCAGTTACGTAGGAAAGTAAAAAAATTACAACTTCCCCGGAGAAACATCCTATATATAATTTTGGAAGTGTCCGTCCGCCCCCCCCCCCCCCCCCCCCCTATATCTCCAAAGCCGTTTGTCGCAGAGATATGCGGTAAACTGCGTTTTATTTCTACGAGCTAGGAGGTCCCTAGAAAACTACTCTCATTTTCATAAAGTCTCGGGTTCGAATCCAGGAGACAGTTATATTTTCCCATAAGTTTACACGGGATTTTCGATTTTTAAGAGTGCAAGGTTTTTTTCCTTCATCCATAAAAACGTAAATATGGACTGATTTTCTTCGTTTTTGCTTTATTCGACGGCTAAAACTCTATACTATCTTATTCTTGCGATGTTTACATGTTACACGGTCGAATCATTCAGAAATACGCAATTGTTTTCGAATTTTTACGGATATTTCGTACTCTTCCCGGACGTTGTCAAAGCGACCGTCATTGTTGCCTCCGATTAAATTAATGCCAATTAAACCTTCAAATATGTGAAAGAGTAGCGCTATTCGCTTCGCACTTTGTTTAAGCATCGAAATTATTGCTGTAGCAATGTCAACATTTATACATAGCAACATAAATATTTACGGATAATTATTCAGTTAACTGCGTATGGGAAGCGTTTCTAACGATTCAATCAAAGCAGTTGAATCTTCCTATCATCGTTTGAATGCTGGAATCTTATCTCTTTGTAAGTAGAACCATTATATTATACATACAAAATGTTTATTAACGCAAATAGGCTCACGCATAAATTGTAAATTAAATGGGAATAGGGACACGTTATTTTTTTTAAACACATTACATGGTTATCTTCTCTTCATTGATAATCTACATAAACGGTTGCATTGATTGTTATATAAAAAAGAAAGGACATATATTTGAATAAAAAGAAAAACATAAAAGTTCGCGACCAATTACTGTGTAAGGAAATGCATTTCTAGAGTTAAATGTGAATTATTGAGATGAACTTATTTTTAGATACTTCATCATTTTTTATAAATCAATTGAAAATTCACCGCGCAAAGATTGCGCGGGATCAGATAGTATTTATAAATGCACAAAGGCAAGTTATAGTCTGGAAAAATAAAACATAATTAGATTTTTCTAGACAGAAGAAACTCCGTAAATTTTTAATAAGGTTTTCATGGCGGCGTGTCTACATTCCAAATTTCAGACGAGCACAAGACCGAAAAAGTTCCGAGCAAATAATTTAAGCAAACGTATTATTTTACATCCATCTGAATTTCAAATGTTGGCAACGAAACTATCCTAAAGTTAATAGCTCAAACTCGTGGAAAAGTTCCACCTCAGAATGTGAGACTCGACTAAAGTTTCCGTAAGATTTAAAATTCTCCATTCTCTCACCTCGAAAAATAAACCTCCATTCGAACGGTTTCAGCATCCAAACAGCATTTTCTCGTCCGATAAAAAAAGCACACACACACACGCTCTCTCTCTCCGGACGACTTCCCCCATTACGTCAAACGCGGTCACGAAACTCACATTTTACTCCATTCAAAATGAATCGAGTACAAATTGGTTTGGATGTGCTTTCGCTATGTAAAAGTATTTCCGTCGCGTTCAAGGTTCTTTGGCATTCAAACTGGCTCTATGCCCGTGTCTGAGTGCTAGGGAACTTTCCGTCAAGTTGATTCAATTTCCTTAAAAGTGGGGAAGTAGAGAATGGAAAAGCAAGACAATCTCCATCTCCCCCTCCCAACTTCCCTCCTCCCTCACCTCCTTCCCGCCACAACCAAGTCTCCCTTTCTCCATCTCCTTATAGAATACCCTCCCAGCCCGTCTACATCCTCCTTATCTCCTCCTCTCTCTGTGCTTTGCCCTGGGCCCACCCCTCTCTCTCCTCTCTCACACCCTCTCCCATCTTATATCTCTTCCAATTTTCCCTCCTGGTTCTCCCAATATACTCTCCCAAATATTCCCCACTCTACTGCCTACCAACCCATTCCTTCCTTCCCGCCCCATAATCCCTCTTATGCCTCTCTCTCTCGCTCTCCTCTTTATTTCTTAGCTCCTAAACACACTCTTTCGATCTTTCTCTCCCGAATTTTCCACTTCACCAATCGCCTCGATCTGTGCAGGGCTAGATTTCTTTTTATATGCACTTTTTTGGTGCGTGCCATCACGAGAATGGAAAATCAATCCGACGAAAGTAGATTGATACGAATTCAAGGACGCATGTTGGGTCGTTTTGTTTGACTTTGATCTTCAGTGCAGCCGTACTTCGCCAGTTCTAAGAGTCCTATCATGAAACGTAGCGTCACAACGTTCAGATAAGTCATAACTTGGATGGCACAAATAATTATATTTCAAGGATTTTAAATTTTAATGTAAATTTTAAATTTAAATTGAAAAACTACGTTTATACGTTAAAATATGATTTAAGGATGGTAAAAATACATATATTGACTTTAAACATTGCTATAGACAGAAAATGGTTGAGTAAATGACTTCGAAATATCTAAAGGCAATGAAAATTACCGATTTAAATGGACATATTCTTAACTCCCATTCGAATTAACAAATGACGAATACCCGAGGAAGTTTAAATTGTATTTAAAATTTGAAGCATCAGGTTTTACAACTATGAGACCCACGGTGAACTCTCTTTACTTGTTTACGATAATATTATTCCCGTTTATACCTGAGGACATTTATTTACCTTTTCCTACATTATAAAAAAAACTACTACAGCCGATTAGGACGGAAAAAGACTGGATAACAGAAAGTAACTTCGACGGATTATCGCAAAAAATAATAAACGAACAGTCGCCGTAGGGGGAGAGAGAGAGAAAACATCACCTCGAAACGAGCGACTTAAATCATTCCCTCGCGACTATTTCGATACCTCGGGGGAAATGAGAGGGCGCGAAGGGATAAAGCGACGCCGAAAAGCGTTCGAAGCGGAGTGCAATCTCTCCTGACGACACGACCAAGGAAAAAAAAACTCCCACGGAAAAAGGAGACGGAGAGAGAAAAAAATCTTTTTTTCCCACGTTTCCCTAGAGGTAAGGGGGGAGTCTCGCTAATCCATCCGTCCCGCGAGTCCTCCCTTATTCCTCCCTAATCATCCCTTTTCTCTCTCTCACACACTCTTCTTCTCCTTCGCTCCATTGCCGACTTATAATCACGCACCGCCTCCGTTCTCTTCTCCCTCCTCTTCTTCCTTCCTTCCTTTTTACCTCCCTCTCCCCCTCTTTCTTTTCATTTCCTCCCTCTCTCTCGTCCCTCTGGAATTTTAGGGATAAGGAGCCATATCAGCGAGGCGTGCCGAGAGTAGCCCACTTCCCCTTTCCCGCATAACAGCCTCTCGATTATGTAAGTTTCTGTCTCCGTCACTTTTCCCGAAAAAAGCGCATCGCGTAGATTCCGCTCCTTGTCCGTTTTACGCCGCTGTTGCGCTTAAATATTCTGCTTTTCGATTTTATTTTTGTTAAAGGGGATGGGCGTCGAGGTGTATGTGCGGGTTTAGAATACATACTCTCTCGATAAAGGCGCTGCTTTTAATGGGAAGCTGTTATGAAACGGAATAAAAAAAATATCGCTATAAAATTTTGTTATTTATTCGATTTTATATGGATTGAATGTAGTAAAGGTAAATATTGATGCATATATTGAAAATTGCTATTCTTAACTGAGGAAATATTGCGCTCCGTGCACGTAAAACACGCATGATTAGCTCATCCCAAGCGTTTCAAGCTGCGGAATGTCCGTTTAAAATACTTTATCAAAATATTTACTTTAATATGCGTTACCTTACGCGTATGAGAGTACGAATAAAAATATGAATTTTCCTTTAACCGATAAAGGATATTTGTAAACGATTTTGAGAGGTAATTTTAGTAGGGCAACTTTCAAATTAATTTTTTTCTCATTTCTAATAGAAACAGTCTCGTTTTCTTATTAAAACTCTCAACCAAAGTTATAATAATTTACCCTAACTTAAAATGTGAATAATCTAAATTTTATTACACAATGTGACACCAGCTAGATAAAGGGACGAACATTTGAAGGAATGTAATTCTAATTTTTTAAATTAATAATAATTAGTAAAATAATAATAATAATTAGTAATTATAATTAATAATAATTAGTAAAATGGAATATTCCGACTGAATTACCGATTTCGCTTCATGACTTGAAGTTGTTGGACTACCAAGGCAACTGCTGTAGAAGACGAACAGTTGAGAGAACCATATGTTTATTTTAGGTAAAATGAGCGTCTTCGCTGTTTATCTATGGCTCGTATAACTTCTCAGCAAAAACTGCGGGTGGGCATGAATTTTATGAATAATACAAAATGCATTTTAATTATATCGTCACTGTTACGTTGTACGTTTATAATTATTAAAGTTGTAAAATTTACGTGCATAATTTTCTATACAGTTTGCTTTGGACAACTTTACTCAAGACAGTGTACGGTTTAAAATACAATCGGCAGTTTCTGTTGCTATCTAAACAAAACAAAAACAATTTTCCGCACAGTAATTGAAAAATAAGTTTTACAAACTGCGATAAAAATAAAAAATACTAATGCTGTTATATAATAAAAAGGAAATTTTTAATGTAGCAGTTTGACAATATTTTTTATTCCGATGTAAATGCGTTAGTAACTGCTTCCGTAACAATTTATGCTAATATATTTAGTATTGGCGCGCGTCTAAAAATACCCAAAACGCTCACTACCACTTTAAATCAGTAAATTCTAAGAAATAGTATTATACCACATATTAGTTAATTAAGTAAACACGTAAATCTGCTCCAAATCTAAATCCAATTTGGTATACATGACTCTTCTTAAGATAGCAACAATTCGATTGTTTAAATATTTCCTCAGCCTCAAAGAATCGCATAAAATGGGTTTTATTATAACAGGGATTATTTCCTTAAATCAAAAATCGGCGAATTACCAACGAAAATGTATTTTTCAATGTTCTACTCTGTAAGGTAACAGGATTATGTGCATTGTATTAAGACAGAAGTGGAAGAATATGAAATATAATTGAGGATATTTACTTAGGAACATGAAAATTACATTCTGTATGTGACAGTTATAACATAAACTATAGTACCCAACGGATGAGTTCCGAGGATAGATACACTGTTAGAACTTTTCAATGTGTATTTAATGTGAAGGAGCCACGACAAAAATACATTATATAATAAATTAAACGACCCTCTATGTCAGCCGTCATCCACTTTAATGAACGTAATTCTCCTAATATTTTATTTTAAACTGTTCTAAGACGTATATGAAACAGGTTCTTATAACCTGAATTTTAAAGACTTTTGAAGCCGGACATCGTTGATATATTCAAAAAGGTAATAATATTTACCTATTCAGACAAAATCACGCCGAGACGAAACACATTATAAACATTCTGGTCCGTTCAAATATTTAAGACGCACGACTTATGCATAAGATCAACCTGATAAATCAAAATATTCCGAAAGCCATAAAATGGTCATAAAAACCAATTTCGCTTTTCAGCTACAAGGCAACCGTCATCAGTAGTGGCCCCTATAAAAAATCAGTGGTAATTCACCGTTAGTACATTCCATAAAGAATCTACTCTAGGAGAATTGTCACTGATGATGCCTGCCATGCAGCAGAAACGCTCATTTAGTTTTCACGATCATTTTATGACTTTTGAAAAAAGATTTTATCCGTTAATTCCTCTCCATATTTATAATTTATCGAAAAACGTATTAAACGGTCCCACCGTGTAGTCATTCTCTTTCTTTAAGCCTATCCCACGGGAAGCTAATCGGTCGATACGTCCCGAAATGAATGCGAAGAAACCTCTAGCTAATAACGTCCCGACGCGACTTTGAAAAGGCCAGAAAGGAAGAAAAATAAAATTGGAGAACGCTTTTTCTTAACGAGTCGGCTTCCTCCTTTGGCGGCGAGAGAGAAAGAAAGAAAGAAAAGGAGAGAGGAAAAAAGAACGCAAAATCCGAACGATCGTTACCGCGAACGTAATCACAACATGAACCCAAGGAATCAGAAAACAAGGCGATAAAGTCCTCACACGCCCTCTCCTTCGGAAGTCTTCTCCGCCACGCCTTTGAGACTTGGCAACATCGCTGGAAACCGCAGCCAAAAAGGAAACGGAGGGAGGGAGACATTTTGAGGGAGGGAGGGTTAGATTAGACAGAGAGAGAGAGAGAGGGAAAGGGGAGGTAGAGCGAAAGAGAGAGAGGAGGTTTGATGGAGGTGAAGAGGAAGTGGAAGAAAGGAGGAGGGGAAAGTTGAGGGAGGGAGTGTATTCTTAAGCACCTCGATAGCAATCTCTAAGGAGTCACTCCATCTCCAACCCACCAACCACCCCTAACTACCACTCTCATCCTTACCTTCCTCCCTCTTTCTCTCTATACCGCGCCTTAAAGATCACACCCCGCAACGATTCCCTCTCCACTCCCTCAGTACCCAACTCCAATAATTGTTCCCCAGAGTCACGTTTTTTTTCACCCTATTCACTACTCCCCTCTGTACCTTAAAAAAAATCGGTACAACATACATTGTACAAACTTTCTCATTTACTAATGCGTCGTTCAGTTATCTTTAGAAAATGAAAATCGTATGAGCCCATTTTTAGAAAATCCAATTTTTGTTCAAGTTGCCCAAGAATAAACTAGCCTTATATTCGTTTTTTTAGAAATATAAACTATACAGTATTATTGAAGAGGTAAACTTAAGTATCTGTACGAAATTTGATCAAAATCGTTAGAGCCGTTTTTGAGAAAGTCGAATTGTTGTTAAAAATGCGTAGAATAAACCACTCTTAATTATTGAGCAATGTCAACCATTTCTATATATACTCTGCTCAGTATGATAAAATGCCTAAGTACGAGATTTGATTTATTTTCGCTCTACCGTTTAGGCTCCAGAGCCAGTAACAGACAGACAGACAGGCATTGCAAAAACCATTTTCGGATTCAGCGACACCTAAAACGTATATTTCCGTAAAAATCTCGAGGTCTAATTTTTTAGCGATAACAATACTTTCTCGATACTTCGTACGTGAAAGTAAAAAAACTTAATCCGTTTCTCTTCCCTTCCATCTTTTTTCCATTTCCTATTTGTGCACACAATTGTCTACTATCCCTCGTTACTCTGCTTTCTTCATTCTCTCACTTCCTCGTGATATTCCTACTTTCTTCTTCTCGCCTTAATCCGTTCCTTCTTAAAATTTTTTGAGCATACTTTTTCTATCCCAAGCCTTTCTTTCACATTTTATCTATTCCTTTTACTTTAACTCTTAAGTAGGCGAACATACACACACAAGTGATCGCCTGGGATCTATAAGACATCATGTTCTATTGTTCTCTTAATATAATAATGTTTATTCTATGTTTTTAATGAACTATAATTATAGAAAATACACTGTAATGACGCGCGAGAGCAAAAAAAAATATTATTGAGCAAAAATAGCAAATACAATCAAATTTTTATGGTCTATTGGTTTATTAAATACCTAACGGGATCATATAGACCCCATGCGACTACTAAACGATTAACTTATCCCCAGTGCCGTATTTACGCACTGGCAACATGGACAACTGTCTACGGCGCCAAATTATGAAAGGCGCCAAAATATTAAAGGCACCAATTTATGAAAAGTATCAAATATGAAAGACGCAAAATATCGAAGTTTTCTTTAAATAATAAACAAATTTTGAATTATATCTCCTCATTTAAGAATACACTACCGTAATGTCCGTCAGTAATTAATTTAATTTAATGAGAAAAGGCGCGTCGAAAAATAGTGCCTATGGGCGCCAAAAACTTAAATCCGGCCCTGCTCATCCCCCATTTCATTCCTTATTCATCGATATTTTTCTCCATCCGTACTTCCTCATTATTTCCTATGCCGCCTCCTTTTATAAATCTTTAGATGTTATAATATAACATTTCATAATAACTCTATATACTGCTACAAATACATCAACTGTCCATGGGTAACCAAGCGGTAAACGTGAAAAACTGTATCTCACCAATAGCACTAAAAATGCTGGAGAAGACAGATGCATATTTCGTCTACAAGGCTGGTGCCATCAGAAATGGTTATCCTATATTAGACTCAAAATCGCCACTGATGACGGATACGTTTTCGCCGAAATGCGTTTCTTGTTTTCATCAATTTTTTTGCTCATTGGAGGAACACTTTTAAATGTAATTACAGCCTCAAGGTGAGCTCGATCATTCTTTGAATTTCGTAACTAACTACATTACAATAGTTGCGGCTAAATAGCCGTAATGCTAAAATGGAGTCTAAGTATTAGGATTTCGTGTGTTTCGTAGGCCACGGGTCACTCGTAGTCTTTCCTTACGTCACTCTACCACGAAATCCTTCGCCCTCCAACTTCTTTTATATGAAGCAAGTCTAAACTTAATAAAGGATTTGCGAAGCCTTAATCTCGTTGTTAAAAATATGTATTTCTCTTTATCTATCCATTTTCTTTTCCTGTCTTTCGTATTTTCCATCCATCAGGCTCAGTTTTCTCCACCTCCTCCATTACCTTTTATCATATTCTTTTTTCCTCGCATATAATTTGTTTCTTTTCCCTTTTATTATCGTTTTTAAATATATTCTGTTGTTTTTATTTGTTTCTTTACTTATATTTGTCATAATGATGTTTATATTAGGATGTAAACATAAACGCGCTATTTTCGTATTATTCTTTCGGTTTTAAATAAGCTCTCGGTATTTTTTGCAAGATTTTCACATCTCCCATCTAGTGTGCGCATTTTCCTGAAGTGGAGTTCACCTAAGACCCTTTAGTCTAATTTTCTTTATTTTCCCCATAAATAACCTTTTTTTACAATTTTAAATTTATATCGTTAGGTACATAAAATTTATCTTGCTATTTGCACTTTAGAAATATTATATGCAACAGTCTCAAGCTCGCTCTAATGAAGATGTTTACCTATTATATTTTTATTATTTTTATTAATTATTTATCTTTCTATATCTGTTTATTACCACCTTCTCTGTGCTTTCTTCTCAACCCATCATCTCACTTTTTCCTCCCCATTCCTCTATCTATCCCTCCACCTCCCTTACTCACTCCCTTAATACGCGTATCCGCATTCCTTCACGAGCTATACTCAATAAAAGACAAATATCTGAGCAATGCGGAGACAAAGGCGTTGAGAAAAGAATCAACACGGGAGCTCAGGAGTGCGTATTCTCCCTTTGAATTTCCTCCTTCCGTCCGATTTCTCCGTCCTCGTGTACTCATCCCCTCAAAACTATCCACGTTCTTAAAATTGCTCTTCGCGTCATTAATTATTTTTTTCATCCGTCTCCTTCCGTAGAATAATTCTTTCAAAAATAATCATTCCCAAGGTGAAATTCCAATAGGTTTTCTGCCATAACCTCTTAATTTCCGTCAACTACAGCCATCCCTTGCTTTTTTCGGTGCATATTACATTCCAGGAAAAGATCGTGCACAGAAAAATGCGGCAAATTCCCCATAGAAATACAAATATATGAAGTTACGTTTGAGCGCTGTCTCCAATCCGACGTGCAACAATTAATTTCTATTGTACACGGAATTGCTTCCTTTATTCTTTGTCATTCCCTCGTGAGACGAACTGAAACACTTTATGATATTTAATATGTGCTTGAAGACCGTTCCGAAACCATGCCATAGTGAAATTCATGGCCGTGAAATTCGAGGTGGATCTCTAAAGTGAAAACCGCGCTAAATAAAAAACGTGTAAAGCGAAACCGGGCAAAGTGAGGCTGGTTCTGTCCGCTAAACTGGTCTCTTGATTCTATCGGTTTTAGGAAGGTGGAAATACAATTTGTCCAGTTTCGTTTCTCTTTCGAAGTAGGTGACAAGAGAAACGAAATTTCTCGAACGCGACTGAATTCCTCTAAAAATATAAAATTATTTCTACATCAATGAAAATATATTTCTGACCAAATTTCATGAAGTACCTACTTAACAATCGATAAACTTACATAATAGTTTCCACTTAGTTATTCATTCTAAACGCATCGAAAAATACACGAACGCGAAATATGATAAAGGTCAGCAGTACAATAGAATTAGCTACATTGGTCCGTTATTTTAGGATCGAACGATAATTCACTGGTAATGAGATATCGGTTGGCTATCGATACGCAATATATTAAGTTGATTTACAAAATGTTCTTGTTTACCTCGTAAATGAATGAGTTAATGCTGCGTGTTTGATTCCAAAGTAAACCAACTTAGGCGAAATCATGCCAATCCGTCGATCACATTAGATCAAATACTTTAAGTGTTCCTTACTGCTACAATCTATCGGAAAATATCATTTCTCATGAAAACTCATTTGTTGATAATTCATTCCGTCTTTAGTTTGACAAATTTGGGCCATCAAGTCTTTTAAATCATCTTAACCTAAATTTCCTTAAACACTGTTCTAGCATTATAAAAAAATTATACATAAAAACGTTTTTTTAACTAAGATTTTATATTTAAAATTAGAATACAGACAATTATATGCTGGACATGTATACATTCTAGTAAATGGAAGAATAAAGTTCCCCTTTAACCGCGAATCGAACCGGAGACTTCAATTGACCGGGCGCATATTCTACCACTGAAGCACCGAAACAATATTATCTTTCTGTATGTGGCATCCTCAACGTATTTTTCAAAAATGGTGCCTCGCTCTGATAAAATCTTACAATAAAAAGTAGCTATACCTCAACTCTTAACTGTTTCTTTGATATTTTCCTTCGGCGATCGTCGCATGAACAAAACTTCCACTTCAGACGAAAAAATAAAATACGCTAGCGAATTAAACATGCGCCACGTGTAAAAGGCGCTTGATAATAGAAAGCGCAGACATATAGCTTCACAATTATCAATTCTCGGGGATAAGCTTTTCCGCCGCATGCTAATGTCGCGGATATTAAGTGGAGCATGTCTCAATAATATGCTGTCTGACCCAATAGGTCAAACTCGCGGCGGACGATGACAGCGGGCAGGGAAAAAAATCCAACGACTCAAAAGGACACGACAAAATTTGTTTTTCGCGGTAGTATTGCCAGAGAACTCCCGATTTTGCATCGAAATCGCGAATACCCTCCTGGAATGGATGATTCCTGCATGCAAACCAAATCTGATGGCTAATCTGGGAGTCAGGAAAAAAAACGAAACGCTCGCCCACCATAATGTATTTAAATATTTAACCAGACAATGTTTCGCGGTGTTTGGATAAACCTTAAATATTTTCATTTTTCCTATACGTGGCAATTTTTCATAGATATCACACAAACCTACGTATATGCAACCTTATACAATGACAAAACACAAATATCCTTTTATTTTTACGAAAAAATATACAAAATATGACGGAATCAAGTAAAAAGTAGCTTATTTTTCGCCTAAAAAATAATAAACAGATTAGGAAAGAAGGTACCATCCTCACACATCGAGAGAATTTTTAATAAGAAGAAAGAGAGATGATGAACGATGAATTTGTTTGCTCCGACCACCACCAGAGGGATAGAGAGAGGGAGAGAGCGAAAGAGAGAATAGACCGTTCTTCCTCCCTCCCTCTTACTTCCTTGTCGACATATTCCCTTTTCTCTCTTCCTACGTGGAGCCATCTGGCGGAGGTCAAGCGAAACGATCGATAGCGACGCTGTGGGAACGATGTACGCGTCAGAATAGAGGGAGAGGGAAAAAGAGAGAGAGAGAGAGGGAGACCAGTGAAAGGTAGGAGAGAGGAAAAAAGAAAATACGGCGAAAGGGAGAGAATGAACGAGTGTCGATTGTTTCTAAAGAAGTAGAAAGAATAAGAAGGAAGAATTTTTTTTAATGGAAGATTTCGCGAGAAAATGCTTTTTCCCGCTATACGGTCGAATGAGAGAATAAAACAAAAGGTCGAGGAAAATCTCTTAAGTTTTAACTTATAAACTTGATAGAGAGAAAATTTTAAAACGATTATAAATACGTGGCATTTAGCTGCAAAAAAAAATAAAGCGTCCGAGGCCACGCGCGACGACAAAAGGGACGCCATTTTGGAAGAAAATTGGGATTATCGCTCGAAAGCACTCTCCTCGTACCATGAATGGCGCCCTCTTTCTCTCACCCTGAGTCATCAAGGGTCTTTGTGGCGATTACAAACCGCCTCTCTCGAAAAATCGTCCCAAATAAGGCAAGCTGTTTATTTCTTTTATTCAGAGAGGAGAGGACAGATATATGATGAACGAGAAATAAATTTTATTTGATCCGGACGTCGTTCTTATTTGAGGTGCAGATGACATTTCCACCTCTTCTTTTTTTACATGTCCTCCGTTGAGTTTTCGGGTAGACTTTTAAAATAAGCGGCATCAAGAATATTCGAAAACGAATAAATCAAAACGAATCGTGGAACTAATGTTGTGGCTGACAATGGGATTCGTTTCGATTAATTAAGAGGATAATCTTTTCGTCGGCAAAGCGGATGAGTAAACCATGTGCGCATCTAAGCCAAATGGCAGCCTCCTTCAGTTGGTAAATTAATATAAAGAGTTGCCGAAACTGGTGAAATTGATAACAGGTGTATCTTATGTTTTTAAGTTAAGTATTTTTTTGCTCAAAATTCGTATTCTAGATGTCCGATCTGAATCGTTTATAAATATGAAATAATGTATTGGGAAAATCTGATTCGGAATAGTGCATCATATGAATATGCATATCTTTCATTTACGTCGCCGTCCCAGTTTACGTCCCTAAAATTGTATTAAGGAGCATTTATCCGTGAAGTGACGTCCTTAGGAAATTGCGTCGTTTCCGAAAAGAAAATAACTTCGAGTTTTAACACACCGCATAATGGGACAACCATATTTACAAAATAATACTGCGTAAGAAAAGGTTGCCGAATGCATGGATCGGAGTATATAATAATAATAATATAATCAATAGCTTTCAGTTGAGAGGCAGACAGTTCGTATTCTTAGGGTAAGTTATCCTCTACCGATTCACTTCATCTATCCCGGCTTGGACACATCACCCGCTATTTTTTTATGAATGTCGCTTTTATTTATTGTCATTATTGACTCATCTAGTTAACATTTTAACAAAAAGCGCCTTTTGGTATTTAATATATTGTTTACTACCGAAGAGTATCCTCCAGGAACGTATTCTCAACGTAATTCGTTCAGTTTCTGGGAAAATAAAGAGCTCGATTTGCGTCGTTTCGTCCATCGCAAATCGAGGATTTCCTATACACATATGCATGCGTGTCTTACTTAGTGTGTGTATTGCAAATAAATAGGCAAATCATGAAGTAGATTCTTAAACATGGGCCGGAGGTATTTCCCAGTTGACGGCAGATTTAAGACCCCCTGACGTCATTATTTATTAAGGACGGGGAAAATTACGGATGCGGAAAATCCGGGAGGAGGAATTGATGGAATCACATCATCTCGCCCTTTTTAAGGGACGACAGGGAATCCACTGCACGTAAAATAGCTCTCTATCTCTCTCGCTATCTCTCTCTTTCTCTCCCTCTTACTCTTTCGGTAAAAACGTCCGCGAATCTCGAGGAGAAGCTCATCCGATCCACCACTCAACCATCTAGCTTTCTCCTCTTCTCTCTGTCCCCTCAAATCTCACTCTCTCCCTTTCTCCACTTTTTCCCGGTCTCCTGAGGAAGGCGAAGGACGCATGGATGGATGGATCCGACGGAGGCTCACCTAACTCCCTTCATTACTTATTTCCAAGGGAAATTGTCTACTCCTGAGTCATAAACAATACTGTCTGTACCATATAATAAATAGCATAAACTGTAAATTGAGTGTTTGAAAGCATTTAATTGCGGAGAAATAATGAGTATGCTAATTAAGAGGCATTTCCGAATAAATTATGTGTAGGCATTATGCAATCGAATATAATGGTAGTATTTTATCTACCTTTCATACCTAACAAAAATCGTGATTTTGAATAATGTATTACTCACTGCAGAACGAAAATAAATAAAAGCACTCATTTGACTTTAATTCGCTTAAATTTTCAAGTGATATAACAGTTACAGATTTATCACAATCAAAAACATGTTATCAAATTACCGAATATTTACCGATTTAATATTAAGTATATTCCGAATAGATTAAAGGGAAATCAATAGGCGACTTTATGAATCAAACGAAAACGAATAAAATTTTGACATCTAAAATTCCTAATATATTACACCATTCGTTCAAAAAGTATACAATTCTCTATCGTTTAACTAAATAACTAAAAAGAAATAAATAAAGAAGAAAAGTAAATGTGAAGTGTGGGTTGCATATTTTTTAAAAAAGTAGGTAACCCTTGCGTTACATTTAAAGAATATAAATTTCTCTCATTCGAATGTCTCTATCTTAACATGCCATTGCTTTAAGTGCGCCTTCCAGGGAATTTGTGTAGAGAGACTTCTTTGGATTAAGGAGGAGGTGCGGGGAAGTCAATTTACATACATTGGCATGCCCCTGGGCCCGGTTAGAAAGGAGATTGGGAGAGATTATGCAGGAAAATGCAGACAGGCCATAATTTCATGCAAAAGTTTGTCTTAATTTTCATCTAGTATTGAAATTCTCGCAATATACTTATCTTTCCGTGAGTGTAACTATTATAAAAGTGTAAATGTTTATAATAAAATGTGAGAGAGACCTTTAAAATACTGGAATATGAATTCAGAAGTAGTTTAATTTTCAAGTTCCATAAATATTGATAAAATGAATTATTATTCGAAAAAAATGGACTGCCTGTTCTTTTAAACTGAAATTTATTCGCGCATCAAGCCGATATGGAATATTTTTAAAGATAATGAAATTTCCTAAATGTCAGTAATTCTTAATGAAATTATTAAATCACTTTGGGAAGACGGCAACATTATGATCCACCGATTCATTTTAAAAAAACACAACTGAAACCTAATACTGGACTTATATATCCATCAAAAGACACTCGAGCGTTTTCTGAGACTTGGTTTGTTTATCATTGGAATATTGAAAAACTCTTCCGATATCATAGCAATTAGCAACACAGGCCAAAATATAGAACGAAAGCGAAAATTATTTATCCGTTGGATTGATATTATACCCACGGCTTGACTTAAAGAGTGCCTGGTACTGACGCATCAGTTTCAAAACATCCACTGTAGAGAATGAGTAAAAATCCTACCTCACTCTCCATCCTTTCGTGTGTCGCGAAGGGAATACTCAACCGAGGCACTACGTCATCCGGAAGTGACGCAGAGATGAGCATTTACCACCTTCCTACCGTGTAAGAGTGTGAGCGCATGAGATGCAACAGAGTAAGGGAAATCCGGCCGTATTTTTCCCGCAGAACACTCTCATGGGTGACGCAGTACCGTAACGGGGACGTAAACTAAGCGATCAATGTCGGCAATTCTACGCTTGATGATATTGAAAAAAAAATGCAACAGGGCAGATCTTCTTGAATTTTATTTTTTAAGCGAAGTGAAAAGTTTAAAAATACTTTTCATATATTGCAATACAATTGATACTTTTCATTCGTTATTTTTATTTATTTTAAAATAGCGCATAAGCTAGTGCTACCTTCCTTTTAAAATGATCGCAACCATGATAAAAAGGCTATCGTACACAAACATCTTCTAGGATCTATCAAGACCGTCATTCCCGGCTATCTGTCACTGATATTAAAATGTTATATCTATCTTCGTATGAAAGTTAGCTATCATAAATTCTTTTAGCTGTGAAAGAGCTTCATATACGTGTATCTATCAATATGGAGATCCAATCTACTGAGACGTTCAATAACTACAGTTTCAATATGAATTAACAACTATGCTAAAAGTTAGAGATAAAGTTACGTAGTTTAAAATATTGTTCGGTCACGAAGTCACTTAGCTACCACCTTAAAAATTTCAGTCATAGTTTTTGATTATGTCACAATCATTATTTCTTTAAACTGGGAAAATCTCCGTTCAAGTAAATGAAACATTTACAACGAAACTATTAAAGAGGAAAATTGGAAAAAGTAACTATTTTTTGAGATATTGGGTATTTTTTATCCGGATCGCGTTATTGCTGCATCATGTTGATCTAAGTATTAGTTCTGCTAAGACAATTTTCATTATAAAGTAAATTATTCTCGGAAGCGATGAGCTGTGCTGCTCCCGAAAACCAAAATATGTACATCTACCTTTATCAAGTAACGCAATAATCATTATCTATATGATGAAATCGGACTGTTCTAGAAGTGGGTCTAAACACTTTCTTACTTAAGTCAAACCTGCTGTAAAATTACGTCCGCAGGAGTTCAATCTTTGGGAAGAATATCGTGATAGGTGTTATAGTTTAGTGTAAACATTTTTCAAAAGCAGCAGCTCAATTGCACCTTTTCTAAAATTCCAAAGTGATCAAAATGTGCCTTCAGCTAACAAAAAATGTACAGTACAATATTAGACTTAATCGTCGATTTCTACATGTCGTCAACCTGACATCGTTTAAGTCTCCTTTCAATATTTTCGAAAATAATTTACCCTCGATGAATTTTTCTGGAAAACATATAGAATGATTGAAAACTAGTTTTTTTACCGCCGAAATTTCACAGAAAATATGAGGTCCTTGCATAATAAAGGAATCCTTAGGAATTACTGCTTGTGTAATGCGTGTTTTGGTTTGATAAATTTCTGAAGATAATGTATTACAGGATGGTAGCTAATATTAAAATAAATTTTTGAGATAACTCATTTTTCCATATTTATTGGAATTTTATAAATGGCTTTCGATTTCCCATTTCCAATACCCAATGTTTGGATTCGAGCCCGTTAGATTAAAAAAGAAAGCTTCGCTTTCTTGCAGGGAACAGGTAAATCCACTGAGAAAAGAAGAAGCAATATTATCGGAAGAATATAAATTGCTCAGCCTCACGAAAATCAATAATTTTTATCTCTGGTGTCGATTAATTCAAAATTTTGTCCCTTTTAAAATCATATGCAACTTCTTTAATAAATGCAACATAATACAAAAAACGCTTGGAGAAAATGCTATCTTAATTATATGCAGGGCTTTCTGAAATATTTATAGTTTAATAACCCAAAAAAAATCACATTCATTGCATAAATCTAACAGCTCATATCTACATATACATATTTACGAATATAATAATTTACCAGATGTAATTTTGAATCCTTCCCCTTGTTTACATGTATGGTGAGCTATAGGGATTTCAAGCGATTCCTACATTAGTGATGCATAATAATATCAATAATCACTGTTAGAGGAACCTTTCAATTGTGCCTATCCCACGAAATACCATATTGGGGAAGATTTTGTGTTTACATAGTCATCATGTAATAAATTCACATAGCTCAATAATGATATTATCTGCCCGTTGCCAAGATCCTCAGTGGAATAACCTGGGGAGAAAAAAGTGCTTTCGTTCTCTTGAAGAGAATCGAGAAAACTGCATCGCCGATACAGAACATATTATGAATCCTAGAATAGCGCTAGCTAGGTTGAATCGAACAAAGCCGTTTAAATCAGTAGCGGTCGATTTCTAGTAATATTTTGGTTTGCAACGACTCAGAAAAAAATCAAACACTAGACAAGGCTACGATTTATCTGCCGAAGCACGCGACGAATAATTTCACAAGGCAATAAAGACAGTAAAAAACGCGAATGTTAACTTTTTTAGTCGATAATTCAAAGAAACTCCGAGAAATACTTAGCGATTTATACCGAGATACTTTCCGTCAGAAATGTAATAAAAATATACGATCAATATGCTAAGGTGTAAATTTGTTTCCTCGCCTTTCCGAAATTTGCAATAACCTTCGCCATTTATGCAATAAATTTAACACATCTAGCTTCAAAAAGATAAATACAAAATTAGATATAACCAATCAGATAAAACAGATGGTTAATGAAACATCAATGACACATGTACGGAATTTATTTTCTAATTCCTTCAACCCTGCTAAGATCCTAGTTATTCCTGCAATTCATTTTTAACCGTGCACACAGTTATAGCTTCGTAAAATATATCAACACATTTTAATCGCTCAATAATGATCCTTGACAGCATAAAGGGAGAAAAAACAGCGCCGTGGTGGTAGGCAATCCTGAGGTCCTGTGTTGTAGTTTGGGTTGCATAAGATTCAGGATAAACAATACGTACCACTTCCATCCTTCAGCCTTTCAAAAACTATTATTTTTTTTAATTACTCTTTCTCATACCTAAAATATAGCGCAGATTTTGCTAAACCGAAATTCATTCATCCCACCAAAAAAATTGAGACGCACTGGAAAACTGGCATATCTATTTCCTTATGAGATATTAAGCCCGTCCTATTAAAAGGGCACGCTTGCCTTGCTCCGCGGGGATTATCCTTCAGTATGCGAGATGCACTTTTAATCCCATTTTAATTATCGCTCCGAAACCCGGCTGCGCCTCATTACGCCCCTTAAAGGTCAAATTTATAATGACGTGGAAACCACACACGCCACATGTTCGGGAAAGCGGACGATAAACAAATGCGGGGGGAGAGGAACTTTTGCGAAGAGGCAAAATGAACTCAAAACTTCAATATTATCAGCTTAAAACGCGTATAATTTAACAATAACAAGACGAAGTAAAATATTTTGGCTGGCTTCAGTGTAATACAAGCCCACAAGTCCCGAGTCCGCATTAACGCAGCATATCCATAACGGCGAATGAGCGTCGTCATTATTCCATTAAAGTGAAATGATAACAATTGTGTCTTATCGCTAAAAATAAACTCTCCCTATTCCCGAATTTAGCGTTAAAAATGACGAGAAAAAGCACAGAAAAGTATTGCGCGAGAAAAAGACAGCTAGCCCTGCTTTCCGCTCGTAAACTGCTCTAGTCACGAAACGGTTATTTCAATAGAGAAATAATTACCTCATCTTATGAATTTAGTGAAATAGATACAATAGGTGTATCCAACGACAATAAGATGGTTATGAAAAAATCATATGAACGTTTTGGCTACAAAGCACCCGTCATCAATGGCATTAACAAACTGTGGGTGAACTCTTCAAATCGACTATCGGCGAAACTTCTGTTTCTGGAAATGGCTCTCTGTGAATGCCACTGATGACGGATGATTTGCAGCCTAAGCGCTCAATCTGGTTTTCATAAATTTTTATGGCTACTGACGATACATACTGTGTCCGAAAAATGGTTAGATAACCAATATTTGCTAGCTGAAATAAACCTTTTATCTTAACAAGGCTGATAATTCATAATTTAATTCCAGTACAAAATAGGAATTATCACTGAAGACCACAACCCGATAGTTTAAATCCGCGTACGGTTTGCTCCATCCTTTTACGGCCATTCTTGTATAATCTACAAGGGGAAAAATAACAGTGATCTCGAGCATTGGAAAATATTTCCACGGTTTAATCTATTTTTGTCTCTACTTCTCCTTGTTTGCGGTATTTCCTTTTCAGGAGGTCATTCTTTATTTATTCCGTGCCGCCTCCGTACTTAAGGGAGATGAGGGAGGAGGAAATCCTCCGTTAGGATAAGTCCACTCTTTCGCTGCGACACATCAAAGGAATTAAAGGCTTTAAAATGCTTCCTGTACGACGGCCTCTTTCTTTCGTTCCTAGGGAGCTTTTGATCCAGCGTCCTTTGTTTTTGCGATAAACACTTATAAAACGTCAAAATCAGATAATTACGCCTCAAGGGAATCGTCATATATTAAGGACGCTGGAAAAATTATATTACTGAAAATTATGATATTCAAGAATCCAAAAATTAGAAAAAATATTTAAGTGTCTCCAATAGCCGCAACTATTTTTATATTAGGAGTCAACTGGATGAGGAGACTGACTTAGTCTCAATCCCGCCCCAATAAAGACAATGTAATTCAATTCAACTTCTTAATATTACATACTTATTCTTGAGGTCTTTTCAGCCTTAAGATTAACTCATTAATTCCCAAATGTAATATGTGATGTTCCACGAATGTGGAATAATGATTTCTACCGTTTCTTGTTAGATTTGCATGCTGACTAAGGTGGGGAAGACAAAATGTACGTTTCGGTTACCGTCATCGGCGGTGATTCATCAACAATAGTCTCAATATAGAATCTCATCGCCATTGATGACGACTGTCTTGTAAATGAAATGTGCGTCTAGTTTTTTCAACGTTTGTATGGTTATTGGAGAGAATGAGTTTATCATTTTTTATGTAATTTGGAATCCATCATCAGTGAATCACCAGTGAAGACGGCTGTTATGTATATGAAATACACACCTAGTTTTCCCAATTTTTTTATGATTAATATAGAGATATTTTGCCAACTTGATTTTTATTCCTTAGGCCAGTGTTTCCCAACCTGGGTGCCGCGGCGCCCTGGGGTGCCGCGAAGTGTTCTGAGGGGTGCCGCGGAAAACACTGCCTTAGGCCATCCCTCTAATTCTCTTTTAAAAATTGCGCATTTGCTTCTAAACTGTAATCCTGTCCAACATGTCAGTGATTTGTCCATTGGTTGGAACGATGTTCATTTCAAAACTTCCTCAATACTCCTCTAATTTTATTACTCGTGTCTTTTTCACGGCGATAAAAACGAAATATTTTTTAAACTTGTAAAGACTGACTACCCATTAATATTCCAGCAACACAATCAGCATTTCCGTTTAGACCCAACGTTTTCTACGAATACAAAATTCTTAGTAAGTCTTCATTCATTTTACCATGATCAAATAAGAGCAAAAAATTTTCTTAACTCTATTTTCTTGAAAATAGCTTCCGTTAAAAAAACAATAAAACACCGCAATTTGGGGGCGTATGGTATTAAGACTGCTCTTTCCTTATTCTTTCCAAAAACTTATAATCTCTCTCCCACGTTGCGCGAATACATCAAAGAGCTTCTTTTCGGGGCGTGAACAATCAAGCGGTTTCTCGTTATAAGACTGAAATAACGAGTAAACGACGGCATTGTTTGAACGACAGAATGGGTTTCCGATCCGAGGAAACAGGAAAACCAGGGGAGGAAACGGGAGTTGTTAAAGGCTTTTTGCGTGAGAATAGGATGATAAAGGGAACAGGGTGCGTAAAAAAAAAACTCAAATACACGAAGGGAAAACCAAGAGAGGTTTTTTTTATCATGACTTCGTGGCTCAGGTAGCTCAAGAGTAAATTAAATCATTAAGTATCGGTGCATCGAAATAAATTGTTTTTAATTATATCAATATCCGTCGATAAAATAACAAAATCGATCGGTGGACGTAAAATGATATAATCGTCTCGTGAATTAAATGGATGTTACATATCCACATCGAAGACTCATTTACCTCTGGAGAGTCCAATAAGTGAATTAATAAAATATGGCGACAAAATGTCATTTTAACGTCGTCATTCTGCAGTTTATTCATTCCGGCGTTAAACATTATAATTTTAGTTAACGTCGCGAATATTAACGAGAAAATTTTATTAAAATGTGATGAATAATTTAAGATAATCCTTTGAAATTAAAAAACTTTGGAAATAATCTCCTCGTGGAGTGAAAAGTAAACGCTTCACTTATTTGAATTCACAAACAAGAAATATTACATTCTCCTCGGCTGCAACGGCTACAATAAGAATACGAGGGTCATTAGGACTAAATTCTAGGCAACCATTAAATTTGTGCACTTTCCCTCTTACACTACAAAGCTCATGATTGTATCTTGCTTTTTCAAGGACAGCCTGAAGACAGCAGAACAAATAGAAAGCGCGATAAATTTACAAATCACATCGGTAGATTCAGAAAAAAAACGGTACAACATACATTGTACAAACTTTCTCATACACTAATGCAGGCATGTCAAACTCGAAGAAGCATCAGGGCCGCATTGAAATGACGGGTATTACAGAAGGGCCGCATTAAGATTAGGGTTGATTAATGAGGGCCAGGATTGGCAAAATAGACTTTATCTATAAGATTGGTCACCTGTTTTACTAGGTATTAAAAACAATGATTTAGAAACCACGTTCTATTGTATTTCAATAACTAAGGCAAAATCTCGTGTCCTTTTCATAAAATAAAGTATTTATATAAAATCTCGAACGATTTAGCTAAGAGAAAAATTAGCGTTCGGGCCGCAGTAAGATAGAGAAAGGATTTGACATGCCTGCACTAATGCGTCGTTTAGTTATCTTTAGAAAATAAAAATCGTATGAGCCTGTTTTTAGAAAATCCAATTTTTGTTAAAGTTGCCTAAAATAAACTAGCCTTATATTCATTCATTGAGAAAAATGAAATACGTAGTATTATTGCAGATGTATACTCAAGTAACTGTACGAAATTTGATCAAAATCGTTAGAGCCGTTTTCGAGAAAATCGAATTGTTGTTAAAGTTCCCTAGAATAAACTAGCCTTATATTCATTTTTTGAGAAATATGAATTATTGAAGACGTAAGCTCAAGTAACTGTACGAAATTTGATCAAAATCGTTAGAGCCGTTTTCGAGAAAATCGAATTGTTGTTAAAGTTGCCTAAAATAAATTAGCCTTATATTCATTTTTTGAGAAATATGAATTATTGAAGATGTAAGCTCAAATAACTGAACGAAATTTGATCAAAATCGTTAGAGCCGTTTTTGAGAAAATCGGATTGTGGTTAAAAATGCGTAGAATAAACCACTCTTAATTATTGAGCAATGTCAACCATTTATATGTATACTCTGCTCAGTATGATAAAATGCCTAAGTACGAGATTTCATTCATTTTCGCTCTACCGTCTAGGCTGCAGAGCCAGTAACAGACACGGACGGCATTGCGAAACCCACTTTTTCGGATTCAGCGACACCTAAAACGTGTATTTCCCTAAAAATCTCGAGGTCGAATTTTTTCGCGATAACAACATTTTCCCGATACTTCCTATGAGAAAGTAAAAATTTACTGCGACAGTTTGTTTAAATCGCGATAATACTCCCCATTTTTAATCCGTACTTTTGCCTTTTTAAAGCGCATATTAAAGCACCTTTTTCGATTGAAAATCTATACTTAGCATATTCCCGTTTTTTTCCGCTCGTTCTTTTTGGGCACGGCCTACGGCCCATTCTCCAATTCTCTTTTCGCATCATTCTTCAGCTTATACTCGGTTACTCAGTGACCATCTCGGCGGAGACAGAGAGAACGAAGGAAGGAAGGGAGGGAGACAGGGTGAGCGTAGGGGGTTTTAAGGGAGGAGGAAGTTGATGGAGAGTAACGGGATAACAGGAGCGGCACGGAAAGGCCTTGAGGACGAGGGGTGGTGAGAAGCTATCTGAGGTGGGAAGCAGGTGGCGGCGAAGTTTCCGGCGGGGCGGAGAGATAGATAGAGCGAGGGTGAAGGGGTTGGAGTAGCGGCAGAACGGAAGTAGACGGAGGGAAAGGGAAGGTCTCGCTTCGAAGGCACCTACAAACCGAATGGAGACGAGGACTTAGAAGATATCGTATCCTCTCTCTCTCTCTCTCTTTCTCCCTTCTTCCCTTTATATCTTTCTTTCTGTCTCCACTATTCGAGCGAACGTTCTCTTCGCCTCTTTCCGTCGTTCCACTCCGCGTTCTCGTTATTTTTATTCTCCTTCCCTCTGTTTCTCATTCCATTTACTGCGTTTCCTCCCTCGGTTGCTTTTTTTTTTAGATCTTCCTCCATTATGCCTCTATTTCCAGCGTCTGTATTTATAAATATCAATCCGCATTTCCTCTCTTCATCTCTCTCTCCCTTTCTCACGCTCCCATTTCCTCTCCTGACTCTTTTCAGTCTCCTAGTTCTGCCCTGTCTCTATTTTTATACTGTCCTCTTTCCCTCGACTCATTTTATTTTACGTTATCAACCAAGTTAACCGTTAACTCCGTGGAAATCCATTTTTAAATAAAAATTTAAACAAAAATCTCCGCCGAAATCAGTAGGTAGGTCCAACGAGAACATTTTTTTATTTCCCTAGTTATATTATAGCTTCCCATTTTCCCTCTATTCCAATTTTACCTTTTACCGTTCCTTGATTTTTTCTCGTCCTCTATTTTTTTTCTTCTCTTTCTCTTCTTCTCCCTAACTCTCCCCCCCCCCCCCCCCCCAATTCTTTCCCTTTCTCCATTATTTCCCTCTTCTCGCTCTCTCTCGCTCTCTCTCTCTCTCCCTTGTCCCTTTTGCACGTTCACCGTTTACCTCCACCTCGATTTTTCCCTGTCCCAACCACTCTTCTCTTCCTAGGGCTCGTCGCTCCTCATCCCTCGATTGTTTTCAAGCTTCCCCCCCTTTTTTTTTGCCGCCACCCGCTACGTAGGCGGGGCGCCCCCTTTACGGCGTGCATTCTGCTCTCTAGTGCATCTCGTTTATTTTGGATTTCTTTCCCCCTTCCCCCGAACCTATCCTCGAGATGAAAGCTCCCCAGTCTTTTGTTTGATGTTCTCTTTTTTCACCCCTCGCGTCCCCCGTCACGGCCGATAAAGAGATAAGGGTGATTCGTGGGAATGATTGATGACAGAGAGCCACTCCTGTTTGAGATAGAGCCGGGGAATTGCGTCAACATAGATTGAGTTTTCTGAAAAGGCGGGGGAGGTTTGTTAAAAGGGTAAAATATATGCACGCGGATAAACTGCGAGCACGCAAGTTTAAGTAGATCTTTGCTGAATCTGCTTCAATTTTACTAGGAAAGGTTTTCCTAATTAACGGGGGCGTTTATATACGTTTTATAAATTTAACGATAGCGAGTCATTCCTTGATCAGTACAAGTATATAAATCTTCAAAATTTGGAGGACTGATTAAGTTGTGGATTTTTCATCTTTGATTAAGCAACGATTAGTGATGTCGCCTAAAAGTTCAAGCTTTCAGCAACGAGAATTTTTTTAAATAATTAAAATATAGATAGTCACAAATAACATTATAGCGCCTCTGACCGTTCTTATTTTACTCCAATGAAATTACTAATCCATAGCTGAATCCGTCGTCTATTTTAAAATTAAATTTAAACTATCGACTGTGTACAAGAAATTACAAATTCTAGCTGTAAACCTTTGGGGTTAATCAAGACAACAGCATAGCTTAATTGATATTTCAGACAACTGCAATAACTATGAAAATGCGTGTCGGCGAAAATGGTCGCTTTGTAGCCAATATATGTATCTGGTTCTTTCAAACTGGACCACTTTAAGGTACCAAATGCATTCAAGTCACAAGATGTGCGTGACAAAACAATTTTGAATGGTAGAACTGACAAGAGATTAATAAAAGAAATCTAAATACATATATTTGAGGTGGATAAAACTTAAGTAAGATTCTCTGAATCTTAAATTTGTATAATATATCTGAAAAATGAGAGAAATCATTCCGATATATTTTTTCATTTTATTTTATTTTAAAGATGCCAACTTTTAGCCGGGCAACACATTAACCAATGGTGTAAAATTACAAATATTTCTGACTGGGTTTCTTTGTATAGCAAAAGTTAGTGGTTGCTAAACTTTTCCAAATGAAATGCCGCATTCCTTATAGAGAGTTCTTCTAAGTTTTATAGAGATTCTGTATTATCATATTCACAAAACTCAAGTTTTAGATAATTTGTTAGCGTTTAAACTTGTACGGAAAAGATTTAATGGCCAACATTCTAGATAAAAATAAGAAATTGACTGTTTTTAGTTTCATCAATCGTGTTATTATCATTGCTTCGCTTACCGAAATTGCCGACAGCTAAGAACTTACAATGAGGTGTAAAGAAATGCCAAACTTGAACAGACACCATTAAATTACGTTCAATTAAAATTATACTCTATGTGAGCATTCAGTCGCAGTAAATACTTGCCTATTTAGAATAGTGGTCTGAATAATGAGTTTTTTTTACCTCAAAGACATTTTAAGCCAAATGAGCAGAAATTTTCAAGCCTTAAAAACCCGCGATTCAAAATAGAATCCTTACTCAAATGAAACTCCATTCATATAACATTTAACCCGAACTCTGAAACAATGAATAACCTACAAGTATAAATTGGAAAAAATACTCGAGACGATTTTGCCAAATTATTTTTTACTAAGCCACTTCTGAAACCTTAATCGTATATTTGATGAAACTTACTTGTTCCAGAGCCATATTATTTTTATTTCTATGAATGACAAAACTTTTAAATGCGCTTTCTACAAACCCGGAATATGCTCCAATACGTTCTTTCTGACGTAGGTGAAGCCTCCCGCGTTCCAAGTCCCCGCCTACGTGAAAACTTAACTTATAAATTTAAAAACTAAATGCTATTTAATTTTCCACCGATCGAGTTTCAGCTCTGCGACGGTTACAACATGATGAATATTAAAACAATGGGCGATATGCTTTTTAAAAAGTAATACTACATCAATTACCTATGACATTACAGGAAATATTTAAACGTTTCACCTACGAAACAGCCATGGAAATTCAGTCAATTTCCCTTTCGAATACAAGCAATGAAACACTTCTACACACAATGTGACCACAAAGAAATGTACATGAAAAACAGCTCACCGATTACTGCTACCAAGAATCGAAGATCCCAGCCGATACTTCGAACACCTGCAAAACAAATAAAATGCGTAAGAATCAACCAGAAAAAAAAAGTAAGGGCCCTTGGAAAAATAAACGAAAATTGCCATCTTTCACGAAATTCCCGCGTCCTCCTCGATAAAATCCTCCCACGCCCCTACCATCCATGTTCTTCGAGACGAAAGCAGGCATAGCACGGTAAAGAGAGAGTGAGGGGGAGGGGGGGGGGGAGGAAAGGAGAGAAAGTTTGCAGAAGAAGTTATCAAGTAGCGGCAAAAGGGTAAAGGGGAGGAGAGCTTCAAAGAAGGAGAAGAGACACGAGGAGGGAAACGAGAAGGTAAAAAAAAAGCGGGAGTGGGTGAAGCTGCTTGAAGAGATGGCAAAAAAATGGTCTTCCACGTGTATGCCGTGCACTCCGTAACGGGGTTGCATTGTTTGGGCTATGGTGGGTCGAGAAACGTGGAGTGAGTAGGAGGAAAAGGAAGGAAGGAAGGGGGAATTCAGAGAGTGAAGAGGCGGGAAGGAGAGGAGGGTTTTTTTCGGAGGAGGAGGGAAAAAGGGGAGAGATTAACGAGGCGATGGAAGCCAAAGCGAGTGGAGGTGCTCAGGAAAGAGGGGGAGATAATGAACTGATTGGATGAAGGGGGATGATTGAGAGAGAGAGAGAGAGAGCGGTGAGAGGGTGGATGGTAAGAGAGTGTTGCTTGTTTTTTGAGATGCTAGTGACTGTGGGAGGATTGGGAGGGGAAGTAGGGGGATAAGAGGGTGAAGGTGGGATGGGGAGAGTGGAGAGGACGTAAAGAGGTGAGAAGGAAAAGGAGAGTGGAAGAAGATGGAAGTTTGCCTTTCGCAAGAGGGTAGAAAATTGATCGATATAGGGACGTTTCGGGAAGCGAGGTGGTTGCGCTTGAGAACATACGCTTCAAAATGTTTCCCATAACGCGGTTATTTATTACGGTTATATGGTTCAGTGTTTCGTTATGTATTTGAGAACAGATTTATCTAAATTTACGTGGCTTTAAGTGTGTTCGACATTTAAAAAAATATACTTACGTCGCGGGACTCAGATTTATAAGTCATTAATTGTCAGTCATTCATTTTTCATCGTTCTGTTAACTGAGTGAGTAAAAAGGAATTCTTTCTTGAGAAAGAAATACACCCATTTTGATTTGCCTCTCTTATAATTTATTAAAAGGGTAGGAAAAAATGAAAAGGTTTTAGATTCCATTATAATTTTACCGCTAAAAATATTCCAATAACCTTACATTTTGTACGATTTTAGTCTACTACGTATGTATCTTTCATATCAGTTTTGCTATGAAACCGTGAAAGTCGAAGTTTAAATTTTTGTTGTCTTAATGGTGAACTATATCTTGAGGCATATTTTGTAATAAATTATTCATTATAAGTTTGTTTCAAATAATATGGAACACACAATTCAAACGTCAATATAAATATATCCAAATTAATCGTATATAGTACATAACGCCTAAAATCGCCCTCACAAATAATTAAAATATAAGAGAACAAAATGAATTCCACACTACAGCATACATCGCAACCAGCAAAAATAATCTTCGTTATCATTATTATACGAAGTCGTACGATGGTTGGTTTGTTTTAGAGGCGTATCAACTGTTGATGTGTAAGCACCTATTAAAAGGTACAGTTCGAAACATATGTTCTTTAACTACAACTGTGTTTTTAACCCACGCATCTACCAAAACATTTTGTCTTCAGGATCATTTGGGATTGGTAAAATGATGAATATACTGAAATCGACCGAAGTAGATATGAGGGCACTCTCTTAAAATATGTCACGAAAATGCCTTCCTATATTGTTACTGCGGAAATAATATTATTGCAATTTATCTCTATTGTATTTTTCTTATCAAAATTTATTGTTGTGTAAATGAAAAAGGTCTTCCAATGAAATCAATACCGGAATTCTTATTTCAGTATTGAAAAAATACATGCAGTTATATAACGTCATTATATTTGACACTCTATAATAATTAACTATTATTTCCACTGATTTGTAATTAACAATCGAATTTAATAAAGTTAAATGCCTATAACTATGATATTTTATATGCGATAAATGGATCTCAAACAGCTTTTTTAACGTGAACTTAACATAGAGAAATAAATATCTCCCATTTAAAAAAAACCGACTACACACAGATATGTCTATATATAGATGATGAGGAAATTCCTTAATGCGCCGTAACGTGTACGACAATAGTACCATTATTACCATACAAGACGGCTGTTAAACACCAACTCGCACGTGGAAGTTTCGGGACCAGTCTCCCGCAGAGAATTAACACACCACCCATGCGTAAAACTTTTTCTAACTCTACGACAAGAAACGCGTGATGTGGGTCCCTAATTTCTTCACGGTTTCACAAACGATAATTATAGTTTAATTCTGAATTATGTTTTGAACACTGGGAAACGACCGCTTCTTTATTTTATATATATATATATCCCGGTGGCAGGATTCCAAGCGAACGTATCCCTACGTGTTTCGGACCATCTTCTAAAAAGGAACGCGCAATTAATTTAGCCACGAAAGAGCTCGAATAGTTTTTATTTTTACCTTCTTTGCATTGATGAATTATGAAAGGGTAACAAATGAAATTGGCTCAAAAAGAGATCCCTTTCATCCTACCCCCGAATCTCTGGGAAGGATACCGCCATGTTGCCTCACTTGAGGAAGTTAAGGAGTGGAACGGATTGGAAAGGAGAGAGAGAGAGAGAGAGTTGGAAGGGCAAGAACGGGAGAGAGGAAAATAAAGGGATGAAGGTTTGGAGAGAGAGAGAAAGAGAGATGAGGTTGGGGTAAAATAAATTTTTTTTAAGTTCCTTTTTTTTATACCAGAGGGATAATCGCGCGGAAAGTTGGCGTTATTTGGAGAGATTTAATGTGAGGAGAGACTAGTGGACCGCACTCATAACCAATTAACCGATCAATCGAGGCCATTAAAATCGTCCCGAAATACTCCGCTCCGGAACCTACTTCTGCACGTTTGTTTGACTTGGAGACCCCGTTCCCCTTTTAATGGCCCAAAGTTTAACGACTGACGGTGCCGAAAACTAATCGGAAATTCTGGACGTGTTATATCCTTAAATGGGTGGCAAATATATATATATATTCGTTTAGTTCTTACGACATTTACCAATCTCCACTAAGGTGCTACTCTTTACTCAGATTGAATTAGTAACGACGTCAAATCAATAGGGCGCTTGATGTTTCATTTTTAATTTTGGAAACACCTAATGATCAAGATAAAGTTTTTAAAAAACATAATACAACCCTTCCGATACCACTTCTGTATTTATGCATCTGTTTATTTGCCCATTTTTCTTCGTAAACGTTGATGAACTATATATCTCCAATAGACATAAAAGAACTGGTTACAAAAAAGATGCGTATTTTGTCGATGATGACATCTGTTTTGTGGCTAAAAAGCCCATCTGGTTTTCCCAACCCTTTTATGGCTATTAAAGAGATATAGTTTGTCTATTTTATTACATCCATAAAGTGACCTCGATATTTCTCTTTTACAATTGAAACTAGCCACGACGAACTCTTTAACGATAACAATTTCGAGCAAAATTACTGAATTCCTTATCAAGAAAAACCATTAATAAACAAACATTTATTCTCACTACTCATCCAAATTTTATTTACATTTTATAAAATTCAACTAACGATCTAAAAAAAATGTCTCAACTCGGATTGATTCATTCACGAGTGATACGATTTGTAATTCAATTATCTTCTTCCGGGAATAGTGATAACTATTAAAGTCCTTCACATTTCCATCATGAATCCCGTTGCTCAGCTAACCGACACAGCCGCTAGAATTTCCGCCTTAATACATTTATCGAACAGAGTAACGAGAAACATTCCAGTAATTCCATATTCTAGCTACGTGACGACGCGTTTCCTCTACAAGAATAGCCAATATGAAGTTTATCTCTCGCGAATAACTCTCCATCTGTCCACAAATTTTCAATTCGGAATTCAATTTTACTATACTCGACGACAGTCAAATCCATAATTCACCGGTAGATAATTCATCCATTACCGAAGTCTCGTTTTAGTTTGTAATTTTGGGAGTCGTATTTCATAGAATATTAATTTATCTGAGGTATTACAGTAGAAATGAATTATCAGGCGATTGAGATTTATACGTTTCTGGGTTATATATATTTTAATTTTATGGTTCACTAGGGAACCCTTAATTTTATGGGATTAATATTTTAGTCGGAATATAAATTAACTGGTAAAAATTCCACTTTAATATTATTAATGATTTTAAATAAATTTAACTTTGCTATTGAAATTTATATTTTTTAATCCCTGAGGAATTAACGAATTAATGAATAAGCGAAGAAAATTGTGAGCTTTAGTTAAAAATTCCTGCTGCCGAGACGAATATTACGATTGTGACGGTAACTGGGATAATGGAGTAAAAAGAAAAACATTTCCTTCTATAAGGGAATCAAATCTCATTCATTTGTGTACATAAACTTTTAAACATTTATATTTAAACATACAAGCATTGAATTTTGTCTAAACCGCTCCGCAAAAAAAAGCTCCAGTTGACATTATACTTTTTAACTCGGAAGCAATCAACATAGAACGCCTCTAAAAAAATTGCTGATTGTTCCACAAAAATTACGAATAAACCACTCGATAACAAACGTCGAAAAAAACAAGTACCAGCTATAGCATTCGCTCGGCATCCAAGAAGTTACAGAAATTCAGTCCGAGTCTTCGCCCCACTTCGAGGAAAACTATTGAAGCCAATTTCTTCTCTCCCACCACCGCAAGTCGATGCTGTAACCGGAGCGATCGAATTTATTTATTCTTCACCTTAAGGAACAAACTCAACTCGTCCGAAGGAGAAGATTTAGCCTCTCGGAAGACGGGGAAAGAGAAAGGTTGGCGAATATTTCGTCGACTTTACCGGAATTAGCTTTTCAAAGAACATATCTGTCTCGATATTTCGCATAGGTTGTACCGAATTCCTTCGATATCGCAGTTTTTTATCTCGTAGTTTTGGTGATTTTTTATACAAACAGGAGCAGAATCCTTTCACTTCTGTCCGTTGAGATAAGTATAGAGGTCGTAAACGCAAATGATACACCTTAATACGCTACAACAAGGAATCGTTTCCACGCGTTTCCTATAATGTAACTTTCCCTCTTAAAGCGGAAGGGAAAGTTTGTAAGGAATCCCACAAGGTATAACGACCGTCTAGACCAGGGGTTCCCAACCTGGGGTACATGTACCCCCAAGGGGTACGTGAAGCCAAATCAAGGGGTACATGAGATATTTGATAAATAACAAAATTTACATGTTCAAAAACTCGAAAGAGCTCCCACGATGTCTTTGAAAATCGCTAAGCATCTTTTTCCTACATCTGTCCCTCACCAAAACTTATTAAATTTAATATTATTTTCCTTTCAGACACTTGGATTTGTTTATGGCTATTTAAAACATGTTATAGTTCTAAACAGTCTGAACTGATTTTTATTGAAATAACAGGCACAGAGATAAGCAGCCGTCATTTTTTTCCACGTTCAAATTTGGGCTTTGAGCAAAATCAGCCCATTGTTAATACCTATAAATATAATTGAAACATGAAGTATTACTCGTTGGATTTAAAGTTATGTAACTAATATGTAAATACAATAAGAGAAAAAACTTAGCGCTCATTGCATATTGTAATTTTCAATTAATCAGCAAAGGAAATCGAAAAATGTCCCTATGAAAAGTCGTTTATCTGTGTATTTTCCTGTATACACATACATGGTAAACATTAAAATTTACCTCCCCTAAAAAAATTGAGAAGGGGTACCTAAGGCCTTACTCGAAAAAGGTTGGGAAACACTGGTCTAGACGAAGTGAGAAAGAGAATAATAGTAATAATCCGACTTTATTTAAGGGCGATAATAAGACAACGTAGTCCGTTCTTATGTATAACCCGGCATGACAAAAACAACCCTTCAACAAAAAATTATCGAGCTCGTCTTATGGCTGAAAAGAATTTGAGAACAAGAAGTTAAAAAATACTTGTCTCAGGTATTTGCAATAGCTACAAGAAGATCATTTTAAAAAAACAATGTTCATTTCGACTACATAGCAGCCGGCTTTAGCGGAAATTCACCGATATGAGTTCTTCCACATTCTTTTTTCGGTGAATTTCCACTGAAGACGGCTGCTATGTAGCCGAAAATAGCGTCTGGATTTTTCTTATAACCTAGTCGTGGCTATTGGAGATACCAGTGGCAAGTATTTTTTTAAACGCTTGTTCTTGCTCAAATAACCGTATCGTCGGCGGGATTCGAACCCGTGACCATAATATCCGTACGCTTTAAACAACCGTCTAACAAGGCCGACGAGAGAGAATGGGAGGGAATTACGGAGGTCAGAGAGACGAAACGATAAGAAAAATGGCTCAGGAATTAGGAGTTCCAAACGAAGGCCATCACACACACTTTATTAATTGCGATCACTATTTGAAGAGGCATTTCCACATATCCACGATTTCGGACGTACCGGATTATCCCTTCCGGACCTCTTATCCCACATAAACTCGCGCTATTTGAACCAAATCCACTCCATCACACACTCCTCCCCGACCCCACTTCCACCCTCTTAATTAATTCCAATCGCATTCCGACTCTCCCTGCACGATTTATCAGTGGCCCAAAGGGAGGAGAAGGACGACGCTCCATCAAAAACCGAACCCGAATTCCCAGGGTGTATTACCTCACCCACAATCGCATATGAGAGCGGTTTGTTTTTAGGAAAATCTCTCCGGCGATCGGCGAGTTATGAACCAATAATAGTTTTAAAACGGCCACGAAAACCCAAACCCCCCCCTCCCCTCCCCCAACCCTTTTCGCGAAAACCGCTCCCACGAGCAGAAATATTAGCATTGATGACCGCACCCGCCGCTTCCCACTGCATCTCCCGGATTCCCTCTCTGTCTCCCGCTCTATCACACCGTCTATTTGTTTCCAGTTCCCGTTTCTCAATTCGTACCGAATCGTTTGCATACATTCCAAATCTCTCCCTTCATATCCCCACTCTCCCTCCCTCTTTCTCCGTCTCTCTCTCTCTCTGTCTCTCACCCTCCCTCTCCCTCACCCTCCCTCTCCATCTCCATCCCTCTCTCTCTCTCCTTCTCTTTCTCTCCCTCTCTTTCTCCCTCACTCTCCGTTATATTTTACTAGCTGAAACGCCCGGTTCGCTCGGGAAAGAGTGGCAAAAGATTTTTATTGCTCGGGGCAAACGTTCCCCATTCCTTAATTACGCAAGCTATGCTTACATTAACATTTACTATTTTATGTATTGTATTGTACGCATTAACGTCTTACTTAATATTCACATGGATAGATGCACCGAAGCCTTTAAAGCGGCAATAAAATTATGTGGATTATGTCACTACTATTACCCAAAACGTAAACAATAAAGAACATCTTGGTTACCGAACAAATGTAAGTAGATGTATCGATTTATGTTGTGATAAATCTTTCAATGTTAATGGTAAAAGATAACAATGTTCTAATATTCCTCAAAAATCATTTGACTCACTTTAAAAGTATTCATAGACTATATTTAGGCGTATCTTGGGGTTAGCTACGGCGTGTATTTTTCTTGCATTAATATTTACGTGTATATCTCCCTTTGAAGAGGACAACAATTCAGAAATTTAGCTTAGTTGCCGCCTGGAAAATTGTCATCTAAACCGATAAATTTTGCGCTTAAAGGAAAATTTCGAGCGATTTAGCGTGTAATACGACAAAACATGAACAGAATTAAAATATTCAGTCTTTCATGCGTAAAATAATCCATTTCCCGTGCTCATAAGTTAATATTTAGGTATATTTATATCCACATCAGTGAAGGGCTGCATGGCATTTTGGGGTTTCTCCACACCATTTCCCATGCATTCTTATGGAAATAATATTTTGTTGACCCCATAGGGTATAAGAGACCCCACGGTTTGCAAACTTAGACTAAGTTCTTCATTTGGTCTATAGGATGGCCCATAAAAGTTTTGAGTTCGATAGCTTCAACGGTGTAAAAACGTATAAAGAACATACACACATACAAGATTATTATAAGATTACTATAGAGATATAACCTTTTCGTGTGGACTGGACAAGAAAACAAATTTACAATTCTGAATGTATATTAATGTATCTAACTAATGTGCACTTGTAGGCATATAGACCGCGAACGATTCATTTGTGTGCTCCTATGTTTTGTTTTTACTTTTCCTGCCTTGTGTAGATATTTTCGGGTTACTGCAAAATTTCATCAACTCCACTTTTACTCTATTGAATTTTAACTGTCACAAATTCGGTCAAAATAGAGGCTATATAATATTCTAAAATAGATTCAAGTATAGGCTTTGGAGATAAGAGATTCGCTACTATTTAGTCAATAAAATACGAATAGGCACAAGAACAACATTTTGGCCAAAAATGGAAATGGTGACTTTTTGTATTATCCGTACGATATATGTCTCTCTAAGCCTTCATACGTATATAATGCGAAAAAAGAAAACCGATAGATAAATGGTCGCGACCGGACTCGGAACTTTGACTGATAGCAATCCTAAATCTAAATCATCTTTTTTTCCCTCTCTTCCCCCCCCCCCCCTCTCTCTCTCCCGCCCCTCCAATCCCCTCAATCTCCATCTCTCTCTCTCTGCTTCGCTTCATCTCCTTTCTCCCTCGGTTAAGTTCGGAGCGATGCAGTCAACCGTCAACGCGTGCAAAATGCTTCCTCGCTCTCTCACGAATGAATAATTCGCAGGAATTATAACCGGACGCAAGGATATGCGCCCTCTCCCTTCCCCCCTCCCCCAACACAACCCACCCTCCGGATCGCCGTTTATCCCCGCGAGAGATGTTTAACCCTCCTCCTCCGTACCTTCAATCCCTCTCCTCTTGCCGTGAGCGAGCGCTCCGAAAAACCAGGCCAAACCTGTTTTTTTTCCCTTCCTCTCCTTCCCGGAATTCTGCAAAATTAAATTCCGCTCGTTTTTATCGAGTTTCCTGAAATTAACGAGTGACCTTTTTTTAACGACTCGTGCATGTACGCGATACGTGAGAGTTTTTATTTTGCGTGTAATCCGAGGGTGGGCAAACGAGTTCTTCCGACGGGGTGAAATTGCCGAAATAACATAGTAGTTTTAACATCATATATATATATATATATATATATATATATATATATATAGCTCGTTTACTTATTTGTATAATATGTACCATATATGGTAAAATTTTTATAACATTTAGAAAGAACACAATAAATGGAGTTACGAATCGTAAATCTACATTTCATAGGGGAAAATCGAACAGTTTAAAATAGTACTGAGGATTCAGAAAAGCAAATATTCGTTCAACATTACAGCTGTCAGTGGATTAAGTATTTCGCCTAAAGGCCTTAATTAAACACGTCAAATATTTTGAGAAAAAATGTAAATTGCCAATAACTAGTAATAGTATTGCACATTGTAACACAATTGCGGTGGAGTAAGTAAAGTAAAACGAATGCTTAGTAGGTCACAGTACGACAGGGACATCGGGAGCTGCATGATCGCAACGATAGAAGCCATAGTCTATCTCGAATATTGAAAACTCTTTGTATATAATGCTAGGTTACGTGTATTAGCGATACAATAATTGCCAGAAATTATGAAATTTTGTCATCTTTCTCCACTGTAATTTTGGCCTAATCGTAAAAAATATTTACTAATAAAAAACAAAATTAAATTTTAGTTAGTGAAACCTAAAAAAACAAATATTTTCTTGAAAAAATATCGAAGTAATGAGAGGATCGACTATATATTTTTCTACGGAGTCGTCCTAGATTTCGTCACTTAATTCAACCGCGAATATATCCGAATTGAAAGTAAGATATTTAATATATGTTTCTGAATTTATGCATCTTATTCTTACCAAATTAAAAAAATATATTCTCAATGTAACGCGTAAATATCTATTAATACAAGAGAGTGTATTGTGAATATCGTTTGATCAAATCTCAAACGATCTTTCAGGATTTAGCCAGCTTTGCCTCTGGCAAGTTTTAAGTAGGTAATCACTAGACAGAAAACCGTATAACTGACAATGCGTTTCTAACGCGTAGTAATTATACATCGTATTATACAAATTTTAAAATTAAAAAAATTATAATTACGAGATTATTCATGACAATTTTTTTACTTGCAGGTCAATTGTAACCCCAGGATGCGATGATCGTTTTACGAGTACAATGGACGAGACATGCTATTTGGAGTTGGAGACATTTTTGAAGGTTTGTATTCTCACTGATCCATAGTTTTCCAAGCCATTTTGAATTTCGTAGCGTGACCTTAAATTTATATTTTTTAAATCGATTAGCACAGGCCGAAATCAATCGTGGGGCTAAAGTAAAATAGCTGCAACGCATAAATATTTGTATTTTTTCATTAACCAACTTTAGAAAGAATAAGTAGGAGAGTCTATGTTATTGCTAACCGAGAAAAATTATCATATGAATGGCTAATTTCTTCATTTTAATATTAACTCGCGTGTAACGATGTTCGATGTTTTACTACAGGAAAATGGGGTGGGGGAGACACATTGCAGAAAGAAGTTGAGTTACCTAAGAGGATGGCTATTCCATAGCTGAAACGAGCATAAAGTTTACACAACAATCTCGTAAATATAGGAAGAAACTATATAACCTAACTGCATCACGAGGATGAAAATATACTCAAGTAAAAACAACTATTTTCGATAAATACACCGAGTTGTGCGTCTCTAGCGAGATACTATTTCGATATAACTCATCCCTCTAAAAGAAATTCGAAAATCGCCATGCGTACGGTATGTCAAAGCAACGTTTCAGTGAACGATTCGAAGGAATGAAAATCCTTTCGAATTGCAAACGTGCTGATGAAACTCGCCGATCTCTTGGCTCAGAATCGCGGCGGTATCTATTTCCTCCGAACGTTTAAAAAAATATATACGATCTCAACCAACTCCATAAAAATTTACTGGAACGCATACTCGAGCATGAGAACCAGGGACGTTAGGAATCGATAAATTTGAAATAAATTCCCCGCTGTTGTCCCGTTATCTGGCAAAAATGCTTCCCAGCAAATTCTAACTGTTCGACACATTTCGTGTGAACGTAAATGGAAGAAACTGACCGCAGAAATGGTCTTCGCTGAAAGCTTTAAGCGAGCCGGAGAGAAAAAAAAACACCAGTCCCCAAGAGATCCAAAATAAGAGGCGATTCAAAGTAATCTTATGGAAATGGACATAGTATATTTAAAGGGATTTTTCTACTTTCAGCCAAACATCCACAACACACACAAGCGAAACCTTAACATTTTATGGTGATAAAATGTTTAAACAATATTACTGAATATTCGGCACAGATGTACTCTTTTGTAAATTAGTATTAGAATTTACTTCCTGGATAAAATCGAACGCTTGAAAATGTAATAGTCCCACATTCAACGAGAGGGTTACGTTATCGGAAAACACCACATTGGGCAAAACGGCTTTGCGCGAATACAATACCTAACGGGAAAAAATCATGAGTTCCCATAGACCGCTAACTTTGCCCCTTTATGTATACACTTGCGTGCCAGTTTCAGTACAGTGAACAATTAAGATTTTTGAACGTGTCGCGCAAATAAGCTTCACATTTCGTGCTTGGGTTATTTTTAAGGGCGTTAAAATTTTTCACCTCCATCATTGCACGTAAAACGACAAAGGAAAGGAAAAGGTGTCGAATTTTAGGCTAAAGACCGAAAGAAACGGAGAAGAAAACGGTGAAAAAATAAAGCGAATATCAAATAAGTCACGAGGAAATTTTTTTAAAAAATAAGGAGCATAAAGGAAAAGAGTTCGGGACGATGAAATAGACGCGGATTTTCGTCTCTATCATTAGCAAGACCCGATACTCTATCCGAGGCAAGTAAAAAAGAAACAGCCAGCTACGAACGTGGGCGGCTCTTAAGAACGAAAGCCTTTTTTCCTTCAAACTACGATAGTCCTAAAGTAGAGAAAACGATTGGGAGAAAGAGAGACGGAGAGAGAGAGAGAGAGAGGCAGGTGGAGGTACAGTGGCGAAGAGATTTGGACGGATGGAATGGTTGAGCGTGGGAAGATCTATCCCCGCCAAGAGGGAAGGAGTGAGAGGAATGAGACAAGGGGGAGAGAGAGAGAAAGAGAGCCCTCTCTGGGAGTGGGAAGAAGAGGAAGATAACTCTTGTGCCTCGCCCGTTTGAGAGAAAGATAGATAGAGAAAGAGAGAGGGAGAGAGAAGGATCAAGTTGAGGGAGGGCTTTGGACTCGCCAAATGCGGTTTCGGTGTCTCGTACAGAGTTGGCGCCACAGAACCAATCAATCGATCGTCCACTATTCCTTTCGCTAAAGAACAGAAGGAATATCAACAGCGTGTACACGTGTGTGTGTGTGCGTGCGTGCAAACACGTTTGCGCAGTTATGCGAGAGGGCGAGTGTGTGGATGTGGGTGAGCGTTGGGCCATCGTGTTTAGAGAACCAAAGAGGGAATCGAAAGAAAAACAAACTTGATAATGAGGAAACAAAGCGTAAAGAGACGGGTAATGTTTATATAGAGACTCGCCGGCAACTGAGACTACATAGGTTGTCTGATGTATACCTAATTTTCACCGGCTTGGCATCTCTCATAAGTCCAAAGGTCGAAATTTCATCTAAAAATTAAATAAAAACTGGACGTCTTGAACTTCTGTAGACGCCTTTAATATGTACTATACAATCGCAAAATAACTTTCAAAAACATGAGAGTATTTTTATTGAAAAACTCCAAGTTTCAAAACGAACCGTAGTCGACTCCATTTTGTACATAATGTGATTTTTCAGTAGGTATCATATTTCCTCGTAAATAAACGTCCTATGGCAACAGTTTGGCAACGCCCTTAATAGATATTTAAATTCTTCATTACAAGTAATAAAATTCCGAGAGATTATACTACCACGGGCTTATACAGACCTTTTTCAAGTAAACTGCAGACGAAACTGCACGAAAAAATCAACCTATATATATATATATATAACGTCAGGAAGACCTAGCATTTCGTATTTCCTTGCGGCTTTTTTTGTAAGAAAGCGACGCTCCGACAAAAGTTATTAAGCTCAAAAACGGACGTTAAACCAAAACATCTTTTACTCTTAAAGAGAAAGAAGGATAATTAAAGTACCAGCTGGAGTGTTAAGGGAAAAAATCCACAGGAATGATTCAAATTACTTTCGCAGATATCTATGAAGGGCTGAATATGCATGTATGTATTATGTATGAAGTGCCGCAGCAAGAGAGGGGCGAGCGGTGTAACCGCCCCGGGCACCGAAGTGAAGGGCCGCCAACAGACGAGTCGAAAATCGATATTTTTTTAACGAATTAAAAAGAAAATCTTTCGTTGAATTTTAATTTTTTTTATACTCTGTGGTGAAAGTGAAATTTGCAACATTCGTCGCACAGACTGATGAATCCGAGTCCTCCAAAATCCATATAATGGATGTAAAAATGTTTTCACGGCTTTTGGAGAGTTATGATTTATCAGTTTGATCTTTGCCAAAAGACGAGCTTGATAATTTTTTGAAATTTTCGCGCAGTTTCAATTATTTTTCTAATAATTATTTAAGTTTACGAGGTGCTTTTTTTTTTTAATCGTTCCTCTGGCATCAATATTCCTTGATACGGCACTGCATTACATATTGCGTAATGTTATGACTGAATATATTGTACGCGTGTATTTGCTATGAATGTATTATGCATGTTTGTATGTATGTTCACGTTTTTATAGACGCAAGCATAAGACACGTTGCGGTTTTCTATCCTACGTTGTAAAGAGGATTGACTTTTTTTCCGGAGGACAGTGAATGGAATTTTATCGGTCTGGTTGGTCGGGTGCTGACGTACAGCTATCGTGGTTCCGAGCACCAAAACAAGCTCCTGCGCCATTATCGAGCGAAAATTAAAGGACCGTGCTCTTGTGCGGTTAATCCGTGGCCTAAACCAGAAAGATTAGTTCCTTTGATGAAGTTAGGTTTCGTAATAAGCACTAAAATGGGGAATATACATGAGGAACGTAAAGAGGAAAAATAGACTTTGGAAAGGGATCTTCCATTTTATCGCCTAGCGTTCATAATTAAAACGGCCGAAATATTTATCATTTAAGCACACAATTTTTCAAGAGTTGGCGCGATTAGTACGGATGTAAACTAGTAAGCCTCGCCCTGTTACACCAATTTGATAATTGTAAATAGCAGTTGCATTAAATGATTTATGGAAAGTGCTTGTTTGCAACGAAGTTAAAGCAAATATAAACTTCATAGAGAAAAGTTTTTACATCATCCTAGAGTATAATTTACGCTATAAAATTATAGGGCTAAAACACAGTAGAGTATAAACTAAATTATGTAAATACAAACTTCAAGGATTTCAGGATTTTTAATATAGAAGTTTGTGCTAATGCGTATTTTAATAACGAGCTTCGTAGTAATGAGTTTAGTTGTAATAAATATCTATGCTATTATTAAATTTTTACTGAGCAAAGAAATTTTAAATGCAACAAAAACAGCCAAATTCAATATATACCTTTAATATTTCTTTCCTTTGATGTCACGTTCAGTCAGATTCAATAAAGATGTATATGATGAAGGTGGTTTACGAGGAATGGGTAGCTATTTTAAGTTCAATATAAATAATACGGAATAAACATGTCTGCTGATCAAAGATGCATTGTTTATCGGAATAGTCCTCATATTTCACATTCTACGTAAATAATACACACATCCCTCGAGAAAACGATGCATAATCAAATCTTTAGAGTCAAAGGTAAAGAAATCCAGCTGTTATGTTGTTCCGGTCCCACGAACTTAGCATATAGCAGGTGTCCGCAAATTTTTCTACATGGTGTTTTTAATACATTGCTGGGTCCGATAAGAGTTAACGTTGGAAATTATCAAGAGATTCCGTTCAGTCATAATAGCGACAATCAATTCTACATACCCTTTAACGTTAACATATCGATATCAAAACATTTTAGATAAAATTTCCTCCAACAAATATGAAACTATCTGTTGTGAATTACTGGAAACGTTTTTTCCAACACAGCTTCGCGGGTAGCATAAAACGTTTCCTGGTCCACATGTGGCCCGCGGGGCGTAGCTTGCCGACCACGGGCGTATAGGAACACTAACAGGAAACATTCCGTGTTGTCGAAAATTTTGTTTGTAAACGTTCCATTTAAACAGTTATCTAAACTAATTTAAAAGACAGTGTCACTTTATCACTTTGTGTGTAATGTTTTTTGAAGCTTAATATCTCGCAAACGACTGAACCGAATTTGATGAAATTTTCAGGATAGCATTAAGATATAATAACAAAACGTTTTAATGTATCGAACTCGAGATCAAAAACCCAGGCACGACTCCAGAGGATAATTTTTATTTCCCATAAGGTAACACGTAAAAATGGACATTTCGACATGCAGACTTTCATTCTTTTTTAGATTAAAATTAGAAATAATTGACCTACAATCTTCGAATATAAACCATTTTGAAGAAAACATTATACAGTTTCTTATTTTTTTCCGTCTACAGTTCGAAATCGCTCGATTTTAATGTTTAATTCACACAGTTTGAGGAAATCTTGCCATTTTTAACGGGATGTTACCTTGCCTACCTATTCCATTGTTAAATCTTGATATCGTATTGTTATTTCAATCCTTATGGGTAAGGACGTGCTTTGAATGCTTTTAATACGAGATATAGGGAGAGAGAGAGTGGGGGAGAGGGAGGAGGGAGAGACTGGGAGAGGGATGGGGAGAGAGAGGGAGGGATGGAGTAGGAGGGAGGAGGAAACGATTTTCAAGACAGTTGTTTCAAGAAGTTTCTTATGTTAATATTATCTCCCTAAATAGTTTGAACGATCGTATCTTTCCTCCCGTCATTTTTGACGGGCTATACACTAGTGCAGTGTTTCCCAACCTTTTTAGAGTTGCGGCACCCTTATTAAGTGAATTTTCAGAATTTGGCGGCACCCCCTCCTTATCCACCATCAGTAATAACCGTTATAATAACCCCCTTCTCCATATCTCCTTTCATTTCGAAGTGCCTTTGCGACGAAATGAAGCTCGTCTTAAGTCTGATTTGGATTTTTGAAAGCAGACGATGCAAAATGAGGCTAAAAACGGGAAAACAGAATAATTTTTGCGGGACCCCTCAGAACACTTCATGGCACCCCGGTTGAAAACCACTGGCACTAGTGTGTTATAAACTACGGCCTCCTGATCTCTTTCTTTTCTTATCTAGAAAGATCTTTCTTCACCCTCTCCCTCTTTCCTTACCCTCACACCATCTCCTCCTTAAACTTCCCATCCCATGACATCTTCTCTTAGTCTTCTACCTGCCTCTACCTCGTATATTTCGTTCCTTCTTTCTCTCACATCCTCCTACCTCTTACGCTCCCCTTCCTCCAAGCCTATCACCTCTAATCCCCTTCTCTACCTCTGTATCACACTTCATATACTCTCCTTATCTCCGCTCCACCACCGTGCCCTTTCCTCGACCCTATTTCTTATGACCAACGTCCGGTGAATTGGCAATGGAGAATATTACGTCGTAAAAGACTTACATTTGTACGTAGTTAGTTAAATTGTATCATAAGTAAAGGAGTTATAATAATTAGATCATGTGTAGCCAAAACGTGGCAGCCAAAGAGATTTTACGTAACACGCTATTTCAGAGAAGAGTTATTAAAATATACATTTTAAAAATAATTTTACTTTTATTTCAATTGTAATATGATAATAGCATTACATTCAGGATGTCGTAAAACATAGCAATCACGCGCGGAAGGTCACATATTATTAATACTGTTAAAGAGTGGCATTAAACAGAAAAGCGTTCCCTACTCATGATATATAAGATCAAAGAGCGGGATGATTCATTTTTTCGTGAATTTTTAATTTAGCGAATTTATCACGACCCCAAGCATAGCTCATAGAAACGACGTAAAAGATAATAAATAAAATTTTCAACATTTAACCGACACGCCGAAAAGTTTAGTCAAAATGCCTCTAAATAATTCAAAATTACAGCCAATTCTCGATAACTCAAACCTTAAGAGAAGACAGAAATAGCTCGACTTAGTGCAACTTCGAGTCTCCATTTTAACGCGTATAGCGCGAACCCGAAAAAATTTCCGCTTTGGCCAGTGTATAATTCGAGCTATCGAAATTCGACCATACAGTTATAACAGAAATTAAAATGTGTATTTTCTCATAATACAGGCAACATAAACGCTTTGAAATGCAGCTTACACGCATTCAATAAACACTCAAACCAGAAATTAACATACCTGTAGGTATCCATAAAGATGAAATGAAACCCTTGTTTTAAATAATCTAAACAACATTGAACTACTTCGTAAACAACGCACACCTCATCAATGAACGTATTCGACGGCATCCCACCCTAAACGAAAAAAAAACTTTAAAAAATCTCACGATAAGCAGGACTGAAGTATTACCCCTGAGGATGGCTACTTTGCATTGAAACAAGTTTCTGATAACACGGCGGATTTACTGCCAAAGGAGTAAAGACCATCCATTACCGAGACCTGCTTTATTAGAGCCCTCTATTATCTACGAATATCCCCCCCCCCCCTTCACCACCTCTCTCAAATCCCCTCTCTTCCTCCGTCCTAATCCCACCCCTCTACTCCCACGCTCAACTCTCATCCCTTTCAGCTCCTCCCTATTTTTTCCCAATTCCACTACCTCACTCTCAGACTCCGACCTCCTCAATCCTTATTTTCTTTCCCACTCCGGAAAGGGTAGATGTAAGGAGGGATTTTGCAGCCAAAATCTCGCCCGAATAAAGCCGATTATCTGCCCATCATGCCCGGTATCCCATAACCCTCTCTCATCTCTTCCTCTCTCTTTCTCTCTCTACCCCTTTCCTCTCTCTTTCTCCCTTCTCTCTCTCTCTCTCTTCTCCATTCCAACCTCGGAACACTCTCTTCCAACGAACTGCACGCGGACTCACTCTCCAATAGACGTGGTACGTGACCGCAACTCCCCGGCGTTGCAGCGAGCCAAATTGCACCATCCGACGTGACATTACCTCTTGGGAATCGGGGCGGAATCGCCTACAGCCAGCACCGTGACGCTTCACACCTTTCGTGCCGAGATCGTGGACCAGTTGTCATGCACGACCATTGTGAGGGTTTTTTTTTCCAACGGGCCAGCGGTTTAAACATATTCTAACTACGGATATTACGTTATTTTCTCATATAAGAAGGGATATATCGCGAAAAACTTTCAATGCGAGATTTTGCTGGACGTGCGCGTTAGTCCAAGAGAGTGGTTTTTATGATTCTGTTTGTCTGTAGTCTGTCGCTTTGATACGTCGCCTCTCTCCTGCTCGCATCTCTAGAGAACGAATGGTTACTCAGAATCTCACAATCTCGTGTTTATTTAAGGAATAACCCTTGTTGAAATAAATTATATCGTGAAAAAATGGAGGTTGGTTTATTTTTGTAGATTTTCACAAAATGTCGATTAACTCAAAAGTGGCTGCATGGATCTTCATTAGAATTCTTCCTGTTCATATATAATAATTTTATCAAACAGTAAAGCATAATAAACAGTGTAATTTTAACTTATCAAGTTTTACGCCCAGCTACCCCCACACTCTCCCCAATAATAGCAATATCAATGTTGCTACAAGTGAAATCGCACGTACATTTAAACATTAACATTACATTACATACGGATCTGACGTTTGCGCAGCGTTACTATGCCGCGACGATTTTTTCCTCGATTTAAATTTTACGTTCGACCTTCTTCTTTTGAAGGTACGGAAACTCCGTCCAATAATTCCGCAACGGCTTTGAATAGCAACGCTCTCTCCGGCGATGAAAGATTGCATAATGAAAAACAAGCGAAGAACGACCTGCGTCGCGTTGAAAAAAAGAAAGGACCGACGCGCTCGAACAAGAGATGATTGTGACTTTGTGATTAATAAGCGAGGAAATCCTTTTTACGATGCGGGGCCAAAACTAGGACGGGACTATAAAAGGAACTTGCCTCTGAAGAAAAACGAGTCACGAATGTTATTATCTACATTTAAAATTATGGAAACGACGAAAGGTTAGGGATTCTGCTTAAAAAATCTCTTAAAATTAATTACCTAACGTATCCGCTATGGTGAAGATAAAATATTCCTCTCTTGATATACATATCAAAAAGGAAAATAATTGTCACAGAAGAAGAAGATACGTTGGATAATTTGGTTACCTTTTAGCAAGGAGGATAAGTTGGCAAACTTGGTTACTTTTTTTAACGGAATGAATGCATGTTATTTTTGGCTATATCTGCTGCGAAAACCTTGACTAAAATTATATTCCTTTATCAATCGTTATTATGATACACGATAACTCAGAAAAACTCGATATATTTACATTTGTTGTCATTCTGAAATAGCAGGAGGAAAAATTGTCTTGACAAGATATAGAACCCGGGTCTTCCACTTGCCGGGTAGATATTCTATAACAATGAACTATCCAGACACTAATTCTCGATTTTCAGAAGCGGGTATTTCACACACATTTCTCCAACATGTGCCTGTCTGCATAAAATTTGCGTCAACACTTTCATTTATTGTATTTGTTTGGTCCATTTGGAGTGCTGTCAAAATGTTTCTGATTCTTAGTCCTGGTAACGATCAGTGTAGCTGTATGCATGCTTTGGCATCCATTTATGGCATAACTAAGAAATTTGTTCGATTTCAGATTGTATTTTATAGATAACGGCGTTTAAGATACCTTTCTATAAACATTCTTTCATACTGGGTATTGTAAACGGTAAATATCACATTCTGCATCGAAATTTTGTTGAAGAATGGGTACAATAAGTTATATCAAAAACAATAATTATTATAAAATTATTGACTTTAAACCGCATTTTTCCCATAAAGAATTAATATTAACTCGGTAATTCTCTGTTTAAGATTGAGAACGATTAGGAAATTTTCTGAAATTTGGAAATTACGAAACGTAGGTCAACTGTTAAAAAACGTTCCATTTGGCTATTTTTGTCCACATTCATTTCCCTCGCATATGCAGCAGTAATCGCCGCATATTTCTCTAAAAGTTTTATTAATCGAGCGCGAAATTAAATGCCTTAAGAAATCGCTGCCGTAAGTCAAACAAATTGTGAACCTGACTTTTGATCCGACCTGCTCCTGTATCAAATCTCCTGGCTCGGAAAACTAGTAGAAAGGCAATCCTATCTGAAAGATACGGAAAAAAAGAAATACGAAGAAGGCACGGGGGTCAGCGGTTTGAACAAGGCCCTTTACATGTATTGGACGGAAAAAAATGACCTACTTATTTCCAGGTAAGAGTATAGAGCTATACGTGGAAAGGACTTCTTTTAAAGACTTGATGAAAATAACAGCTTCAAAAATAGAACAACACGACGTCGTATCATCACGAATTACTTTCCAAATGCAAACAGTAAAATAATTTTTACTAAACAGTTATTGTGAGTGACCACTTTTGGTATGTGTTAGTGAAAATCAACTTTTGATAGACATCGCCTTTCGTTATGATTAATTCAATAATAACCTCTTTCATTTCTTCTCATCCCATTCCATGAACATTTTTCTGCCAAAATATTGTGTCCAGCACGTGACTTTCTCCATAGAGAGCACGAATACGATTTCTCTCAACGTCAGCGTCCTCAAGAATGATTATTGGCAATTACACTCGTGAATAATTTAAAAACATTTTCAGTGTGTAGTCTTTATTTTAAAAAATAAAAATAATGAACAAAATATCGATGCGCAATTATAATTACCCTTGGCAGCGTACGCAACGCTTTCAAAAATTAGAAAAGCTGAACATAGCAACGGGAAAAACATCACCTATTGTTAGCGACGTATTTAACATAAATTTAGAATAAAAGCCAAAACATCCCTTAAACTATCGGTTTTAAGAAAAAATGTTCCAAACAAAACTTTAGAAAATTACATTCTCTACAGCTTTAATAAAAACAACTACCTATTTAGGTAAATTGAGTTTTAAAGGAAAATTTTGGGGAAAAAAGGAAAAGGACTAGAATAAACCACTACTTCCGGTTGAGCAGTTTCAGCCAAAACCTTTTCAGACCTTCATTTGATAATAAAAGTCTTAAGTATAAAGTTTTGTGCTGATCTGATAATTAGATTTGTTATAGCTTCCACAAAATTCTTGTCTCAAATGTGTATTTCCGTTGAAATCCCAAATTCAGTCTTTTTTTCACGTAGGTATACCATAATTTCTCCTATACTACGTATGGAGAAAGTAAAAACCAAATTTTAAATTTAATTTTGTCTGAAAAAATAGATAAACATTTTTTTCGGGCATCTGGTTCCCTCCAGAAATCAAACGTCTAGAACGAAATTTCAATTACAATATGTTATTATGTTATCAATATGCGCGCTATCTGTGTGTTTATACGTCCTTATGTAAACGTAATCGTGTATGCGTACGTATCATTATCTTTTTTCCGGTACGCTGTTAAACGAAAACATTTCCTCATCATGATTCGCGCATGTCTATTCATGAATTGTTTATCTTACGCTGCACTAAAATTTTCCTGTTCCTCGATGCAAATGATGTCCCGCTTCTAGGGCATAATGCCGCACTGCTTGTCGAGAACGTTCAGCCTGAATTACAAAGGGCAACTTTAGATAGACCTGAAGATACCCCTTAACAATGTTTGCGAGACCTTGTCGGCCAGTACCACCAACATGGCGTAATTCCTCGGAAGATGAACGCTGTTTGAATCCCATCTAACCGCTGCGGCATCTTTTCCTTTACATTTCCCACTCCTTCTTACATTCTCCTTGATTTCAATCATTGTAGCTCGAAAAGTTTTGCAAGATTAAAATATGTCCATTTAAAATAAGTATTCTCTTAAGAATAAGTTTAAGTATAGCGATAGAACTTTTAAAATACAAAAAAGTCGGAGAACCGGATTATTTTTTATTTAATTTTTAATTTGGGAATTTATCGCTCCTCTTCTTAAAGGTTAGTGTATTTGGCATTTTTGGAGTGATGCTTTGTGCTTGCGAAAGGGCAAATGAAAAATATAATATTGATATTCTGAGGTACCATTTAAGTGAAAATATAGTCTAAATGAGGTTTTTATAGTAAACATTCCGATATCAAAAGATTTGTTGGCAAAATTTTCTTTAAAATATATGAATTTGTGTTGAATTATTCGGATTGCTTTTCATCAAGGTTTCGCGGGCCGGACATAAATCCTTCAAGGGCCACATCCGGCCCGCGGGCCGTAGGTTGAGCACCACTGAGCTAGGAGGTCCATGGAAAACTATCTTCGTTTACAGAAGTGACTTGGGTTCGAATCCATGAAATAATTATATTTTCCATAAGTTTACACGGGATTTTTTTATAGTGCAAGGTTTTTTCCTTTATTAATCAAAATACCTAAATATGGACTGATTTTCTTCGTTTTAAGCTTTACTCGACGGATAAAATTGTACACTATCTTATTCTTGCGATGTTTACACGGTCGAAGATTTCAGAAATACGCAATTGTTTTTGAAATTTTTTGGATTATTCGTACTCTTTGCGGGCGTTGCCAAGCCGACCACCATCATTGTAGCCTCCGATTCAGTTAGTGTCAATTAAACTTTCAAATAGATGAAAGAATAACGTTATTCGATTCGAACTTTTGTTTAAGCATCAAAATTATTGCTGTACGTCAAACTTTATCCATAGTAACGCAAACATTTACGGCTAATTATTCAGCTAACTCCGTATGGGAAGCGTTTCTAACGATTTAATCGAAGCAATTGATTATCTTTTAATCACTAAAATTTCATCCGTGTCCAATCGTCATACGTGATGGGTCACTTCAGGGATGTATGAAAGAATATACATATATGTTTTTATGCATGTCTATATGGATACATTCACATCTCTAAACTGAGCCATTTAAAAACTCAATTGGATAAGAACTTTACAGGAGTATTATATTTTTTTTTAAATTCAGGGCAGAATAGAAAGGTAAAAATCGATAATCACAACCCGGAATAATAAACTCCAAAGAAAAACCGAGAATCCTCACAAGCAGCCTAACCACGACAGGCTAATAGTATCTAATTTTATCAGGGCATTTCGTAAAGGGGGAAAAGCATTCCCGAGAAAATTGGAAGAATCTGGTAGAACAATGAAGGGAGTAAGGCTGGGATGAAGAAGATGATGATGATTACAGTCACTTGGGATACAGAGCCACGTCAGCCTGAATAAAAAGAAGAACCATTAGCAATTCTTGCGACTTGGATGCTACCGCTTTGTAAGATTATGCTTGTGTACACAGTATTTCCTCATTGTGTGTGACAGATATGTTCCTGTAAAACACACCGGGGATGGAAAAAAGGGGGATATGGGAAGAGGGTGGTAATTTATTACCAAAAGAATAAATATCGTAAGGAGGTTTTCTTTCTCTACCTTTTCGACAAAACATCTTTTCCTTCGCGTGCTTTAAATTGGATCAAAGTAACTACATTATATTACTATTGTAGTACTAGAATGCGCGTCTTTTTTTCGATTAAACGAGGAATAAATTTAGGCTTTGTTAGATATGAGTCTGAACGCATGATATAAATTCGTTCAGAATTTAGAAAAATATTTCTAAACAATAAAAAGTGTCTGCGTTGTTTTAACTACTTAGTTTAGTTAGTAGCGCTTCATCATTTCAATAATATATCGAAAAAAATAAACCAAACTGTTCGAATAAAGACCGACAGAGCATGCTGAAGCAGCGCGACTTATGTGCCATTCCGGTTGCTTACATTCTACCCTGTGTGCGCGCGTATTCATGCAAATAAGGTAGTCTCACATGCAACAGTCACCAATAACAGACTTCTAAAATAAACCCTATTGAAAAAAAATTTAATTTCAGACCTTGGGTAAAACAATTTTTCCATTCATCACAAACCCAACGTTGAACGACAAAACAACGGGCGTGTATTCACTATGGGAATCATTCCAACGAGAATCGCATACCCCACGCTAGTCCTAAAAAATTAAACCGCATATGGACTTTTAGCCACGGAACCCGTTTTATATTTTCGACAAGCACGACCTCTAAAACCACTTTTAAATCTTGTGGGTTTTTTTTTTAGAAAACCAAGGGAGGGAAGATTTTTTTTTTTTAACAGTTCGTTAATCGAGGAGATGGCGGCGGGACGCGCGAGAGAAAGAGAAGAGAAACGAAAAAGGAAAAAAATTTATGCGAAAGAGGATAGAGAGTGAGAGAGGGGAGAGGTGCGGGGAAAGGCGGCTTTATGTGTGTGTGTGTGTGTGTGTGCGGCACGGCGTAGGGAAGGGAGTGGCAGTAAGGGGCGTGTACCAGAGTGGAAATCGATATGTGGCCCAGTGTCGAGACTGAGCGTGAGATGCACGTTTTCACAAAAGGGCGAGGTCTTGGGAAATGGTGAAGGGTGAGTAAGGGGGAGATGGGGAGGGGGAAATAGGAAAAAGGGAAGAAGGTAGGAGCGAAGATGGGAGAAGGAGAGGCGAGGAGGAGACAAGGAAGATGAGAGGAGAGAAGCTATTAGAGGAGAGAGATGAGAGAAAGCGGAGATAGGAGTAAAATTGGGAGGAGGGGAGAGGTAGTGAAAATTAGAGGAGGTAAAAAGTAGGCATTTCTTAAGGGTAGTTGGTTGGTTACGAAATCAAACTTGGTATCTTCCCACCATTGTTACAACATTCTGTAACAGGCTACTAAAAAATCTCGCGCCATATATTTCAATCCAGGCCTTTTTCGAGTATAATTGTGTTCATAATGTGCCATGTACTATGAAATTTAATATAATTACGGCCGGGTTAGACTGGTTGGCAGTGTGCCTGCCTTCTAACCCAAAGGTCGCGGGTTCGAATCCCGCTTCGGGCATGGTTGTTGTGTTATATGTTGATTTATGTCTTTGTCTACTGTTAATATTTCACTGTAAAATGGCGATTACGCTGTATGTGAAATTGTGTATAAATAAAATAAAATAGCGAAGAAAAATGTCGCCTTAGGCAAGGTCATTGGATCCTTCGGTCATCTATTGTTATCTATAATTTTTTCCTTAAAAATGAATTGGTAGAAAGAACATTTCTTAGAATAACGAATGAGACTGAAATAGACGAAAATACGAGAGAACGGTACCGGAAGGCGAATAAAGGTCGGGGAAAATCTGAGCATGGGATGCTAGGAAGTGGAAATTTGAGATGTAGCAGAGAGGTGGGAAAGAGGATAGGAATGGAAATTAAAAAGGAGAACAGATAAAAATGGGAAAGAGGATAAAATTGAAGATAGGCAAGGGAAGAGAGATGATGGGAGTAGGTGCGGAGAAAAATTTACGAGAAGATAGAGGTAGAAGGAAGTTGTGGAAAATAAATTAAACCAGAAAGAGAATTGAGAGGAGCGGTTCTTTTCGCAGAGATCGGAACATTTATGGTTATTACCTCGCACCTCACGCAAAAATTACGTTATTTTACCCGAAAGCGGATTCTTTCCTTTTTTTATACTTCTCAGCACTGGATCCAAAAATGCATCCTAATTCGTTCCTATGTTTTATGAGAGAATCAGTAAAGGTGTAATTTTTCGTAGTGACGTATTTCTTTCCTAATAACCTAATAAATGACACTGATAGAAGGATTCTGGGAACATAGTGACTCCTGACAAATTTGTCTTTCCAAATTGTATTATAGTATGAGCAAACTACTGCTCGCTGGCTGCATGATGCCCGCGAGCTAAAGCTAAACAAGAAATTAAATAGGGATGATCACCTTTATTATTATAATTCCTAACAAAAAAACATTTTCTGACAAGTTATGGCGCCGAAAAAAACGTTTATTAATTTTCACTAATAGAATCCCCTTAGTCTCTCACATAACTGCCGATATGAACTATAATGAAACCTCCAGAATTAGTCTCAACTGTTAAAACAGCATACCTTAGCACTCCCGAACGCTAAGGGACGAGTACCAAATTTTATCCGGTCCTTTTCCCCAATATTAAATCAACTTCGTCTCTTTTGCATTGGATAATTTTATACCGTAAAGAGAATTTTGGGTGCGGAATCATATAACAGCTAAACCTGAAAGAGTATGACGAAATTGGAATCCAACCATTCATTGCTTCTCCATCTACCGAGAATGAATGTCAGATTAAGGAATTCGATTTGCATCTCCACTCAGAAGAACTCGGCTGTCGCAAAATTTTAAGTTATCTAATCGTTCCCTTGAATTTCGGCTATAATACGTTCCCATCGCTTCGACGGGTTAAAAACCTATTCGATCTACTAAGCATCTATGACGATCCGGCATCGTGAAATCGATCAAAAAGTTAAAGGGGATCTGACGACTCAGCAATTCCCAAACTTCCGCTCTAGCTATTAAATGTCATTGTCATTGTCACCCTGGCTATTTTCTCGCTACACAAAATTTTTTTTAAATATTATATATGTAGTCGTAATTTGTCTAACGCGGGTCATCATTGCGTCATAACGTCCTTAATTAGTGATAAATTAATCCAACTTATGTAGGCGACGCCCTTATAATTTTACTATAAAAAATGTATAGAATTAAATAGACGAGATCAGCAACGTAGTAAAAAAGGTCTTTAGGGTCTAACTGAGGGGTCAGGTTACCTGTGGTCGAATAAAAGACTCGGATGAGCCCAAAAATGTCACCTAGAGCCTCTCAGAAGGTCCGAATTCCGTAATTAGGAGTCGCATTTAATAATGGAGCTTGATTAAACCGGTCGATAAGATCCGGGGTGTGAGATATGGAAAAGCAAGCGAGGAATAATATTTCCCTAGACTTTTCCCGCCATCTTTCTCTTGCTTATCAGTCCACGGCGTCATCATTTCGTTTCTCTTCTCTTCTAACCTCCATCGCTGTAAATCCCTCACATTCCACTACATACAGTGGTTCTCAGCCAGGGGAGGAGACTGTGTTATTAAAGGAAAACCCGAATATTTGATTAACTGACAGCATATCGTACGTTGGCTTAGGAGAATCAAATGAACCCGGATTATAAGCAGGCGAGCTTTTTTTTTTTAAATATTAAAATGTTTTTAAGCATGTGGTAGGACCAGTGGCGGATCCAGGGGGGGAGGGGGGTGGGGGGCGATCGCCCCCTCCTTGGATAACTCCATTGCACTCCACTGGGCGCTTTCTTAAATTCATTCCGCGTAAAAATCCTCAATTATACGCCGCAGATTAGGTCTGTATAGCAAGGGAAAGGATTCTGACATGGGTAAAGATTTTCAAAGTATAGGGCAGTTGGCAGGGGCGGATTCGATAGGTGGAGGGGCGATCGCCCCCCCCCCCCCCCCCTTGAGAAGTTTCTGGATCCGCCCCTGGGTATGCCCCAATTTATCTTTACAATGACATGAATGAAATGGAACTAAGACCGGGATGACAAAGCAAAAAAATCTGATGTGGCCAACATATGACTTTCTCCATATTTGGGGTATAAATATTTAAATTATTATGAATAGCATTATAAGACTAAATTATTATTTCGTATCGTAAAAGAATACAGTCGTCCTTATTGCCATAAATTATATTTTGAATACGTTCACAGAATTCACCGCTACGTGGTGTTGGCGCTGTATACTGGAAATTTACGAATAAGCAAAATATCTCCGAAATGGATGGTTCTACGAAAATTTGTTTCAAACAAAACTTCAAAACTTGGAAGAAATATTATTCTCTACAACTCTGGTCCTCACGAAGATTACCAATAACGACGTTTTTAAGGAGATATTTGACGGAAACCGAAAACATCGATTATTTATAAATAATTCCTAAACAATAACTGCTGTGGAAATTTGTTTCAAATGTAAGTTGTAGGAAATTACATTCTCTATAACCTTTGTATAGAATTGTATATACAGTAATGATGTTTTAACGGAGAAATATCGCAAAAACCGAATCGGGTTTCGAATAAACCTCGACTTCCGGTTAACCGGTATTGTCCAAAAACTAATCAGTTCTTTGTGCTCATGCTAAAGTGTTATATATGAAGTTTGGTAACGATATGGCAAGTACCTGTTGAATTAGAGCGCCCACAATCACATACATCCACACAGACACAAAGACATCATTCCGAAAAGTCTAAACGTGTTCTAGGGACCTCAAAACGTGTATTTCCGTTGAAATCTCGAAGTCGATTTTTTTCGAGATCACAATACTTTCCCCATACTATTATGTATGGAGAAAGTAAAAACATTAAAGAACTAATGCTCTACAATATTCTCTCCTTCTCTATCTCTCAATGTATTTCCCTCTTCTATCATTCCCTATATCACTCTATCACTCCATTTCAACCTCCTCCATATCTAATCTCGTTCTCTTTTTCTTATCCACTTCCCTCATTATCACCCTATTCCTCTCGCTTCCACTTCCGCCCCTTCCCTATCTTCGTTTACGGAGAACGTAGGGAGAGAGAGACGCCCTGAAGATATTAAAAAAATAAAATAAACCTTCAGCTGCCGAGACAAAGGATCGTCCATTTGCATTTAAAGAATGGGTGATATCCTTTCGGCCCTCCAACCAAAATGGAAGACATTCTCTCGTAAAGAGTTCTGTACGAAGGGAAATAAGAATTTACGATACGGTAAGATGAGAACCTCGGTAGAAAGCTTAATGCGTCACGGACTGATTCGTTAATCAAAATCGCCAGTTCGAATGATCGCTACGAGAGGATATCCAAAATATATTGGATACATAGTATAAAAGAGATGCCAAATGGAATGACTTCACCATGGCCAGCGACGTTAATAATTCTAGATGGAATTGACGCTATAATAAGCTTTTCCTGTAACCTCGTTTTTAAAAGCACATCTTTAAAACTTAAAATCATGATTGAACTTAGTATGATTAACCTATTTATGCCCAGCATCTTATAAATAATATAGCCAATTAAAGCTTTATTCTATATTATTTACTATTTAGTATGCCTAACGCCTGACGTCTAATACCTGGAGTATCGATAATTTCAATTATAAATGAGTTTTTTATTAAAACATAACTTTGTCCCAGTTGTGTTTACGGTGGCTAAATATATTGAAAGATAAACTATTTCAAGCGATAATCGATTTGGGTATAAATAAATTATAGTAATTAAATCCCTGTCCGTTAATACATAAGGTAATATTATATAAATACAAAGAACGCACCAATGAGAACAGTTCCTCATTAAGAAAACATCAATGCAACAAAATTCACAGAAAAACTTCTGAAAATTAAACATACTGAATTGAAATTAATTGAACGAGTACCCTACGGTTTCCTGAATACGTCAAGACCAGGAGGAAAACATTTTTTCTGAAAAGCGATTTTGAAAATGTGCATAAAAATAATTCGACGGTTGGATACAGTAGAATAATGGGCATTCAATTTTATAATGAAAGATCCATCTACTGTTTTCGTTCAATATTGCGAACAGATGAAATATAGGTGTACAAACGGAGAGAGGGGGAAAGAGGGGCAGCGAAAGAATAGGGAAAGGATTTGTGGGAGAACGTATAGAGGGAGATATGAGACGAGGTAAACAGCAAGGGTTGATGGTTCGAGTAAAGGAAGGAAGGAGATTGAGAAAGGGATGGAAGTAATAAGTAGAGAGAGAGGAAGAGGTAGGATAATATGTTATTTCTGATGTCAACCCGAAAAGGCACCCACAAAATATAAGGATTACAAAATATGAGGATCTTGAATCGTTCTCTATGGTACACTGCCCTATCGCTACACATAAATATCTTCGCAAGACCACTACAGAAGCACACAGCTGAAGAATGCAGGTAAAAGTAACGTTTTCGTAACATATCGGGCCATTGATTAAAAATACTGAAGATAGTACTTGGTCCATTCAGAACCAAATAGTCACCGTAAATTCCACGAAGTGGAGTCAATTTATTAATGAAACAAAAATTGTTACATCGGTATTAACCATCTGTATTTACTTTTTTACAAAGAATATTGCCATAATGTTGATTTTTATGTACTGTTTCATTCTATAGAGCTTGTTTAAGCATTATATATAGAATGTTCCCAAAGAAACGCCACAGCTTTATCTTCAATTTAAATTGAGTTTGGTGACAATGTATTTAGCTAATCAAATCAAAATTATGCGTGTATACATAGCAGTTCTTTGTTTTATCAGTCACAACATGTTGGAACTGTCACCTTTAACATATTATGATTACCCTGACCTTTTTCCCTCCTAAATAAATTCTTCTTGCTACTTCATGAACATTATGATAAAGGTTTATAGTGAAAATTCACCCTTTTCACGTTTTCCCTGATGACTTAAGTTCTATACCGTTAATAAGCAATAACAGAAGAACAATCTGTGTTGAAAATTTTTTAATGGTATACATTAAAAATAAATTTTAACACAGACTGTTGCGTTACTTTTGGAATGCCCTGTGTACGACATGATACATTCTCTTATAATAATACTACAAAACAAGAAATAAAATCAAGTTTTCGGAGATATACTTAGAAAATATCTGATGTGGCCAACACATGACTTTCTCCATATTTGGGGTATAGATATTTAAATTATTATGAATAATATTACGAGGCAAAATTATTATTTCGTATCGTAAAAGAAGACACGTCCTTGTTGCCGTAAATTACGTATATTTTGAATGTTTACAGAATTCACCGCTACATGGTGTTGGCGCTGTATACTGGTATTAAGATAAAGCGAAATATATCCGAAATGGATGGTTCTACGAAAATTAGTTTCAAACAAAACGTGAAGGAAAACGCAACCCGAATCAGACTCGGACTAATCAGTAAAGTGGTTTAGGATGAGAATACCTTTCAGGCAAAAAACGAGTAGTACCTTGATTAAATTAGACAAACAAAATGGAAAAAGCAACCAACCTCGTTTCATCCGCAAGAAAAAATTCCATCACTTCCTAAAGGACGCGTCGTCATGACAACGGGTTCCCATAAACGCATTTTTTTCTCACGACCTGAATCGTTTTAAAAGACGCGTGGCCTTAAAAAAAATGGGCTCCACCTCATCTCCAGCCTCGAAGAATTCCTCGGACGTTTCTTCGAGATGTTCCAATCACCTCTTGCATCACCTCTTTCCATAGCTCCCTTCCTCTCTTCTTCCCTTCTCCCCACCCCTCTCCCCCAAGCCCGTCCGTCATCCATCCCTCCCGGGACGATATTGGAAGTATTCCAATAATCTCGAGAGTAAATATCGAATCTATCGCGGGGAAGCTTCAAAGTAAACCTTGGAGCGTGGTGAGGGGAACACGGGTTTATTTTTCTCCTTTTGGTTCAGTGGGATTTTTTTTATATATATCTTCGTCTGACCCGCTCCACTCCGGAATCAATAGGAGGGGGTCTCGCTTTTCTTCTTACGCTGTCTTGGTGGTGTATTTTTTTCTCTCTCACGAGTTTCCGAAATCGACCCGAAATCTAAACATTTCCGTCACTTGTCACTCCCATTTTCCCATAAACAACTGCCGCCCGCGGCGCGTGTGGTGTCTTCGCCGGCTATTTTTAAACTCGCATCGCTTTAAGAGGTTTGTGCGAAAAGACTGACACTTGCAGAATAAACGGAGCCGCGCGGCGGCCATTCCGCGAAATGAGTCGGAAAGGAATCGTAGAAAGCGTTTTTAAACGGATTCATCTCGAGGCTAAAAGAAAACATCCGCGTCGTGAAACGGGAGAGTTAGCCTCCTACGTTAGTTGGGTGGTAGAATATCCTGACTTAAAACCATTTCCGGGTTCGTCTCACGATGAAATGCGTAGCGGAGTTCGCTACTTCCCTAACTTCTTTATCCAAGGGCGTTATTCGAATAAGGGCGAGTGGCTTAAAACATTGATGGTCCATTCGTTGGGGGGCTACACGCGGTCCAAGATACGGTTGAAAACTAATTTTTAGGCGCGTTTCGCTTCCAGAGTGAGCGCCTACTATTGTCGGTCTGTCCGTCCGCCCGCATGTTCGTTTTCGGCTTCTACAGAACGGATTTTCATGAAATTTCATATTAAGGACTTACAATCAAATATAATAAGAAAATCGCACAAATGAATCACGTGCGCCAATCGGGGGTACCACTTCACTGGTGACAAAAAATTAACTTTCCGTCTTATCTCGTAAAGTATTAGTCATATCAAAATATCTTTCAAATAAAAACTGTACGACTAGTAAAGAAGAATATTTCCTTTCCTATATATTTTTATCGTAGAAGTAGCCGTTAACAATAAAATCAAACGAGAAAATCTTAATTCGAGTTGAACTTAAAAATGTCTTGCATGGTTACTTCTTCATTGTTGCTAAGATAATCTCTCAAACAAACGTTTAATTTCCTTACGTGTGCATGTAATATTATAATAGGAAGAAAATGGATTATTTATGATGAAGAAAAGAACTTTAAAACGCAATTTCCCTTACGTGCAGGTATATAATTTCTTTCTAATACTCCATTGCACGAAACGCGCCCATTTTCCTGATACGTTGTACACTTTCCTAACTTGTTTAAAATTAAAAAGGGTTAAGTTTGATATTAATTGTTAAATGATTCGTTTTAGGTAAATCTGTTTATCTATTTTGGGAATAGAAAATAAAAGATGAAATTGTCTTATTTTTTCTAATTTTATTTTCAACTACATTGTGTCCTTTTAATTGTTATACTCATGGTGGGCTGCATGTGGCCTTCAGGCCGTAGTTTGGGCACCACTGTACTGGCTTAAAAGATGGAGCATTTTTTTTCGCTTCAAAAATCTGAGGAATGTTTAAAAAAATTCGGCTTATCTTCCTGAATTGAGTTGCAAGTAAAGAAATGGAATGAGGATTACATTGATGACTTTGTAAATGAAATGGCAATACGTTATAGTACGTAGTTCGGCCATGAAGCAAAATTCTTGAAAAGCAACGCAAACCCATTTGGATTCTGAGAAGAACTTGGAATATCCAAGCTCTTTTGCAGCTCTAGGGGAAACGAGTATCACGTAATAAAAGCCGTTAGTAAAAATTCACCTCGATATCAGGTCTCAGTAAGTAGGAATTTCGACGGATAGTACATTAACCAAATTAAATTCATCCATTCCGCGAGGGCATTCTAAAGTTCGCGTGACTTTACGTTGAAATTCGGATGCCCGTCCAAAATGCTGCGCTGAAAGAGGTCAATAACAATCCATGAAAAATTCTTCATTTAGTCGGGCAGTAGGTATTTTCTTTAGTTTCCTATTTGATCAACCTGTTTCGTTCGAGATAGCCATTTGAAGAATAAAATCCCATATTGGACGCTAATAAATAGGTCGAAAAATTTTATTCGCTTCAAAGCTTATATGAATACAACCAAAGTCGAAGATGAAGTTAAAAATTGCAACAATCTCCAAAAAAATACCTATAAAATATGTCCGAGTCGCGTATTCTTGCCCTTCTTTATGAAAGAGGTGACTTAATGACATTCATATTATTATATAACTAGGAAGCAAGCCCCCTGATCGCTGACGCTCGCCATCCCCCCCCCCCCTCCCCCTGCTCGCTGTTTCTTCGTTCCTACCATGTACCCATTGGATTTAGTTTCGTTTAACGGGAACGTGTTTTGAATATGAGTTTAATGAATATATTTTATAGGGGATGTATGTTTGGTGTTTAATAACAAATTAAGAAAATTAGTTGAATAACTCGATAAAAAAACTTGGAGGGCTGAAATTCCCGGAGATTAAAAATGGCTGAGGTATAGAGTGTTAAAGAGAGAGAGAGACAACCAGAAATAGGATTTTAGTAATATAGATAAAAAATATAAATAACATGAATACTGCGTTCCATTTATTTGCATTAAATTAACATCTTCGCGAGAAAATTCTATTCTTATGTTCGATATTTAAGCCTTTATTAAAGTGCATATGCACGGAAATTACCGAGGACAACAATACCAGTAACCATGGAATCTTATTATTGAAATGTTAAAAAATTTACCAAAACTCGAGTATAAATTCAAAATATGAGCGAATTCGAATGAGAATTCGACAGTAAGAATAAGAATCGTAATTCATTTTGGCGTGTTTTAGCGCAAACTTCGTTGCGATAACTTAATTTTAAGATATTTAAAGAGTAAAAGAATGAAAGCCTTCATACCAAAAAGGTGATTTTTACGTGTTATCACATTCATCACATTCATCCTCTGGGGTCGAACCTGTGACCTTTTTCGAAATTTTTTTAGTCTTAACGTAAAGATTCATCAACATTGAAATCCTGAGAAATTTCAGGCTTCTTAAGTTTATTTCTAATCGAGTTATTCGCAAAATTAGTGTTACACATGACCATGATCATGTTGACCATTAGGTTTTTATAATATGGAGAGATTTGATAATCCAAAAATTAAAATCGTAGATAGTATGTCAAATACGTAAAATTTAGCACATTTCAGTTTTTTATTAAATTGAACGTAAACTATACCATCAAGATTTGTATGTTAGTATTTTCTTATAATGCTAATTTTAATTAAATAGCGTCGGTGAAATTTTTACAAGGAGAGACGAACCGTTTCAAAATCGTGCGAGGTAGACCAATCTTAACCCAAGCGAGATATTTTATTCCTTACAATAAAATGTGAGTGAAGTTAATTCATGTATCACTGGAATTAATTGTCATTATCGGCGCTTACGTATTTAATTCAAAGCCTAGACAAATACTAAAAGATTTTGTTTAAAGGAAATAATATCATATCATGAGAAGAAGAAGAATTTTAACAAAGATTAATTACCTACAGGCGAAAATTTATTCGTGAAAGAAATAACGCTATGTACCCACGAACAAATGAGATTTACCGGGGGTTTTCATATACCTGTGCCAAATCCTGTTTTATTTAAATACATGAATAAAAATACCTATCCATCATAGATTAAAGCAGTAGAAATCTCAGAAAAGCGTACGTGTAAAAGTATGGTGATTCATGATAAACACTTTTGCGTATTATTTTTCTCTATCTTATACGTATGATTTAAGCTTTTATAATATTTTTAAATTATCAATAACTTTATATTTTAGACAATACAATCGTATGATTATGAAAGAGATTATTAACTCGCAACGTGGAAAAGTTTTATCTAAATGGAAGATTAAAGAGAATATTAAGAGACATTCCGAAAATTATAGAAACATAATTCTCAAATTAAATTAAGAGTGAATTCCAATTGTACGTATTTACCCGTCGGAAAAAGAGAAATGGTTAGTATCGCATTTTAGGAGATTTATTACTTTCTGCGGCTCGACGAATGAGTTCCGGCAGAGATTCTTTTCGATCCTTGGATTCGTTATTTTTCTTTATTCCTTGTTTTTAAGTCGATATAAACGAGAAAACAAAACCATACTGCAGAAGACTATTCTTCTTATCGGTTTTTACTTCACCAGTTTAACGCAACGTATTTTCAGAGATATCTTGAAATGAAACATTGAATACACGAAATGTTCTTTAATATGTTACACAAGTTTGGGTAAAATATCGATACCGCTTCACGTCACTATTACATTGAGCCCTTCTGTCGATCATTATCGCATACGTTCGTCCAAAAAGCTGAAATTAACGTTCAATTTGATTTAATCATTTTTCCACAAATATTCTAAGGTAATATTTTCTATCATTTTTTAAAGTTACTTTTTAGACTAACATATCTACAACTATGTTCGTAGGTATCCTTTAACGAAATAGGTGTTTTATATAATTTAAGGACGACTAAAAGGCATAATTAAATGGTTAATTGTTTTTTCATAGCCAATTTACTTCTATCTCGTGTTTTAAAAAGTATTTAGAAAGTAACCAGCATCGCTTTCGTCACCTTTCACGGTAAATTTAAATCGTCTGCACATGTGTGGTCCCTTAAAATTGAATGAGTTTTAATAAATCATGATTAACTTCTCCGTACCCGAATTATATGGATGGATTCTATGCATTGTCAAGAAATTTTAAATGCCTTGAAAATATCTGTCACTAGAACGTAAGAAAATTTTCAAGAAATCATATTAAAACAAATAACTGGATTTATGTCTTTCAGAGAGATAAAAGCCTATCTTTAAATTGTACAAACCCTACTAATCCTTATCATTCATTTAATTCGGCGCTGATTGTAAATTCAAAATATATCATTTGAAATGTTTTAATTGTCCAATAATAGCGGGAAAAGTATGAAATATCCTGATAACTCTGGTACCGGTGAACTAATAATTTTCATCGACCAATACACTGCAAAAGGACGAATATGGGACATGGAAACAAACAACCAAACAGCCGGTCAAATATAGCTACACGTAGAAAAACAGATTGGCACACAGAGAAACAGAATTTGCGACGCCGACAATGCACCTGATTACACGAGGGACCCCCGAATACAGGTTGCCTCTTTTATGAACGCCCTTTTCCACTTCTACCGACGACATCCGCAACTACGGCGCAAAAGTAAGCCGACTTATTCGCCCTACTTTGTTTCGCCTCGTCCTTCTCTTTCCTTCCGCGTCCTCCGTATTCGAGATGAAAACGACGAACGAAAATAAAAAAAAGAGCAGAACTTTAATCACCGTTTCCAGAAGAATCCTTGCCGCACCGTACTCTCCCCCCTCTTATTATTTTTTCTTCCAAATCTCTATCCAGAGTGCCGGCGGAGGATTTTTCTAATGCGCTTCCGCTGCTTGAAAGTAGAGGGAGAGGGGTGGGGGGGGGGGGGAGAGAGAGAGAGAGAGAGGGAGAGAGAGAGAGAGTGAGACAGAGAGGGAGAGAAAAATAACGGGGAGAAGCCGAGATACGCGAAGTAGAGCTCAGATTCAGTCTCACCCAATTACTCTCTTTTTTCCCTAATCGATAAAATTCTTCGAATTTGAGGGTTTTTTTTCCCTCTTTTGCTGCTTTACAAGCTTTAAATCTTTTTTAAGGTTAATCTCGGAATGTAAACACACTAAAACTCGCTAATAAACCTTAACCGCATTTGCGATACGTAGCGCTACTAACAGGATATCTTCTGCATAATAGCGCGTTGATGTTTTTTTTATAGTCTTAAGACCAATTTTTTTAATAAGATAGAAATGTATTTGCATTCTACCTCAATCTTGCATATAAATTATAACTGAAGGAAAACATAAGACCGACACTGTGACAGCAGAGGGAGTTCTACCAACGCCGCCATTACACAACGAAATAGATAAAGTAGCTGACACACTATAATACATAAATATCTGAATATATGACTTTTCTAAGCAAAAAGGCAAAAACCAATTGTGTGTGACAATCCCACAAAAGTAAGTATAGCTCTTCACATGGTCATCCTATAGAGGTTTTTAATTAATTATACGAAATTGAACGAAAATAACCTATTGTGATAAATGTTTTAACATCGGCTCTTCACTTTATGAAGGCCTAATTCATTTCCACGTATATTTCCTGATCAAAGTAACTCGTGTATCCATGCAACGGTCATGTTAATTATACGAGTATTGCAGTTAAAAGATAGCCGTATTTGGAGGTGATTCGTCGATCGTTTGAGTCTAAAGAGCTATCTGACTGTGGAATTATTTTCAAAATCGACAAACATCGAAACGGCCATCTTGAATCCTTAATGCCCATTTGATTTACCTAATTGTTTTACGGCTACATTACGTGATCATGTATTCTATTCGAGCCCAATGACGACCTCGATGAGTCATGCTTCCTTTTATTCAGTTATCACTCTAACTATAGATTATTTCATAAATTATATCATAAAAACTTAAAGATTATATGCAGAAATAAAAAATAGAATAATCAGACACATGAGTTGGTTCCATTCGGATTCACAGTTGTGTTTGCTGTACTTGATTACCTAAACGTATCAATGCCGCATTATCCTTAAGAGAAGATTATCGCCCGATATGAACGACTTTCGATCAAAAACACATCCACCATCATATGAATCCGTCTTTTGTCATCCATGTACGAGAAAGCTGAATTCTATCCCCAAAAATATAATAAGCGACTTTTAATCGAATCCACTGAGATGAGTCTTTATAAATCTAAAACCGCTTCCTAGAGAGATAACTGTTTCCCGGCCTTCAGATTTTCCAACGTCCCTCCGATTCTAGCACTATAGTGCGAGTAACGTTCGATTAAAGTTTTTGCTTGGCTGGCTCTGATGATGTTTTTTAATAGGTCATTGAATTAAATAATTAAAGTAGGTCGAAATTAAAATTGTAAAGTGCCTAGAATGAATATCAGCAGATTTTTATCGCGTGGACGCAATATGAAATTGGTTCATTACGCACCTTTAGTTTTATTTTCCGTAAACGATGCTGGGTTAATATCAATTTCTAAGAAGGAAATAATGCAGACGATTCAAGAGAGAATCATCGAATTCTCCTTATACCTGAAATTAAATTAACGAACTCTCCAACGAACATTAAGATTTATGGAAACCAACTTATCGCTGTGAAGCGCACATAATCGGTGATCACGCACAGATATTTAGCATATATTTCTTTTCCCGCATGATACAGAATCTAAAATTTTATAAGATGAATGCGAGCACTTTAAATTTTGTTGCATTTGTCTTTCGGACACTAATTAATGCTATTTTGCAAGGAAGATATTGACGAAATATTTTAATCTATATAGTAATGAAACACTTCTTAAAAACTAATACTTTAAGAACGATCTAGAATTTGCGAACTTGCACTTCTTTTCTCCATTTTAAGAAATGTAATATTTTCGAGTTATCAACAAGAGGAATCTTTAGCATTCTTCCCCAGAAATTTCCAAATATTACTAAAAGTGCATGATAGCTTTGGTTCGTGAATTAGCAGTAAAGTATGTTAGACTTTATTAATTCAGCATGAGGGTATGAAATTCAACGTGATTCTCCCTATTTCTTAATATTTAAGATTTTTTTCAAGTTCTGTACAACGACTTAATTAAAAATTTTTATCGGAAAACCTGGATAACGCGAGACCTCGGAATCATATCGCGTTTGCGTTATGAAGAACAAAATTAATTTCTCTTGTTTAAATTGAAAAAATTCCATCAGATTTTCAAGACGAAATCAGATTTAGAGATTTAAAAATAGATAAGCATTTAGCGAAAATACATGAGATATTTCAAATGTGAAATAATAACTTGGAATGCTACACATAATTTATCGTTGATAAGTAAGCTCTGGTGAGAAAAAACGTAATATAGTGTTTAAAATATCTCGACCTAATAATTTGAAGGAAAATGAGTCCTTGTCAGAAGTCATCGATTCGCCATTCACAGAAAGATATTGGAGACGAAAGATTTTTCGCATTTCTCGCGTTCATTCACGTGAGAAACGAGAATCACAAGACTTTCCAACCATTACCATCTCTCCCTCGGGATATACGTATAGCGGAAAAGCGTTTCCAATGGGTATTCTTTAACGTCGGAGCTATGAACAGTTAATTGATCGTAGCAAGAAAAGAAATTTTTCAAATTCATTTCTTTCGGTTTTCGCTTCGTTGTCAGTTATATGTTTATATCGAGAGACAGAATGCATATTATGTCGGAGAGAGAGAAAGAGAGAGATAAAAATCAACCATTCATTTCATTAATACCGTCATTTAATTTTTTCCTCCTCCTCCCCATACCATCCACGCAATCCAAAGCGCTTCATTTTCAGGAGAAAGAGAATTGACGAGAGGACCCATTCCAATTGAGCCAGAGGAAAAGGAGGTACGGCGAATCTAAGAGCGACTAATGAGCTTCCGTTTGTTGCCGTGCTCGCTTCCGTTCCAATCTCTTTCTCACCTCTTCCTCTCCACCACTCGCTCCACGCTCCCTTATCTCTCACTCTCCCTCCTATCCCTTCCTCTCTCCCTGCGATTCCGTTCCCTCCTATCCCCCTCTGCCATTTTCTCCATCCCATCTCGCGCCCTTTGTCTTTCTCATCATGTCTCCACCCTTTATCTCCTCCCGCATTCGCTGTCTATCTCTTTCCCCCCTATACTCTCGTATTTTCAATTATCCTCAACCTCGATATAAGTTCCTTCGCACACCTATTCCTCCCTCCCTCCCCTCTCTCTCCCCCCTCTCCCTCTCTCCCCCCCTCTCCCTCTCTCCCCCCTCTCTCTCTACTTGCTTTTACCTCTGCGTATGTATCTACTCCTCTATTCCTCACTCCGTCTTCTCCTCCCTTTCTTTCCCTAGCTCTTTCTCTCTCTTTCCTTTTTTACTTTCTCCATACATAGTATGGGGAAAGTATTGTGATCACGAAAAAAATCGACTTCGAGATTTCAACGGAAATACACGTTTTGAGGTCCCTAGAACACGTTTAGACTATTTTCGGAATGATGTCTTTGTGTGTGTCTGTGTGGATGTATGTGATTGTGGGCGTTCTAACTCAAAAATTACTTGTCATATTAATACCAAATTTCATATATAACACTTTAGCATGAGCACAAAGAACTGATTAGTTTTTGGACAATATCAGTTAACCGGTAGTCGAGGTTTATTCGAACCCGATTCAGTTTTTGCGATATTTCTCCGATAATACGTCACTATTGTATACATTGACCATTACAAAAAATGTAGAAAATATAATTTCCTACATCTTTTATCTCAAATAATTTTCCATAGCAGTTATTGTTTAGGAATTATTTATAAATAATGGGTGTTGTCGGTTTTCATCGAATATGATCGTTAAAACGCTGTTATTTACAATCATTATAAGGACCAAAGTTGTAGAGAATAATATTTCTTCCAAGTTTTGTTTGGAACAAATTTTCGTAGAACCATCCATTTCGGAGACATTCAAGTTTTTCGTAATTTCCAGTATTCAGCGCCACCACCATGTAGCGGTGAATTCTGTAAACATATTCAAAATATAATTTACGGCAATAAGGACGACTGTATTCTTTTACGATACGAAATAATAATTTTGCCTCATAATGCTATTCATAATAATTTAAATATCTATACCCCAAATATGGAGGAAGTCATGTGTTGGCCACATCAGATCATTTCTACTCTCCTCTCCATTTTTGTCTCTCCCTTTCACCCGCCCTCTCCATTCCTTTCTCTCATTCTCTCTCATTTTCGCCCTCTCTTTCCCTACGTTTCATTCTCTACCTCCCCCTCTTTCCCTATTTCTCTCTCCCTCCATCTCTCCTCTCCTCGCTTCTACATTCCTCTCTCTCTCCCCCCCTCCATCTCTCTTTCACGCTGCATTTCTCTCCTTTTCCTCCATCCCATCTCTCCCCCTTTCCTATCCTCTCTCACTCCTTGTCCGTCAATATCACTCTCTTCCCTCTTTCTCGGTATTTCTCTCCCCTTTCCCCCCTCGTTCACTCTGTTAATTCCCTTCATTTTTTCCATATCCTCCTCTTCGTGCATCCTTCTCTATAATCTCTCCGTCTTCCATTTCTCAACCTTATTTTCCCACTTTCTTTTCCTTTTATGAAAATTTCTCTTTCCTCATCCCCTCTCCTTTCAATTTCCTCCTTTAAAATCTCTTTCCCACCCTCTCAAAGGTGGTTTCCTTTCATTTTTTCCCCTTTCCTTCTCCCACTAATCTCGCCCGAATGAAGACATCAGTCTCTCCATTCACCCTGATCCGTACCTCAATCTTCTCATCTCTGCGCCGTCCCACATTATTATTAACTTCGTTCTTTTCTCTCTATTTTCTCTCATTATTCCATTTCCTTGCCACGTCCTTTAATATCCTAGTTCTCATCCGTCTATCACCTTGCTTTCCTTTTGCGTCCTTAAGCTACCGATATCGTCCCTCTTACTCCTCTTCTTTCCTTCTTTCTGAGGTTTCCCCTGCCCGTGAAAACGCAACCTTTCCGTTAACGCTTTCGATTCGATGATGTGTACATAGTCATGACCTTACCGCGGTAATCAAATAATTGCAAGCACTTCGAAACTAGTATACGCAGAAAAATATAAATTTGATTTTAGTTGAAGGTCAGATGAAATTTTTCTCGTGACATACCTTTTGCTTTCTGTCGCTTTTCCAATTGTCTAAAACCATAACCGAATCATCCCATTTGTGCCTTATTTTTTTATTTTGAATTCTGACAAAATAAGGACTTGCCCAATGTACCCCCAACAGACATGGAAGGGTTATGAAAATCCGCATGCACGGGGATATATACCGGCAGTAGATTCTAAAATATTCTATAACTAGTGATGACAGCGATGGCAAAAATGCACATACGGTTTTTCATAAATTTTTATGGATATCGAAACTACCTGCGACAAGTAATTATTTTTTCAGTTAGATTTTTAAGCGCTTATTTTGTTAATTTGAATTTTATGTATATTCTTATATTTTTCAATATCATTCGAATCATAAGGTTATCTGAATAAATCTCTATTGAACCTAGAAATATGATCAACATTTTCGAAAATTAATCTTTTTCAGTATCTCGATCTTCCACCCGCAATAAAATGCAAGAAATAAATGCGGATCTGAATGTCGTTCTTTGCTAGCGCTAATAATATTCTATCTTATAAAAATATTTTCATCGCTATCACTTCAAAGACCGCTTTAATTTCCATTAAACTCGGTCGTTCTTACCCTGCCAGTAGGTGTGTCCTGAAAAAGCCAAAAAAAAAAAATAAGCAAATCCGAATACTTTAAAAGTTTATTCACGTCTATTAAATTCGCCGGCGCGACTCAGATTTGAAATATTAATTCCATCAAACGTTCCGAAACTCAGAAGCCCCTGAAGTATATTAGGAGTTCGAACAGAAGTTTAACGACGTTGATCCGACTTAGCTTTCGTTATAAAACTCCCGAAATTAATCTCGTTCCCCTCTTTCTCTCTCGCTTGATCATTTAAACTACCTTCCCAAGAACCCAATCTCCCACGCGCACTTTCCTTCGTCCACACTTCCGAAAACTCTTCTTTATTTCCCAGCCTCTATTCTCCTGCGTGTCCCTTTCGTTATTCTTCCTCCCCATCTTTGCCTCTCCTCCGTCTCCCTTTCGCCCAATCATCTGCGCCGTTACTTTTCCTCCCCCTCTTTATTTATCTTTCTTTAGCACTAAACTATATATTAACCCTAACTATATATTTCATTCTCTCTCATAAACCTATCCTTACCTCCCCTCCCCTCCACTCCTCCGACCATTTCGCTTCGATTTAACGGGAAATAAAACTTTTTTCGCTTATTTCCTCCCTGTTTGCTTCTCTTCTTTCCACCCTCCCTTTCTTCTTTCATATCTCCCTCTCTCTAACGCTTCCCTGTATTTTCTTTTACTCATATCTCGTCTCCTTTTCCCTTCTTTGCTGTCTCTTCCTTTCTCCCATCCTCACTCTCCTTCTCCCTGCATCTCTATCGCGCCATTCCCAATCTCTTCCTTTTCTTACATTCTTCGCCCTTCTATTCTCCCTCCCTATCTCAGTTACTCCTCTCTTTCGCTTTTCCCTACATCCTTCTCTGGCATTTTTTTACTTTCTTCATACGTAGTAATGGGAAAGTATTGTGACCACGAAAAAAATCGACTTCGAGATTTCAACGGAAATACACGTTTTGAGGTCCCTAGAACACGTTTAGACTATTTTCGGAATGATTTCTGCGTGTATGGATGCATGTGATTGTGGGCGCTCTAACTCAAAAAGTACTTGCCATCTCGTTACCAAACTTCATATATAACACTTCAGCATGAGCGCAATGAACTGATTAGTTTTTGGAAAATATCGGTTTACCGGAAGTCAAGGGTTATTCAAAACCCGATTTGGTTTTTGCGATATTTCTTCGTTAAAACATCATTATTATATATACAATTCTATACAAAGGTTATAGGGAATTTAATTTTCTACAACTTTCATTTGATACAATTTTCCATAGCAGTTTTTATTTAGGAATTACTTATAAATAATCGGTTTTTTCGGTTTCGGTCAAATATCTCCTTAAAAACGTCGTTATTGGTAATCTTCGTGAGGATCAAAGTTGTAGAGAATAATATTTCTTCCAAGTTTTGTTTGAAACAAATTTTCGTAGAACCATCCATTTCGGAGATATTTTGCTTTTTCTTAAATTTCCAGTATACAGCGCCGCCACCACGTAGCGGTGAATTCTGTAAACATATTCAAAATATACGTAATTTACGGCCGTAAGGACGACTGTATTCTTTTACGATACGAAATGATAATTTTGCCTCATAATGCTATTCATAATAATTTAAATATCTATAACCCCAATATGGAGAAAGTCATGTGTTGGCCACGTCAGATTTTTTCTATATCTATCCTCTTTACCGGCCTCTCTCTCCATCTCTCTTCCCTTCTACCCCTGCTTTCCATCCTTTTCTTCCACCCTCCCTCTCTCTCTCTCCATCCCTCCTGAATCTATTGGGCGATTAATGGGAGGGTCTGCGAGAGAGTTGGCAATAGATTAAAAGTCAGGGAAGACGGGAGGGGAAAAAAGGGTGCGGGAGACTTGGGGTGATGGGTTAGAGGGAGAAGACGGGAAGGCATTGATGAGGGAAGGGACGGGTTTTACGGGAGAGGATGACGAAGGGAACGAAAGAAAACGGGAAAGGAGTAAACGAAGATTTTGTAGAAGCGTGAGGGAGAGATGGAGAGGATGGGGCGTAAGGAAAGAAGGGAAAAAAATCTGATGTGGCCAACACATGACTTTCTCCATACAGAGCAATGAATATGATTGCTCTTGATATCACCGTTCTCAAAAATATTTATCAGCGATTACGCTAGAGAAAATTTTTAAAACATTTTCAATGGTCTTCATTAAAAAAAACGTGGAAAGAACAAATAGACACCAACCGAAAAATATCCTCAGCTCAATGTAACACAAGGTAATTTTAAAGTAGCGACTGATGCTTTGAATTCAGTTGCTATGTATACAAAAAAAATACAAAATTGCATGTTATAGTGAAGAGTAAACATTGACGACGCGAAACATTTATAATAGACAAATTATTTCGAAGATATATATATATATTTCAAAGTTAACTGTTAAGCTAAAATTATTATTTTTGTGAAATAAGAATACAGTCATCCTCTTTAAGCACCATTATTGGGTAGATGATACTTAACAATTTCTCCGATATGTGGTGTGGCTGTGAACTAGAATTTTACGAAAAAGTTAAATATATCCGAAATGGATGATTCTACGAAAATTTGTTTCAAACAAAACTTGGAGGAAATATTATTCTCTACAACTTTGGTCCTCACGAAGATGACCAACTACGACGTTTTTAAGGAGATATTTGACGGAAACCGAAAAAACCTATTATTTATAAATAATTCCTAAACAATAACTGATATGGAAAATTGTTTCAAATGAAAGTTGTAGGAAATTACATTCTCTATAAGCTTTGTACCGAATTGTATATACAATAATGGTGTTTTAACGGAGATATTTCGCCAAAACCGAATCGGGTTTCGAATAAACCTCGACTTCCGGTTAACCGGTATTGTCCAAAAACTAATCAGCTCTTCATGCTTATACTAAAGTGCTTTATATGAAATTTGGTAACGATATGTCATCCATGTACTAGAAAGCTGAATTCTATCCCAAAAAATATAATAAGCGACTTTTAATCGAATCCACTGGAGATGAGACTTTACAAATCTAAAACCGCTTCCTAGAGAAATAACTCTACTGTTTCCCGGCCTTCACAATCACATACACACATACATAAAAACAGATACCATTCCGAAAATAGTCTGAAGGTGTTCTAGGGACCTCAAAACGTATTTCCGTTGAAATCTCGAAATCGATTTTTTTCATGAAAACAATACTTTCTCTATACTACGTATATGGAGAAAGTAAAAAGAACAGGGAGGGAAATAATGTTATCGTAATGGCCATAATAATAATTTGAACGAATGGAAGCGAGATTCGCTGGGAGAGGGAGGAAAATAACGAAAGGAGGGAGAGATAGAGAGGGTTTAAGACTTAAGTGTGGTAAGGAAAGAGAGAGAGAATTGAGGAAGAGAGGCTTGGGAGGAGGGAATGGAAAGAAGTCAGAGAAGATGAGATAGGGATGGAGGGAGAGAGAATGGAGCGAGAAGGTGAAGGAGAAAAGAGAGAGAGGGGGAGAAGGAGAAAGATGAGGGAAGAAGAGATGGGAGGAAAGGGTAGAAAAGAGAGGAGAGGAAAGAAAGGGAGGAGAGAGAGAGAAGTGGATAGAGTGGAGGGAGGAATAGAGGGGAGTACGGAGGTAGATAGAGAGTGGAGAGAGAAAGAAGGAAGATGAGGGAGTCCGACAGAGAGAGGAAGTGCGGAAAGGAGTGAGGGAGAGAGAGATGAGGGAGAGAGAGAGAAAGGAATGAAAGATTATGAAAGTGGGGATAAATAGGAAGAGCCGATTTCACTCGCAAAAGGATGACATTTTTTAAAAAATAGAGGGAAAGGGGGACTTTCGGAGACACGGGATAAAAGATGAAAATCGTTCAAATTCGAGAGAAAATTAATTGGGGTTCGCTTCCCTCGAAAAATATTACACGTCGAAGAGGACGACGGGGCAGGGATGAAGTAGACCAGGGGAGAGGAGGAGTAGGGGGAGAGAAGAAAGGTTCTTCATCTACGTAATGTCACTTCTACTCGGTAGAAAATAAGAAACAAAATAAAAAAAAGAGGGAACGCCCGCGGAAAATGGGAAATTTTTCAAATGATGAGTGGAGAGGAAATGAAAGCAGAAGGTTACACGAGGAAAAAACATGGGTCCCGTTTTCGATAATTTTTTTTGTTTAACTTTCGATAAGAAAAACAAATCCGAAGCGAACTATTGCGACGGACTACGCATCGATAAATTTTCTTTTTTTTTTTTACCTCTTCCTCCTTATTTCAGCTTCCTTCGTTCCCTTCTTACACACGGTATCTCAGACGTCTCTAGTTCCTTTATGCCTTGGAGAAATCCTTTTTTTTTTAATCAAAATATTTTATCCGAAATAAAAACGAGTACAACCGACGCGAAAAAATTCCGTTTCGTAAACCGAATTCCAGATTTATTTTCTCGCGTCCCGACATAAACGCGGAGTTTCTCGTCGTTGAACGACAAAGTTATCGCCGTTCCGAAACGGATTCTTTTTTGATAGCTTCCTTTTTAACTCCCTCACATTCGTGTTCCCCGGGCCAATTCGTCACACACATACACTCCACTCCCAATCTTCCTCACATTCGTCCGAGATTCATTATCGAAAGTGCCTCCTTTTTTTTCTGACGACGTGTTTTAAGTACCCTCGGCCGCAATAATACCTAGCAGACCCATAAAATAAAGTACGAAGTCATCGAGGCGAGTTTTGCGACCTATCTTTCGGATCAGGTGGCGTCACGCTCCCCCATTACGGGATTTTCTTTCTTAGCGGGCAGATCGAGCGTCCCGAACCCCATCGCACTAGAGTCGTCACTTGTTTTGTTTTTCTGGAAGCGCGAACACGTTTTTTTTCCAAATTTCCCGGTATCTTCTCTATCGACCGAGCACATGTTAAAATAATTCAGTTTCCCCTATTTTTACCGTCATAAACAAACGTGAAATTTTATACGGGTTCGACGAATGAATTATCCCGTTCATTTTATGATTCGTTTCGAATAAACAATGCAATGAAGTTATGATTCTCATAATTAAAAACCTGTGAATTCTCACATAAGACTAATTTGGAGATCGTAATAGGATCGAAGATCATTATAACTATTCATAATATAGGGCTAGAGAAAAAGGCTGAAGAAATGTTAGGAAAAGATCAGTTCGGTTCAGAAAAGGAGGAAAAACCAGATATAATATCGGTTTAGTGAGAATCATATCGGAAATGGCAATAGAGTACAGCAAAGATTGCTGCATCTGCTTCGTCGATTGGCAGAAGGCGTTTAATAGAGTAAATTGGATAATGCTGATGATAATATTAAAGGATATAAGTGTAGATTGTAAAAACATTAGACTGATCAGAAATCTATACGCAAATCAAGTTGTAAAGATCATGTTGGAGAATGCTGACACCAGTGGAGTAAATATCGGTAGAGGAGTAATACCGAGCTATTGCCTATCGCCGATCCTATTCAATATATATGAAGAAAAGCTAATCAAGAAGCGCTATAAGACACAGGAGATTTCAAAATTGGAAGAAGGATTATAAATACAGTAAAATACGCTCATGATCAAGTTCTTCCAGCAATCGAGGAAAAGTAACTCCAGAAAATGATAAATAGTAACAACAGGTAGAAGATAAGGAATTGAAATAAATACAGAAAAATCCAAGGGAGTGTGAATATCAGGTAGAGGAGAAAACTTTATCAAAAGTATTGGTGGAAAGCCATTGAAACAAGTTTCGTACTATAAATACCTTGGAAGCATCATAACTTGAGAATCAACATGTACCGATGAAATAAGGACTATAATAGCAAAATCAGAAGCCGCTTTCAGAATAAAGAAACTCCTACTAATGGGGAATATAAATAAAGATACCTGCAAGAAGTTGATAAAATGCTATGTATGGAATATAGATTTGTGTGGGGCAGAAATATGTACTGTAAGGAATAATGACATAGAATTCTTGGAAAGCATCGAAATATGAGATAGAAAAGATTGCTGAAGATAAAATGGACAGATAGGATGAAAAATGAGGAAGTACTACGAAGAATGGGAGAGAAGCGAATGATTACACAGATTATAAGAAAGAGGAAGGCGAACTGGATCGGAAATTACCTGAGGAGAGATATAAGAGATTTAAGACGTGTTAGACGGAAACTGGAAGGAAAAAGAGAAAGAGGAAGGAAAAAGATTCGGCTGATAGACGACTTGAAAGGGAAAGAGAACTATCAAGACATGAAGAAGGATGCGGAAAAAAGGAGTATTTGAAGAACCAAGTTTAACCATGAATAATCACGGAGATGTCTACTGAGAGAATTCCTATGATGATGAATACGATCGAGGTAATTCAGTCGTGTCACGGAAGTGTATCATGTATTTGAAATGATTATATCACCTTGCCTAATTTATGCATCGAACCGAACGACCGAATACAATAATCTATATTATATTACCATCTCTATCAATAATTCACGCCTGTATAATTTCTCATGTGAATGTCATGCTTGGGGAAAAAATTCAAATCCAACTGACCATGTTATTCACTTCGACGGATGCAAATCAGTATTGAGTCCCGTTTTAACAACTTAATGTATATAAAATGGATGACCTGAGGCACAATTTTTTGGAATTTACTCATGACGATCACAGAAAAATAACTGTAAATTCCACGAAAAATTTTTAATAAAAACACAACCGACTCCACTACAATCGTTGCATCATTGTAGTGAAACCGGTCTTGTTTTAATAAAACCTTTTTGTAGAAGTAGCAATTATTTTTACTGTGATTATGACAGTAATACACAGTTAATTTGGAGAACATAAAATATTATAGCAAAATGTTCAGTATTTGGTTAATGGTTAATGGTTAATTAATGGTTTTTTTATTATTAGCGGTAAGGATTAAGATCCTTTTACCATTTTGCCATTGTAACGAATTATCAAATGTAATGTCATCCTGTAGGAAATAACATTATCTTAAAAAGTGATATAAAAAATATGACGAAAAATACAACGAGATAAATTATTCCCATCGATGAATTTTGGATATCTTCTTTCGTCAGCTCGAATCAATTCTCAACACTAAACCTCTAAAACACTGAATTCAATGAAAGCATCTTTAGTGCAATGGGATGAAAGACTAAAAATTATAAATATAAATAAAAGCGAGCTGGAAATAACCCCATGAATGGTGCCTTTATTGAAAGCGAAAATGAAACTATTCCATCAAACCTTGCGACTGCCGTCACAAACATATTATCGCATTATTACCAAAGCAACATCACGTTTTGGATGGAGAAAGGCTGGAGCAGGGGGAATTATTTAGGTAATATCCTGTCAAATGATGGAAGAAGTACGAAAGAGATCAGGACAATGATAGTAACTGCGACTTTCACTTGTTACGCTAGTTTTTATCTTTAAAAATCAGTATTTACGGAGTGAAATTAATTAGGGGTGGTTTGGTGTGCCGCGATGTTCTTAAGCATGCATGAAGGTGTGCCGTGGAGCAAAAAAGGTTGAGAAGCACTGGGTTAGAGACTAGTAGTGGTGATGGACGCGAACATTCCTGCGATTTAAAGCGTCGTTCCCCGGCGATTCATCTCATCTTGTTCGCGCAGAGGACTTCTCGGAAATTCGGATGAAATTGCGTCAAAAAGAATGTATACTAGAGAAAAGTTCCTTTTTCTGATGAGTTCTTCGGTGAGGAAAACTCACTCGGGAAATTCCATAGTACATTTAATCAAGAGTATAAGCCTTTGCGGACTTTAACAGACCTTTAAACTAAAAAAATCGCGGTTTAAATATCTCGCGACTTAGATTGGATTTTGTCGTCGAGTCCTACATGGATTACTTGTCGTTTTTTTGCATGCTTAGATAAAAGGGAAGGATATATTCTTTTTAAAGAATGCATTTTAATAAATTAATTCAAGTTTTTTGCAAACTAAAAGTCATCCATCGACTCGTATATTGGCCATTACCTAAAATTTTGACTTTATCACATCTCCAACAAGTTATTTTTCATTAATACGCTTCAATTTCTTGAGAAACAATTTAGTGTTTCCCACTTCCATTTTATTCCGTTTTACGTTTCCTGAATCCAGTTTTATAGAATATTTTCACACAATTTATCTTTGAAGATAATTGAAAATTTTTATTCGGGCGTTATGACAGCGATTTATGTTTGAATTATCTGCAATCAGCAGATAGTTTTACCTCTTCAATCTTAAAGAATAGGCGCTTGAAAAAATAAATACTTATCTTTTGAAGTGCCCATCCTTGTATTTGATCGAGCTCGATAATTCTTTAACTAATCTACAACGTTGATTAAGATATCGAATGCAGTCAATATCCATTATAATGTAATTCTAGAGTAAAAGTAAACCATTATCTTGACAGAAAATTTGTTCCAACAAATATTGCACAGGGTATAAAAAAATACCGATTATTTATTTTAAAAAGCTTTCATAATATATTTTCTACTAGGTTTGTTATTTCCAACCGTTGTCGAGGAAAAATTAACTTTAAATTAATAACGTCTTGATATTCAAAATACGTACTTATGGACAGGGCCACCGAGAGGGTGGGGAAACCGGGGCAAAATCCCCAGGGCCCGGGCCTCTTAGGGGCCCGGTATTAGGACATGTCATAAGGTTTTCCTTTCGCAATACGCGGGTGCAACCAATATCAACGGGCGGCGTTTTCCCCATTTCCATTTCTCAGATTTGGATTTGGGTTTTCCCAGCTCAGCCCACTGCTTTTTTATCACCCCTTAGCACCCTGAAACTCCTCCCCACTACTCTCATTTTTCTCCCCTTCGGGAAATTCCGTCTTTGGGCTCGGGGTCCGGATCCACAAGCACTCGGAGTGTCGTCGTACGGTCAGTTCTAAAGAACAATACTGTTTACTCCCAATTTTTTTAGAGACGAGAAACTAAATTTTATTTGTTGAATCGTACAATTACGAAATCGCGACCATTCAATAACAAACTTAATGTTAGGCTATTATAATATACAACCAAATTTATACGTAAATATTATGAAGGAAAAAGTTGCGATGTTGGTAAAAAATCAGGAGGAATCTAGAAAAATGCCTGTAACGCAAACACAGAACGATGATGATGTAGTGTAGGAAATTCCGATTCAAATGTGGTCGTCTGTTATGACAAGTACTGATTTTTTGGCACTAAAATACATTTTAGGTGTTAATTTGGAAAAATCAAATTTAAAAACCATGACATGTAATTTCGCAAAAAATTTAGTGATGAAAAACCTACACTTATCGACGGAAATTAATTTGCGTCGAATATTTGATTTTTTTTAAATTCGCTGTTTATCGAAATTAATCGAATCAAACCAAGTCTAATTATGATGTGATACATATAGTACCAACACAGTATATTTTACATGTAATTTTGATAAAAATTTTCAATTGGATGGAATTTGACAAATTCTGTTTATGATACTGCGAGTCAATACCGTAGAGAGGGGAGGCGGAGGAGGCTGTCCTGGACCTGCCGAGGGACCACGTTCCCTTTTTGAAGATAAAACAGAGAAATGGTATTTGCTCTCTGCGGCCATGCTTATGGAAATCGAGACCTGCGAAGTACAGTGCGCAAAAAAATCCTCTTTTAACAGAATAGCGTTTTAACAAACAAATCTTTTTTGCAAAGTTGAAGTGAATTATTCTGGAGTACCTACAACAACATTTAGTGCTGTGAGAACTCAAACACAGTTTCGTAAGTAGTACCGTAATCACTGCTAATAAAGCAATCTTCCGCTGAGTTAAGCGTTGAAGCAAGCAACTCTCCAAGAAACTAATTTTCGAAACTTCAAAACGATCAGTTATTCCATTTCTTTTATAAAATCATTTTTATTAGCTTCTACGTGAATTCCAAATATAATCTATAAAGGAAATTGCAAATTAACGGCTTTTTCTAGAAATCCCCTTTATGGAAAAAAACATGGCCCTGAAACATTCCAAACTGATATGATTTTTAGTGTACTGATGGAAATCGAGCGAGGCTTGTAAATACTTCCGCTGTAGTGATAAGGTCGCCATTGTAGTATCCTACGTACCGATATTTTATTATTAATATAGGAAGGAGTACCCATTTAATGTCAGAAAGATCCTACGTACCGATATTGTATCATTAATAAACCGTACGAAACAGTACACATTTAATATCAGAAAGCGATTTTATCGCCACTTATAGTTTGAAAGAATCAGTTCAAAATTGAATTAGCGGAAATTCAAATCATGGCTTTTATCTACTAAACAATCAAATTTTTCAACTATTTCACTAAAGGAAATCATTCTTTTTAAAAAAATCACGCTTGGAAACTGATAGCCCCATGATTACAAAAACTATAAACGTCACAAAATTATTTTAACTTATGTTTGCACTTCTCTGGTTTAAGAAAAATAATAAACCTATTTACCAACTACGCCAAATTCAATGAAAAACTCGATCAAGCCCTCGATATAAAGACGATGCGATATCTCCTGCGTAGTTTCAAAGTCTCACAGAATGGCTCCCTCAACTGCTCTATAAACATGGGAAAGAACAGACGACGTCATTCGAGCAGCCCCGCGATGGCTGCCTCATGGCAGCCAGGATAAATATTTGTCCTGTGTTCCACCCTCGACGTAATGGAAGTAGAGGATATTGAGCCGACTTCAGTGGTCCTAAGACCTTAAATTCGCCGATTTTAGGGTCCTCACTTTTCGCTTACAAGTAAATCTTGAGAATCCATAAGTTCAAAATCGGTGCAACGAACACTGTACAAACATTCACATATCTACTCCTCGCAAAAACGTCATTGATTAGATTGACACGCAATTACGCGCCGTTTGACGTAGCGAAATTGCTGGCGCTGTTGAAGTGGGGAGATGTTGGAGATAGCTAAGCGTAATTATAACGTCACTGGACTTTATAAGCAAACTTTTTGAGACGCATTAGAAAAACTTAAAAAATTTAACTTAATCGTTTATGCGGTGCTATCCTCTTAAGAGGGCGCCGCAGCGTTCGTAACACGAACAGAAAAATATTACCTTGAAGATCTCTCTGATGATCTAAATTTGCGTTGTAGCAAAAATTCGTAAATCGGGCACTGGTAAATCTTGGAATCCCTGTATTACGACATTATTAAATTAAATACCATTTGCAATCGAAACTGCAGAATAATTTATTTCAGAACATCATAGTAGGTGTAAGTGTATATTATGAAGGGAATCATTAGCGAAAGTATAATTAAATATATACTAATCCCATGAATTATCATCTTTTAATTAGTATTTATTCAAGAAATAAATATACAGTAACATAATCGGAAATGGTTTCGCGCGAAAATTCCAAAGATTCCTTTGAACAAAGCCACACGGAAAATTCCACCCGTAACTCTCCCCCTTCCCCTATAATTTTCAGTACAAAAGAAATTCCAGAAGCTACTTACGGGTAAAAACGACGGATTTGGCCTCGTTCCAAGAGCGAAAATAGGGGATTCTGATAACTTAATTCGCTTAACTGCCTTCGTTATCCGATCCCATAATCTCTCCAAGGAAACCCGATCATATCTGAGTCGAGAAATAACCAATAAAGCTCATGTGTCCGTTTTTAATTAGACTACGAAAAAGATAAAGAAAGTTGATTCAAAATAGCTCGCTCGCCTGTCTCGCGCTTTTAATTACGCTCTGCACCGCGAGGCTGCCTTCCCATTCCACCAACCCAACTTCTCATCGATAGGAGACAGCCAATTATTTCCTCCCTGGATATCTCCTCGTCCTCTTTCTCTCCCTATCTCTCTGTCTCTCCGCCTCCCTCGAAAGGCAGAGGACGAAAGATAGATAGCCATATAGATCTACGTCTTTATTAAGCCACAGATTTAGACTAGAAAGTCTCTTGTTCTATCTGCAAAGGGTGGGAGATACCGGTATAGGTAGATAAACGCATTTACTAGGAATAAGACTGAGACACCTTCCATTTAATCCTCAAGGCAAGGGTTTTCAGACATTTTTCTCCGAGGCCCAATATTAATATTAGAAAATACGTTATTCGGCCCGCAAAAATTCTATCTCATAAAATATTGCAATTAATTATTTCTAAGAATATGTTTCAAATCAATACGGTACAATTTAATACCATTAGTTGATTTTGATCGACATGGCAAATAATTTAGACCGAATTTTGCGCCAAAATAATTTGGAGAGACCCTTCATTGAGGCCCTTATCGAACGTTTTTGCGGCCCACCGTTGGCCCGCGCACTATACTTTGAAAAACCCCTACCCTAAGAGGTACATGAAGAGAGAGAGAGAGGGAGAAGATGAGAAAGGTTGAGAAGGTAGAAAGACGAAGAGGAGAAAGGAGAAATCGTAGAATTAATCGGTGAAAGAGAAGTAGCTTGATGTTTATTTCTTAGGAGATGTAAAAAAGGAAATAAATAGAGATAATAGAGAAAGGGAAGGGGAGAAGAAAGAGTAATAGGAAGACAGAAAAAAGGTGGAACCAGAAAAAGAGAAAGAAATAAAGGATTAAAAGGGTTAGGAGGAGATTTGAAACGGTACATATTCGGAAACAGAGAGCGGAATAAGGGAAACGAGACAGCTAGTGGAAAAAGGAATGTAGCATAAAGGTGGAAGCAGATATAGATAATGTAGAGAACTCGGATTTACAAAAATCGTACTCATTTACAATGAGTATTTCTTAATCAGCAGATCAATGTTCTTTTGCAAACGACTTTTAATCAATTACAAAGAAAACCAAAAGTATCCATGCCCAAGGCAGGATTCGAACCCTCGACCTTAACTTTGGGAGGGAGATATGTTAGTCACCACTTTATTTTCTGTGTCTGTATGTCCCTCTATTTTTCCCTCCCTCTCTCTCTCTCTCTCTATACACACACACACACACACACACTAGCGTAATACCCGTCAATAATGTTGACGATGAAAATTTCGACAAAAAAAGTGTTTCTAGCATCTAGCATTTTTTAATTTTTATCACACAAAAATAATACCATCACAAAAATGGCTTTATCCCTGTAATAATTCTCTCAGTACGGCATTTCTGGTAAAGGTTCTCTCATCATTGAATAATACCAAATTTGAGCTTGATCCATTCACTTTTCATCGAGTTATTGCGAAAATGTTTCAAAAATCACTGTTCAGAACGAACTCTTTGTGTGGCAGTTACCTGATCCTCTTCACCGATCAAGCGCAAATTTGCGGGTACAGCTATATATTGTGAGAAAAGCTTATGCTGAAAATTTCAGCTCAATCGGTACAAACCTCTGCCCAGGAGACATACATTTCCATACAAAACATGTCCCCCCTTCAGCTCTTGTAGCAGCTCGAGATGGAACTATTGACCAATTTTTTTTTCGGATCTAAATTTTGAAAGTTTGCCGAATCCAAAATGGTATAGAACTTGAAAATTCATCAAGTAGTTCCAGAGATATATGCATGTCAAAAGCGTCACGTACAGAGACACAGAGTGACAAACCTAGCTTTTTATATAATAGATATATAACCAAGGAAGAAAGTAAGAGGTAGATCGGAATGAAGTAGAAGAAGGAGAAAGGAAGGGAGAGAGAGAGAAAGAAAAAGGAAGAGAGAGAAAGAGAATGAGCGAGATAGAGATTGAATTAGAGAGATTGCGTCCCTGCGCTGTCGGGCAAGGAGACGTCAAAGGATAAGCAGCCGGAAGCACTCTTCGTCGCGCATCGAGGGAGAGAGAGAGATAGATGGAGATTTTTGACCGTATCAGAATCACTCGAAATGCTTTAAAAAGGAGGAAAACGGATAAGCATCCCCGGAAGTCATCTCCTAAATCCCTAAAGCGACCTACCCCCCTATTTCCTCTCCCTAATTTTCGCGTCGAAACATTTGCCGTCCAAGCCCTCGAAGCGCCGCCGCCTTTCGTAAAACGATCAAAGGGCTCGATTTATGGCTCGTTCATAATTCAGGACGCTGACGAACGTTGTCTTTTCCAATTACTTCCTCCTATTGTTCATTTTTTCCCCTCACACGGACCTTCCTTTCTGATCAGAAATTGCGTCTAAATTCGAATTTCGCGAGAGAAAAGGAGAGGGGAAAAAAGATGATCGCGATCTTTTCAGATGCCCTCCGGAGGGGGAGGGGGAATTCGGAAGGAGAATTGAAAAATAAATTCGACGGCGGATGGTTTAATTTGGTGGAATAAATCCACTCTCGCAAAGAAAGGCGAAGAAAAACTTTTGAACTCCGGGAGGAGAAGGATTTATTGCGCGACCCGATCGGATGATGATGTCGCAGCGTAATGAAAACTAGGTCCTTGCGATAAATCGTTTTTTCTCTTTTTTTTTAAAAAAACCTCGTTTTTTGGTATAATTGAAAAAAATACTTTTATAACGGCTAATTTCTTTGTTCGCGAGAAATTTAAGGCCGTCCCTTCCTCTTATTAAGCTGGGAATTAAAAGAAATCAAGTTTTAATTCTTTAACGATAGCTTAATTCGTAAACTATATTTTATCTTATAATAATATTTATTATTCGATTAGCGAGTATAAAGAAAGTACCGGTGAAACACTTGTTTTGTGGTGCATTGCGTTTAAGACAAAATTCGTGTCCCTATGTGTATTCTCGAGGATAACCCAATCAACCACATAAACCATACTGATAAAAGGCAGACAAAAGATGCCTTACCCTTTAAAAATTATTTGTACTGAAATTATTATTTCGAAAATAAAGGTAAACCCTTTGTTATCTAAAACTTTAAGTATTAGACCCACTTATGAAAAAAATTCCCATAAGAAGTCACTCGAAATGACAAATAAGACTTTAAGAATGAGAATTTTTCAATTACAATTAAAATGACCTGCTAAAGCGTGGATTCGATTCCTTCAAGATGTGGGAGACGCTTATGATAGCGAAGTTAGAAATAGTTGAAAGAGTTGGAAAGAGAAAAAACAAAATCAGAAATCAGTAGACTAGAAAAGAGATTAACTTAAAAACGTGATAAAGGTTTTACGGAAATAACGTATCATGCAATTGTAAAGGTAAACGTAATTTGGAAGATGGTCTTCCGAAGGAACGACGTTGAAGAAGAGGGTAATTGAGAATTTGAGATCCTATATGGCGATGTGATGGAGGTAAACACGAGAAGATTGAGATTTGTTGCTGGAACGAACCTTAAAGAAGGAAATTTTGATGACGATGATTGAGAATATCTCAAGCGAATAGCTTTCACGAGAGTTCCTTCCAAAGACGGCAGTTGCGCAGCAGTCAGTCAGGCGACCAGAAACTTTAAAAAATGAAGGGTCTCTTATAAAAAAGACGACAAAATTACCGGCACTTAACCGTGGAAAATTATTTGAAAATAGACAATCCCTTTGAATCCGAAACTACATAAAAATCCCATATAATTTTGCACTCTCGCATCGAATTTTCTTTTTAATAATTCAAAACTAATTTTTTTTAGTGATTCGTGATAAAAAATGCCTATTCAAAATCTACAACTTAAAACACTCGAACTTTTATAAGTCGAACGTCTATAACGGGAATTTTCCATAACTTGAAGTGAATTCATTTTACAGGAAAAAACCTTTTCGTGTTATTTTTTTCTACAACTCGAATTTTGTATAAGTCGAATAATTTTTTCCCTTGAGTTTCGACTTATTGGAGTTCTACTGTAGCATAAAACATATAATATATGAGACATTTTACATTAGGTTAGGGAAATTAATCGGCATATATTATATGAAACACGGAGGTCATGAGCTGCAAGTGATACTGCCTCTATGCCAGTGTTTCTCCGACATTTTATAGGTGCGGCACTGTTTCATAGTTAAATTGGATTTTGCGGCCTTGCAAACAAGGTTGTGTTTTTATCTACAAGCATTATAACCTTTGGACGCATCCATTCGTTGGTTCTATAGCTTCATCAATTAACTAGAGGAAAATCATTGACCTAAATATACCTATAAAATCATCCAAAGCGTTTATTTATTTACTAAACAAAGTTTTTCAAGGCAGCCATAAAAATCAGCTGCGGCGTCCAGCTTGGAAACCACACCTTTACGCGTTAGCGAAGCCTTCATTTTCCATTTCCTGTATACAACGCAGTGTTTTATGGGAACATGTCTTCCTGAGAACATTTTCCGAGATACAATCAATTTTCTAAAAAAATTATCCTATACGCATTTTCAAAGATATCTTGCATGCGTATATCTAGACATTATTTGAAAAACGCTTTGATGCCATAAAACAAACAAAAACATGACCAAAAAAGCATAAATAGATGACTAAGCTAAAAATAAACACACGTAAATGGCGATTTAGTTTAATATATTTCATCCACAAAATAGTTCCGCGGAATACTCGTATATATACTCTTAGGAATAATATTCAAACAATCAAACATTAATAATTTCGAACAATTTAAGCCTCTTGGCAGGATTTGTACCATAGTTATAACTAATAACGTTGTAATATATCAAATTAAGCCAAATATTAAATTAAAAAACCACGTGGAATACTCGAAAATATATGGAGGTCGACCTAAAAACAATATGAAACAATCCACATAATTTACCTCCGTAATTCAAAATTATCTTATTTTCATATTATCACGTATTAAAAGTGCATTCTCACCTAATTCTGGAGACGTCGAGGCCACAAAAATACATCCCAATCGCACCGTCTAAACTGTTGGCACTCCCAAGGACACGAAAAGAACTAAAACGCAGAAGAGACTGCATACGTGCAACTGAACTTCCAAGGCCGTCCGTAATACACCTGGTGGCCCCTGTGGAAATTATTTAAACAAATTTATAATGCTAAACGTAATTAATTTTATGTATTTATAAACACATCCGTTAATTTTTCACGTATAATTTAAAATTACACACAAAAAACAAATTAGCGCTTATAATTTAGTGGTTAAATTAACCAACTTTAATTGAAAAAACGCGTGGTATTATACAGGGTGTCCATAAAGTTCCCATCTATTTTGGTGAAATAATTAAAATTTTATTAATTTTGTTCCAGAAACCCTTAGAATGAATACAGAGGAGCGCGTGACAGTAGTAATTTGGCGAATTCAGGGAAAGAAATGCAATGAAATCAGAGAGAAGTTTAGAAGGAGATTTCATAAGGCGGGGCCAACAGACAAGACAATACGTGAATTGGTGAACAAATTTAAACGAACGGGATCTGTGAATGATAAAGCAAGATATGGACGACCGCGTATGTCAGAGCGTAACGCGAACGCAGTACGCCGAATTATCACTGAGGAGCCACGTACGTCCGTTCGTGCAGCATCACACAGACTCAGCCTCCCTGTCCTTCATTGCATTTCTTTCCCTGGATTCGCCAAATTACTACTGTCACACGCTCCTCTGTATTCATTCTAAGGGTTTCTGGAACAAAATTAATAAAATTTTAATTAATTCACCAAAATAGATAGGAACTTTATGGACCCTGTATTTTTGGCGTATAAAAGGTAGACAGAGTAATGCAATGTATACACGCTAAGCTGAAAATAAACTTCGTCTAAAACTAGAACAAAATCACTTGAAGACGACTTTGGTTTATTTTTATATACAAATCGATTTTGGAATATACAGTAATTCACCCATATATTTTGAAACCGAATAATAAGAACCAGTTTAATAGAATACATAAAATTGAAATTATTTAACAGACTATAATCGACGTTAAGAGTTCTCTCTTCGTGTTCTTTACTCCATATTTTGTGCTGCCGTAAGTAGCTGAATATGAATTAATGTTTAAAATATCCAGTCCCGAATTTAGATCAAAACTGAACAATGTGAGCTTTTATTTCACTGCAAACGATAATGTTATTGATTTAATTAAAGGACGCAGACATTTCCTATCGGAGTTAGTGATAATAGTTCTCGAGCCACGATAATTGAAACTTGGTCTTAAAATGGAGTTTCTGTAATTTCCTCTGGAATGACAACATCTGCAGTTTGTCTTAGTTTGCAATTCCTAATAACTCGTTACGCCCTTCTGTGACGCTCGTTCGATCCTTGTTTATAGCTAGGAAATTCATGACATAAATACGATTTTTGCTTGAATATTTTCCAAATTTCATTGACATTGTTTCATATACTCCCAAGGACATCGCGTTCAAGCCAAGGCATTACGTTTGAAATCAAAGTTTTCTGTGAACTTAGATAATGTCTTTTTTCCTTGAACACTTTAATACACCGCCCTATTCTCGCCCATATATATATACAATTGCACTTCTCCTATTTTCATCTGAAACTAAAATATTGATTCTTGCCTATATCGTACGAATCTGTTTTTTGTTTATTTTTTATATTCTTCCAGTATATCCAATGTGCTTACAAATGAGCGACTATCAATTATGTTCACGTAAATATTTTATTCTCTACTTGTATATAGAATAAATACAAGTTTACTTGATTAAAAACAATCGTTTTAATTATGCAACTCGCAATCAAAACGAAACAAAGTTTTCACGGGTCGTTTCCTTAAAAAAATCGTCATTCCGAGACAAACTTTGGAGATGCCCACCACAAAACTCCCATCTCCATGTCAAATCCTTCTTGTTTTCGTCGTTTTCTCCCGGAATACTCTCGTGTCTCCCTCTCCCAGAGGAAGGCGATAATTTATGGCATATGTTTACGGTCCCGTGCCCTTCCTTTGGCCCCACTACAAGGAGAGTCCAACACAAAATCATTCTCGCGAGAGGGGAGGGGGGGGGGGGGAGAGAGAGAGGGGAGAAGAAGACCCTCTAGCGACGACTTCAAACCCCAAACCTCGACGAAATATGTCCAGAGGACGTAAAAGAGGAGAACAGAGCGGCGTAATTTTCCGTCCTACTAGAAACGAGGTGGCGGGGTGAAAGGATAAGGACGATTTTGAAAAGTTCCCAAGCTCCAGTGATATTCGAACAAGGACAGGATCACCGGACCATCCGCTATTTCATTTTTTCTACATAATTCGACGCTTTACTGATAAGCCTTTTATAATATCTAAAATTCAAAATATATAATACTTTCAACTTTATTCCAACGCGTATTTGCTTATAAATTATTAAACAAATCTGACACCAACTTATCCAACACACAAAATGAAATTTGCACAAAGTGCTTTTCCAAACGCGGCCTTTTCTAAGAAATTAACCTCCTAGTCGTCCAAGAAACTTATGTAATTAAGAAACATTCGAATTTTAAAAAACTGACCCTAATGTAAATTAGTCATAACTCACAGTAATAATTGTTTTCGTTAAATTTCAAATAATAAATATTTTTTCATTGTGAAACCCGTAGAATATAAAGGTTTTCAACATCGGAGATGACTGACTTTATTTATTTATTTTTTATTCGAGACTACTCTTATGTGAATTAAATCAATTAAACTGCAGACGAACACTTAATAACCATTCACGTTCATTAAGTAAGAATTAATGTGAAAATGTCACATTTTAAATTGTGACGTATGAAAATATTTCTTAGCTTGTCTAACGTACAAGCAAATAATTAAATCGGTACATGGTGTTGGGTCTCAGTCTTCCAATACTAGAGTTAGGGTATCAAATCCAGACGTGTGCATGGACATTTTTTCTTACTGTTTTAGCTCCCTTTAATGGCCGAAAAATGCTACTGAAGTGGTTATTAACTCTTTCGGTCACGAATTTAATTAGGGGAATAAATTTTTTTGAAATGGCAAGAATTATGAATACTTCAGTGATTCCTTTACCAAATATTTACTTCATAGGTTGCATACTTTCCAATCTCTTTTCCATCCACTGTTTTGTATGCAATATGCGTCGGAAGTTATTTTAAAAAACACCGTATTTGAATGCCCATAAAAATAAACATAGTGACTGCAAGGGATAAAATGAACTAACGATCACTTTAGCACGCTTTTCCTTTTAAGAAATAATGATAATACTCGTGGACTCACAGGACATGGGCAAATATTTAGTTTAAGGTGAAAATAGGTAGAAAATAGGAGAAGAGGCAATGGTATATGAGCAAGCATAGCGCGCCGCATTAAAGTCTAATGCAAGGGAAAAAATTTCGCTTCGAATGTTATCTTTACCAGGCATCACGAGTCCGTGAGGTAATAGTTATTCAGAGGGAACATCGACTAGCAAAATTCGTTCGAGCACTTTACCGATCTCATCATCTTCATCAACCACCTCTGCCCCTTTTTTGCTACCCTCTGACCACCACCCCCTCCCTCCCTCTCTCTCTCTACTTACTTTTACCTCTGTGTATATATCTACTCCTCTATTCCTCACTCCGTCTTCTCCTCCCTTTCTTTCCCTAGCTCTTTCTCTCTCTTTCCCTTTTTTGTATTCCTCTCTCCATTTCTGTCTCTCCCTTTCACCCGCCCTCTCCATTCCTGTCTCTCATTCCCTCATTCCCTCTCATTTTCGTCCTCTCTTTCCCTACGTTTCATTCTCTACCTCCCCCTCTTTCCCTATTTCTCTCTCCCTCCATCTCTCCTCTCCTCGCTTCTACATTCCTCTCTCTCTCCCCCCCCCCTCCCTCTTTCACGCTGCATTTCTCTCCTTTTCCTCCATCCTATCTCTCCCCCTTTCCTATCCTCTCTCACTCCTTGTCCATCAATACCACTCTCTTCTCTCTTTCTCGGTATTTCTCTCTCCTTTCTCCACTCGTTCACTCTGTTAATTCCCTTCATTTTTTCTATGCCCTCCTTTTCATGCATCCTTCTCTATAATCTCTCCGTCTTCCGTTTCTCAACCTTATTTTCCCACTTTCTTTTCCTTTTATAAAAATTTCTTTCCTCATCTCCTTTCCTCTCCCCCTCTCTCTCCCTCCCTCCCTCTCTCTCTCTCTCTTTCTCTCCCCCCTTCCCCTGCATAATTCATTATTCCCTCTATCCTGTTCCTATCATCTTTACCCCAATGTCGTCTACCTCCTCAACCCGTTCCTCCTAGCCCACTCTTTCTCGTCATTTCTTTCCGTCTCCTCTCCACCCTCTCCCCCTCCCCCTCCCCCCCCCCCCGTCTTATCTCTTTCTCCATCCCGCACTCTCCTCTTCTCTTTACCTATCCTCTTACTCTCCCTTTCTCCTGTCCTCATTCATCTCTCCATCCCTTTCAGTCCATCCCTCTCCCCATCTCTCTCTCTCTCCTCCCTCCATCCCTCTGTCCTCTCTCTACCCCTTCTCGACCCTCTTTCTACATCTTTCCATCCCTCTCCCTCTTTCTACATATCTCTCCATCCCTCTCTCTCTCCCTCTTACTACATCCCTCTTTCTACATCCCTCTTTCTACGTCCCTCTTTCTACATCCCTCTTTCTACATCCCTCTCTCTACATCCCTCTCTCTACATCCCTCTCTTTCAAGGGTTAAATGTAAGAAGGGACTTCACAGTCTCAATTTCGCCCTAAATAAAGTCGTTTGTCTGTCTGTCTGTCTTTCCATCCCTCTCTCACCATCTCTCTCCGTCCCACTCTCTACATATCTCTCCATCTCTCTTCCCATCCTTCTCTTCCCATCCCTCTCCATCTCTCTTCCCCTCATTTCTCTCTCCATCCCTTTCTTTGCATCCCTCTTTTTTTACTTCCACTCTCCTTCCGTTCCTCTCCCCTCTATCCCTCTCCACCTCGCCTTCATCTCTTCTCTCCCCAACCCTTCCTGTCACCTTCCCCTCTCTCTCTCACTCCCCCCCTCCCCCTCAACTCCCTTGCTTCATCTCACCCATGGAGCCGGTGACGCTCAACTTTAGGTTGGAGACATCGGCGCGTGTCACGATGGGCGTGTCTCGCATAATAAATGAATGGAAATCACGAAAGAGGGGGAACAAAGGCTCTCTTGTGAGCAACAAGTGAAATACGGCGTGCGAAAAATAAAACGGGCGATATAAGAGCACGTCGTAAAAACCGGAAGAGTAAAAAAAAAAACGAAAATTTAGAAAAACCTGAAATTAAGGTGACGAACATTTTTACAAATAATCCTTTCATGAGGACCATCACGCAGCCCTCGACCGTGTAATTATATTGAGAGGCGGAATTATTCCTTTGTAGAAGAGGATCGATAGCGCAGCGCAATCTCGCGCTTTGCTGGTGGTGCCTTAGGAAAAGGATTTTCCGGCCTGGGGTTGAATGTAAAATATACCGCGGAAGTAACGTTATCATCGCCATAAGAACATGAGATTATGGACCGCGTAGGCCAAGATTACGGTGTAAGTAATTACCGTTATGACTGTTTTTCTTAGTAATGTACTTCAAAAACTTTGAAAATTAAAGGAAGTCTATTTTAAGTGAATATGATCTGCTCTTCTCGTATATCACCATGCCTATATTCCTACCTCTGAATGTTCTACAGATTTATATTCGTTAATAAAAAGTTTCGTCTTGTAGCCTAAACTTCTTCACTTACTTATCTGTCCCAACACTTGACATATCTTGACCTATACATATCTTTGAATTTAATTATTAATAGCTTAGCAACGCAATAACTTATTTCTTTATTTACAACAGTCACTCAACATTCGCGGATATTATGTTCTCGGAAATTATCCGATATATCAAACCCGAGAATATTAAATTCAACATTTATGGGAAAAGGGGCGTCAGGTGGACCAAAGCTATAGAGAATTAGATGAAGTACTACGTTTGACAGGGAAAAAAAAAAATATATATATATAACAAGTGCAATTAACAAATTAGATACCAAGGATAAATTTTCCAATAAGATAGCCGAAAGTTTTCTTATAATATGAAAATATTAAGAGAAAAACCATTTTGAACCACTTACATACGGCTCTGCGGGTTATACCCGCAAATAGCTAATTCTTTTACGCCGCGAATGTTAAAACGGCACACGGAAAACACCCGCGAATTACCAAAACCGCGGTTGTTGAGAGTTTGATGTACTCCTATACATAATCTACCCGTCTTTAACCAACTTCTGCTTGATATACCAGTATCCCTAAGTACGTCCTTAAACCACGACGTAACTGGTCTTATTTACATTAATATAGTCCCATGTTTAAGTAGCTCTTCCTGTCTTCATCTGCCTAATATTTATATTACTCGATCCTATATTCCCTCTTGTCCCACAGACTCCTTACTCTCATCTCACCCTCACCTTTTACCTCTTTCCAGTACCTCACGCCCCTCTTTCCTCCTTTTTCCAAACCCCCTACTCACTCGACTCACGCGCCGCCTAAAGGAGCGCTACACCGGCACGGTCGGGATAAAAGTGAGGAAATGTAACTCTCGGATGATGAGATGCGGAACTTCTCTCCGATCCCTGCAGTCTTCCCTCCCTTTTTCGGAGACAAACTCCGAGAATCATTACACGTCCTCTCTCTCTCTCTCTTCTGAGGGAGGGAGTAGAAATGAGAAACGGAGGAAGAGAGAAGGGGAGACGAGGAGGGTGACAAGAATGAGAAGGAAATTACGAAGGGGAAGAAAACGTACTGAAAATTCATGCGGATGACGGGTTTCCTTAAGAAAGCCGGGATATTTTTTGTCAGTACAACTCATATACCGAATATGTTAAAAGCTAATCTCATTACGGCTTTCTGTAATATTTTTATGTATTAACGCAAATGATTCGAGCACGGTAGGCTCGATTTCGACAGATATTTTGTCAGATATTCGGCGCATACCCTTGCATGTTTTAAATGGGTCATAGCCTATTGATTAAGTTATAGGTTCGATTCCAGAAAAGCTTACTTTCTCTATTTGTTTAACACGTGAAAGAGAGTAAAATATATCTCGTTTGCATTTTAAAATAGTTTAAACGTGAATAGAAGTTGTTTACGTTAAAATAAACGAAATTCGTGTTTTCAGCCAAGAAAACTTGAAAATGTTCCAAATTGCCTTAAAAATTGATGCTAAATAAGAAAAAAAATTTTTAATGAAAAAATATAGCCATAATCACCTCATGCATTTTTTCCTCGTTTGAGCCCGTAAAAGAATTGATCCTTCCCGCCATCTATGCATCAACTAACATATTATAATTGTTAACCGATAAAACATTTCTAAAATCGCAGAAAATTTTTAATTTATACAGATAGGTGCAAAATTTGTTTAATTATGACCATGAATAAGGAAAATAAGTCAGTAGCAGTCAGTTCGACCCCAATCATTGAAAGCACGGGTTTGACTGCAGGAATGTCTTTGCCCCCTTTGATATAAAAGAAAACGAACACTATATATTTAAAGAAATAAGATGTTAATCGAAGGAGAATTAGACATTTTATCTTTAACAGATTTATTTACTTCTCCCTTTGTCTGGGAATTAACGTTTAACCGTATTTCTAAATTAATAATATTTGCAACGAAATGGTAAAATAATTTATAGTAAAAAATCATAGTACATACATGTAAGTTTATCATATGAAGAGAATTATCGCTAATATTGTATTTAAATATACCCGATTCCCATGAATTTGCATATTTTAATTAGAAACTTATGATATAATTCACTCCTTCCCGTAATATCTTACTGGCAAACCATGCATGGCGAGTCAACTCGTCCTGTCAATTTCTCTGTGAGGGTATTTAGGTGATATAATGCTGTATTAAACCGTCATAGAAATGTTAATTCATCGAGGCAAGTACACTATGGGCCTGACAAAATAACTTTGATGAAGCAGAAAATAAATAACCGTCGAAGAAAGAATTAATTTTACAAACGAACAGTTGAAAGCTTAAAGGCTGTCTTCATGGATCGACTTTGGTTCATTTACAGACGAATGCGGCCAAATTCCTCTAATTTTCCTTCGGTTTTAACTACGGTTATGATTAAAAACCCGCTCCATTTCAAGACTTCTACAAAACTCAACTCTTTCAGCGTACCCAACAGTATCTGCAGTCTTGAAAGTACGCACGCTGAAGCAGAAGTAAAAAATTGAGGTTTAGTTTGAGAGGAAAAATGGGAGAAGTAAAGGGAAAATCGGATAAAAAATTGTAGGTTGTGTGAACGAAGCGAAATAGAATACAGTGGCCGTGAGGGGAGAAAGAAAAGGACAAAGGGTACGGGCGTGCGTGAAGGCTGAAGGCGGGTGGAAAAGAGAGAGAGAGAGAGAGTTTAAAGGAGGGGAGGGAGGAGGGAGAGAGACGGCGCAGTAGGGAGAACGCCGAGAGGTTGGCAGGCTTGCACGGAAGAACTGCCGCATAACGATCGGCGAGCGGGAAAGACTCGTTTGGAAAGCAAGTGGATGAGAGGAGGGAAATAGAGAGAGAGAGCGCGAGATGGAGGTGAAAATAGAGAGGGTTCCATGAAAAAGGTGAGAAGGGAGAGAGAGAGAGAGAGAAAAATACGATTAAAGAGAGAGAGAAAGAAAGCGCGAGAAGAGGAGAGAGTAGGAAGAAAAGAAAAGGGGAAGTTAGAAAAATACAAAAGAAAGGGAAGAGAGTATAGAGATACGGGCGGAAAGAGCGGGAGAAACGCACAGAGGAAAAAATGAAACGAGAAAAAGTTATCGAAGATAAAAATAAAGAACCGAGAAAATGGAAAGAAAGCGAGGAAGAGGAGACGGATAGGAAATAAAAAGGGAGAAAGAGAAGAAATGTGACCCAGAAAGGGGATAGAGAATACAGAATAAAGTAACAGACTGTAGGAAAGTAATTTATGGATGCAAAGTAACGCAGATATATGTATGGGGAAAAGGAAACACACATGTGGACTGCAGAGAGTGGGGGATATAGCAAGATAAAGTTTGAGCGTGGTCGACCGATTGAATGAAGGTTGTTTTAAAACGTTGATTTCATTTAAAATCGGGCAGTGGAGCTCAAAATGACGTGAACATTTCTCGAAGAGAGTGAAACGTTGGCAACATGTGAGTAAAGCATTGGACGCGTCAAAACAAAAAAATATGACCTAAAATCAATCTATGAAATTTTTTGTGTGAATTTCTTTGTGCATGTGTGTGTATCTACATATGAGAATATTAGAAGACCGAAGCAACGAAATTTTTAAAAAAGGCGCAGATTTACGACAGATAATCACAAGAGAAGATAAAAATGCAAATTAAAAGGTCACTCATAAAGAAGAGGGAAAATTAGAGGGAAAAACATTAATTTTTTAAAAACTCCTTATTAATAAAGAACAATCAAGGGAGGAGGAGAAAATTTGACACAAAAGGTCAAGTCAATCAAGGGAAAGGGAATCAACAATGAACTTCCTCCAGAAGGTTCGATAATTAGAATATCGGCGTTACGGCGAGGTCGGAGACGTCGATTATTGTTCGAAAACTAGAGTACGAGTTCCTTAATCTTCCACGAGATAAGCAGGAGGAAAATTAGTTTCCGAGAAAGACGTATTTATTGAAGAAAGAGTAATCGTGCGAATGAGAAATTCGAGCAACAAAATTAGGACTGGAATCTTTAATTCCATACGACTCGATGCTTAATAATGGCACGTGGTTCCGATCCGGTCATTTAATATCGGATTTTAAAATGAATTCTTCACGGTTTTACAAGTTTTGCGAACATGTTTTGTAATATTATTCATTAAATTTTTATTATATTCTTGGATTGTTATAGTAAAGTATATTTTGTAATTGACACGGACGTAATCTATCAGAAAAGTGACATTCGATTTTACGTTCCTAATGAAACCATTACCATATACTGTATACGGTTTCACTATTATTAGAATTTAAAAATTCAATAAAAAATGATACTGTCATTGCTTCGATTAAATGTATAGTTGTGTATGTTTTAAGTTTGAAAGTTTGAAAATTTATATTAAAAAATAACTGTAGGATATTAACGTTTATACTTTTCCTACACTATAAAATGTCGCAGAAAATACAATTACCGTTAATTGTAAATGATCAATGTTTCTTCGCAATGAAGGAAGAGAACTATGTTTGTAATCGCGTGAGATAAGGTGATGCTTTATAGAATTCACAGAAAAAATAAATATTACGTTTTTAATTGTATTAGTCATGATCCAAAATATAAAAAATTAAATAGATCAAATATTTGTATAAAGTAAGATTGGCAGCACTATACGATAAATATATAGGATAGGAGAAAATTGAAAAGACGGAAAGGAATTAACTTTTTATTAATCAATTTTTTCCGAAGATTTTTAAGTAGGTATGACATAATGAGGTAGCGGTCGTAGTGACAAAAGAAAGTAGTTTCTTCCTATACGTTATACGTACAGTCTCAAAATTTTATCTTTTTATAATTGGAGCACTTTAGTCGCATAATTACTATTTCTTGGCCTTCGTTAATTTAGAAACAATATAATCAGTCGTATCCATTCATTTATCAAAGTTGCAAATGTAAAATAAGTTTTTCGGAGCCTAAATAAAATTGTTAAAACCTTTAATTCAGTTGGCGATATAAAGTAAACCTTATTCTGTCTCACAAAAAATACGACCTATACGAAAATTCAAATACTATGTATAAGGCGGCTTAAATGCATGGTCACGGAGCATTTCTGAATCATAGTCGACAGCGTTAAAATGTATGTTAGGCTTTCACGCCTCACTCCTTTGTAGATTGTGTTGTATAAGATACAGGATAAAGACTAATGCACCACCTCAAATTCGTACCTATAAGAGTTCCAGCTGAACATTCCGAGCAATTGCAATAGATCCTCATAGCCCGCAATATAATTTTCTACTGAATATTATTTCGCATCTGTAACATTGTATTTGACTGAATAAAGATACCGAAGTTTAACTTCTTTCGACAAATAGCTTCGGACATGTTTTCCGAGTCTTTTACTTCGAGTAAACAGAAGAAAATCCGCACGAAAAGAAATGTTAACTTAGAAAGACAGTTCTCGAAAAAAATTTAATCTAGAAAAGGCAACTTGGATAGCAAGTAAAAACGAAAAGAGATCTAAAAGATTATGTGAAGTGAGACAGTTAAGGAACGGCAAGGGCGAATGAAATAAGATGAAATTAACGAGCGAATGGTGGACAGCAGGTAGACAGCAGGGTAGAGAGAGTGAGAGAGAAAGCGAAATATAATATAAGAACAACCCCAAATTCAAATCCATAAGATCAACCCTAATTACCCTTTAGCTAATGAACCACCTCTTCCCCTTTCCACTTCCCTCTGCTCTTCTCATTATTTTCCCCCACTCCTACGACCCAAACCGCATAATCATAACGCGAGTTTATTCTTCCCTTTCTCACACAGCAGTTCTTTATCTGAGTTAGCTTCTTGACATTACTCGATTATATTAGTTTTTGTGGATAACTATATATGTAGTCACACGTGTACTTTAAAAGTAGATCTGCAGTTGCGACTTTTAAAAAAGTTTTCTTTTTCATTTTTATAATTTTAAAACTGGCAGAAATTCATTATTAGTAAGAATTAACTGAATAATTAACAAATTGAAGATGAAGAACCTAATGGCGGAAGAGAGAGAGAGAAGTAGGGGAATTAAAGAGAAAAGCGTAGGAGGAGGATGATTAGCAAGAAATAACGAAATAGGATAAGAACACCGGAAAATAGTTTTACAAGCAGTACTTATTCTTCTTGGCCCTTTATAACCCTCGACGATCCAGTTTATTTTTTCTAAGGAAATCAAATCCTGCTCCAAAATGTCGGTGGTTTTCTTTTTAATAATAAATAGGTTAAGTCGAAATTTTTTATGATTCCAATCGAATTTTTTCAACATTTCGGTAAACCACGGCAATTATTCAATGCAAAATTAAATAAGACAAACTAGGCGTGAAATATTAACCTGAACTGCAGTGGGATATTGAGGGATAAATCCAGCCCCAGTGAAGAATAATTTTAAATCTCGCTTTAACACGCAGCAATTGAACACCGGGACGAAAAGTTATCCCCATTCGATAGGGTGGTAAAAAAATTAAGTTTTACCTGTTAAAAAAAAAAAGATTAACATACACAACGAAAGGGCGGTGGAGGGTTGGGTAACGCGCCTGCCTCCCAAATGTCATAATTTCGAAACCAGCCATTTTTTTTTTAAATCCGTAAGCTCTCGCCTTTGATAATATAGACGATATTCTCTTTGCGAAAATCCGTAAATTTTAAACAAAAACACTTTTAAAAAATAAACATCACAAAGGTGGAAAATTATCGCTGGAGAAGTAAAACCGGAAAATATCGAGACGGATAAGAGAAATTTTCGAAACGGAACGGAGAAGGGGAGTAGAAAGAGAGGGAAAGAAGAATGGGAAATTTTTAAATAACGAGGAACTAGAAAAACGAGGTCAGCCGTTACCTCCCATCGATTATTTTTTTTTTCGAGCGCGGGTACATACAGAGCGATCGGTTTCTTTGCCCTTTCCTATGATCCCTGTTACCGCTGGGCCGACTCCGAATAATATTCATGCGCATGCCCGTCGGTACCTATAACGCACGACTTGTTTAGGAAAGATTGTTGAATCTGATGAGGGGGGGGGGGGGAAATATAACAACGGCAGGAAAAACTGGCCCGAGATATTTATTTTTTCCATCATCATCGAGTCGTGTTATTCAATAGTTGGTGGAACTGCCAGATCGTTCCGAAACAACGATATTCGCGAACGACTCGGGTATCAATTACACGTGGACTTCGAGAGGATTTTTAATGGTTTTTAAAAAAGAATGTTTAGGGAAATTATTCGACCGAATATCTTTCGATTTCCGTGCTTACAGTATCTGTTGCTGGAGCTTTGGATTTTTCTTAATTCAAATACTATATGCAGGGTGGGTCAAAAGTCAGGACACGCTCAAAAAAACATTTTTAAGAACCGGCAATATTCATTTATTTACCAATATTATTATTAAAAATATTATAAATATCTGTTTGACAAACCGATCGATAATGACTGTCTGATACGCTGGCCGACAAGTGATGGTGTGGTATCAACCATTCCGTGCGTACTGACTTTTGTTAGATACATTAATATTGCTGTTTTTGTAAATGTTTTTTGGGTGTCCTGATTTCTGGCCCACCCGTGTATGTACAAATATTATAGATTTTATTTATTATTGTGTTTTACTCGTTTATTATTTTTCCTTAGTGGTGCGTGAAAATTCACGGCGTTAGAATTTTGGCGGAAATTGGAAAAAATACGTAAAGTGCTACAAACGGAGAACTTGTTTGGAACGCCACAATCCCGAATGGAAGCAGCGAAGTGTAAATATGGTTTTCCTATCCACTTATTCTATCGTATTCCCTTTTCATCTTCTTCTCCTCTGACTTTCTCCTCTATTTCTCACACTTTACATGTCTCTCCGTTTCTCTTTTCCCCTACACTCGCCCTTCGTCCCTTGTTATTCCTTTCCCTTCTTTTGTAATTCCTACCTTTACACTCAACATTTTCTTCTTCTTTCACCATATTTTCCTTTCTTTTATAACAAACTAGCAGAATTTCCCGTTGAATTTCAACGGATTTAGTGAAGCTACTACAGCACAACATACTATACAAACTCTTTAAAATATACAGTAGATGCTTTTCAAAAATACAATGAGCTTTTCTTAACAATTTAATATAATATTAGCCGTCGTCTGTTGGTTGGTTGGTCACGCTATGCAAACGCTAATAACTCGAGAAATAATAATGATAGAAACTCGAAATTTGGTAGGGATGCTTGATTAACACTTATTCAGAGAATGACGAATTTAAATCGCGAAAAAATTCCTTGGTTCGACTCCAATGGAGGTATTTCCATTTCCCATTACTTAACATGTAAAACGCGATTTTCATTTGGAAATTAAAATTAGAACAAATTAACAGACGACCTTCGGATTTGAACCATTTTGAAGAAAAAGTTATAAAGTTTCTTATTCCGTTCGTCTTTTTTCGCCCACAGTTCGAAATATTCCACGTTAAACATTTAATTTCCATATTTTGTGGAATTCTCGCCAATTTAACGTGATGTTGCTATGTCGACCATTATCATTGTTACACCTCAAATTACTATTATTGTATACATCCTTCTGGGAATAAGCGTGCCTTGAGTACTTCAGTACGAGTGAATACGAGAGAGAGAGAGAGAGAGAGGAAGGAAGGGGAGAGATTGGCGTGTTTAGTGGAAAATAAGAATATTAACGTAAATATAAAAAATTTTAAGTATCAACAGTGTCAATTTAGAAAAATTGGAAATAAAAAGCATTCTTAAATTAAATTCTTTGTAAACCATACGTGCTTACGAATTTATATTGTTATTCCTCGAATTAATTTCGTAACAATGGCCGAAGTTTGGAAACGAATATAAATTAAAATTCAATTAAAATTAAAAGGACATTTAAAACTGTTAACAGGCAATTTTCGAAGAAACAACAGTGGATCTTTTAATGAACTGATTTGTTTTTATAAAAGGAATTTTGGTGCTTATTTAACAGAGTAAGTTAATAATCCATTTAAATCTAATAACAGTGGCTATTATAGTTTAAAGAAAGAACTATATTTATTCACTTTACAGAATGAATTAATTTTAGGCTAGCATTGCCTATTATAAAAGGAGTTACTTTTGAGGGATTGGAAGCGCTGGAACGCGCTCTGCTGTACGTAGAGCAGCACAGTAAAGCCACGCCTACAGATGTGATTTTTATGTAGCGCTGGCGGGACATTGCAAACTCTACTAGTCGTTCAACACTTTATCAGAAGAAAATAACAGATTTTATAAAAAGGGATTAATTTATAAATGTGTAAGTTATAGTATTCTGTCAATTTTCGTCTGAATAAATAAAACTTTTTCTTATTACTATTTTTTTTACACCCTGTTCGGATTGACCGAAATTTCGGATTACCGAGGTTCGGATTAGCGAGGCTCTACTGTCACGTAGTATATAAAAAGCAGTGCATACGCTATAAGCGTACGGTTATGTGAAATTTCGTGAAATATTTTACACTTTTTCATATTGTTCCATCTTCCTCCCTCTTCATTTCCTCTTCTCATTCGTCCTTTCCCATTCTTTCCCTTCCTCTCCCCTTTATCCGCCTCTTTTTCATATCTCCCTCTCCTTTCCTGTCGCCTCTCCATTTCGTCTATCACATATGCCGCCACACTTTCTTCCTCCTCTGGATTTTATCTAGCCTTTCCTTTTCTCGATAGATGAATCTGAATCGTTTGGAAAGGGATGTGAAACCGACCGTAAACAAACTGAGGTTGGCGGAGTGAATACATTCTTTTGGTATGGGAATAAGGCTCCCCCATCTCAAAATCCTGGAGATTCTGTCGAAAAGGCATATGAAAAGAGAAAGAGCTATATATATATATATGTATACACACACGTTCGTCGCACGTTGGGAAAGCAGATTTGCGGTACGGAACGAAACGTGTCAGAAGCATTTCAGAATCGTAGAGAACGACACAAGCATAGAGGAAAAATAAGAAGATTCCTTCCTTGGAAGGATAAAGAAATAAGGTTCGCGTTATCCTAATTGGGTTACAAAGTCGGAAGCTCTCCTAATTGCGTCCGCAGAAGTAGGCCAAGTACACAAAAGTACCGTTACCTTAACCCGGATGAAAAGCATCAAGACTTCTCGTTATGTCGTGCATGAAAGACCTCAAAAGTTTCGAAAATTACCTTTGAAATTAACTTAAGAGTTACTAAACGTGTTGTCATTAGGAAAAGGTAAATTTCAAAAGTGGCGATGAAAACAATCCAAGGATGTTCCAGCTAATTACCTCACGCATTGACATGTTTGCTTTTCTGGCTAAAATCTTGAGTTTAATGAAAGTCTTTTTCCGAGTGTTGTCTTTCCAAAGTAGCTGACATTTGTTTTAACTGAGTATATAATATTCTTAAAAAATGCATATATACATGTCCGGAACATGCAATCGGGAATGCCAGTTTACTTGAAACAAAAATGAATTCTTATCTTCTTAAACCATAAAATACATATCAAACAAAATCAATTTGCAGAATTTTGTATGCCAAAAAATAATTGTTTCATTTAATAAACATTTAGCACAGGATGCGTCGCCTTTGAGAAAATAGATTAAAATATTTTGTATAGCAAAACTTTATCGCACGTATAGGTTCAAATTTGAGACTTTTATTAAAATATTAAACGAAAGCAGCATATTGGGGTCATATTACACAATCAGATGCGTAATAATACTGGTAAATCGATTTTTAATTTCAACTTCTACATCTCACGATAGAATTTTACTAAATTTGGTAATGGGGGAATTCAGCCGTGTAATGTTTGTATTATGTCACTCTAATAAGGTTGCCATCTTAAAGACAAAAAATATATCTACTCAGAGAAATTTATGCTAAAGTTCTGCCTTAGATTAATCTTGTTTCCGTAAATTCTGCAATGAGAGTATGAAATTCGTCAAACTTCTTATAGTCGATTGCCAACTTGTATTCGGTATGCCAAGTTTTGCCTATATCGCGCAATATATGCAGTTTAATTAATAATAAATGATTTTTCAGCGTATTATAATTCACAAGTAACAAAATGAAATACGAATTGATTTAACTACCTAGCTAATAATTTTTTGCTTTTCATTTATATTGGTACGCACTCATTTAACTTTAGCCCATTAATAAAACTTAAGTCAAATCGCGAACAGAATATCAGTAGAGATCAATAATTGAAGTAACACATCCCCCATCCTACAATATAAACGCCCGATCTTATCACTCCAACGAAAAAGCGTTCGTTTTAATCAACAGTCATCTCATGTTTAATCATCACCGCAACCTTCACTTCTCGAGAGAATATATTTTCTTAGCTATTTTTTTTGCATTCGGTACACCCCGGCGCCGTACGCATCCAAATGTCCCACTTTTGGAAAAGGAGAGAAAAAACAACCCTGAGACGCAGGACAAAACGCCGATTCCGCTCCCTCACTCACCCATCCGATTTATATTCTTCCGCGTTTTAAAGTCGGGTCGAGAAAAGAAGAGAATAAAAAAAATCTGACGTGGCCAACACATGACTTTCTCCATATTTGGGGTATAGATATTTAAATTGTTATGAATAGCATTATGAGGCAAAATTATCATTTCGTATCGTAAAAGAATACAGTCGTCCTTATTGCCGTAAATTATATTTTGAATATGTTTACAGAATTCACCGCTACGTGGTGGTGGCGCTGTATACCTACTGGAAATTAAGAAAAAGCAAAATATCTCCGAAATGGATGGTTCTGCGAAAATTTGCTTCAAACAAAACTTGGAAGAAATATTATTCTCTACAACATTGGTCCTCAAGAAGATTACCAATAACGACGTATTAAAAAAGATATTTGACGGGAACCGAAAAACCTATTATTTATAAATAATTCCTAAACAATAACTGCTATGAAAAATTGTTTCAAATAGAAGTTGTAGGAAATTAGATTCTCTATAACATTTGTATAGAATTGTATATACAATAATGATGTTTTAACGAAGAAATATCGCAAAAACCGAATTGGGTTTCGAATAAACCTCGACTTTCGGTTAACTGGTTTTGTCCAAAAACTAATCAGTTCTTTGTGCTCACCCTAAAGTGTTATATATGAAATTTGGTATCGATATGGCATGTACTTTTTCAGTTAGAGCACCCAGAATCACACACGCACACAGACATCATTCCGAAAATAGTCTAAACGTGTTCTAGAGACCTCAAAACGTGTATATTCGTTGAAATCTCGGTCAGATTTTTTCATGAACACAATACTTTCACATTACTACGTATGGAGAAAGTAAAAAGGTACGGAGGGAGAGAGGGAGGGAGGGAGATGGATGGAAAAGTGGTAAACTCGCTTTAATATGGTCCTCGGGCCAATCGCTTTACTCGACCACCTGTCACATACGCCTCTTCTTTCACTCTTTTATCCACCGATCGTATCTTTTCTCCTTCCCCTTGGGAAAGTTTGGGCTATTTCCAGAATCTCAAGCTTTTTTTTCCTCCCTCTCTCTCTCTCTTTTCCCTTCTCTCTCTCTCTATCTCTCTCTCTCTATCTCTCTCTCTCTTTCCCTCTCTGTCTCTTTCCCTCTATCTCTCTCCGTAGGAAGGAAAGGGTCATTTGAATTGCATATTTGCGATTCAATTTTTTTCGCCTGGTTCCCAAGCGGTTTAGGTTTTAGATTTTGAAGAGAGCGAGAGAGGGAGAAAAAGGAGGAGAGAGTTGGAGAAGAGTACAAAAAAAAACTTTGGCGGAGATAGGAGTGGGAATCGAGAGGGTGAGTTGGACGAGGAGAAGGAAGAATCCCATAAGATAGAGAAAGAACCACGATTTTGAGCGCTTTTTAAAATCTCGGCTGGAAAGTTTCCAATATGGCGTAGAGTTCTATATATATATATACTATACGGAGAGAATAAACGAAGCGTGAAACGATTTTTTTTACCGACTCTCTCAAACTACAATTGAATTGATTTGTTTGAACTTTCTTTTTACGCTCCCGATTTTAGGAACTAGAGTAGCGATCCGGGTATGAAATTTCTATTAGAGATTGCGCCGCTGCAAAAATGCTGGAGGTTGGAAATGGCCACTGAATATCGCGTTAGGAGCTTCGATAAAAAATAATTCTTATATGGTAATCACACAATGAATATACGTGTAAAACATATACGAGGGTGGTTCAAATGAAAACAGCAAAAGTGAATAATTAAATGATAATTATAAAATAATAATAAATATATAAATCTAGAAGGAAGATGTGTATAGAAAGAGAAAGAGGTTATGCTGAAAAGTAAAGAGTTTCTTTAACCTAGGTTTCAAAAATAATTTTTTTAAATGTGACTATTGCAGTTTTCATCTGAACCACCCTCGCATATAGACCGATAGCATCGACAGCATGTCGACATCGTCAATTCCATGACGCAGCCAATACGGTCCATTTTCCCTTGTGACGTTACCTATTTACTTTTAAACGTCAAAACAGACTCTTACCTTTACTCAGTACTTTTTTAATATCTGAAATTGTGCAGTTTTTAACGTGCATCAAACCAGCGAAAAGTCTACAGGCACGACGTGAAGAATTTTTCAACAGCCAAGAAAAGAGTTGAATAAAATACTGACCCTTTCCTAATCGCTCATACAATGGTTACTACATTGCTCATCTTGCAAATATTTTCTGAAATTACAGAACTTATGTCAGTGTTTGTGTCGTAAATATTGCGTCTGGAAATACTGCCCAGATAAATGACGCAATATAAGCAGGAAAACTGAAGTGGCAAGTCGAATTAAATTTAACGTAGCGCCAGTATTTTTACGTTTTCATGAGACGATTTTTTTTAAATTTGCTTACTTAATAATGGATTCAATTAAATAAGTAATCAATCATTATTTAGAAAAATATTTTCCTTGTGTAACAAACAATAACATCGATAAGATTAAATTCTTACACCTATCCTATCGGTTACAGAATTAGAAAAATTACAGTAAAGATATATGTATTCTATTGAGACCGAAGAAAATCTACGCTTTTTTCTTGTTTATATACATTTACATACATACGTATGTATGTAGCAAATGTAAGAGAAAAAATAAGATACCCTAAATATTAAATTCAGTGCATAAATATACTAATTAAAGTGTTTGTGTTGATAACATTATAACAAAGCAGCCTCCTGCACACAGAAATAAAATAATTAAGCGCGAATAGAATAAAATATGTAAAAATGCTCCTCCGTGTTTTCTACACTCCTCGAAACGAACAATGACTGAATTCCTTAGCGCATGCCTTCATTTGCTGTCAAAAAAAAACTTATTGTATCTAAAAGCCTAAAGTTAAGTTCTTTCATTATACTTGCTCAAAACCGCAAACAAAATAAACGTGACGGAATTTCAAGAGCAACGAGTGTATTTTTTTTCATAATTTTGAGGCGAGCGGTGGGCGAAAAGTGTACGCGGAGTGGGCGGAGAGGAGGAAGAATTTCGTGGTATTTGACTGTGGTGCCGAGAGGCATAAAACGCGTAAAGGGGAGAAAACAAAAGAACGCTGATATGGCGTCAGGTTTTGAAAGTAATTTGAATGTGGGTGGGAAGTGAATTTGATGAGACTCGCCCCGTCAACCGTCACTCCGTCGAGGCATTCGATAATTAAAAAATTTTTTTTCAACAAATAACGAGTTTTCGAACGGAACGTAGTGTAGAGTGGAGGAAATAATCGAATTTTTATTTAAAGGGGTTCTTCCAAGACCCTTCCCATTAATTTTTTCTTCGCGCTCTTGGAAGATGGCTCAAGTGGATTAAAGACGAACGAGAGAAATAAAAATATTTACTAAATGCACTTTTGGAAGAATTTTTTTTTCTGCAACGCTGTATTTTTTACTCCCTTATCGCGGAAAATTCGTCGGAATCAGAGTTCGTTACTGCGAAAATGGAAACGGATCCGATGGAAATCAACCCCCGTTGATTAAAGCGAGTCTTTGAATGGGTTTAACGGCATCGGTAATTAAACCGACGTAATGAAGTGGTGTCGTTGAAAAAATGACCGCGACGCGCGAAGGAAGGAGAAGAATAATACACTGAAATTAGAGGGTATCAAAAAGCGATTCCACAAGCCTAAAGACGAGCACAAACACTTGCGTAAAAACAGGAATAGACATTTGTACGTATTCCGTCATGTAGGTCAGTATCTTAGAAAGTAAAACTATTGATTTAATTATTTTTTCATTAGATTTCTTAAGCCATCACAGGAATGAAAAGCTACTGACGTAAATTAACATAGGAAATAGAAATCTAAAGCCCACGGGAGCGTTATATACGCCAGTTTTTGCTAAAAAATTACCGATATTTAGCGTTTACAACTATAAAAACATGACTAAAAGATAACATAAAATCTTCTCTGTTAAACTTTAATGACAAGTGTTTTTAGAAGATCTTTTCCGTGTATAAGATCAAAAAATTAATAAGAGACTTAAGTTGTAACCTAAACCATCAATACATAGTAGCAACTTAAAATATTTTGCACAAACTCAGACATTTTGCTTTTACTTGAGTAATGTTAGATATCTTACATTACTTCGCCAGAGATCTTAGCGTATCAAATGATGAATAAACATATAAACAAATATGCTCGTATTAGTAAGATAAATTTAGTATACGAATAACACTGAGTTTAATGCACACTTTGGGAGACTCGAGAAAAAAAATAATACTCCACAGTCTAAATTTACTAAATGTCATATAAAATTTGACTTGTAACGATACCCTATGGAGAAAAAGTTTAATTTGGTGCATTGCATATAATTCTACTCTTAATGAATATGAGCCATATTTGAGTTAGAATTTTGCGATTCTTTGAATTTCAATACGAAATAGTACTGAAAATTCCGACCCCGTAACATTCTTATCGTTCTTCGCAAATGACGGGCATAAAAACAGTTCCGATACAATTATATCTACAAAATCAAATAAACGACTATTAAACATCCTAAAAAATAATTCCACCGATGGTGAAAAAGTGCCGTTTGGGATTAATTAAAAGATACAAAAAACACGGAACAATCGCGAACGAGAGAAAAGGAGATGCCCTCGGAAAATTTTCGATTTCTCCTCTTTTCATTCATCCTCCGCTTATCACCCCACTCTTCTCCCCCCGATTCATTCATTTCTCTTTTTTTAACTGAAAAAAGCGGCGTTTTTATACCAAATTAACTTGATTGACCTCCTTCCTAAAAATGTCTCCCTCTGAACTAAATGGAAAATCCTACATATTCCTCGGTTTAAGCGTCGAAGTTCTTAGTGGAAACTTTTTTTTATAAAAACTCGAATCTAGCTAAAAATGGACGCGATCGACATAAGAGAGATTAAAATTTATGGTTCCGCTTTAAAGTTCTTCGTAATACTTTGCTGTGAGTCATGCTTGTGACCCATAACGATAAATAACTTATAAGTTTCGTATCGCAATACGCACAAGATACCGTACTTCACCATGTTAGTGATGTTTTCATTTTTTAAATTTTAAAACCAAAATATTGTTAAAAGTCTTTTCGAAAGTTGTAGATAAATATGAATAATTCCAATACAAATAACAATATATTTACGAATGCTTAAATTAATTAAAGTTACCACGCTTTCAAATTGTAAATTTTAATACGTAAATAATACGCACAAGATTGTTGTGCTTATGTCACAGCGATGGAACGCGACACAATTCAGCAGCTAATACTCGAAATTTTTCGAAGGCTCGCCCAAACGACACGAAAGTATATTTCTCGAGAGATGTGTCTCACCGGTAGAACGAGCTGAGACAAACTTGATTGAAATATCCTACCTAAAAAAATTACGGAACGTCTGTGATTCTATCAATGATTCCGTAGTTTGAAACATAAATAGCACCTACTTTCTCATAATCACACTCTTCTAATCCGTACGATATCACTGTATACAAGGATAAGTATTTACGCGCGGGACTACTTTACCACGATGTTTTTATGCTTATAGGTGTTCTCTCAATGGGCTTACGACAGACGGGAATGGATATAAGGACGGACTTCTGAGCACGAGTCCCGTAGTAGAGCTTGGCGATATCTGGTAGAACAACTCGATATACTATGATTGCACTGGACTAGATATTATTCTTATATACAATGCTTACTTAGCGTTTATGGCATCATTCTCTTTAAATGAATGAATTTTATAAAGTGAATAGTTTTCGCTATTTTTTGAGTAAATAGATATTCTGTGAAAATCGACAACAATTAAACTACGCTTCATTGCTGCGCGCTATTTCTTCTCCGGATGTTACCCTATACAAATGAGATTTCTTCGGATCCTATAAAACTGCTTAGATTAGGGAGAGTCGCGCAACAGATGAAATTATAAAACCACTTTTCCGTCCTATGATGAGCACATTCAACAAAATCTTGAAGTCTATGATTTCATGATAATAGTAATTTCGCTATATTATTCGTATGCGAGGAAATAATGGGAATATAACAAGCACGTTTTTCGATAAATGAGAGCGGGGAAGGGGGAGAGAGAGGGACGGGGAGAAAGAGAGTAAGAGAAAGGGAGGGAGAGAAAGGGAGGTAGGGAAAGGGAGAGATAAAGGGTAGGAGAGAAAGAGATGGAGTGAGTGAGAAAGGAGAGATGGAGAGAGAGAAGCAAGAAAAAGAATGAGCGGAGGAAAGAGAGAGCTATGAATAGAACGCAGATGTATACAAAGGTATTTCACGTTATCCTGAAGGTTTTAAAGAGGTTCAAGAAGTAAAGTGAGAAGAGTCCCTTGTCTGGTCCTCTTCGTCCGCCATGGCGCGCCAGTCCAAACAACAAGGAGAGGTGCTAGTGAGTAGGAGACATACACAGTGATGAGAAGTTTCTAACCTCAGTTATCTCACGCAACGCCCACTCGACCCGGGCATGTCCCTAAGCCCTTCCTCCGCCTCCATTTTCCCCTCCTCCCACGTCCACTCCCTTTCATAAAACCCCAATACTCTCCCATTTTCCCCACCCAGACACTTCGCGAACGACCCTTTCACTGTCCCATTTCAAGTTCACACCGGCAAACTAACGCCGAAACCTCACCTTTGTGACCTTTGTCCCCTCTTGCTCCTATCCTACACGACCCCCGTTTTCCCTTTCTCTCTCATACATCATCGTCCGCCGCACCTTATGGGCATGCCGTGCCATTGGCATATCAATAGGTTGGCTAAACCAAAGGGGAAAAATGCAATGAATAAATTAAGAAACGATAATGCTTCGACCTTGTCAAACTTTAGAGGAGATAAAGAGACTCCCTTGAGTCTATTTAAGGATCTTGCCTGATTATGACGGTCAATCGACCTTCCGGACGATAGAAAATGTGTGAATTTGCTGAGGAAATCGCATTTGCCGGAGAATGGCGATAGGATGAAAATGTTGGTCTCCTAATAAAATTCTGGAGGTTTAGTAATTTAAAAAAAATGTTTTTGCTCTGATTTTCATAATTCACCTATACGAAGGGCGCAGTAGCGGATAACCATATTTGTAGGCCCTAAAACTAAATTAAACTATTGAGACATTTGATAAAAATAACTTTTTTTAAATTATCACATACAGTTTCTCTGCGTTGCAGTATCATCAGCTGACAAGTGATTGGGATAATTTAATAACCGTGTGATTCTATAAATTAATTTTAAACAAATTTTTCAGCGTGAATAGGCAAATTTATCCCTAAAATTGTAGATTACAAAGATTAAACAAATCGCAGGAAATAAAATTTTATGCAAAGTAGCTTCCTAAATTAATCAGTGTATTTTATTTATACGTTTACAGTGATTTTCTATTTTTACTATTTTCATTTTTTGTGAAAATAGAACCCCTCGATCTCAAGGGCGCATGGATTTAGCCCAGTTAGCCCATTCGTAGATAAGGGAAACATGGGCGAGGATTTGAACAAATAAAAAGAGATTCTTACTCCGAATTTCCTTAAATAAATACTAGCCAAAACCTTCCTCTCTAAAAGTGTTTATTTAGAGAAAAAATCATATGAAGCAATAAAAACGATGCAATCCCCAAAATTCAATTAATCGATTACGAAATTCGATATTGAAAATAGTTTGAAATTTCAGATTTTCTAAACTCAGCCGTTTAGCACTCAAATCCGTCCTGTCTCGAATCTCACATCTCCTATCGCAAGCATTAAATCAAAAATAACTCCTTAAAGCCATTTCGTGAGAAAATTGATTGTCACCGCTCCAGTTCGTCGGTTATGTAGAGACTTTAAAATCTCTCAATAGAGTCGAATGATTTGATAAGACTGTTTGAAGTTTATTTGAAGTAATATTAATTTTGATGAATTGGGTTGCCCCAATAGCCATGAAAGTGTTTAAGGTAATAAAACAACCAGGATAACACCTACTTCTGTATATGATTAAAAACGATGTCCTAATGCTACAATGGTACCAATTCGCTATTCTAATTGTAAGAAGAAAAATAATCACATTCACATATCTCCTTATTAATTTTGTTTTTTAAGAAGATCTAACTCTTCTAATATCTTTTGCAAAAATGTTAACTCGAGTTCGATTTTTTCAGAAAAAATTGAAAAAGCCACGTCCAATTGGCAATAGCAAACAAAATTAAGTACCTTTAAACCAAAATTTGTCCCCATCGATAACTTATTACAAATTCTGGAACTCTCTTAATTATCAATGGCATACCATCGTTTAAATTCTTTTGAAGCTTTCAAAAATCAGGTTGATTCGCGCAACATAGTTCAATTTTTTTCGGGTTAAAAACTTTGTGCAAACACCCACATTAAAATGGTGGAACCCGGGAGGTCGTCCGAAATCGATGTTACGATAAACATTGAACCGTGGATATGCTTGGAAGTGCTTGCGCGGTTTTACGCCGCCAGGAAGCAGGGAACATGGACCGACACAAAAGAAGAGTCCCGTATCAATTACATGGGACAACCAGGTCCTCTGCTTTTTCATACGCTTCGGTAACATCATCCACGTCGTCTCTCCTTCCCATCACCGCCTCTCTAGCTCTCTCTTCACGTATTTCCAGATCCATTTTCTGACGAAAGCTTTTTTTTTATCGAGTCGTTATCACGGCGAGTCGCATTCCCTTGGGGCTGGAATGCATATCAGGGAATGTATCACACGTGGCAGACGAGGTGGGAGAGTTAGGGAAGTGAGAGAGGGGGGAATCCATACGGAATATAGAAAGAAGAGTGGAAGGGAGATAGGGGATTAATATAAAGAATTGAGGCTGAAGAGGGGAAAAATGGAGTGAGAAATTTTCTCACAGTATGAAACTTAGGCCGTGTATGAAAGCACCGGCAAATGAATAAGAAAAATAACTTTCTAACAAATGTCCACACAGATGAAAACGGCTTTTCATAGCCAAGGTTACAATTTCACAATAAAGCCATCATATGTTCAACGAAGAGTTTAAATGCTGTAGTAAAACCTTGTAAAACGCGTGCTTCCTCTACGCGGATTTTATTATACGCCGTTATATAAATGGATCGCTCATTTATTCAACATACGTAAATTTTAATTATACGTGTTTCTTAATCGGACGTGCACCGAATTTTACATGTGTGTGGGGCATGAGAAATCTCGTGGTCTGCATCTAAATTCGGCAACCAAAAGCTTGGGAAAGAATTTTATGCGACCAGCGAAGATGTGATGAATGACGATCCACAAAAGTTGTAATATAATTTTATATTTATTAATTAGTATTACGATAATAAAACCTTAAACATTGAGGTGACTCTAAAAGCCTTATATAAACTTGATTTTCATTGGTATGATACCTGGTAATCTCTAAGTAACTTCCTATGTAAACTCTAATTCGCCAATTCCCAACGCAACTCACAACCTCCAATGCGGCCTGCCATGTGGGAGAGATTGTTGACCCCCGGGCTACACGAACACCTGACTGTTTGCATAAGGTATTAAATCTGCGAAAAGCGGCATTTTTCAAGAACGTATCCACCGCCTTACTAATGTATCGGCTTATTGTCGTTATAGAAGGAGCACGAGGAAAAATTCATCATAGCAAACCTGATTGTGTAAATAGCATTATTTTCCAGTTTATATGTTACGTTACCGCGATATTATATATAGAATGTTTTTATATAGCAAGGCATATCTTTACAAGAATATAAAGCAGAGTTGAATAAAGAAATTTTATTTATCTTAACGATATTAAAAATAAACGCTTTAGCGTTTGAAATCTCTTGGCGAGTGCATATAGAAAAATTAACTCATGATTAATATTAATCCCTGAAGGCCGAAATGTATGTTAAAGCACGTGATTGCACTTCGTAGCGTACTGTTAGCACATATACATGGAAGCATATTTTACACGTATGAATGGCTGATTCGTTGGGAAACATTCTGCCTCAACCAGGAATCGAATCCGAGTCTTCAACTTGCCGGGAGAATATTTCAGCACTGATTGTGAGTTATCGAGAGATTAATTATCCCTTTTTCGGAATGGGTATTCCATCCCAGGACTCTAAAAGGAGTGGGAGAAGATACCTTGTTTTGAAAATCAACTCCCGTCCCCCTTAATACATACCGTAGGAGCATTTTCGTCGTGTTATATATTGGAGGCAAGCTACGCCCTGACCCCGATAAACTCACGTTTGTTTAAGAAATAACGGAGGGAATTTTAGCATGGTAAAAAACTTTTCAGCGCTCAACATGTATCAGTCCTACAAAGGGATCGTCAGAAACAACGAATTCCATTCTCGTCACACGCTGAAGAGAATTAATTAGCTCTGAGAAAAACTTGAAGCGATCCGTTTCCTTTTGATCGAGAACTGTTATGTAGCGTATGCAAAGTACAGGCGAATCACAATTTAGTATTACTTTTTTCGGTGCTTGTCGGTTATCCCGAACCACTTTTGGAAAATAACTTTTAGACATATTTCTGTTGCTAACGCATGACTGGTTGGCCGGTCTCGACATTTACAAACCTAATCTCCGGACAACGTGGAGGGTTTCTTTGCTTCCGGGCGAGGCGAAGGGCGCGGTAGCGCCCGGAGACGACTACCCATTACAACAAAGCGAGTCGAAGGCTCGTCGATATATCCTCTCAATTTGCGGCGCAATAGTCAAGAGGATATAACATTGAAAGGATATATTAACGAGCCTTCGGCTCGCTTTGATTTAATGGGTAGTCGTCTCCGGGAGCTACCGCGCCCTTCGCCTCGCCCGGAACCAAAGAAACGCTCCACGTTGTCCGGAGATTGGGTTTGTAAATGTAGAGACCGGCCAATCAGTCATGGGTTAGCAACAGTACCTTTCTTTAATAATTTAATATTGTTTAAATGATTTTAATTTGGGCTCCCCGGTAATTGTTAATTGTTACTCTGTTTACAGAAACTCGATATTGACATATAAAATATATTAAATTACGACGAATTGAAAGTGGTCCGGGATAACGGACAAGTACCCTTTTCTCTAAGAAAATGTACTCCTTTTCACCAGGTGGCCGGAAGTTTTTGACCGAAAAATAAACTTGACAGGCAGGGGAATACATGAAGATATTTTTTTTTAAACGAAAGGGAGAACATCATTTTCTCATCGCTCAAACCTTTCCCTGCATCGTCCTCTTTTCTTAAAAAAAACGTATCGTTCTCACGCTTCTTTTTTCCCCCACAGGTGGCAGGACCGGCGGCAGTGTTGGCGTGACGTGAAAAACAGCGGAGAGGTTTTCCCCGCAGGTGAGAAGAGAGGAAAAGCGAGGAGGAGGAAAAGAAGTGGGGAAGAGACGAGAGGGGAAGAAAAGGTGGACAGATAGAGCAGAAACGACCCCGGCATCAAACACCGCTACCAAACCGTTCGTCCTCACCCGAGTGACATCTCGTGAGAGTGGCGGAAAAGTGAAACACCTGCAGCATACAGCATCCTATCCTACTCCAAACCCTCCTTCCCAAAGGAAAAGGGTTCAATCTATCGAATCTTTTATCTCCGGCGAGGATTAAAGTCATACATTTCGAGGGATCCCTCAAACTATCAATTCTGAGGCGTTCCTTGGACGGAAACACCGATCAACAAACCCCCCACAAAAAATTCTTAGATACACTTTCTGAAGTCAGGGAGATATTTCAAACGTCTGATCTCTGGCGAAATGAAAGGAACGCCAACTTTGATGTCATCGGAACGAATCGTCCTCCTCTGAAGGTCACAACCTCATTATAATTTCCTTAGGATTTAACCGGGAAAATAATTATCCCGTCGGGGCCTCTTTTCTTTTATTATTTAATCGGGAGAACCGCATAACAATATCGAATCGTTTCAGCGCCAGTCCTTTAGAAATAAGACAAAACAGTCTTCGCGAAAGGAGTTTCGAGAAGAATAGAAAGGGGGCGAGGGGGAGGAAAAAAAACAAAATATCTCCCGTACCCTGAGGAAGTACAAAAAAAGTAACTCGGCGCGAGGTTAAGGGGGGAAGGAAACAGAAACGAAACAGAAAGAAAAAAGAGAACACGAAGGAGGCAAGGGAATAAAGTCGACGAAAGGGACAAGAGAGAGAAGGATCCGACAATCTATCGACAAAGCCACACGCACGCAATCCCAGAGGGAAACTTAAGTCCGCCCACGGAAATAAAAATAAAAATAAAAGGAGTGAGAGGGACTTCAGACGGTACAAGAGAGCGGTGCGTGTGCGGGAGGAATTTTGGACGTGAAAAAACAAAAGCGACGAAGGAAAAGGTTGGGTCTTTTGTCATCAGAAAGAGACAAAAAGGTACCGTCTCCCAACGTAACCCGGGCGGCCACGCCACCACCCCTCTTATCTGCTCACGCGATTACTCTCGAGTCGTCAACTGTTCCTTCCGCGCGATGAAGGAGAATGACACCGTCTCCAGGGAGATAGGAGGCGACATAGAAAGCGGGAAAGAGGTACCATCCACTCATGTCCTGGACAAACTCAGGTGAGGAAGAGATACGGATTTAGAAAGAAAAAAAAGGAGGGACTGAGGTAGATATAAAAGAGTAAAAGGAGGATAAGAGAAGGTGTCCTAGGAGTGTACCGTGTGGGACTTTCATATACTCGTCACTCCCCTCCCTTAGGAACTGCAGTGGTTTAAAGAGTTAAACATTATCAAACGATCGCTGTTCCCTTTCCTACACTAAAGGTGCTAAATGTGTTGAGGTAAGGAAGATTAAGGTGCCTGCAAAGACTGCCTCGAACAGTTTTTAAACCGATAAGTAAATGTGATAATAACTTTTCTTTAAACTACACATCTAAAGTTCTCATCACGAAGACAAATTTCTTCCTAATGAAAATCATATCCGTTTATAATTCACGCTATCTGTTTAGAGATATCCAACCGCGGATGTCATATCGTTTGATTTCCTAAAAAAGAATAATTGAGATCCCACGGATAGATTTTATCCTATCGCTACACGATTTCGTAATGTCTTTCTTACCGAAACATGACAAAGTATTTTATGTGTTAGAGATGTGCAAAGATTTTTAAATTTAACCCTTTTCCACACGAGAAAATATCTTATTATAAAAAATTTTTGGAGTTTTTTCCACAAAAAGGTTTAACCCACGTATGAAAATATCACTCACAGACTACGCTTAAAAACGCACGTGATTACACCGAATACCGATATTCAGACACTTCACCAATAAAACACCACTTTACGCTTCCTAATCGAAAAACACACAAGCACACACACACACATAAAACACATTACAAGAATTTCAAAAAAATACTTCTTTCTTTAGGATAATATCCGGACAGACGGATCATTTCAAAAAGTTCTTGGTTTCACGAACGAAAAGAAGTTCATCTCCATAGTCACACAAGCTTTAACTGCAAGTCGCGACTCGACCACCTTCGCGTCGGGTACGAACTGCAGCTTTTCGTGATCTTTCGCAATCGGTGAGAGGCACAGGGCGCCATTTTTTTTTAAACGCCAAGATGAATCTCATCAACATGGACGCGGAGAACCGCGTGGTGCTAAACGTTGGAGGGATACGACACGAGACTTACAAAGCGACCCTCAAGAAGATACCGGCGACCAGGCTGTCCCGACTGACCGAGGCCCTGGCAAACTACGATCCTATTCTCAACGAGTACTTCTTCGATAGGCATCCTGGGGTCTTCGCGCAGGTCCTGAACTACTACAGGTGAGTAATTTTTTCTACCATTCCGCCACTGTCAAATATTGTTATGATTAATTCAGTCTCCCAAAAAAACCTGAGTTTGTTGGGGTAATATTAAGCGTATTAATTAATAGATAAAAATATTCTTAAGGATAAGATTGAAATGAGACATTTCTTTATTTCATTTACCCAATCATATGCTTTCGATCACGTGGGAAAACGAACACAATTCGTATTTTCGTTGAAGTCGATAAATATGTTCACTTTCTTAAATGCAGGTCGTTATTGGAAATAATAGGATTACAAAACTCCGAAACAGGAAATAAAAAAAACTTTATAACATTTTACTGTAATAATAACATTTTAATGAAGACCTAGGCTTAGCCGCTTGATGATGCGGTCCACAGTAGCCCATGTGAAATATTGTCAATTTTTCTTTTTCTATTTCGGAAAATAATCAAGTCTTTTCGCTGCAAGTAGAAATATTTACAAAAAACTATAATGATATTGGAAAATAGCGCTATAAAGCTCCCGATAAGTAAACTTTAAGATTAGGATCGCTAGAAAAGAATTGAAGAATAGAAACTTTCGCGAGAAGGTGAATAATACAAAGAAAGCAAGAAGAAAATGTATACGTAATAGAATAATAACGAAGATAAAGAAAGAGCGAAAATAAGATGCAAGGCAAATAAATGATACGGAGGAGTGTGGAGAAAATGTATGAGAATTTTAGATGCATGAGAAAAAAAAGAATCGACGTAACATAAATGAGAAAAAATATCTATGCATCTTATTTTTTTCGTGTCGAAGAAGCGAAATGGCTCTATACGATTTAACATCCCTTGGATGCGGCTATCAGCATATCTTTTTTTATTAACCGTTTTGGAAAGAACAAATTCGGACCCTGTTTAACTGGTGACTCGAATTCCTCTCCCTTAAGAGAAACATTCTCTATGTATACCTTCTAATTTTCATTTCGGTCGTAGTGGTAAATTTTATTATAAACTCACGAATATACATTGGCGATTTACCAGCTTAATTAATCCAGTCAGTTACAGAGACGTATTATAATTCTCAAACAGTAGAATTTCTTCTGATCAACTGTAACTACCATCAACTAAATCTGTAGTAGTCACCTAAAATATTAAGAAAAATTGAATAATTTGTTTCTTTTTTATTTCATAAATAAAATCGAGCAGCTAAAATTACGTTGTGACTTTATAATAACTAATGTGGCATTAGAAGTGACTTGAACCAATGCGAATATCTTCACGTCCCATTATATTGGTACAGTAAAACCTGGTTAATTCGAAATTCACGGGACCAAAGAAAGAGCATTTCGAATTACGAAGAACCTCTATAATTCGAAATTTACAAAAAAGCGTGATTTACCAAATTTAAAAAATGCAAATATAAATTACAGAAAAACAAAAGAATATGACACCATATTAAAATACAGAAGAAAAGGATGTACTACATATGCATACCTCAAAATATGTCGATGAATAAAAGTCAAATTTAGGATTACTCATTTAAACATTGAAACATATATGGACATATAATTAAACCACTAAAATATTAATAATGTCTTTCACTTATTTCAACTTAAAAGTAAATAAACGAAAGTCTGTAATAAAATATTAATTGAAATTTATTTTTAAAAGTTGGTTATTTTCCCGTTTCAATTTCAGGGCACTCCCTAGCGCAATGTGTTGCATAATGGCATCAACTTTTTCACAGATATTCATCGGCACGTCTGGCATCCCGGGTATCTTAAGCTTTTAAAACATCCTCCTTAGATGGCAATGGCACATCCAACCTAGCATCGACGTTATCCACATCGTCTTCTTCCTCCCTATCACTCGCAACGGTTTTCAATTCGTCGATCGTGGGGTCATACACAACCGACGTAGCCAAGTCATTATCAAAGGAAACAAAGTCTCCGAAACTGACAGGCCCCAATACATTACTGTCGATTACTTCCTCCACTTCTGTACCTTGGAACACTTCTGCCGGCTGCGAAGATAGCCCGCTTTTCTTAAAACAGTTGGCGATGGTTGGAGGAGTCACCAATTGCCACGCCGATGACAAGGCCCGGCACGCGTCTAAAATCGTCCATTTTCGTAAATTATCCTGCGAACATCCATTTCTAATTTCCACCAAGTATGACGACAATAGTTTTTTTTCTGTAATGACTCTTTAAATTTTGAATGATGCCCTGGTCGAGTGGCCCCAGAACACTGGTTGTGTTCGGCGGAAAATACAGCAACTCAATATTGGGCGTATTTATCTGAGCCACATGGTGAGCAGAACAGTTGTCTAGTGTCAACAAAATTTTACGATTTTGCACCGCCACACGTTTTTGCATTCTTATTAAAAAACTTTTGAATATGTCTGTTGTCATCCACACCTTTTTGTTATGCTCGTAAATTAACGGCAAATAATCACGATTAATACCTTTGAAACAGCGTGGGTTGCCATATTTTCCGATGATTACAAGTTTTTCTTTATTCGACCCATCCATATTTGTGCAGAGCACGGTGCGGCGGTGAGACGCTCCTTACTACGTTTGCCGCCGTGACATTTTTCGCCTCGGAGAGCCAAAGTACGATCGGGCAACATGTTGAAAAAAAAATGCGTTTCATCCATATTAAAAATGTCCTTGAGCGCGTACTTCTCCAAAACATGTTTATTACTTTGCAGCCAGGTCGTCACTTCCTCTTCGTTAATTTATTGGGCATCACCACGTACTGCGAGACAAACAATATTGTGGCGTCTTTAAAATCATCCAACCACCCATTGGACGCTTTAAAATCTTCAATGTTCAAAGCGTTCGCAAGACTTCTTGATTTTTCAATGAGCATCGGGCTTGTCACAGGTAAATTCGCCGCTCGTACTTGTGAAAAAAAATTGGACAGTTCTTCGAGGTCTTCGTTTTTCGCAGGTCGTGAACGCTCCATTTAAATTTATAAAAACTTTCTTCAATCTTCGCCCGATTCTTTAAAATTGTAGATAAAGACGAGTTCGGAATCCCATACTTTGAGGCCAGCTTTCCTTTCGATTCTAACTTCTTGTCAATGTCTTGCAGCAAAGACATTTTTTCAGCAAGAGTAAGAGTCTTATATGCACAACGAACCGGAGCCATTGGAAGGTATATTAAAGAAAAATATTTTATAGCAATAAATTTAAATATAGTCTCTCTTGCAGTTATTAAACTAAGAATATTATTTAAACAAGTAACTAACAATGATGAAAAATACAATCTAATAAGAAATAAACAACGAACCAAAGGAATATTGGAACTCAAACTCGCAAAACAATATAGAAATTGAGGGGATGGACCGAATCTTGTGACAATACCCAACGCCCAGTCGGTATGATCACGATCGCACAATGTTTGAAAACCAGCCGACATGGTGCCAGAAATATTTTAGTAAATTTCATTTAGTTTCGTTTTGGTAAGTTTTATTTCGAATTATGTCGACAAAAATGCGTTGATATTCCGAGAATCGGGCAAAATTTTTTTTCGAATTACGAATTATAGAGATTTTCGAATTATTGAAACACATTTGTATGAAATTGGCTTTTTCGGTCTTTCACGTGTCAAAAAATTTCGAATTACGTCGAATTTCGAAATATAGAGGTTCGAATTAACCAGGTTTTACTGTATTATGTTGTAACCAGAAAGTTTTTTGCTTTCTATTCCTAATTTACATTTTCAATCTCAAACGCTACCTGAATTTTCCAAAGTGTGTGTGTATATATATATATATATATATATGCATTTATTGTGCATATTTGCACTTACTTTTAACACTATAAAAATCATTATCCTTTCCCTGATTCACATTCAGCAGTTATGAATGCAATCACCTTTTCACTTAACATTAACTAAGAACTATGAATCTTGCATAGTGTTTCCTACGCTCATTATGGAACGTCATAAATCCAGATATAGATTAGCGGAGACGACTGACACAAGAACTTCGTTGACGCATGGGAAAGCGTAGAGTACGAAAATTCACGATCAATTACACGGATTTGGAAATGAGACATCAGAGTAACGAACGGTCCGCGGAATTTTCTGCTCCAGGAAGAAATTTTGAGTCGAGGGGGGAGGGGGGAGGCGGGGGGGAGGAGAGGGTAATTCGATGTGATTTCAGTGATAGAGTGTGCCAAACTTTGGTGAAAGGAAAATGAGAAAATGTGACGCATGACCAACAGATAACGAGCTTTCGTGCCCGCGTAGTCAATTCCAATTTCAGGAATGAAATAAATCTTCATAAAACCATGCTTCTGCACGTCCAGAACACCAACAACAGATTTGCATGATTCGTCCGATTAAAATCGTTAAAAAAAACAATTCAAGCGATGAAAAGTATATATAAACATTATTTGTATCGGAGTAAAAAAAATTTTCTCTGTACATTTATTTTCTTCGGGTGGAACTCTGCAAAATTTCTAAGCAATAACGATTCCTGATAGGATTTATTTAATTTATAGTCTGTGATCTCTATCGCTTAATCTCAACGCAGGGCGCAATATAATTACACTCGTGTATACTCGATTTTATATGACGAACGGGACACTTTATGAAATCCTCTAGTAAAACTAGTTTTTATCCCGAATTTCTAGTTTAAATAGGAAATTTTTGATTACTATTAAAGAAGTGAATTATGAAATCGCCCAATGTAACGATCGATGGTAGTAGATATATTCGTAAATCCTTCATAGCATGATTGAATCTTGGAATACCCTATGTATTCTACCTATTCCTTGCTTGCTTTAATTTTCAAGTTGCTAAAATATAAAACGAGTGCATTCTAAAAACATAGTCAAACTGCGTATCATTCTTCCATCTTGAAACGCTGACGTATGCATCCACGGTCACAGTTTTCGCTCCTCTTGCCTTAACTGCCATGCGGAGAATCCCTTCCTCTTCTCCCAACGGAGAAACAAGAGGATGAGTAGGAAGACGAGTGGAACAGGTTAGCAAAGCCTCGATCATCCATCACCGCGCGAGCGTGCGGGGATCAAAGACGTATAGCACGCAGCAGCGCTCTTAAGGGCGCGTAATTGTCTCGTCGGACATAGTGTCATCTAGGAGGATAAAGTATAATTACCTCACGACGACCCAGATACCAACGTGACCGACATAAGGGGGAGAGAGCTCCCCGTCGCGTTAGGCCTTTATTGCCAATTAGCGGAAACTTTTGAGAGCGGAGGTTGCGACGATGTAAAGGCACGTATTTCGAGAAACAATTTCCTTTCGGAAGATCTTCATTTTACCACGCTCTCGCCCTTTTCCGACGCCATAGGGTAGCGCTAAAGCGAAGTACGTACTTCGTTCGACTTCGTGAGGGAGAGAGAGAGAGAAATTAACAGCCGCGTGACGAGGAAATCGAGCTTTTTTGAAGGACGTTCGATAACGGATGGAGGCGAGAAAAAAAACACGAAAAAAAGAAAGGATTAAAAATACTCCCAACTAAAACTCTACTAATCAACGCTTTCGAGAAAAATATAACGGTTACCTACATAAAAAATACAATGAAGAAACTCTCACATTGTTCTAATTTAATCCTTGTTAAAGGCTTATATCGGTTAAATGTATATTTAAAGTGGTAATACCACCTACAACTCGCACTTTATAAAGTACCATTTCAGAACAAAAATAATGTTATACGCAGCATTGTCCTTTATCAATTACAACAGCCATTTTAATTCATTACTCTTCGTAACGCGCAGTTGATCGTTAACTTTCACTTTCTTAAATAAAAAATCACTTGCTATTTTTCTTAGATGGTAAAAAACTTTAATAATACATATGCAGGACGTCCCTAAAGTCTCTTAACCACGAGGTGTTGAGTCTGAGTAGTGGAAAAAACATATTTCTCCAAATAATGATATGAAACACTACAGCGGCTGGAAGATGATTTTTTTAAGCCTCCAGATAAGCAGTAAACATATACTACGAAATATGACTCATCGAACTCGGCACCGCATTATCCATCGTTTAGAAAACGGCGGCATCCATACTGATGTTCTTAATTTTAGAAATAATTGTTATGACAAAATACATTATATATACGTATATATATATATATCATCAGCCTTTTTCAATCCACTGACGGATGAAGGCCTCCCCCAGACTCTTCCAATTTTCCCTGTCAACTGCCTCCCTTCTCCAAGTTTGCCCCAAGAACTTAACAAGCTCTCTGTCCCACCTGTCTTTCGGTCTTCTTTTCGGTCTCTTAATGTTTCTTGGGATCCATTCGATGACACTGGACGTCCAACGCTGGTCATTTCTTCTAGCAATATGGCCCGCCCACTGCCATTTTAGCGCCTTCACTCTTCTAATCACGTCACAGACTCCCGTCTTCTTTCTTACCCAGTCGTTCCTCTTGCGGTCTCTTCGGGTGATGTGTGTGTATGTATGTATATCTATAATATATAGATGCTTCTTACACATGATATATATATATATATATATATATATATATATATATATCATATATATAGGAGGATACAAAATTATGAGGCACTTCCAGATGTGGTAGAAAGTAGAAATTTGGTAGGATTATAGGTTTTTAGTCAAAACCAGAGGAAAAAATCCGAAGCTCTCGAAATTCCTATTTTGAGGGACTTTTTTGGCACCTATTTCCCCCATTTTTTGCCCATAAGAAAGCATGTAAATTGGTGCAGAGGTTTTGATATTTACATTTTAAAATTACTTACCATCAAGATACGAACTCGACACTTAAACTGTCAGATAGGATATAAATTGTAGTTTCTTATTTTTGAAGACAGAATTCAAATCGGATTGGAATTAACGAAATTTTACAGTTTTTAATGCAAAAAATTGCTAATTTTTCTGGGTCTAACAATAGGTTTCCTTGGTAACAAGCTCTATCCTTTCATATGGGTAAGCTTTTAATGGGAATCAGACGCTTATATTTTAATGCTCTTAATGTTAAACTACACCTAATGAAGGAAATCCGATATTGATATTATCCTAATTTTTGGGCCTGTTTTGCCCCATTACTGCCCCATTCGAGAACAAAAAAGACGATGCAGCTGCATAGGAGCCAGAGAGTTGAAATTTGGCACGGTTATAGAATTTTCATGGCAAACTAAGATAAAATTCTAAAATTGCAAAAATTCCAATTTTTAATGGGTGGTTTTGCCCCTTTTCGGCCCCATGCGAGTGTGATAATTATAAGGCACTTCTTAATGAGATACAAACCTGAAATTTGGCAGAATTATGGGTTTTTAGTTACAACAGATGGAAAAAATCTTAGAATGTAAAAATTCATAATGTTAGGGGCTGTTATGCTCCATTATTGCCCTATACGAGGATTAAAATTATATGGCATTTCTAAATGAGCTACAAACTCCAAATTTGACACGGTTATATGATTATGTACAACATCGATTGGGAATAATTTGAATTTGTAAAAATGCTAAAATTTGAAAATGCTTGCAGAATGCAAGCACATATTGACTAGTATATATATATATATATATATAATGTAACAATAAATACAGGAAATGTTTAGTTTTTGTTACTCAGTCATAACACCAGGATGTGAAGGTATTTCTGGGAACCCTGCCAATAATATTTATGCATTAAAACCTAATATATATGTATATCGCTACCAGAACTGATTTTCTAATGGCTTTTTCATGTCTCCACACGAACGGCGCGTGGCAGAACGGGGAAGCTGCACTACCCCACGGACGTGTGTGGTCCTCTCTTTGAGGAAGAGTTGGAGTTCTGGGGACTGGACGCCAATCAGGTAGAGCCTTGCTGCTGGATGACATACACTCAGGTAGGTGGAAACGTCAATGCTAATGTAAGACCAATGTAACTTACGGACAGAGTCGGCCAAGCACTGAAGGGGGCCCGGATGCGAAAATCAATGGGGGCCCCACGGTATTAATATTTATAGTAATAACCAACTAATTACGGAGCCCCAGTTTAATATTATAACTTTGACGGAGTATTTATTTATTGGAAATCGGTTTGCAAATGATTTTCAGTAAAATATTTTGCTAAATTTACACTCGATACTTGAATAATTGAGAACATTTAGGGCCCCCATTATTCAGGGGCCCATATGTCTCTCATCCGCCGTAACCCTCCTTTGGCTGGCCCTGCTTGCGGAAAATTCGCCAACTTCTCTTCATCATTTTTTCCATAAACTTTAGAACAACAAGCAGCCCTTGAGATGATGTTGACAAACTTTTTAGCGACAGACAGAACGGAGAAAACACTTCAGAATATACTGTTAACTTTATAACTTCCACTTTAAAATCGTAGCGACTAGTTTCACACATCATTAGTTACAACTTCTTTAGCAAAGAATACACGAAGAAAAAACGATGATTAAGCTCCTGCTTTACCTTAATATTTTTAAAAATTTTCTTCACTCTAACTCAAAAAGACGAAACTTATAATTAATTAAACTCGCTAATAAAATTTCATTTTTCGTTAACAAAAATGGAGGGAGAAGTTGGTCGAGCCTATGGAACGTTTCAACATATTTTCATATGGAAATCGGAACGTGCTCCTCGTGGAAAACCGGCAGCCCTTTTTTCGGGATGCAATAGGTCCTCTCTCGGTGGTCGGATTATATGAGGAATCCCGAGCCGCAATATGCTGGCGTATGGCAATGTAAAGAAAGTACCGAGAAATTGTTCATAACCCGCCAAACTACACGGCATGGAAGAATTTATTATACCCTTTACTGTGTTGCGGAAAGAAATTCTGCGATCGTAAGGACACTTATAGAGCACTTTCCAAGTAGGCGTTACAATTAAATTAAAATTCCTAAAAACTAAAATGTCAGTCTCTGGCCGAGCATACAGCCTGGGAAACAGAAAAATATGAACATCTCGGTGCAACAAGATGTCTATGTATTTTGGTCGTCCTTATCCAACTACGTGGGCGTATCGCTTACCAACAGGTTTTAAAAAATAATTTGCCTAGCGGCAGTAAGTAACAGGGAAGTAAAATTATGATTTCCCCAGTTCACTTATTAAATAACTTGGCATGTTTTCGCGAATAGCTTATTCGAAAATTTTACGCACGCCTTACAAAGTACTATACTCGCTGATCATAATAAGATAGTTATTTTGACATACTTTCGCGTTTATGTTCCACTCCTCCGTGGAAGCACGCATAAAAAAATTCGTTGAAACGAAGCCATTCTAAAACCACATCCTTACGAGAAAGCTAAACGTCGACTTAAAAAATAATAATAATACTGGGCACTATTTAACTTAATCTGTCGTAAAAGAAAAATCACCCCGAATACTTTTTTTTAGCAACCGTGCCCTTGAAACTTACTACATCTTATAAATCGGAACGTGAAAACATTCGTGGAGCACCAAATCAACTTTGTTTCATTAGTGTTCACCTTCGCGTTTCTCCTCACAGTTCGCTCGGTTAATGAACCTTTTGAGGTTATTATAAATCCATGTTTAATCCCGAAGAGCGTTACAGTGTAGGCGCAAGTGCATGAGTACTTTGGTGTGTACCTTAATGATCCCTCGCGGAGTGAATACTGAAATGCAATCCGGCCACACTCGCGCCGCCGTTTGCTGAGATCCCTAAAGGCTTATGTAGAGAGAGAGAGTGAGATTTTGAGTGCGTAGTTACTCCGGTAAGAGCTGTGCCATTAGACGCCTAAAAAGGCGAGCATAAATGCCACCGAATAGCAGAGAATGGGTTTGAAAACCAATCTGTTTTACCTCAACTTCCTCATTTATCTTTAACACCGAATAAGATGCAACCTAAAAGGTTAGATTCTACAGAATCTACAGAAATTCAAGCGAAAAACGACATCGCGTCCAAAGAGCTTGCTTCCCCGCATTCGCAAAAATATTTTACTAAAAAATATGGTAAATCTACTCATGGATATCAATTCGATAGGAAATGTACCGCCATAGAGAAGAAAAACATATCCGCGAAAAAATGTAACAGGAAAAATCCCATACTTGGACAGTTGATTCCCATAATTACAATTTATTTGCGAAGCAGTATCTCCTATACAAGCGGGTAAATTCGGTGAGTTTACATATTTTCATCATTATAAAATACTACTAAAAATACTTTCTGTTAACTGCGCATTTGACCGTTTTCAAAACATCTTTTACTGCCATCAATTTCATTTTTCAAAAAGGACTAAATAAAAACCGAATCAAATCGAAACACGCAAAATACAGTATAACAAATCCAAAAACGAATCATCGAATCAACCTCGTGGCTGGAACCAAATCGATGATTATATTTCATATAAAAAGGTCTGTCTTTCAACTGACCAAAACTGGGACCGACTCAATTTCTTAGGGAAAAAAAGATAAGCACGCGAAAGCGTGTTAAAGTTATCACATCTCGACAGCCCGTTCATCGGTGAAAATATCCAATTACCGGCTATCTGATTAAAATAACCGAAGCGGCCAGACAAACAAACGAAATGGAATTTGGCGCGCGAAAAAATATCACGAATATATATATTTTTTAAATAACATCATAACGTGCACACATTCCTATCCATATATTCGGTTCTTCTTTTGGGGAAACGCAATTTATTTAAGAAATCCCAGGGCATGATGAAACGGTAATGGTTTTTCCAACCATGCGGCACCGCTTAATTAGTAATGCATTAGATACCACCGAGAAAACACACAAACCCCGCTTATCTTTCAGCGTGCGCAGGAAATTTCGGGCGCGAACAATTTCCGAAGCGCGGTTTCCGTGGAAAAAAATAAGAAAAGCATAGCCGATAGGAGAGAAAAAAATAAAGGAAAATAAGAAACGCGACGGAAGAGGCTTATTCCAGATTATAGCGGCACTGCGAAACGAGTAGAGGAGACGGAAGAAACCACGCGCACACAAAACTCGGGTTTGGGCGAGGACATTAAAGAGAGAGAAAATCGAGAAAATTAACCCGAAACGACGAAGCGAACGATAAAAAGAAAGAGAGGAAGATGCGAAGAGGAGGGGAACGGTGCAAGTGGAGAGATTAGAACGCGGAGTGTAGGAAAGAAAAGAGAAAGGAAAGAGGGAGGGAGGGAGAGAGAGGTCGGCTCGCGAGGAGGTGAGGTTGAGAGAAATTGATTAATGACCGTTATGGTAGCGCTAAAGCTTTTCATCCGAGGGGGAGATAGCTCAGGCGAGAGGAGAAAGAGGGAGGGAGGGAGAAAGAGAGAGGGGGAGGGAGGGAGAAAGAGAGAGGGGGGAGGGAGGGAGAAAGAGAGAGGGGGGAGGGAGGGAGGGGGAGAGAGGGGGGAGGGAGGGAGGGGGAGAGAGAACGCAGAAATCAGGTGGCGCGTGAGAGGGGACAGGATACGAAGTTTGCGAGATTAAGGGCGAGGGAAAGAGAGGAATTTGGATAGAAGGAGATCAACGAAAAGCGAAATAAATAGACGGTGGCTTGGTGAGAGGAGTAAGTTACGAGTCCAGAGAAATAAGTGGAAAATTAAAAAATCGGTACAAACCATTTCTTCGTAGCTTCTATTCTGTATGAGACTTCATTCATTTTCGCTCAACCGTTTGGGCTCTTAATAGTCGCGAACAGACGGACGGACAGACACACAGACGGCATTGCGAAAACCACTTTTTCGGTCACCTAAAACGTATGTTTCCGTCAAAATCTCGAGTCATAATCTAGAATCTAGAGGGCACTATCCAGACCAGTTATTTACATCTTTCTTGCCAGAAGATGAATGTACACTAGAAATATATAACGATGTAAAGGCAGAATAACCATAGAATTCCGGCCGTTTTCGTAGCCATTCTTTCAATTTTCAAGGAGATATGACTAAATAAACGTGTTTAAATGTTTTCTTAAATTGACTGCAGGGGCGCTGGAATGCCAGCTCTCATTTAGGATCAGCCACAACTTATAATGACTTCACTTACGATGTAACGGGTTCCTCCAAAAATACTCCCAAATACATACATATATTAAATATTCGATAAAATTTTGCAATAATAAATAACTCGTCGAGGAAACATTCTCAGCCTTGAAGTATTATTTATTCGTTTAATTTTTTTGCATTATTTTAGCTTCTGCTGAATGCACTGTTTCATTAATTTCGTTTCCCTAAGACACGTGATCGCTAATACAATTGAGCAACTGAAGATACAGTAGGTCAAGAATCCAATTCCGAGAATTCCTATCTTTTCCATTAGTGCTGCACTAAGTTCTTGATTTAGCACTGGATAGTTAGGAAACTTGGACTTAAGAGGAAAGAGAATGATCCTATAATTAGAATCTCTCGAGACGTGAGTGCGGCGCAGAATAGAGAAAGTAAGTTGGATAGCGAGCACTAATGAGGAAGTATTTACTTCAGTATGGGGACGAGAAAATTTACTCAAATTGATTAAAAGTGAACAGCAGAAATAGCCGAGATTGTTTCTGAAAGGAAAGAGAACACCGAGGAGGGCTAACAAAGGAAGAATGCCACTTCAGAGACAAAAGAGGCAAGGATAGGATTGATATTTCAGAAAGTATGAAAGAAGATAGCCACTAAAAGATCAAAGGATGTGTTTCCAGGAATTGGCCGATGAAAGATAGAAAACTGATTGACTGATTTATTGATTTGCTCATTATTTTCATATCTATATCGTAACGTTATAGAAATAAATAACAATTTACTTAATGGCGTATGGTTTCGTAATAAGATTTTTTAAAGCATTACTTAAATAATTAACCTACATTTATTTAACAAGACCTTAAAATTCCCTTTGTTCGGATAAATTTTATTCATAAAGCGCAATCTGAGTCTTATAAGCTTTTTAATGAAATTGATTGATTATCGACAAATATATTGAGCTCTTATGAAACCACTATGATAAATTCAAAGCCTAAAATTAAAATCGGGGATTTAAAAACCGCCAAATAAAATAATATCAATTCTTCATATTTGTATTCTTGTCATACGCAAAGCAACTGTCATGACACGCATTTTAAGGTTTGACACTGCGATTTTTCATTCGCGAATTTCACTTAACATTCATAAATATGCGTATATTAATAAGCAATTAATTTATCCTATGCCGTAATTTGTCCAGCAAGGGGGGATTATTTCCACATTCAACGTTAAAATGTCTGAAGTTTCGATTAATTTTTGCTATTAAAATTACGAGTTTATAACGTTCTTGAATATATATTTATTTCAAAGTGATATATATATATATATATATATATATATATATATATATATATATATATATATATATATATATATATATATATGCCTTAATTAAACTTACACTCCGCGGAAATGACGTTTCAGGCCACAACGTCAACAAATTCACCATAGGAAACAATCACAAATATTATTCCTCATAACCTGACTCAAAAGCTGATTCTTTAAATTATTCGAATAAATATAGCAAAAAATAGTGGAACTTGGCGATGAAAATTTAAAAAAAATATATAATAACAATACAAATCGGCCAGGAAAACAAACGCAACTCTTCCCGACCTCTTTTTTTTTACCGCCTGAAAAATATTAGCGAAAATCCGCCTCGGTAAACACATTCATGGTAGAAATTCCCCACAAAAGTACTCATTAAAAAGCCACTAAGCTTTCTCTCTCGCTCCCACTCTTTTCGGAAAAGTACGAGCCAAAACATTTGCGAAATTCGCAAACACGCGGGCTTCCCAAATAAATAAAAAAAACAAAAAAGAAGAGGAGAAAAAAAAATCCTCCATCGCCGGCAACCGTAATGAATTAAAAGATAAATTAGACCAGCCTCGAAAGAACGGAACGCGTTCGAGATTATTTACATGTCACTCCGCAGTATAACCGTTTGTCATCTAAAAAGGGGTGATGGATATTATATTATACGTCCGGACAATGAGTTGGCGTTAAATGAAAACGCGGTGAAGGGCAGAATTACGATTCCGCGAACTCACTCCGACCGACCTGAATGACAATGAGGGCCGGTGGCGGAGTCGTTAAACAATGAGGAGACCGCGAACGAACCGAAGTTCGCAGAAAAGGGGAAAGGGGGAGAGGGATGGCCGCAGGAAAGAGTTTGCGAAGAGGGGAATCGGATATTTTGTGAGGTCGGACCATAGCTGACAGAAGAAGAGATGTTGCGAGCGCTACATGATAAGGCTCCGTGGAAAAACAAACGCGGAACGGTATCAATAGTAAAGCATGCAAGCGAACGAACAACTGGTCACTTTTGCACAGGGCCGAACTCGGTTGTAACGAGGTATCTGGGGACTGGAAATTTTGCTCATTTCTTCGTTACATTCAGGGCGAGGTGGTGCCAATAAGGGCAAAATCTGAATAACTACATACACGATACTTGCTTTATAACTTCTAGAACCGTTTTAAATGTATAATTTTAGATTTGATTACGTTAATTGCTTTCTATAGATCCCACAACTCGATCCCGAGGAATAAGTCAATCCGTTCGAAATATCTTTCTCTCAGTATTATTTTCGAATGCTGATAGCGACGATTCTCGATTCGGCGGATATACCAATGGGTGGACTAATGTATTTATTTTCTGTTTCTAATGTGCTTCTGTACCTATATGTAAGGATATCGCAATATAAGAATAAAATGTGTAAAAATATGTGAAAATGAGTGTTAGGTAATAATTAGTATTGGAGTAATATGCTGAGTAGATATTTTACAACAATTCAACTTCATCGTCACTCATGTCTACTTCATGCGGAACTCTAACAGGTGGAACAATATCGACCAAAGAAGCGATACAACACTTCGATATAAATGAAAAGTACGCTTTGAAACAGCAAATAAAATTTAAATTTCGCAAAACTAAAGTAGTTTTAGATGTTATTTTAATATCCATATCGAATGGTGCACGTAAACGATTAAGGAATTAACTAACAATTATCACAAAACTACCCATTAAAATTTGGAATGCTCTCTAAAACAATTAACATTGTTTTCTCATGCTTAAATAAATACCCGAAACAATAACTCTTGAAATCACTCTTCAGAATCTCCACAAAATATATAGATAATAAAATTGAACGAGTAATGCTGAAAACGAGAAGCGACTTGATATTTACATTCGGTCAGTAAACAAAGGTCGCGATGACAGGAAGTGCCTTGTTTGCGCTCTCTATTTGAAATGGAGAAGGCTGGTTAAGTTTGCCGGAACAGCACTACGGACATAAAATGTATGTTTTATAGAAGGAAATTTCTAAATCGAATTGTGTTACCTGTTCTACTTCAAGTTTACCTATAGTAAATTAGGGGAGTGTGTGCGCAAAGGAACTGGAAGCCATTTGGATGTTGTACATTTTACAAATGCACTTGATGAGGAGGAAGAGTTAATAGCAAAATTGTTGGAGGAACTTGAGTCAGAAAAACTACCAATGAAACTTCTGGAAAAGAAAAACAGGAAACAAATATGTACATGGTGGAGGAAACGCCAGTGACTGGATTAATACGGAAGAGGGGAGAGAACGAAATACGAATAAGGAAGCTGATTAGAGAAAATCTAAAGTGAGAATAATGGTGAAGTCAATGATTCGATTCAGTGAGGAAAATCGTCAAAAAAATAGGGGGGGGGGGGGTTGTGGACTATTTTCCAGAACTGAGCAACTTGAAAAAATACCGAGGATATGAACAACGTTGGGAAAAAAAGAGGTAGTGGTTTTGCATGTCGGCACAAACAAGATGAAAAGGGCGAATAATGAAGATTACGTAGAGCAGTGGACCCCAACCTTTTTGCACAAGTGAGCAACAACGAGGTGTTAAGTATGCGATGGGGCCGCACTTCGTAACAAAAAATAAAAAAAATTAATTACTGACCTAATCAGGAATTAAAGTTAAATCTATGAAATGAAGACATTTATTTATCAGAAGAAAGAAACATATTCAATGCGATACTTGCTGCTGCACTTTATTAAAGAAGTTATTAAAATCTACTTCAATGGTCGTGAGACACAATCTTAAAATATTACGCAAATGATCGTCTGAAAACCTTGTCCTACACCTCGACTTGATTAGTTTCTTTATTGAAAATGTTTTTTCACAAATATATGTGCTGCCGAAAATGGAGAACACGCCCGCTGCAAATGTCTTTAGGTTCACAAATGTGTCCGATAATCCTGAATAAAAATCCAAAAGACTATTTTCTTTGTAGGTGTCTTTCAAAACATTAATGGCTTGCAGAACAATTAATTCCATCTTATACATTTCAGATGAGTCTTCTGGTCATACTTCAAATGGATTCTGAAACATTCTTATTTCCTTCGCATGTCTGTGAAAATCCCAGAATCTGTTCTTGAATTCTTCCTGCAAGAGTTTCAGTGCTTCTGAGCATCTTTCTACAGGGGAATGTGAAACCATTTTTTTTTCAGATGCTAGTTCGTTACAGCAAGAGAAGTGTGAAAAATTATCTTCAATAAACTGTTTCACAAAAATGTTCAACTTCCCCTCAAAAGCTTTCACCTCAGCATATATGTTTCACACTAACTTTCTTTTGCCCTGTAATCTTAAATTCAAATGATCTGTTATATCAGTTAATAAAGCTAAAGCCCAAACCCATTTTGGGTCAGAAAATGGTTCTTGAGACCTTTTTTCAGCGAGAAAAATATCAATTTCATGAAGAAGAGCAAAATAACTACGACCATATGTACAAGTTAAGGAATACTTCAGGTAAACTGTCACAGTGTATTTAATAAGGAGGGTTTTTATCCCTGAAGGATCCGAGCAATCCTGACTTGGTTATAGGGAATGAATCGTGGTTAAAAAATGATATATACCTGCTTTCAGGAAATTTTTCCGATTGAGTTCTCATTATTATAAGTGAGATCGTGGCTAGACTAAAGAGAGAAGAATATTCACGGTACCTAGGGTTTATAATTGCAAATACTTGGGCATTTACATTTAAAAATATTTGAAATGATAAATACACAATCAGAATTAACAAAAGCTTATAAAACGTTGCATTACGTGATGCCTAATCTAAAGCGAAGGAGTTAGTACACAAATCATTGTACAATAATACACTAGGAACGTATGTGACCCTTACTAGATAAGAAAAATAAAGAAAATCGAAAATATCCAAAGGAAGGTTTTGAGATGCGTATAAGGAAAATTCAAAAAGGAAGATAGCGTTAGCGAAATGATAAAAACACTAGGTTGAGTGCAAGAGAAGGGTAAATAGACGGAACATTCCAGACAATTAGTAAAAATAAGGCAGAGTAGGAGTGAAAAGTTAGAATTTATTGGATAAAACGTAAGCGAATTTTAAATTAAACTGAGACAACAAAAAAAACGTATTCCAAAAGTGTATAAATATCGCACAGCACAGACTTAAAGGAATACGAAACGAAGTGTGGCCTGGAGCGTAAGGCCGTACTACAACGTAAATGGCAACAAAAGTGAAATAAACCGTGCAGGCCAAGAAGCGTGAATCCGTGCCTAAGTGCCGGTCACGCTGCCTCTCATTTGGTCAAGAGAGTTTGAATAAGAAAAGAGAACCTGTTTTCTGGCACTTTTTATCCCGCGGCATATCATCTCGGGCTATATAATTTTCGCTGGACACTTAAGCTAACAACATAATGTCCTCTTGTATAAGTAAAGCGTAACCCCATTATAAATTGCGTCATTACTCGTATCTAAAGCGGGCCAAGTCCGAATAAACTACAATAAAAGCAAACTTTTTGGAGCGACGAGTGAAAAGCGTGCCATAGGGAGGCGAGAAACCGAAATGGCTGTCTAAATCATAGCTTAGCTCCGGTTACTCGTAATGACCAAGCAAACTTTACCTTATTCTTTCGTATAACTGTCGCTCTCACACCTCAATTCTACCGTCAAGAATATGGAACGATAGACTAATCGTACTTTTGTTATGTTTCAGTTTAAACATCGCTATCAGATTTGAATCGGAGAGGATTTTCTCGAAAATTGCGCCAAGAGTTGCGACAGATTCTAAAATTTCCCACGCCCTTAGTCCCAGGTTGAAAAAAATGGCATTAAGCTATGTTCCATATAAAACTCTCAGCGAAACGCTTTTAACGTGTTTTTGACGAATATTCCGACTAGATAGATGATGGAAATTTGGCAGAAATGTTTCAATCACGACGACGAAAAAAGATCCGGATTCGACAACAGGATATAATTTCTTTTTCACGTAAGCTAATACATAAAAAGTGGGCTTTCATTCTTTTGAAAATTAAAATTACAAAAAATTCTACCGTGACCTTCGCACCGAGACTGTTTTAAAGAAGAATGAATAAATTTTCTTATTATTATCCTGGAATTTTGCCATCAATTCGAAATCGTTTAAATCTATCTGTAATCGTTAATTTTATATATTTATACTGATGTGGCCAACACATGACTTTCTCCATATTTGGGGTATAGATATTTAAATTATTATTAATAGCATTATAAGGCAAAATTATTATTTCGTATCGTAAAAGAATACAGTAGTCCTTATTGCCGTAAATTCCGTATATTTTGAATATGTTTACAGAATACACCGCTACATAGTGGTGGCACCGTAAACTGGAAAAGGTTAAATATCTACGAAAATTTGTTTCAAACAAAATTTGGAAGAAATATTATTCTATACAGCTTTGGTCCTCACGAAGATGACCAACTACGACGTTTTTAAGGAGATATTTGACGGAAACCGAAAAAACATTAATTTTTATAAATAATTCCTAAACAATAACTGCTATGGAAAATTGTTTCAAATAGAAGTTGTAGAAAATTACATTCTCTATAATCTTTGTATAGAATTGTATATGCAATAATGATGTTTTAACGGAGAAATATCGCAAAAACCGAATCCGGTTTCGAATAAACCTCAGACTTCTGGTTAATTGGTATTGTCCAAAAACTAATCAGTTCTTTGTGCTCACCCTAAAGTGTTATATATGAAGTTTGGTAATAATATGGCAAATACTTTTTGAGTTAGAGCGCCCACAATCACATACACGCACACACACACACAGACATCATTCCGAAAACAGTCTAAACGTGTTCTATGGACCTCAAAACGTGTATTTTCGTTGAAATCTCGAAGTCGATTTTTTTCGTGATCACAATACTTTACCATTACTACGCATGGAGAAAGTAAAAAGATCATTCGCTATTTTGTGTTCTTCCTATAAATGCTAAGGAAATAAATTTTACTTCACTTATTCTGCACTTTCCTCCGACCCAGTCCTCATTCTTTAGACACAAAGTATCGAGTAGGCAGGCTACGCAGAAAAGCCGAAGATTGTGGCCAGTAAAATCGCTACGGATGATATACATATTTTAGAATACTATTCACGTAGAAAGAATGGATAAAGATGGAAAGATTATGAAGAGGAGAGAGAGAGAGACATTATGTGATTGCTAAACTAGAAAATTTGTACAACAAGGTTCTCCTCCATGACCTAATTCCTCTTGGGTTTCAAGGTATCCTTTAATATAAGCTCTTTAGGATACTTCAAAGCACTGGAAATTAAATAAATACAAAGACGAAAAATATAACCTCAATTTTTAAAACCCTTTTTGGCTTACTTTACTGCTGGCGTTTAAATTACGTATTCAGTAACGTTTTTTTCATTTCGTCATGGAAATTTTTACGGATTATATGTGCCCCCACACATATCTACATACGTGGACGTAAGAGAAATAACGAGGTAGTGTGGTTGAAATGGTTGAGAAAAGTCTATAAATGAGGTTGCATACATGTATATCTAGTTATGTATGCAATATAGTTGAAAAAGAAAATCCTGAACGGGTTTCTAAGCGGTGTATAAATGAAAAGGTAAATCTACATATAACAAATTGAATGAATTATTAGGAACGGAAAAAACACGAATGGATCTAATGGAAGAAGTGAACCAAAAATTAAAGAAATCCACGAAATTTAAATTTTAAAAAATCAAATTTTCATGCAACAAAAAAGTGCAACAAAGACCCCTTAGATAATTGTAGAGAATGAGAAAAAACAAATAAATGAAAAATACATCGGATTTGGTATTAGAATGAAAGGAATCCATGAAATTAATCGAGACTAATAGTCCTTTGTAGAAAAAAGCAAAACGAGGATAACACTATAAGTTGGTGACCGAAAAAAGTAGCATGACAATTGAACAAAGAAAGGGTTGAAACTCTTCAGAAAATGCGACAAAACGAAAAAAACGATAACAATAATATGGTGGTCAAAGTACTCTTAAAACGCTTTCAGAAATTTTTAAATTTTATTATTAGTTATTAAATTATAATTTCTAATGCCGTTTCCTTTACACATTATACATGATAACGAAGGATTTATAAGAAAGTAGATATAGGGGTCTCTCTAAATCTATGATCGCAACAAAAGATATGAAAATCTATTTTTCACTTTGAAGATGCGTACTTAAATATCCTATGCTAGTTGATAAAACAGGTGCATAAAAATCAAACTGACAAAATAAGTAATTACTCAAGTTTCTCCAGTAGTCATAAACATGAAAAAAATTTCGCATTTCGGGAAGTTGGCATCAGAACACCACCGATCACAACTGCCTGGTAGCCAAAATGCTCATACGATTTTTCGAAACTTTTTTTATGGCTATTGCAGATACTTAAGCGAGTACTTATTTAGCCAATGCAATTTTATTCACAGGACGACACCGATAATTCTCAATTGAATCCTATGCTAGGGTAATGGTGAATGCTGAATAAGTACTCTATTCATATTTATTCCCTGTAGTTTTTGTTGCAGCCTCGCAAGTATTAAATAACAGAAATCAGAACAACTAAAAAGCGTGATTGCGTAGGCAAGGATTTAAGACGAGAGACAGAGATAAAAGCAAACGGATGAGAATCGATCAAACGGATTGCCGCTCGCGTAAAAAGGAAGAGAATAAACCGAAAAAAGACGGTCGATCCGGGAGGTATTCTGAGAAAGAGAGACAGAGATGCGAGGCAAAGCGACCATAAATGAGCGGATTAAAGATAAGGACCTTCCCTTAGGCGATAATTTAATTACGGCTCCTCCTAAATGATAAGAGAATCTCCGAAAATAAATGATCGACTGGTTTTATTTATGTTTCCCTTTTTTGAAGGTCCTTTCTCTCTCTCTTTGCCTTCATCGTGTAACAAGGATCAAAATCGGATCCGTATTATTCCGAGATCAAAGGGGAGAAATTCGAAATTAAGAAATTTATCATTGCGTATAGTAGACATCGTTTGATTCGAAATCCATTCCTCTGTAGTAAGTATGGCCGGTAAGTTGATTTTAATTGCCAAACGTGAAAGTCTACTCTTTCCATATCCCTCTTACAAATGTTAACTATCAAATTATTTTCAAAGACGATAAAATTCTCAATAAATTAATTTGAATTTCCGAAATTCTGCTGTTTGAATGGGATAGGGTTGGAAAACTCATTTTATAAGTCGTTATAATTTCATTTCCCGTAAATTATCAAATTTTAATGTCATCCAAGTCTTCGAATTGTTGAAATTCTTCGGTATAAATTAAACGGAACGATAGAAAAAAATTAACCAATTTAGGCTTTCAGTGTTTTTACTTCCATAAATTTTAGGAAATATATTTAAAACAGAATAATTATAAACCGACACTTCTAACGGATTGAAAATTAACGATATATCGTTCGATTATCACCGTCAACATAGGTAAAGGTAATAAATAATCTCTCGAACTGGAAACGAATTTCAATTTTTTAAACTTTAAGTGACAGGCAGGCTCCGAAGATCAGATATCTTCTTCCTCACTTTTCACCATATTCAACAACCAATTCTGATCTTGATAGGTAATGACCGATCTAAGTTAATTTGTAAAAATCCAATATATAGTCAAACCTCCACAACACGAACTTCTCTAATATTTTATGAGTCGAAGCGGATATTACTTCTAAATTGTACCCATATACTTTAAATTGTGTACCTGTTACTCGATAAATCGAACTTCTTCAGTCATCTCTTGAAGCTCGAATTACCGAGGATCTACAGCAGAAATTTAAAACACAATCAAATAAACAGAAAAATCTGATGTAGGCAACACGACTTTCTCCATATTTGGGGCATAGATATTTAAATTATTATGAATAGCATTATAAAGCAAAATTATTATTTCGTATCGTAAAAGAATACAGTCGTCCTTATTGCCGTAAATTCCGTATATTTTGAATGTTTACAGAATTCACCGCTACATGGCCGTGGCGCTGTATACTGGAAATTAAGAAAAAGCAAAATATCTCCGAAATGGATGGTTCTACGAAAATTTGTTTCAAACAAAACTTGGAAGAAATATTATTCTCTACAACTTTGGTCCTCACGAAGATTACCAATAACGACGTTTTAAAAGAGATATTTGACGGAAACCGAAAAAACAGATTAATTTTTATAAATAATTCCTAAACAATAACTGCTATGGAAAATTGTTTCAAATAGAAGTTGTAGTAAATTACATTCTCTATAATCTTTGTATAGAATTGTATATACAATAATGACGTTTTAACGAAGAAATATCGCAAAAACCGAATCGGGTTTCGAATAAACCTCGACTTTCTGTTAACTGGTATTGTCCAAAAACTAATCAGTTCTTTGTGCTCACCCTAAAGTGTTATATATGAAATTTGGTATCGATATGGCATGTACTTTTTCAGTTAGAGCACCCAGAATCACACACGCACACACAGACATCATTCCGAAAATAGTCTAAACGTGTTCTAGAGACCTCAAAACATGTATTTCCGTTGAAATCTCGAAGTCAATTTTTTTCGTGATCACAATACTTTCCCTATACTACGTATGGAGAAAGTAAAAAGAAACGATCGCCCGAAATATATTATTCGCTCAAGCATATATATTCCCCTTCCTTTATCGTTGACAGGTAAATGAATATATCGTCACTGGATCGAGTTATGGTAAGTAAAAGTAAAGAGTGAGCTTAAAGGGGTCCATCTGAAGAAGATAGTGAGATAGAGGATTTGAAATAGAAAGGGAATAGGAATAAGGGAGAAACGAGGGATATAGATAGGACGGTAGGAGTTAAGGAGGAAAGCAAAAGGGATAGAGGCAAATTGAAAGATGGGACGAACTCGCAAGGGGGAAAGATAGAGGAGCTGAGTGTATGGTACGTGATAGAGAGCTGGCACTTGAGCGAAGATGGATAGCCGTGGACGGAAAAAAGATGGCCGTTTCTTCGGTGAATAGAGAGAGAATGGGAGGAAACGAATGGAGTCGAGAGAGAGAGAGAGAAAGGCGATGATTGAGTTGGAGGAAGAGAACAGAGAGGGGATGGCAGTTTCGCTAATTCGATCTGGAGTGGAAATTTCGAGAAATAAATTAAAATAGATAAAGCTTCACGGAAGGAGAAATTCATGGATTCATGAGGCCATATTATTTTCGTAATACAAAAAATGAAAAACTGCGCCGTTAAAATTTAAAAAAGCATACAATTATATTTGTTATCCATAAAATTTTACCTTTCTAAATAAGATTCGTAGGTCGTAAAACGTTTTTTTTTTCATTTTTATTTTATTACAAAAAATTATAGATGCCGTACGACGCGTGAGATTTCTTCGAAAAAAATTATTTTGGAGCCAAAATTAAAACTGATTCCACCGTAACGCAGTCGCGCGTAATAATTTCCCCGCATCGTAAATATTTTTCATAGCTCAGCAACAGCGTCAAACGGTCACGTTAAATGAATAAAGCCATTTTCGGTTGGTCAAATTCTAAAAGCCGACAAAAGATGCGTTCACCCGTTATACATTTCTACTACATTTAAATTGATGTTTTATGATAAAACTAAATTCATTTAAAAACAAAAAAAATGTAATCGGTAGATTAAAATGAAGTAACTTCTGTAGGCACAGGTCTATCCATGCGATTCGATTATATAGTTGCTTTATTTTGACGTACAAAAATAAATAGACGTAAACGAACATTTCATAAAGGCAAATATTGTAAAGTTAAAAGATAACTAAAGAAACCTTCACGTTCGCTGACGAGCAACTTTTCAGTTTTTTACATGAAAATACACCGATGGAAACGACCATTTTATAACGTTTTAAAGTTAAAAGCCGAACAAATGAACCCTCGTAATCACTCCACGGCGCTTCGTGTCAGTTGAGAAGCGACAAACGGCTGGCAGAGGGAGGAAAATGAGGAAGGTAAAGAGTAGTTGGAAGTGAAAATCGGAGGGAGGTTTATGAGGAGACTGATTGATTGATTAGATCCATTACTCAAGATTTGGGAAAACACGATTCCCCCTTCAAGCAGACCTCGCATGAGTGAGAAACATTACAGGAAAAGGTAAAGAGAAAATGGCAGGGGACTAGGAATCGATCCTTGGGGAACACTAGGGTTGGCAGTGAGGAAAGCAGGAATCATCTGCATGGCGTGTTTTGCTGATGGCCAGATAAGTCGGAGGGAAACCAGGATAAACAAAAAGCCAGAGCTAGGACCGTTCAGGATATTAATCTTGATACTGTTAGAGGTTATTGAGATTTCTGGAAGAGTTGACGCTAATACTTCCTCGCTATTTGGTCATATCTTGGGAAACATTTATGCATAGAACGAGTGACGCTCTGATTATGCATAAACCACAAGAGGAATAACATACTTTACAATATTTTCCGAATTTTATAAAGTAGCTGAAGATATTTATAATGAAAGGTTGCCATGCTACTGGGACTTTCATTTCCCGAGATAGAAATGTTTTGAGTTTCACATTTAAGACGGATCATTTCCTGCAGCGGACAGGAGATATTACAAGTTAGAAAGTCAAAATGACAAAATGAAGAATTCTTTAAAAGAAATGATGTATTACATATAAACTACTTTTGCTGATTAATTAATTTTTTAAATATCAGCAAAATTTATGAAATTATGGCAAATGCTTGCTAATATGAATCCTCAATTTCAAAAAATACTTTTAGAGATTTTAATGAGAAAATAATCGGTCCCCTGCTCTCTAATTGTTTTAAAACGGTACTATATGTTTAGGGTTGAGTTGGACGTCATCATAAATAACATTGATGCAAATACAAACGTTTCAAGGTGTTTAATATATAATCTAAAGCACCCTTTGAGTAGCAGTAAAGATGTAAATTTAGTATTCAAATTTATGAAACAGAAATGATTTCAAAGAGTTTTCTCCGGATTCATTATACCATAAAAAATTAGGAGGTTACTCTTTAGAATCCCTTTCTTCAGTTGTAATTTGGCTTAACTTCTTGTTGCTAATAGCAACAAAAAGCACAGGGAAGGTTATTAGAAATTTACTACATAGATCTTGAGGACTTTCGAATGTAACATGAGCCAAGTCATTCGGTAGAAAGTGGCATTAATACCTTCGATCTAAAGAAGAGATTTTTTACTTGCATAAACTTTGTGATAACAACGGTCATCGCAGAATTATTCGTCAAGAAAACAGGCGATTGAATACAATGAAATTCTTACATAATTAAGAAGAAAGAAAGCTAATAAAAATTATAAGACGTTTAAATTTTTAAAAACCGCAATTATCTCTTACCCAGTATTAAGAAAAACATGGCTAAAACAAATTTAAAATATTGCGAAGAGAATCCATCAAATTACTGAATTACCGCATTTTTTAATTTCCATAGAATTTAGATAAACGACGGCAGAACATTTTGTTTACAACTGGGCCTGTAAAGTGATAAATTGAATGTCTTCCTAAATGAGCAAATTCGCACCCTAAGACATATAAACTATAAGTACAGTCACTAATCATTATCAAATTTCCCTCCCCATCACAATGCATGAGGGAACAATTTATTATAATTTATAGAAGGCAAGACAATGAATTACAAAAAACAACCTCCAATTTTTTTTTGTAAACGACATTTTTCTGCCGATGGCAAACTGTGAATAACTGAGAAAACACGCATACCTCCCTACGACGCCAATTACAAATACATGTGGCAAATTAGATGAACTAATTGAGGCCAAACAGAAGATAAGGAGATCACTCGGTAACGAACAGATTTGGTCTAGCCGAGGTATAACACACTCCTGCCTCTATCCCGTGGATAAATTTTAGAGTGCTCTTGGATGGAGATGGGTTATTCTATCGATCTGAGCAAATTCGAGAGTAAAGATGCATATGAAGTGTCGGAACGTGAGAATGAGACCCGATAGACTGGAAATATAAAAAAAAAATCTTTCGGGCGTAACGCGAGGCCGCCTTTCGGAAGTGCGATGAAAAATCCGGGGATGAAAATCTCCCCTGAAGGACAATTCGGTTGAGTTGGAGAATCAAAGAGAGAGAGAGAGTGACAGAAGCAGTTAGGAAGGCAATAAGAAATAAAGGGAGAAAGAATCAGGAGGTAAAGGTTTCAGGAGGAAGAATGGCTACTTTCGAATTCGGAACTGATTTATTTCATCGCCTCGTCCAACGAACGGTCGCAGAGGAGGAATATCACATAAACGCGAGCCTTTTTCTACCTCGTGAAAGGGAGTTTACGAACGACTGAAATGGCAACTTATAGAGCAAATCTAACTTTGTTTTCACTTATTTCATTCGGCTCTTATTCAATCGACGGCCTTCTGATTTGTCGTTATAAGACCCTTCCTTTCACCTTCTTTCGAGCCGTGTAAAGAAAACTTAGTCTTTCACTTTCTCTTTCCTCGCATCTTCCGTTTGATAACGTTCTCCAGCGTTCTATAAAACTCAAAAAACCTTTGATAACCATTCCTTCTGTACTCTTTCAATATCGGCGTAACAACTATTTTATTCGTATAAATTCAGTACTCGGCGATTAATTTTCATCTCTAGCTATGGTGTATATATTGCCACCGCATAATCAAATTCCGCCTTTTAATGTGTATTGTGAGTTTAAAATCTTTACAAGTTAATTCACAAGAGTCCGACCGTCGGTTTGTCCATCACGCTTTTCTATCCACTTCTGTTTGGAGTTAAACGCTGAAATGTTGCACACGCATACGTGATGGTAGGTCATGACATAAAAAAATTTCAAATCTCGGAAAAGTTCGCCGGGTTCGATTCCAGGAACCGTTCTTTTCTCCATTTCATTATCATCGGAGAGAGAGTAGGATATTTTTACTTTGCATTTTAAAATAAGTTAGAAACGGGAACGAACTCTAGACCTAAACATATGCATAGACAACAAAATGAAGTTTGGTATTACTGCTGAGAAAATATGAATCCGTTCTAAAATAGTCCAGAAATTGGTTTGGGGTCAGACAATTTTCCTCGTTTTTAATTTAATATTCATTTACACCCATCCGTCATTTTTGCGAAAAATTTCACTAGTGTTATATAATTGCTAAAACTAAATGAAAATTACTCAGAAGGAGAATGTGGATGAACGAATGTATCAATAAATAATGTGAGCTTAAGAATAGCTTCGAAGCAGTTTATTCGATAAACATGAACATACTCTACTTTTTCTTCGTAATTATCTCCTACATATACACATCCTAGCGATTCACAAGCATTCTGATTCTATCGTAGAGAAGATTATCGGCAACAAATTACGCACCGCATCTTTTATCTGCTTATTTTAACCAACTCGTAAACAACCACTTCAGACCTTTTATAATGAGCCTAATAACGGTTATAAAGACGAAAAGATAAAGTCAGGCCCTCGGTAGGATTCGAACCCGTGATTACATCATTTATATCATTGAGGAGTCAGACACGCTAACCACACTTCCAGGTGGTAATAACCTTGAATACTTTATAGTAGAAATTCTTATACGATTCACCCTTTCACTTTATGGGTATTAGTTAATTTCACAGAATCATTATCTAATTCCTCGGAGAGTAAAAGAGGTATTTATGAATATTAAATTAATCTAATCAACAAGATAATATAAAATGGAGTAATAACGGTAAATTTTTCCACTAAACCAAATTAAAATAATAACTTTATAGATACTTTATTTAACTTTATAAATCCAGGTAATCTCCGCTAAAAAATTTAACTCTAGCGACGTTCTCCATATATATATATATATATATGTGTGTGTGTTGTGCGTGCGTGCGTGTGTGTACATATGTATGTATGTATTTTTGTCCTAATTTTCCAAACTCAACAAGGCCAAATTATCCCTACGCAAGAGAAGAAAATTTGTTTTCTTAGGGATAGGTTGTCGTAGCCAACCTCCAAAATCCAAGACTCCGGGCATAAATTTTATCGTAATGGACCAAGTTGGAGGACAAGTTTTTCGCCAAAAACAAGCCCTACCACACTCATCCGTAATTTTTCGAGTTCTACCGTTGAACTAATCCCTACAATAATTGAGTCGGACGAATTCCCCTTTCAAACTGATTGTAGGAGTAACCCATGAATTTGTTCTAAGGAGAGAGAGAGAGAGAAGAGACAAAGGGTCTCGGAAATTTTCTCGAACCATTCGTTTAAATAAATCCGGAGGGAAAAAACGAATAATGTGCCTACCTTAATTGAAATAGTTTTAATTGGTTTTTAGAACTTGCGTTAAACTGGTAGTATTTCCTTTACATTTGCTGCAGAGACTGAAGAAATTAAAGCAGCGCCGTTTTAAACCCGTATTGAATCGCTACTGCTGCCCTATTGCGTCGCCATTTGAAGCTATTTTGAGTCAAGTGCGAGTGGAATCTTTAATTTTGAACATCTTTTGACGTTAAAAGAGTATGTACATTTTAATTCTTTAAATATGCGATCGTATTTGAAATGTTACTTCCTTGGCATTCACTCACAAAAGTTCCATTTTTTCGCTCTTTTTCCTGTTGAGTCCATGAAACGTTGGTTATGTGCTCACTAACTAAAGAGAATGCGCCGGATGATATTACAAGAGGTGGATGGGTTAGAATGCGCGTTAATTACACAACTATGTACATTTTTTATCGCAGTAATTAGGAACTAATTGGATTTTACATACTCTACAATTCTTAAAACTTAAATAAAACTCGTAATTATTTTAAAGAATTTTATTTAATGCATAACGAAGGAAGAGATCCTGAAAAGGTATATACGAGTTTGAACTTTAATAAGATATCCTACCGAATGTTGACCCTAATAATTCCTGCATGTAGTACTTGTATGTGTATTGGCGAAGTTTTACCTCCATAATTCAAGGGAAGACAAATAATTCGAAAAAAAGTGGTTAACTTACAGAACTTCAAATTTTAAAATGCGAATTATAGATTTTACACTGTACGACATTCTTAAGCGAATTATGATTTTATTGTCTTGCTCTGCCTTCGAAATTGACTACACTATTCAAATATATACATTCAACATTTAAACATTACCTACCTTGCTTTGGCTTCAACATTGGCCGTACTATTCACATACACCTTACATTGAGATATTTTATTAAACTATAAGTGTACTACTACCAACACCCTGAAGTTCTTCCAGCTAAAGCCGGATAACTTATCCATCTGACTTGTGGTATGATCTTTTTAGGCCGTACTATCATAAATATCAACCTTGAAAATTTCCAATCTGTAATTCAAAAGCGAATGAGGTAATCTAGGAGAGCGCAATCAAGTGCCTTCCTTCACTCAAGAATCGGAAAAACTTCACTTTGTCACGTTTCACCATTTCTTTCGCCCGCTTCGAATGTGCGGTGGTGACTTTGGACATCCGCATTCCTTGTGGCACGATGCCCTGTCACTAAAGTTGCCCTACTATTTCCGGCCCACCATTTTTTTTCATTAACGTATTCGGTCGCGATATTCCACTCTGGAAACTATAATACCGCGTGGGAAAGTTTTCAAATATAATCAGTCAATAAGACATCACAACAAAGCGGAGTTTAGTGGACTCCCTCGTAGAAGCCAGTAAGCAATTAGAAATCATCTTGTATAAACAAAGAATAATTGTCTCATTCTATGTAATTGTTCAGAACAACATACAACTACCAACACTACATTTGATCTTATAATGATGGACCAAGCCTCAAATGTTCGTAAGTAGTTGGGCTCAACGAACTCAATTCCATTTAAATAATGATTTTATTGTTTTATTATGGAAAGAAACTTGAAAATCGCCCATCAGAGTAATAGTTTAAATCCCTATTATACTACTTTAAAATATTCATTTATACCTACGTGTTATTTGTGCGGAGAGTAATCAAAACAAGTTAGGAAAGAGTACAGCGTATCACAAATGGGCGCCTTTCGTGCAAATGAGTATTATAAAGAAATTATATAGGTACGTGTACGTAAAGGAAATAGCGTTTTAAAGTTCTTTTCTTCGTCATAAATAATCCATTTTCTTCGTATTTAAAAATATTGCGTGCACACGTAAGGAAATTAAATGTTTGTTTGTGAGATTGGTTATGTTAGCAACAATGAATATGTAACCATGCAAGAAAATTTCTAAGTTCAACTCGAAATACGACATTCTTGTTGATTTTCTTGATAACGGCTACTCCTACGATAAAAATGTATAGGAAAAGAAATACTCTACTTTAGTAGTTCAACAAGTTTCATTTGAAAAATATTTTTATATGAGCAACACATTACGAGATATGACGGAAAGTTCATTTTTGTCACCAGTAAAGTGGTACGCCCGATTGGCGTACGTGATTCATTTGTGCGATTTTCTTATTATCTTTGATCGTAAGCCCTTAATATCAAATTTCATGAAAATCCGTTCGATAGAAGTCGAGAACGAACGTGCGGGCGGACAGACGGACGACAATAGGCGCTCACGCTGGAAGCGAAACGCCTAAAAATATTTTATAAGTACCACTCTAAGAGCACCACGCGAAAAAAATTTCATGAATACGGTGTCAATACTCGTCAAACTCAAATGCATTAAAAATTGATTAAAAACCGTAAACATTATGTCACTGCCATAAGAGATCACTTAAAACATCCCATCCGGTTCGTCGCAACAATATTCTACTTGTTGCACCTGAAATATCCCGCGTGATCCCTTATTGGTGATTGGAAATGGGCGAAAAGAAAGCGCAAACATTAAGCTAATAGGTAATTACAGCATTAAACGCGCCATCGGGGGGTATGCGGATGGATTAGCCGGAGGGAGACAGCGCGCTATGGTCCGTTTCAAGTGAACTGGACTGATTTTCGACCCGATCCCGCCTAGCTCTATTACGAGACGCGCTAGGGCTACAATGGCCACTCCCTTCATTAGGATGGGAAGCTGATCGGCGTGGCAGCTCGCCTCGCTTCAACGGAGTACAACGCCTGCACCCATCCCATCGCCCTTCGCCCACAAACGCATGCACGCCTGACCGAACGTAGCCAGCGAGGGCGTCCAACATCACACACATCGATTGATGTGGATGATTCATTAACTCGAAATAGCAGTGAAAATTCCTCGAAATTTTTCGATTCCAGCAAATTTCTATCTACGCGTCATTTTCGTACAAGTTACGCGTAAAAAGCGACAAGTAAAAGCTGTGTTGTTTGTCTGATTTTCTAGCTCACTAAAATCCATGGAAGACGAAAAAAGCCATTTTGGAAACGTTAATTGACAAACGTGGGAAACAAAACTGGTGGTTTTCTACGAGTTCGTGTATTGGAGAATTAGGTAGTTCCAATATCAATCGAAGCGTTCAGCGCAAAAGTGGCCTAAGCCAAAAACAATGGAATGGAATAAACCAATCTTGCTTCTAACTTTTTATGTAAAACCTTTGAATATTTGATGAATATATTCTGGTGTGCGACTTGGATCAGTTTTGTATATTTTATAGTTAAACACTATTAGATTTTCATGAAAGGATAAACATTTAAGTGGAAATTTTGCGGGTTAGCCCACTTTTGCGCTGAGCCTAGGGTTCCCAGATGTACTATTTTTGGCAGTACAGTACTACTTTTTCGCCTTCTGTACTACCTTCAATTACTTTTTTACTACTATTTGGATCTTTTGAAGAACAGTAGAAAGTGTTCAGGGATTTCATCTTTCTCCACCCCTCCAAAGCTGCCCTTCAACAGCAATTTGCTCATTACATTACACTGTGGTTCATTGACAATGAAGCGAAGCCTCTTTCGCTGATAACTGGAGTGGAGATCGTAATCTTCAGAGCAAACATATTTATTTAAGAGAAAAATCAATGAAAGGATATTTTTTTTAAATGGTGCACACCTTATGCAACGTTGTAAACTCTAAAAGATTCAAATACAACTGTTCAGTTAAAAAAAGAATTTCTTGAATTTTATTCTATGGCGGTTAATTATATACGTTCAGGAGTAATGACTATCCTTCGTCTACTAAATGGTTAATGTTTAAAAGTACTGAAGATGTTCAATACGATGAAATGTGAAAAAGGGCAGAATTTTTAATTGCAGATATCACTGCAAAGGATTCTTTGTTTGATGAAACGACTTAATTGATTTGATTCCTTATGAATACCTCAAAAGAATTTAATAAATTTCCATTTGATAAAAAGTAGGCCACTTTATACAAAAATGATAATTTCGTCGATCTAAAGAAATTAGTGCACATAATTTTCGAGATTTCAACATCGACTGCTAATGTTTTCTCTTTGTGTAATAAAAAACATGGGCTGGCAATAGGAACAGACTGAAAATTGAAACAGTTAAAAGTTTGCTACAAGTGAAATGTAATTATGCCTTGATGCAGTGAAATATATGAGAAGTTGCCAAAAGACGATATATAGCTTAAAAAAATATGTTCAAATACAAATATATATATATATATGTAATTACTGTTTTGTAAGATAATATTAATTAATGAAGGTTGTAAATTTATGTGCGCTACTTTTTTAAAAAATGTCCTACTTTTTGCAAACGAAAGTCCTACTTTTTCGTACAAATGTGTATTCCAACAAAAGAGAGATACTTTTTTAAATTCATGGATGGTTTGGTATGTTCTTGTTTCATTACAGGCTGATACTTGAAATTAGAAAGAGTGAAACATAATCCGATTAAAATGATTCTATTAGTATAAGAAATAGGTTTACAAATTCACTCTTAAAATTGATAGGCGAGGTCGAGACTTCGTGGCATTCCATAATATGGAGGAAAATCGGCGTAGTTAAAATTTAAACAACATAAATTTAACATTTCCACTTCTTCCACAAAACACTATGACTACGACCAGTTTCGACGAATAATCACCTGGTGATTTGGCAAATCAGAACACAAAAAATGATTTTCACTTCTATTTTATTTATTTTTCTTCTAATCGATTAAAATCTTTTCTTTTTCGATTGATTCCTGACATATCGACCAAAACCGGCGAGAGGTATCAGTTCCAAAGGATACCAACCGAGGAAAAAATCAGCATTCGAGAAAAATAGATACACCAAGTTAATATTCGCCTAGAAAATTTATAGTCGCTTCAATCCTTTTTTTTTAAATAAGACTTAAAGATAAGACGACGCTCTTGTAATCAGCATTCACAGACAACCTTCTCGAGTTCACTCAGTTCCATCAATTAAACGATGTCAGGGGGTTTTAACGAGAACCGACTCGTACTCTTCTCCGCCTTCCTACAGGAAAACTTCACAACGTCGCTCTCCTTTCACCCTTCCTTTCTCCCGCTTCGTCCCACGCCGCCTCTCCCACTTTATCTCCTATCCATTGTCCCATTTTACGTTCTCACCCTTCGCCCCGCCCTCCTCCCCCCTGCGGGACGTTCCAAATCACCTAAACAGAAGTGGAAGAAGAGAAAGGGGTGTGTTTTTGGAAAGGGTTTAACGCGTGTCTGTCTGTCTGTCTGCCTGACGTCAACCGCTTTCTCTATCCGCAAACCTGAGCCCTGCGAAACGTCCATTACACACGCGCCGAGTGAACGCATTAGCGAGCAAGGCAACGTGCTCGATGCCTCGTATGAAACAAATCAAAATAAATGTTCAACTTCGTCGGTTTCGATTTCGTTTATTAGGATGAACGACCCGAGTTTCTCCTGCAGCAACTTCTGGTGTGGTTTTGGCACAAATAAAACTTGAGCCTTTTAATCGTGTAATTTAATGCACGTGGCGGTAGTTTGGAAAGGATTTGCGTTACTTGAACCGGACGATCATTGATTGATAGTAAAAAGTAACGCGAGATTAATTTCCAGATATTTTTAATTACATTAAATTTTGGATTGCATAATGCTCGCAATTTTATTTAACCACGTAATTGATTTGTCCGAGTCTGGCTCGGGCGGCGTTGTTCTCAAAATTAGATGTCCGAGTGTGTCTCAAGCAACCTGTTTTTCACTATTGATTTGTCGCATTCTTCTACTAATGTAAGATGAAGCATCATGTTACAGAGATGTTTTGTAAGATCATGTTCTACGGAATTGAGTAGCACAATAAAATTAGATATTTTTGTTTAAATACTTTGCAAAACAATCGTTGGTTACAAAAAAAGATGAAATTAATTTCTCCATTCTCGGAAGACGCGACATTCAGGAATTCCAACATTAGATTACTGAAAGAGTACATTTGTTTCATTTACTATCCCCGTGCTTTATTCCGTCTTACCTAATGGTTCTATCCGTAGAGGTTCGATTTAATAAAATTCTTTTAAAAATAATACGTTGAATCGCGTCTTTTACTGGGAACTCTGCTATGGTTTTTGCCCCCCAGTTTAAACCACGCCCCATCATTAATGATAAGTCACGAGCAGGTACGATTTAAAAAAAATCAGCTTTCCTTTCTCGTAACTTCAAGGCACAAAAACTCATCCCGTTGGACAAAACAGTAACGGTAGCTCACCAGCAAAGAATCGCAAAGCCGCGAGCGAAAAAAAAATCAACCATTTATTCTATTCACTCGTCAATTAGTGATCCGAAAATGAATTTTCCGCCCAAATATTTGCAAAGCACGTTAAATCACAATTTAGACTTTATGCGTTGCCCTTAATCAAACTCTTTTCGTGGTTCATCAATCAGAATCACTCTTTTATATACAGATTTTAAACCCCGATGGACCTCAATCATTCTTCGCTCACCTAATGACGTCACGAAATCTGCCATCGCCACTTCCCTCTCCATTTGCCTCAAAACTCCTCCTCTCTCCCCCTTCCTCCCAATCCACGCTTCTTCCTATTTCTGCCCTCTGAACCCTCACCCCTCTTTTAGTGACCCTGAAAAATACAAAGGTTGGCGCGCGCATCGGCGCCGTCATTTGTCTTCTGGACCCCTGGGGTCACAAACACTCGCACCTTCCACCCATCCCTCTGCCAGACGCGACGGCGATGGGACCTTCTTTCAATCGCTTTTTATACATTTTTTTATTCGGCTTTTTTTATGGCGCTCGATTCGATTTCGTCAACATGTTCGCATCGAAGGAGGAGAGTATTTTTATCGGAAGCCACGCTTCGCTGGACTAAGAAAGATTAATTTATGATTTCTGACGCTGACGGTATTTCTAACGATAGTTTTTAAATCTTTCGATGCATTGGAGGAAAAAATTGACACCCGAAAAAGATATTTATTTTGTTACATTATTTCTAATTACGCGCAATCCTCCGAAAGTATTTCTCTTTTTACTGTCTACTCTCTACAAATCATTGTTTAACTTTACTTATGACTTAATACCGATAATATTAAGTAAGTACAAGTAAACTTCCACATAAAATAACGCCATTTTAGGTCTTAACTATTATGTGAAATCATCTTTATTTTAAAGAGGATTAATTGCTGCATTTCTGCGTCTTGATATGACGGAAAATTTGAATGCATTAACGGATGTATCTCTTTCAGCCAACATAGCTATTAATTGTGACATACTGTATGGATTTCAGCTTCCTTCAAAACGATGACATAAAATTCGCTTTTATTGTGCTATCTATATTATGAAATTAACCAAATTTACCCTAAGGTTTCTCTCAAAGTGAGACAGATAAACGACTCCATCGTTCAATAAAGGCAACGGTAAAAAACAACACCAATTTCCACAAAACTAGATTTTATCACGAGTGAATTGCAAATTTAACTTACATAAAATAAGACTAATAAAATAATATTATCATCCATTACTATAAAAAAAATTCGTACCTATAAATATTCGTCTAATCCACAACTCACTGATCTAAAATCTGGCGATTCATTTATGAAAATAATCACGTTTCCTGATTCGTAAATTTTACTAAAGATTACCATGATATTATTCATCATTCATTATTTACGTTTAGATATACAGAGGGCCCCCTCTTAACGTCCTAGTTACGTTCCAGAAAAGCTGGACGTTAAGCGAAAAGACGTTAAACGAGGAATTTTCTCCCATAAGGATCAATGGGATGTGAGAGGGTTAGATCCTACTTCTTTCTCATACAAAGCACAACATTTTTGAAACATTTTAACAAAAACACATTGTAAAAGAAACACTTTACAAAACACATTTTCATCTTGCCTTACCATATCTTTTAACTTTTAAAACACCTTTTAATAATTACCTAGATTAACTTTTAAACGTTTTAATGACGACACGACGTCACGGCAAATACGAGTTTTGCGCCCAGCCGTAGGACAAACGACGCGAAGACGCAAAGGGACGGACGTAAGCAAAAACGTTCCTCAATAAATTTTTTACTTTAATGTGAAACGTGGGACTACGTTAAGCGGGGACCCCCTGTAATTTAACAATTGATTTCAATAAAGTTCAAATTTATCACATTTACAATCACGTATCATTAAGTGAGCGTGATATTTTTATTTAACAAAGTTTAAGGTGGAACGAAAATTTCCACTGGCAAACAAGAAGTTTCGAACGCGCGATCGATTTCAAACGGACCTATCTCTGCCACCTAATCCTCCGTATCTCCCCACAGCATCGAGACACTCAAGAGACCCTGGCCGTTCTTGACCGATTGGATCTGGACACAGAAAGACCTAGCGACGAGGAAATGGCTCGGAAGTTCGGATTCGAGGAGGCGTACTATTCGGGCAGCCTATCCTGGTGGCAGAGGATCAAACCGAAGATATGGTCCCTATTCGACGAGCCCTACTCCTCAACATCGGCTAAGGTGAGAGACTTGAGACGAGAGAGAAAAGTTCACAAATATTTCGAAATATCAGTATAAAGAATTTAAATTTTCCTTTGATTACGTATTATAGTCGGTTCACCAGCTAAAGACTCTTGGCCTACTTAGAGCAAGTAGCCAATCACGAACGTTTCCCCTTCCATAGCCCCTCTCAACTTTCGTGCGGGACAGCAGATACCGGTGCGCGTTGCCAGCTCTTGCGGATTTTCGCCTTCAGCTGATATACTACGCAATTTCTAATGGCAACGCATCCCGATGTGATCTCTTCGAGAGCAGGAGTGAGACTGGTTTCCTCCCCACTAACTTCCCAAACAAACAGTCTCCTATTGGCTGCTGCTAACTGGTGTATGCCCCGTTTTCGAGGCCAGGAGTCTTCAGATGTTGGATCGACTATAACGATAATTTATTTAGGTACTTTCATTTGAACTAGCATAAAAAACGGTTCTTATTATTTCCGCTCTTAAGAAGTTTCGTTGAAACGTTACTTCCGGATAAATGCGACTGTCTGGAAACCGATTCGCGGTTATCGCGAAATAATTGAAGCCTAAAACATAAAAAGTTAAAATTGATCTGATCCGACGGATTTCTGTCTTGTGTAATTCAATCTTTTATAGGTTCTACTACGATATTCTCGACCGTACGCTACAAAGCACATATTGCAGTTTGCGATAAGAGCTGAATATGCCAACGGCGTATTTATAAAATTTTCGTTTTACTTCAAGGATACTTTTTATCAAAGAGGTAATTTAACTTATCTTTCGATTCATATATCAACTCACGAAAGGGATATTTTCGTTGATATATGCCAAAAGTATGGATACGGCTATCATATATCTGTTCAGCCGTGACATAAAAAAAGATTTGGAAAGATACATAGATTCCTGTTAAAACGACGACGGGGGTATTTCAAAAACTCCAAGAACTACCAAAAAGTCTTATCTTAAACTTGTACAACTCTAACGTCGGACTTTTTATTTTAATTTAGTCTCTAAATATCTGATTCTAAACTTTTTATGAACGAATATCGAAGATAAATATAAATTCGCGACATCCCAGCATTGAAACAAGGCTTTTATATTGTTTACGACCTTGGACGAACTCATTTGTTGGTACCCTACCATAATTTATTTATTATAGGAAAAATTTTACTATAAATTTACACAAAAATTTCATTTATTTACTGAAGTTTTTCGCAACACCCCTAAAAATCACCCGCGGAACCCCTGTTACCTACGGCACTCATTTTGGGAACCACTGGTCTAAATGTCTGCTTACTTCATGTTGAAGATACCTCACTCTTTGGGTCAACTAGAAATTCGTGTTATGAATTTAACGCACGTTTTCGTATTTCTCTCACTCCTCTTCACCAGCCACTCAAATCTCTCTCTCTCTCTTTCCTCAAAGGTCATCGGCGTCGTCTCGGTGTTCTTCATCTGCGTCTCCATCCTGTCCTTTTGTCTCAAGACGCATCCAGACATGCGTGTCCCTGTCATACGAAACTTCACCGTCTCGACATCGCCTCAACCCACTCACAGGGGAAACTCAGGAAACTCTTCGTACGGTGAGTGGTCACAGGACCGAAAAGGGGTGGAAGGGGGGAAGTGGTCCCTGGCACGATATCCTTCCGACCCTAATACTTCGCCTCTCCAAACCCTATCTCGTCCAATTCCGCCCAAATCCATTTGCATGTATTTTTTTCCTCTAAAAAACAAACCGTTTCGTGAATTTTGGAAATTTAAGGTGAATAAAACGAAGGTGGCAAAAATCGAGAAATTCTGTTAGGTCTATCTTGTTAGTTATAAATTTATAAAATAATCTTTTGCTCTCGCCATTGTTATAAAAGCTACTGACGCTTTAAATGAAGTATTCTTACGAGCTGCATAGAAAGAAATGTTGGCGTGGGAGAAAAGTTACGGCAAAGCGCGATAAAATATTTTTGAAATATTTCGCATAAAACGCTCCACGTAGCAAATATCATAACGCCATCATTAGAAAATCTTCCAAGCCTTTTAATGGAGGAGTGAGAAAAATGTATACAAAAGGCTTAAAAATAGAACTACAGCGTGGTATTTTTGCTTCTACGCCGCGTTAAGATATATAATTGAAAATTCGCTAAATTCAAAAGTAGAGAGGTTTTTAACTCCTCAATTTTTCCTTCTCCCTTATCGATTTGATTATCGTGTCTGACCTACTTCAAAAGGCATAATTTGATGCGCTACACAATGCATTTTTAAAGGGATTAAGTAACTTCCCGACTAATTTCCTCAAAAACATAATTTTCTGACCTACAAAAAAGCCACAGGTCACATAACATCAATTTTTTGTTTCGTCATAAATTTTAACGCTAAGGAATACGAAAATGGAATTCAAAGCGAGTTCTTGAACTTTCGAGTTTTCGCGTTACACCGCCTCGAGGACATTTTTTTTGCATAATTCATCCGTGAACCTCTCTGCATGACGCGCGCGTTGTAATTATCTTCTATGTCATATACCATACATAAAATATCCGAGTAAAAATACAGCGAAACACGGATTTAAAAAACTATTCGAAAACTAGAATACCGTAATTTCTCCTAAGAATCATTCATTAAAAATTAAATTCTAATTTTCTAACTTTTATTAATTCCGCAGACGTAATAACAATTAACGCGACAGTATAATAAGCTTCATATACTACACTATATATGGTGTCTATTTACGGTCTTATATATATATATATATATATATATATATATATATATATATTACAGTGGAACCCGTTTAAGATGTTCACGTTTAAGATGTTTTCCTGCCTAAGATGTTCAAATCTTTCGGGGAAATCCAACCAAGAGGATCGAATAATTTAGAAATAGTAGAAAGAATACCTCTCTTAGTGAAAGCTGTGTTAGTTACGTATACATGAAAGGAGAAAATATCATATTTAGATTTCCAGTGGATGCCCACTAATTTGATAGTTTGGTCACCATTTTTATCAGAATATATGATATCGTATATCAGATTGACATAACTCAGAAGGTATTTGCTTGAGTATTTAAGGCATGTTAGATGACCATTTGCGAAATTGGAATCCAGCGGAATTCATAATCCCAATCAGCTGGGTTATTAGCTCATTGGCTTTACAATTCAAAGAAGTCCCTGTCAGCAAATCATCAACAAATAGATCATGTAGTGGTGAATTCTGTAAACATTCAAAATATACGTAATTTACGGCAATAAGAATGATTGTATTCTTTTACGATACGAAATAATAATTTTGCTTCGTAATGCTATTCATAATAATTTAAATATCCATACCCCAAATATGGAGAAAGTCATGTGTTGGCCACATCAGATTTTTTAAAATTCTTATATAAAAACAGGCCGCAATACTATGGGCGAGTAAATTATTTTTGTGGCGAGTATATTGAAGTTGTATTTCTGGAGCCCTGCTTCCAACAACTGCCCGTAAAAATTTCCACTCATATTTTTTCCGCTTCGTATAACTTCCGTGTACTCCGAATATGTTAGCGTGGGTTTGGAGGCATAAACCAGTTCATCCAGTATAAACCTTGTGTTGACGTAACATCACGCTAACCTGACCGCATCATGCGTAAAATTTCCTCATTCTGCCTCTCACACAGACACTGAAAACGTCACTTACAACATCTCGATTCGCCAAGCAAATCTCGCTTTGGAAACTTCGAAATTCAGAGGACAATGAATGAAATCTTAAGCTCGAAAATGCACACAAACGTTACGAGATTCGGACAAATTAATATCTAAATGTAAACTCACGTACACTATATTAGAAATAAGACATTTGTGGATCCCCTAATATGAATATCTCCGCATGCAATAAAATTGTTTTACTCACCAGTTTGATCCTTTTTTTCATTCCTCTGACCTTTTGTCCCTAGACGGTGTCCCATTAACTTTGCTCTCTTCCTCTAAAAATAATAGAGATGAAGCCATAAATTATTTTATACATGAACAACTTAAAATGTCAAACAAATAAGATAGCGGTTCTCTAGGCTCCTATTTTTATTCAGTATTGAACGGAATTAAACGATAATGTACCATTTTCATCTTTTTCATAAACGTTGAACTATCATTCTATAACGACTCTTCTTACAGAGGATATATATATGTAGGAGGATACTAATGTCTGGCCCAAACTACAATAGATGGAGAGCTGCAATTTTCAGTAATTGTAGATGATATGGAGAAACCGCCAGAAAAATTGAGATCTCATACCTAGGTGTCATGAGTTCGACTCCAGAAATTCCAAAATTTCCATTTTTTCCCATAAGAAAAGCATTGCGGCATATTTGAAAATTAACTTTCCGATTAGGTAGAGAATTCAAACTTGGAGGGTTGTTAGATACCCAGGAGATCTATAGGGAACCGTTATCACTTTAACCGCAAGTGTCCTGGGTTCGACTCCGGATGACCCGGTATATCTCCCATAAGAAAGCATGGAAAAAATGAATTCCTTCATATGGACGAAACAAAGAGGAATAAATAAATGATATTTTCAGGGTTTGTAGATGTCATGAGTATATCTCCATAGTATTTGACAACTCCTGCGTAGGTGTCACCGGTTCGATTCCAGGTAGCCTCAAATTTGAGATTATTTCCCAAAAGGAAAGCATTGAAATAGGTGCAGGGCTCTTTTGCATTTAGAATTTTTTGTCGGCTTTTAGTCTTTTTTATTAAATGAGAGAAAATGCTTGCAGAATGCAAGCACACATTCACTTGTATTACATATTATTACATGTATTACATGAAAATTCGTTACTTTCCACCTCGTAAAAAACAAAAAAAACAGGTATCCATGGCCACCATCGAGGCACGGGCAACGGACACCACCAGAAGGAGCAACCTCAACAGACGTGGGCGTGGACGCTAGACAAGACGCAGACGAACGCGCACGAGGCGTTCTTCTACATCGAGTGCGTGTGCAACGCGTGGTTCTCCCTCGAGATCCTCACGCGATTCGTCGCCTCCCCCGACAAGTGGGAGTTCGCAAAGGCGTCCGTCAACATCATCGACCTCATCGCCACCCTCTCCTTTTACATCGATCTAGTGCTGCAGCGGTTCGCGTCGCACCTGGAGAACGCGGACATCCTCGAGTTCTTCTCCATCATCCGAATCATGAGGCTATTCAAACTTACGAGGCACTCGTCTGGCCTCAAGATCCTTATACAGACGTTCAGGGTGAGTAACGTTCTTTTATTTTCGAAAATCGGTAAAAAAAAAAGAGTGGCCAGAATGACATCGATTACAGAATCGCCTAATTCATAAAAAGAGATAACTTCAGACTTGAGTTGTCTAGGGTATAGTTGTTTGTCTTTGCTATCGTTACTACACTGATTGTAGAAGATAGAAAATGGCTATTTATGAAATAGTTAAAAATAATTAAATCTAGATATCAAACCGAACGAGCTTTATCTCAAGGCAGGTTCTAAGGGAAAATTTTTATTTTAATTTGATAATTGGTTTTCTTTGTCAATTTTTCGGCAAAATTTCTCAAAAATAAAAGAAAATATTATTAACCGCCTATCTCACAGAATTCCTTTGAAGACCTCGCAGAAATCCAAAATTTCGATAAAAATAACTCGTTCGCTATAAATACAAAAAATACTACTAATATCGAGAGTATTTTAACATTAGTCATCTACCAGCAGGGCTGCCTCAAGATATTTTGAGGAAGGGTTTTTAAAGCCTTTAGAAAAAACACTTAAGATAATGTTAGATTAAGATTTTGAATGTAACAATAAATTAAATTTACATTTTTATGCATCATCAAGCAATAAATAAAATAGCAAATAAATATTACAATGTAAAAGAGGCGCCCTAGACAATTGCCAAGTTTGCCTATACGATAGGGACGGCCCAGCCTATCAAAGAGTAAATATTAACTCCCATTATTTCCTAAGAGTTAGCGATTCATCTCGGACTAATCACTGTACGACCTTCTTAACCGCAGGCTAGTGCAAAGGAGTTGACATTGTTGGTGTTCTTCCTCGTCCTGGGTATCGTTATATTCGCCTCCCTCGTGTACTATGCGGAGAGGATACAGGCCAACCCACACAACGACTTCAACAGCATCCCGCTGGGTCTTTGGTGGGCGCTGGTAACGATGACGACGGTGGGTTACGGAGACATGGCGCCAAAGACCTACGTCGGAATGTTCGTGGGTGCACTGTGTGCGCTCGCAGGAGTGCTCACCATCGCGCTTCCCGTCCCCGTCATAGTCTCCAACTTCGCCATGTACTACTCACACACGCAGGTCAGTGAGCAGCAAACCGACGGAGAATTTTACAATCCTCTCATAAACTCTCATACAGTAATGTATCGGAGCATATCGATCAGTTAAATATCTCGCGAATATGAGCCTATTAATTCTTAGGCCGCGATAAATAATTTTAAATTCTCATTGACAAAACAGGTAGAAAGACTACGTTGGCCTGAATGCAGGTAAACATTCTTCCTAAGGAATCTCTTTCGAACAAAAACGACATAAAATCCAAAATTTTTACCCTTCCTATCTAAAGTTTGTTTAATATTCTGTATTTTTGTAAAAAAATCGGTACAACATACATTGTACAAACTTTCTCACATAATAATGCGTCGTTTAGTTATCTTTAGAAAATGAAAATCGTATCAGCCGGTTTTAAAAAAATCCAATTTGTGTTAAAGTTGCCCAAGAATAAACTAGCCTTATACTCATTCATTGAGAAAAATGAAATAGGTAGTAATATTGCAGACGTATACTCAAGTAACTTTACGGAATTTGATCAAAATCGTTTGAGCCGTTTTTGAGAAAATCAAATTATTGTTAAAGTTGCTTAGAATAAACTAGTCTTATATTCATTCTTTGAGAAATATGAACTATGTAGTATTATTGAAGACGTAAACTCAAGTAATTGTACGAAATTTGATCAAAATCGTTAGAGCTGTTTTTGAGAAAATCGAATTGTTGTTAAAAATGCGTAGAATAAACTTCCCTTAATTATTGATCAATGTCAACCATTTCTACATATATTCTGCTCAGTATGATAAAACACCTAAGTACGAGATTTCATTCACTTTCGCTCTACCGGTTAGGTTCCAGAGCCAGTAACAGACAGACGGCATTGCAAAAACCACTTTTTCGGATTCAGCGACACCTAAAACGTATAAGTATTTCCGTAAAAATCTCGAGGTCTAATTTTTTCGCGATGACAATACTTTCTCAATATACTTCGTATATGAGAAAGTAAAAAACATCTTAAGATAAGCGATAACATATTGTGCATGACAGAAGGCGTCGCTACTCTCCTGCATATCATTTCGTCTTTCGGTTAGCGATTCATTTTCTCCGCAAAGAGAAGACTAATTAATGCTCGAAATACAAAGAACGAAATAATAACTGAACCGTAACTTTGCTTAATTCAGAATTCCATTGCAACCTATACGGTTTAATCCCTCAGGCGAGAGCGAAACTACCCAAGAAGAGGCGACGAGTGTTACCGGTGGAACAGCCAAGGGGTCCTAGACTACCCGGAGCCCCGGTTCCAGGAGTTCCCGGAGGACCAGGCATCGGTCCCGGGGGTCCAGGATGTCCGGGATCTGGAATGGGAGGGCCCAATACCCCTGGAATGGGCGTTGGGCCCCAAAACCGTCGAATGAATGCCATCAAACAAAACCATCCCAAAGACACGATGGGGCCCAAGATGGGTGCGTACCAATGAAAATACCATTTCAAAATATAATCCTCTCATTTTCTCCAAAGGAAGATTAAAGTACAGCACTTTTAAATATTCCATGAGAGTTAGTTATGTGTTTAAAATCTTCTAGGTCCTTTCTGTATCCGCTGAATCAAGCTACAAAAGCGGTAGGATGTTTTTCTTCTTTCTTTGACTGAAATTATAACTAGTTATTTTGTTTAATCTTCGCTTGATAAGCAGTAAACGTTAACTTAATTTTACAGATTATATGCAGGATATTATAAAATACAGATCAAATGTTATTTTTATTACTTTAATCAGTTATTTATTTATTAATACTACTATAATAAATACTAATATTCGAAAAAGATTCTAACTTCGCTAAAAATTGCTATTTGGCGACATGATCGGTTCTCATGTCGTCCGCGATAATGTTATTTTCATAGAATAAGCGCGTTAAACTGTTAAACTTGACAGCTAAATTTCTGCACCAAAAACGTATAATCAACATTTCAATTTACCACTTTTGGTCCTTCAACACATACCAGATGTAAAACTGGATAAAAATTTATCTTCCTTTAAAAAAAAAGTAATAAAATCGCAACGTGGCGACGCTCTCTTTCTCTCTAAGAAATTACATTTTAATGCAATTCTATTACATTTTTATTTGAACTTCTCGTATTATTCTAGAGAGAAAAAAAAATTGTAATTATAAGATGTAATCTTATTAAAGAAGAAATGAAAAAGACCAAAAATAGATACAAACTCCGTGTTTTTACCACACACGTATAAGATCCACTCTTCTGCAAATTGCAATCACGAGCATTACGTTTTAAAGTTTAATACAAGTCCCGCGAAAATTAGAAAGGGAGAATTTTCCCTTCCCTTAATACCGGCGGTAATTTTCTAAATTGCGTGGGATTAATTCAGGAATCGGACCCTTTATGCGAACGAAAGTGTACTGGAGGGTGCTTTCCCGGCGTAATTGTCTAGGATTCATTTATGCAGCGGGCTTCACGCATAATAGGAACGTAGAGATTGTTCTTCGCATGAGCACGTGCGGTACTTTGGACGTAATTGCCTGGGATTAGTTCACTTAAGCGTGCTCTACCTAATTAACATAAGCTCCTCTCTCGAATTAGTCCGCGATGCGCCGCGACAGTTGAATGCCACGCCCCACGTTCGAATTGTAATCGCCCGTTTCTTCCCCTACTCCTCACCACCCTTCCCTCAGGAATGAGCATGGGGGTATCCATGAACCTCAATCCCAACGGCGTCGGGGGAGGCAGTGGAGGAACCGGAGGCGGTACAGGCGGTGGGGGTGGAGTCAACAGTGGAGGCAGCGGGGCCGTTTCGGTTACTGTCGTGAGCCAAACAGGCTCCCAGCAACAGACGGGAAGTTCGGGGACGGAGATGACGACCTCCTCGGGGTCTGCAAAAGCTACCCTCGCGTGAGCCGATCCCCGAGGCTCATGGGGCGGGACTCCCTCGCACTTCCCGAGGCGAGGCGGAGTAACACCGCGCCAGTCCGCCACGCCATCCCACGAGGGAGACCGTCTCGCCTCGCGCCAAACACGTCAGTACTGCCAATTCTTGGTTTATCGATAAAACAAGATGCTTAAACGAGATCCGAAAAAAGTAAACTTAAACTCATCTTTATGAGCCTTCAGTTGTGGCATTCCATCTGTAAAAGCACGACAAAGAATTAACTTTTACAACACCACAGTTTTTAAATAAACCGTGGTGTTGTAAAAGTTAATTTTTGTCGTGTTTTCCAAGTAAACATTATTTTTTGCAGTGACATTAGGTTGACCTGCAGAAACATTTCTGAAGTGATTCATTATCGGTAATCCAATATCGGTAATCCAATATTTTTTTAATATTAAAGAAATCACTATCCTTATTAAAGGCAATGATCCAAATCTATTTCATTTTTTCGCTGAAAAAGTGCCACAGAAGGTGCGGGATACTGCTTAAAATTACAACCTAAGATCGCTAAGGGTAATTTATTTCTCATACTCCTTCAGCAGATCTTTTAAAATAAAGCTTCATCATATGCTCTAATTTAAGATAACCCTTTAATGGTCTGTTGAAGCGATTATTGCTGACAAAGGTAATCATATCAATGCTAACTATCCCTATAAAATAAATGAACACCTACAATATGATTTACAACTGGAATATAAATCAAGGCGAAAATTTCTTCAATCGAAATTTCAATTTTGATTGCACATTAATTTATCCAGAAATAGAACCCTTTGAAAAATAATTTTTAAAAAATACATTCAATTTCATTTCGGTTATCGAGAGAGCACTTGAAATTGAAAATAATCATCAATGTTTTAACTAAATGCATCCTAGCTGGCTTTATTGAAATGTTTCAAGAGGAAGTGCCAAGTCACACTAAAACTTCCATCCATAAAACTATTATAGTCGCGGTTTCCTAACTTTTTCAACCGACGATGCCCTATTTACCCAGATTTTTGCGGCCTTCCTGCTGAGATCTGAGAGGTAACCCAGCTGGCACACGTGTGAAAAATAAATTTATACCTTTTTATTCCGCCTCACGACTGGTAACTTTCCGCGGTACGGTTCGGAAACCGCCATATTATAAGGTAAAAATGGGAGCAAACATTCATACATCAGATTTTCTCATATCGCCACGTTTCTAGTTCACACAATAACATCACTGGTTATATTATTGTGTAGATACCTTGGCGGTAGCTAGAACCCAATACTCGATATATTATAATGTCACTGGACGCTATGTATTTTTTTATGTTACAGACAGCTTTAATATCCTCTACCGAATGAATTTCAATTAAAATCTCTTAAGCTATGTTTGAGTAAATGAACATTTTGTGAACATCGGCATTAATAAAATACTCTTCAATATTGCGCGATACGGTTTATTTCAACAAGACTTTTGCTCCAGGTAATACTCCATGTAAATACGAGACTTCATCCGATTCTGGTGAATCGTTTAACCCTTAGAGACGCGCACAGACGACTGAATACAGAAGACAGACGAAAGACTGCAGATGATAGACTACAGGCAATATACTGCAGACGACAGAATACAGACAACAGACTAGAGAGAGGAAATTACAAACGCCGCTTTATTTCGAACTCGGCCAACTAAAGCGTACAAGTTCATCAAAATCTCGACGTAAATTTGGTCCACGATCACAACAATCCCTCCACATAATTTGTATCACAGAAAATATAAATAAATAAAAAAGACTCAATCTTCACAGTAACGACCAAACCCAAGTAGACCGAGTTCGGTCCTAGTTCGCGATAAAACATTTTTTCTCTCCCGCGATCTTGACGCGTTTAACCAAATTTAAGAATTGATCCGTCTCTTCTCTCACCCTTCCCACCCTTCTTTACACCCCTTCCTCCTCAGAGTCTCGCCGGAACGGAAAGACGACACCGCCGGGGTCAGGGACGCCGCCCATCCCGCCCCATTCTCCGCCCCCAACGCGTCCACAGGTGTTCTCGCCGGACACGGACTTTGTGATCCTGGTCAGCCGCACCGGTCAACCGCAGGGGACGACGACTTCGGAAAACACGCGCTGCTAGCGACCGTCCCCCCTCCCTACTTCCCGAATCCACCCCACGCCCCCCCCCCCCCCCACATTTCAACGCCACCGGAAAAGGAACGACGAGGGGACAAACGGGAGAACGTCATCGTGGGAGCACACGAATCGCTGTGACGGGGTGAAAACCCTTCTTTTTTTCTTTCCCGAGCCACCTTGTTTCTGATGGAAGATGGAGAGATGGGAAAGAAACGAGAATCAAAAGTGAACGTGTAAAGAGCCCCCTTTTTTCCCTAAGCGATAGAAGGACGAGAAGAGAGAGAGAGAAAAAAGAAGTGGGAGAGAGCGTCGTAGACGAAGAGATCCCGAAGTTTTTTTTTTTTTTTAAGGAAAGAAGAAGGGTGTGCTGGGAGTGAGCTTCAAAGTGTTTCTTTTTTTGTTTTTTCCTCTCCCTGGCGCGGGGGAAGTTGAAGGGGTTAACGGGAGAGATAAGAGAGAGAGAGAGATGTGAGCGGAATTTTCTCTCACAAACTTTTTTCTTTCCCACCGAAAAAAAAAGAAGATGAGAGGCGTATCCGTGAGAGATATTTTTCGCGCGTCTGAGAGACGGCAATTCCGCCAGTGCTTCGCGAAAAAAAAAAAATATATATATATACAAAAGTGTCCCGAGTTATTTTTTTTTTGTGAGTGGGATTTCGGGAGAGGTGATCCTTTCGAGGTAAAAAATAAACTTTTATACTCGCTTACTGCCGGGCGGGGAAGGAAGTGTGAATATATATATATATATATATATATAGAAATATATATATATATTAACTAAGAAAAAATTTTGGAGCCATACGCGGGGTTCCGAAAAAAATAAGGAGATTGAAGTCCAAAACACCAATAACCACGCTACGCAACACCCGTCCTCGGAGAGGAAACGAAAATAATTATGCGGATCGTGTTCTGTTTTCAGAGAGTGCGAGTGAATGAATAAGGCGTGCTAGGTGGAGAGAATGAGTGTGTGCGAAAAAGGAAAGAAGAAGGGGGAGGGGTGAAGGGGGAGGAGGGGGAGATTGCCGCCCCTCCCACGACACCTCCCCCGTGCCTCTCCCTCCCCCACCTCCGGAGTCACTCTCTCCCTCGATCTCCCGCTTTCGAAGACGGTTAACGTCGTCTGTCTCTTGGAGGGGAAAAAATAAGAGACGAACGATAAGCGAAACTGCGGCGAAGGGAGAATGAGAGAGGGTGTTGTGAGTTGGTTACCCATAAAAAAAGGAAAGCTCTAACACATCGTTAATTATTATTCTTATTATCATTCTAGTTATTATTATTGTTATTATTATTACCATCATCATCATAATTATTATTATTATTATTAACTATTGATAATATTACTAATACAACTATTGCTACTCCTACTAACTAATGATACTAGATAATATTTTTTTCTCCTTTATATATCAAGTGAAAAAAAAGAAATTAAGATTATATATAAATACATATATACTTATAAATTCGTGCTACGGATAACTGCCGCCTCTCGTGCAGTGGTGCAGAGGACCAGTTTAAAAGAGAGTATCGCGGAGGTTGGGAGGATAAGGGGAGAGAGCAGATAAAATGCGTGGGGTAAAAGAATGTCAGGAAAGGGAGAGTACGAATGGGGATTTATAAGGAGCGGAGAAGAGGGAAATGATAAACAGATCCAGTCGTGAAGGGTGTGAATCCGCAACGAACACCGTCCCGCTGTTAAGTCTGCATTATTAAAGCGTGAGAAAGGTATAGTGATAAAGAATGCGACGAGGAAGTGAAAATAGGTGGAGAGTGTGTGCTGCGGACACGCCGCTCGCGAATGGCTTTAAGAAAATGGTCCACCAGCCGAACCACGAAGAGTGAATCTTTTGATAACCTTTCGTCTTTTTTTTTTTTTTTTTTTAGCTTAGACTCATCTTTCGGAATATCCCTTTTTTCCTTTTATCGGTTCGCTGGTTCAAATAAATTTCACGTTCCCCTAAAAAAAAAGGTGGCGATTGTTTTTTAATAATAAAGAAAGGTGGAGGAGAAACATCGTCGCGTATCGTTTTCGGTCGATAAACTCGTCATCCCCTTCTAACTCTTCGATGGCGCTGTGGAATGAACAGAGAGGAAACTGTAAAACCATTGCGATTTTTTTGCGAGAATGTCCTCAGCGAAAACAATAGTTCAACGCGCCTTGGCGAATCGAAACGGATACGTTACCCCTGACTTAATTACATCTCGTTCACGAAAATCGGTTTCAGTGCGTCGATTTTGCGAGTTTTCTTCGCAATACGTCGATCGATAGAGAGAGAGAGAGACACCTTATACTCTTTAATTCGTAAACAATTATTTCAAAGATTTAAACTTTTATCAGATATAATATCCTGAACGAGAGTTTTAAAAAAACAAAGAAAAAACCTATCGTTTGGCTGAAAAGTAGGGGGAGAAAACGTTTAGAACGAGGATTATCGGCTTATATATCCCGAAAAAAAATCTCAGAAGCGGCCGCGGCGTGATAATCTTTTAAGGGACCACAAGAGGAGGGTAAAAGAAAATAAAAGAACGACAACTCCGGAAAGGAATTATTCCGGAGGGGGGAAATAACATGCTAGGGACGAAGCGGCACGGTGCATCTTAATCATTTCCTTTTTCACTCTTCAAGGTTTTTTGGAATCACTTTCTGAAGCGAGGCATTCTATTTGTGTGTGTGAGAGAGAGAGAGAGAAGGTAAAGGAGGACTTTTAAGGGGGCATTGTAAATCATCCGAAAGAGTAATCCGTAGCGGAAGATAAATCCCGCGGACGGAGGAGGAGGAAGAGGGGGAGATGCGGGTGAGAGGAAAGGGGTTTTTAATTAATTGGATAGTGTGATAGATTGCGTGAGGAGACAGGGTATGGCTGTATTAAAAAAAATGAAGTTTTCGGGAGGACTTTGAGGGGAGAATAATTTGTAAGCATTAGCGACGTATAAAGAGGTGATGTTGAAGAATTGAGAGGAACGGAAAAGGGAGGGAAAGATTGGGTTTGGGGTTAGGGAGGTTTGAAGTTGGCTAAAGGAGACAAAGATGGGAGGAAAAGTTATGGAGAGGTATTGAGAAGATTATATTTATACTAGGGCAATAGTATGAAAGAGTAAGGCCTTGCAGAGAGAGAGACAGTCAAAGAAAGTGTGTGAATGAGATGGTTGATAAAGTTGCTCGGAGACGTAAAAAGAGTAAACGCGAGAGGTTGTGAATGAAAATTTTAAGAAGTTCCGATTCGAGGAAATTTTTTATGGGGACAGGAGATTTGAAAAAATAATAAACATGCGACTGTCGCCAAACTACGCGCTAACTCAAAAAAAAAAAATATTAAGAAGTTCTAAAGGGAGGGAAAATTTAAAATGTTGTGAGAAATAAAAATTAATAAAAAATGTTATCACGTGTACATAAATACACTACTGTTATATATCCACGCCTAAGATATATAATGTATTATATACTACTATTCCAAAAAAAATACCTATATTCACAAAAAAAAACTTAAAATTCTAAATATAAACGCCGTTTCAAAACGTTTCTTAATTCCATGACTCACTCATAATTGCTTTCTTCGAAAACACTTTTCAAAGAGAAGGGAATTTGTAAACACAGATACACGTACACACACACACACACACGCTGTTTTTAAAAAAAGGAAGCACAAAAGTATGAAGAACACGCGTCACAGCGCCACACGAACTGAATTTAATAAGGAAAAAACACGTTCAAGCTGCGTTAGAGATGATAAGCGTCATTTCTTACGAGGAAGGGCCACTTTAAACCGAAATATTTCCTTGTTAAAACAATCCTCCCCCATTTTATTACTTTGTATAGATAATAAGTTATCAGAACATTTAAAAAAGCATATACATATTCAATATTATCCGTAAGCGTAAACTTGGAGAGATTGTTGGCGAGCTGTGAAGGAACCGAGTGAATGAAATTCCTTAATCCTTTATCATCGTAGCGCCGAAAGAGACATTGAATTCACTCCCGAACTTATATTTTAAACTTAATAAATAAGAACTTTTAATAGATTCTATATGTACAACCATTTGGTTTTGTGGTGCACGATGTGACGGGCAACAATCCTCGCTCCTCAATTTCCGAGAACTTTGAGGTCGATTCTAGAAAAACTTCTAAAAGGGAAAGAATTCGATTAGCTATGGGAAAACGAGAGAGAGAAAACTAATTGAACGCGATATAATTATTCGCCATTTATGATAATAATTTTGTGGGAAACAAGGTTATTTTTTAACTTTACAGCAAATTATCAACCACAGAATTACACTTAGTGAGAACTTCAGGGTAGGATGAAAATATCAAAGATGTATTACAATCGAATATGTATATTTGAGTTTTTTCTAAATAGAATTTTACATTACTCGGGGTATTTATTTACAATTTTTCTCTGGTTCCAGGGTTAACGCATAATCCCTCAAATTCTCGACCGACTTAAAACTTCTAACACAGGTTTTGCAGTCGTGAAGTTAAGGGAGGGAAATTCCGTGAACAAAACTACGCGGAGAGAGTCACAAAAAATCCCCGTAAGGAAACCTTTTGGACGGATATATTCTCAGGGAATGCGTATAAAGAAGGGAATGAGATAATTGAGAAGGTTAACGGAGTGCCGTTTCTGATACAGAGAAAACGCAAAATTTTATAACTGATACTCAAAAATCGGAGATGGGAATAACAGTTCCATTGCTTGCATACTGAATATAGTACCACGAACTGCTCGACCCACCTAGATAGCCGGTAAATCATTTCCCTGCGGTGGTCGCCCCTAGCAACTATTTCTCATGGTTGGAATACCATAGCGAACCAAGAGAAGAAGAGGGAAGGGGCAAAAGAAAGAAGGAAACGACAGGATTGGAGATTGGATGGGAGTAAAAAGAAAGGGGAAATTTTAATTCTGAGTATAGAGTGGGGGGAGATCCTGCAGTGATGGAATAGAACGGCCATGAGAAGAATTGGTTTGACAAATTAAGATATAAATTGGACAGAATTAAAGCAGAAATTCGTTAGGTAAGAAGATAATGACGAGGTCGAAGGAATAATGAGGCCGGTGAAAAATGAAGAGGGAACGAAGAAGCAAAGGAGGTGATAATTGGGTTAAGGGGCGAGACGAGCGGAGGAAAGGAAAGCGATACATGACTCTCTCCGGAGGAAAGGACCCCCGATCGCCAAACCACTCCAATCCATATCCGATAAACGGGAACACCGCGCCGCAGTGATTACTTTATCAAAGAAAGAAGATTGATAAAAATTTCTAAACGTTTATATTAACCTGTAAACAAACAAAAAAGTACACAAGCAAATGAGCATACGTGCACTTGAAAGGGACCAAAGAACCAGATTTTAAAAAAATAACACGTTTTTAATTGTATTGATAATAATAATAATAATGATACTCGTGGGAGACATGGTTGGATGGGGGAGGAGTCGCGTCACGAACGTAAATTTAAAAAAAATAAAAGGTTGAGAGGAAGGGAGGGATTCTAAAATGGGCAAATGACGATAAAGTTGCGCATTTCTTTATTCCTTCATCCATACGAGTACGAGAGGGGCAAAGGTCCTGTTGTAATTGAACTACTTATTCCACCCCCCCCCCCCCCCCCCCCCCCCCCACAGAACGACCTCTTTAATTTTTACGCGTTCGTTTTCACGACGTGTGGCGCTGCTGAAATTTAAAACCCGCGTACATAAAAGCCTAAACTGCGAATGAGCGACGCCAGGCGGTAAAAATTTCTAAATATCCTTTCGCGCTTTTTTGCCCACGGATTTCGTGGCGAACGCAGGAAAGTTTTCCCGGAAAAAAATAAATTATCCGTTCTCCTCACTCGTAAGGGAAGCCTTTTTTTTTTTTCCTCGTTAACGAAGATTTTCGACCGTAACGCCTCTCTTTCGAAAAAATAAATAAACTACTATCTCAAGGGGCTTCATTTTAACAGCGTATTTTTCGATATACAAAAAAAGCTCCTTAGCGTTGAATCTGACACTTTGGGCGACGTGAAAAGCGTGAAGAACATTGCGGAGACCCAAAAAAGTAAAAACATTTCGTGACTCTTTTAGGGTTTTCAATGATGGACGAGTAAACTGTGATATGGCATTCGGGACAAAATTGGGGGAAGAGAAGGAAAAAAGGTGCGCTACAAATGAATTAATTCGAGGTTACATTTAAACGCGAGGGAACGACTAAACCATTTTTTTTCTAAACTCCCGAAAAGTTATTGACAGATACACACGCTGGCTGAGCGACTGATGTGAATAAAATAAGTGGATAAGGTTAACCAAAGAATCGATGTCGACCAGGCCAATCGATAATCGTAAAAAAAAAGAATACTTTGAATATCATATCTACGATTACACACGCCCTTTGGACCATTTAGACTTAATTAGATTCTTTTTTCAAAATGTCTCGGGTCGATTACCGATATAAACTTTTAAAAACGCACACAGTATCCCTCTATTAAAGGTTCGACTAATTTCTCATCCGCTGCTTTAAAAAAAAACTTTAATAAAGGGAAAGAATTGTAATAGAGTAATAATACTAAAATGAGACATTTGTGTCGAGGACGATTTTTTTTTCTACGATTGAACTATAATGCTTTAAATAAACCCGTTAATCGTTTGTTAAGTAGGACGATTCGTCTTTTAAACGATTTCTTCAAGAGAGCAATGAACGAGAATTTTATTCCGAGATGCCCCCCCCCCCCTTCCCTTCGCTTCTTTTATCGTATTCTTATCATCGCCCAATTATTCGTGATAGTAACACACCCTACATGGAAAATGGGAAACGTTGCAGTAGCTTTGAACCGTAAAAGAAACGTTTCTGGTGCGTGATACATAGACCTGCTAAAATAATTCGCAGTCGATGTATTGTTGTCTTTAAAACGGTTCATAACGAATACACAAATATGCTTCGACAGCTATTCAACATTTATTTAATCTCTCTTTCTAACGTATATTCCGCTTGTGAACATTTAACGCTTTAGCTACATTAAACTAACGTTGCGTAACGTTTAAGTTATTCGTTACTTTACCGCTTTACTCCTTTGTTTGTGGAGTAAAAAGAAAAAAGGTTACAAGAGTTTAGAAAACCTTAGCCATCGTTTCGCCGTTTGGCGCTCAGAACAATACTTGAAATTGCCGCCTCATCGCACACTTGTACGAAAATATTTCTAACATTGAAGTTTTTAATTCTCTAAGGGACCAAGGATTTTACAAAAACTTATAATAAAAAAAATCTTCGCGGCAGCGGAAAACATTTGGACGATTAACGGGAATTTTTTTCGCGAAACGCGACCGGCAAACACGTGATCGCCAGAATTCGAGCTTTTACCTTGACAAAAAAAAACGGTAGAACGCACCGAAGCCTTTTATTTTCCGGATCCTTCGTTTTCGGCCGCAGTCACAAAATTTTCGATCAACCTTGCGACAAAAATGGGGGAAAAAACCCGACATCGACTATTCGGATTCGAAGGGAATATGCGAGAATTAACTCGCTTTCCGCGATACGGCATCATCAAAAAAAAAAAGAAACCCGCGCGTACACGTAGGAAAGGGGCATGCGACAAAAGAAAACAATTTGACATTTTCCACCTCGACGGAACAAAGGAACGCGTAAAAAATCATTTGGGAGCCATAGAACTCGAATGAAGGAATTACTCCACCGCAGATGGGCCTTCCCGACCTATAAACCGAATTCATTCCGAATGATATGCCGTGCCTTGCATTCTCATCGAATATCGATCGGGACGGATTCGGAATCAAGCAAAGACTTGTTTTTTTTTCCTCGCTCATTCGAAGCTAAATGCGACGCGGGGAAGAGGAGGGACATTTCGAATTGAATTTTTGAATGCATTATACGGCGTCAATTTCGACAAAAAAAATTTAAACGATTGTACAACGAACAAAATACAGTGAGCATGCGAGTTGTTGGGAGCACGAGAAAGACTCCTGTGAACCTTTTTATATCTCCACGTTCTTGTTTTTTTTTTTAACTATAAATAATTCTGTACATTTAGTATCTGATCCGATGTTCAAATGGGGGAACCCAGTGGTTGCAAATCACCGAGTAAATCTATAGTTTAATCCTTTCCGGTCACGTGTTGGACGACATCCGACATTGTCGTTCTTCCAGCTGCAGTTATGTTGGATCCCGTACGGCTCGCGATTTCATGACTAATAAATTTGACAGAAATTACTTCATTAATATAATAGAGGGAGAAACTAATAAATTTGACAGATGTTTTCCTATATTATGTTAATATTAATAAAATAATTTCTAATTAATAGATAAACAATTAAAACTTAAAACGATCAACCGCTCTAATACTTTATGTAGAGCTTTTACAATAATTTTCCTTGAATTTAATGTGACCTGAGGAATCACTCAAATGAAAAATAATGACCGGAAAGGATTAAGAGGGTTGAGAATGTATTGAGAGTTGACGGATATACTCGTTCAAAAACATAATTTCTTTCTCCTTTAATATGAAATGTTTGCTTACAATCTTTATGTCCATAAATGCTATGATGATAAATTTATCACGCTAAATATTTGCATGAATGCATGTTAATAGAATATATTAATTTACCTAAAGTTTTAAAATAACCACATTCAACTATGCGATAACATTTAACGAGCATGATGTTATTTTTTATTTTCCCATTGCGCATAAACATTTACTCGCTTCTAATCGGATAGAGAATATGTTCCATATAAAAAAATAATACCTCGTAGTCCTACGCACGAAAACAATGGGAAACCATTTTTAGAATGAGATTGCAATTTTATTCTCGTAAGCTTAAATAAAATTTCCCCAAGTGAAGACTTAGGCATTAATCGAAGGTGGGAGACTGAAAAAGAAAACGAATCGATAAGAAAAGAACGGGGGAAGAGAGGATGAGATGAGAGTGAATAAGAAGAAAAGGACGAACAGAAAGAGGAGAAGCAGCGTAACGAAAAGAGGGAGGTTAACGATAGGGAAATATGGAAGCAAAACAGAACAAAGTTTCCGAGTTGCTAGAAACGAACGAAAAAATGGGCGATTTTACGATAAAATATCCTAAATTTTTAATCGTATAAAATAGTTGTCAGAGATTGCAATGCGCTCGATCATTCAAATAATCCGTTATTGGCGTCCTTTGTCATGTTCTTAACGATATCCAACCACCTGAGCCCGCATGAAGCTTAAGCAACGCGTGGAAGGATAGGTGATGAAAATTTGTTTACGTGAGCGCCATTGTCAGATGCATCTTCAGCAATGCGCATTTTCACGTATTCGACTGAACTGCCGTATGACAACGAAACTCTTGTTACCGCCGCAATGACGACAAAACAACGGAGCGTCGGAGTACAGAGATAGAGAGATAGGGAGGAGGAGGAGGAGAGGAGGAGGAGGAGAGGAGGAGGAGGAGAGGAGGAGGAGGAGATGAGGAGGAAGAGAGGGAAAGATGGTGAAAGAGAGAAGCAGGTTTGGAGAGTAAAGGGAGGAAGAGGGGGAGAAGAAAAGAAATGAGATGAGAGAGGGAGGAGCGAGAGGGAGGAAGGAGAGGAAGGGAAAGAGAAGAGGGAGGAGGGAGAGGGATAAAGGAGAGGAAGGGAGAGGAAGGAGGAGGAATGAGAGGGAGGGAAAGGGGGGAAGGAGAGAGAAAGGAAGGAGATAGAAAGGAATGTAAGAGATAGGGAAGGAAAGAGGGAGAGGGGGAAGGGATTAGGGGTAGGGGGAGATGGAAGGTAGGATGAAGAGGAAGGGGGAGAGGGATGAGGTAGAGGGGAGGGACATTGAGAGGAGTGAGGAGAGAGAATAGGGAGAGAGAGTGATGAAGAGTGTGAGAGGGGGGATGGGGGCGAGGGAGAGGGGAAAGAGAGAGGGAGAGAGACGGGAAGGATGGAGAAGATGAAAAAGGGATGTTACGTAGGTGGAGTGAGGGCGGAGAGAAAGTGGAAATGAAGAGAAGGACGTGGGTTGGAGAGTGGAAACCGTCCGTGTAGACAAAAAGGCTAACCGGATGGAGGGAAGGAATGGGGGAAAGGGGGATGGAGGTCACGGTGGAACCGAGTGTTTTCGAAATAAAGCGCCTGGCGCCCAATGACTCGCGGGATTTAACTAACACGGATCGTGCCACTCGGGCGCAGCAGCGTAACGGAAGAACGCACATCACATATCGACCGGGGCAAAAAGTCTGGCCTTCATCCTAAACGAACATATCGAGCGAGCACGGAGGATATTGGTAAGACAGGATCAGCTTGGATGGAGAGGGAGAAAGGGAATGAGAATGAGGTGGAGAACGAAGAAGAGGCGGAAACTGAGAGGGGGGGGAGAAGAAATATATATATGGATGAGGGGAAATAGGCGGATGCGAAAGATTTATAGCGGGATATGGAATTAATGAAGGGAACGAGGAGGTTAGGGAGAAGGTAGAAGAGGAAGGACAAAGGGAGACGAAAGAGAGAAGGGAGAAAGAGAGGTGGAGGAGCGGGAGAGAAAATTAGAGAAATGGTAGTATGACTGAAGGAATAAGAGGTCAGGGAGGTAGAGAGGGGGATGTGGAAGATGAAGAGGGATAGGCAATCGTGGATAAAGGCAAGTATATGCGTTCGTGTCCTACCTCTTTCTAAAAGGTAGCAGCGACCTCTATACCGAATTGTAACCGTTGAAATTAAATTTTTTTGCTGTTCACCATCGAAAGGTTTTTCTGCAGATACGTCTATACTCCTTTTCTACTCTTATGAAGCTTGACCTAGAAAATCCTATAGTCGTTTCACCAGCTAAAGTCTCTTGGCCTTGAAGACGCCAGTTAGCAGCAGCTAATAGGAGACGGTTTGTTTGGGAAGGTAGTGGGGAGGAACCCAGTCGCACTCCTGCTCTCGAAGAGATCACATCGGGATGCGTTGCCATTAGAAATTGCGTAGTATATCAGCTGAAGGCGAAAATCCGCAAGAGCTGGCAACGCGCACCGGTATCTGCTGTCCCGCACGAAAGTTGAGAGGGGCGATGGAAGGGGAAACGTTCGTGATTGGCTACTTGCTCTAAGTAGGCCAAGAGTCTTTAGCTGGTGAACCGACTATAGTTGTATGCTTACTGCTGCAGCCAATGAAAGCTCGAGAGACTGTCGATGTATGGGGGAGGAATTCAGTCTCTCTCGCCATCGTGCTGTTCGCATCGCTCCGAGCTCGACTGTGTTGCCAGATCTACCGCGTTTACGCTACCAGGTGGATCTGTTTCTATTTACCATATCGCATTAGCATTCGCATGCGACTTCCTTCAGGAGCGGATATCTGGCAAGAGTGTACTACTTTCCCGCGCCTCGAAAACTTCAAATGGTGGTTGAAGGGGAAAACGCTCTGATTGGCTATTCCCTGCGTCAAGGCCAGGCTTCATAAGAGTAGAAAACGGGTATAGTTTCTTTTTGCTCTGCTGTTCACCAGCTTTCCGCACCGACGAATGCTAGGATAAGGCGTTTTCGAGAGTGTACGAAATGTAATGGATGAGCGATAACAGAAATGATGGCCATTTAAGTGGTTAGCATAGGAAATTAAAAAGAAGAGTGGCTTTATGAAGAAACGCCCATTCAAAATGCAGGCCATATCAAATAAAAATTTAACATCGACCATTATGACACGATTCTGCTCAACTCGTAAACTGTCGGCGAAATGTCAACTGATCATAAAGAGATATTAGCACGCCGTTACACACTTGATTCTCAACATAACCATAGATTGGATCCAGTTTTTCGCGAAATTATTTTCGACAGCCCTAATTCTGCTTGTGATCTGCAGTAGTAATGCTGCTTACGCTCCTTTAGTATTAAAGAGGGTCGAAAGGATTTGAAAGGAAATTATTAACCGGAAAAGGAAGCCGCTGAGGGTATAGAAGAGATCCTTTTAGAAGAATTATGGGTTGGATTGAATTTGAACGTCCAATTAAAAAGAGTAATTGCCCCAATACGTTTGCTCAGACTCGGCCGCTTGTTCTATATATAGCAGGTTTTGCTACCCAAAGCTTATCCACTATTCAACGGAGAGCCTTTGAATGCACCTTATTGGAATTATTGACAGTGGAATAACCAAACTGATTCGCTAGAAGATAAATTCGTTTTGTTAGGCGAAGCTCCCGATAAACTTGATATTCTGATATAATAGCTAAGGATTTCAGTTTTCTGTTCCGATTTATGTGTAAATTCATCGATAACATTTCCGTTAAATGTCTTTCATATTTTTAAACGAGAATGAGCATCTGCTAAACTAAATCGAAAGCTTCAACTAGTATTAAACAATAGCTTCATTAAATGTGATCTATTTACATTAAAAGTTTTTATAATTTTTGTTTAATCTTCAGCGATCCTTTTCACTGCAAATATCTTTCATTCTACTATGCTTCTAACAACTTCATATAATCATTATATTATAAATGAAAAGTAATATCATCAATAAAGTGATCGATTTAACATTTCATGAGTAAATTTACATATTAAAGGCGATATTTCAAATTTCTAAATATGCTGTACAAATTAAAACTAATTAAATCAGGTTATACGAAGCTAGAAAGATCAACCGAAGAATTATGTACGTGAAACGAAGATAGAATTGGTCAAGGTGACTTTGCTCCACTTTGTTTCTATACTGCATAGCAAAACGCCACATCAAAAACGTTTCCCTCAAAAATAGAAAAAAATGCCTCACCTTAATAGATTGGAATCGCAGGAGTCTATCGTCCAGCAATTCTTCGAAGTATTGCTCTCATTGAAGTTAACTTGAGATATGGGATACATCTTACGATGTTTTTGGACTATAAAATGAGTTTCAACAATCAGTTCAAGTATCTCATTTAAAATCTCCAACTTCCGGAAATTTTCAAAACAAAGTTATTCGAAAATACTGACCTTTGAAATGCGTTAGATGATGACATGCAAGCACACTGTAATTATTATTTTGACTGTAAATTAGAAAGATAATGGCAATCCGTTAGTTTATTTCTTTGATGATAAACCGCCTTTCCCGAACGTTCGCAAACAATAACAAAACAATAACGATATCAACTTTGGCGCAACTAAGCTTTTGCCGGTTAAATTCAAAAGAGAATTGAGACGCAGCAGTAAGATCAAACTAAGGCGCTAAACATTCCGAATATGGACTAAGAATAGCCAAGTTTTAAGTAAATTCTAATGAGGCGCTTGTATGTTGGCTATCTGTTAGAGCACTTTAGTCTTATCCCTTAGAAGCCAGCCACCGCAACATGCTATTCTATATCTCGGACGTCATTCATAGTTGTGGTGGTTATTGCCAAGCAGTCAAAACAATAGATTTACAATATAGCTCAAAATCGAACCGTCCCGAAGAAAATAGGGCATTGACACATCTCGGAACATCCTTAAATTATCCTAGGTACTCATTAGTTTACAAATAATTGTTAGGTCTTGTAGAATACGTTAACATTGTTTAATATCCTGCAGGAAATTACTTATCGACTTACATTTTTTTAAGGATAGCTTTTCTGCCTTCATACACATGCTCTGCACAAACTCTTCTATTATAGAATGAAACCATGTCGCAGCACACATGAAAATATAAAAAAGGTATCTGTCCTCCATCATGTATGGATATCACTCAGAGCTAATTCCTCATTGTTTCAGGAATATTCAATGTTAAGTAGGTGAGGTAGCAATTACAATATTTGTTCTTGTACAGTTATGGAACCAGTTAGCGTTTTTCTTTTGTCGAACTGTAAATTAAAATGGTCGCTAAGCACCAGCCGCACATAACGCACATTTTAGCCACCGTGTCGCTGGCAGGGATTAGCGAGCGCGAGGAAAAGCTTCTTTACCGAGGTGGCCCCAAGCGCTCACTTCCTTAGTGAGCTAAGCGGTGGAGGCCAACACACCGATTAGCCAAACTCCAAGCCGCCAACCACAAACACTCACCCATTCGAATTATGCCACTGCCTCGCTCTATTTATTTAATGTGGCATATGCCCCTGTGCCTCGTCCACACGCAATACATAGGATTAAAAATAAAGGAAAATAATTATCTAGTATTGGCTAAAACAAGGTTTTTTAATTGGATACTATTCGACAGATTTACCACCTTTTGTCGATTAAAATAAAACATGGGAAAACGAATAGATCGCGATATAAGCTCTTGTTAATAGACTATTTATTTAGGCATAAGGAGGCAGGCTTTTTTCTCATTGCATAATCCTAAAATAATTACAATTAATTGTACAGAAACTATATAAATCAATTGAACAAATGCGAGATATGGTGGCAAATATTTTTTTATTATGTGTGTGTCAAAATATGCCCTAATTGAGCGCATTTCTGTTCAGTAAAATTATTCATCAGAAAATATAGATTAGATACACCAATGTATAAAACCTGGATTAAACATTTTGCTTTTTCTAACCTTTGAAGATAATGAGGAATGAAAAACACTGCTCAGCCAAAGACAGTGGATAAGATTGCATGTTTCAACCAAGTTCAAAACTCTGCAAGCTTAAGCTTGATACATAATTAAAATGAATTATTTCCACCCAACAAAATACAATTGCTTCATACAAAAATTTAATTTCAACCAAAACTACGTCCATAAAATTCTGATGTTGGACATAGGACAATGCAGGCTATTCAAGTAATCTGCTAAAGTGTTTAGAGGAATGTATCAACATCATTGCTTAAGAAAGAATTGAAATTAGTGATTTTATACAAACATTAACAGCTCATGCAAGGCAAGATACATTCCCTTCCTATGAAACATAACTGTTTTAATATTTTGCGGCATGTAAAGCACTCCAAAATTTCGTTCTGAAGTCAATACATTATGTATTAAGTTAATTAGATATAACACAACAAGGTAAAATGTTTTTATTAAAGAGGACAAGAAATAAAAATAATACCTTTTTAACCCTAACACCTAACTGAAGCCATTTACAACAATACATGATCAACGGTCATTTAAATAATTTTTTTTAACTTATCTGGAAATTGACTTCTCCATAAAAGAAACAGCTTCTCATAGAACATAAAATTCAAAATTAAGTTTAATTTTCTTTCTTCGAAGAAAAGGAACTAAAACTTTTACTCTTCTTCCTTATAGAATTCTGTTAATTGTAATCGCAGCAAAATTCCTGCAAGTTTGTGTGTGTTTAAAGTGTCCCTGCTGATAGAGCAGAGTTCCATCTGCAAAGCATGCAAGTCCACTGCTGTTACGGAACCAGGACTTTGATCGTGTTCATTCGCCACGAGAAGGAAAAACAAAATAACCAGACACCGCCTGCACCATGATCAACTGGCAAGAGAGAGGTGGCAGACCTCAAAGACTGTTCCCGTATTTTAGACTCAGCAGTTCCACAAAATGCAGTTTCGCTCTCAATTATCCTTTTTGGATCACAAGGTTGCTGTGAAGCAAGAATGGGGCCACAGAGTAAATTAAAACATTAGCTTAGCACGATTTTCAGCAGTGATTTTTTTTGAGTAAAGTGCAAGTTTGGGGGATGTGCTTCAGATGCCAAAAAAAAAAATATTCGGGGCAATCGAGTCCATTTTTGCACCCTCCCTGCTTTCTGAAAACCTCTCCCAAAAAACCTTCTAGGTTTAAGCCCCTCTTCCCCTCACCCAACCTTCCCTCCATATTTTATCTGTCACAGCATTTTTTGGAATATTCCTCATGTGATACACAGCACAGAAGGGCGCCCATTGGCTGCGCCCCAAACTAGTGTGAAACTGCGTGTGTGCATGGGTATTGTCATATTAATAAACAAATGAACTCTCATTACTACTACCACTACTACTACAACTATTATTACTATTGACTTAATAATTAAATGACATTACAAGAATTGTTAAATAAAGGGTGAAGTTTATTTACAAGCCTTCCAGCTATTGAAACCCTGCCTTACCCTTACAAGTTATTACTACGAATTCTTTATTTAAAGAAAGCAGTGATACTGGGATACAATATATCAAATAATTGAATATTTGCTCGCAAAAATTAAAAATCATGACCAACAGATGTTTACCAGATTGAAAACAATATTTCACCTAAGAGAATAATTTCAGTTTGATATTCTTAGCTCTTTACTTGTATCAAAGCTTATCTGCGTTTCCATAAAAAATCAGTCTCATAATCAAAGAAATTTACTGCAATGTAAAAATGCATTTTGATTAAATAATAGAAGCACTTATATCCAAGGCATAACATATGCATGAGGAATTTAATTGCCATTTATTGTAAATAAGCAATGATCAATCAAGTTAAATAAAGTTATTGAATGCTATATATGCCATTTTGTTTAGGGAAAAATAAGAAGTGATATGATTTTTCTCATTGAAATAGCGTTATTGTATTTTTTTAATCAAAATTTACAAGGAAATTAATCTCTCACAGTGCATTCCAACTACTGAATTTGATCATTTTGAAGAAATAGGTCTTTCAATTCACACCTAAGAACTTTGTAAATTTTGTGGAATGTACTAATCATAAGCATCTCTAGTTCAATAATGAAAACTTTTTTTAACTGTCTTTTTGTGGAAGTTACAATTATTTTTTCTGATTCTTTCAACTGTAACATTATAACAATATGACAAAAATAAATTTACTTTAAGAAGAAATAATATAAGTAGAAGTACTTCTACAATTAAAATTATATTTAATTCTTTCTCTAGTAATTTAAATTATTACTTCTTAGATTTTATATTAATGCTTTCATTCAACCTGCAACAAAAATGTTGCAGTATGTCAAAATACCAAAAAGATTCATACCTGGATACCAAGCAACTCTCTAATATGGTGATAAAGGAAAATACTCTCATATAAGCTACATTTCATTTCCAAATTTTACCCTTAATATAAAATGAAGATACAGCCTGCATGCAAGGAAAAAATCAGAAGTCTAAAATGTGAGATATAATTAAATTTTACAAGGACACCGTTAGATGGCCTTCGTGATTCAATATGGAGTATGTAACAAAAAACATTACAACAAATAAAAAAGGGAAATAAATATTATTATTAAAGACAATGGAGATATAATTATTTCAGTTTTTGCAGACTATCACAGCTGGAATCATCAGGGATCTGCAATAAAGATCCATAGCCTGTCAAATGTCATGTCATTGTCACAGTGTGCTCTCATGTCCTGGTAATTCTATCGTAAGAGAAATTTAGGTGGCATTGCCTTTGGTTTGGAAGCCGTTTTGATTTTTCTTCTCCCTGTAGTTCATTAAAAACAAGTGTGGTCTACATATTGCATGTCATGTGTCAAGGGGCAAACAAAGATATTAGTAATATTTCAGCCATGCATCTCTCATGCAGTATATTTTGGTCAAATACTGCTCATCTCACTATTTCCAAGAGCCAGTCTCTCTTGCCTGTACTATGTATCCTTCAATATGAATGTATTTCAGGTATTTCACAAAGTACTTTTCAATTATAAATTATGATAATATAAAAATATTGATAAACAGTCATAGTTACTGAATTTTAGTTTGCCAGAATGTTTTAGCCCTAAATGCTATATGTTTATATTAAGTTACATTTTCTTTTGCTAATTCTGTCTTAAAAAACAAGAGAAATTTATATACAGGGCTGGCTTATATGCGAGTAATATGGTATATATTTCAATTTTAAATACATCAACAAAAATTTGCTTCAAATGAACTTCATCTTGACTAGTACAATTTTAAAGCAGCAAGTTTATTAAGTCTTTCCCAGTTCAGCTGTAGTGCACTGTAGTGTAACAGTGTTCATTTAAATTTTTATTGCCAACTCAGATAATAAAATATCTTAATAGTAACTTATCAAATGAATTTAAAGCTACAGAAAATAATGAAGTTACAACTTTTAATAAATTTTTCTTTAAAAAATCCAAGTCTAATCTGCCTATCAGGAAGTTTAAAAAAGTGACATTTACTCAAGTTGGAAATAAATCATGGGAAACCCATTGGGAGCTATATAAAATTTTAATTGGTAGCATATTTCATAAGCTCAACTACCATTAAATGACAATTCACAATTTAATCATTTTAAAAAATAATCCACATTATAGAAATTAATACTTCCTCGAAAGATTGACATATGGTTTGACATATAGAACAGATTTACCACAATATAACATTGACATGTGAAATAATAGCTGAAGCTTGGCAATGGAATATTGAGAGAGGACAATTCTGGAATAAGTGACAACTGTTTAAAGAACAGAAAATGAGGAATGGGAGGAAACGCTGTCATAATAAGCATGGCTGCAGAATGATGGTGTTCACATAACATTCATTGAAAACTAGAAATAGTTTATTCCTGAGCATTACTTCACAACACACAATCAGCTTCCATTTCATCACTGTTCATCATATTCCAAAACAAATGTCATAACAATGGCATTCAATTACATATTGTGATATACACTGAAAATTATACATTGGAAGAAGCTCCAGGTAACAATTGATTTAAAAAACAATAAAACTAAAATACAATCAATCAGTCCATTACATTTCCTGTCAATTTCTGTTCAAGTTTAAAAATGTAATTTCATTGAATCATTATAACTTACAACATAAATGAATAACAACAGCCTTAGAAGTTTGAAAAACACCTGTTGATTCAATTAGTAACTTTTACACACGCAAAAAAGTGTTGGCGTTCTGACATGGTTCTAACAAATATAGGCCAGATATACTTGAGCCAAAATCAAATTCATTTAACACATAATATGCTATGTGTCTAACAATCATTTAGGTCAAAAGTTTTTTTATAATTTGATTCAAAAATCATTTCCATTTCATAATCACTTCCTAACACAATCACTCAAGAGGCAGTCAAATGCTCAGTCCATCTTTTGTTGATACAAAAACAAAGAATTAACACTTAACTACATTTTCTTTTTGCAATATTTTTGAATGACTTGTTAAATCCAAGGCCAATGAAACATGACAAAATCGAGAGAAAAGGTTTTTTTTCAACTTTAGTCCAATCACCTTATTCCTTTAAATCCTGTGACATTTGAAAAAAATTCATTTGGAGCCAACAGATGACAATGGGTTTAAAATCTTGGTATTATATGTTAAACAATTAACACATAATGCATGCAACATGATTGTACACCAGACTTGATACATTTAAACATCTTCATTTGTTGAATATCAATTAAAAATATATGGATATTCAGTTCCGAATGATTTATTTAACGATCCCTAGAGAATAATTTATGGTATAGCGCAGGGAGTTAATTAACAAAAAAAATCGACTAGTAAAACCCTCAATCAAGTCATTCGATTACATGATGCTGAAAAATAGAACTTGAATGAGAGTGATCACCCAAAATGTTGCACCTTCGACAACTTTCGATAACTATTGGCCAAGGTAACCAAAAAAAAATTAATAATACCAAAAAAATCAAGGTTATGAGATCTTCACAGTTTACAACAATATTAGAAGCTCGGAATTGAAAGGAGGATGGGGATGAAGTGACATTTCGAGTACAATCAGGAACAGGGAACAAATAAAAACTTACTATCACGTCCGGGGGGATGGTAATACGCCAAGATACACATAGGAAAAGTAACTGCATTTACATCGTAAAAACCGGACTAATCATTCATGATTTGCCTTGTTACGAAAAATTACGGGACAAGGAAGCCACACAATATGAAAAATGGGGGTGTGATCTCACGTACCGAAAAGTTTTGGAATTGCCTCAAAACCTTGGATTTGGACCGTCTTCGCAGTTACGTTATTTGTGTCAATCACCTAGACATAACATTACCATAAAAATGGGCTTCCACAAATCCCCTCTTCCTACACAAAACATTTAACTACCCCTCTCACCGTTTATACCTTCCCTTGATGAATTTAAGGGTCTTCTGCATCAACGGAGCTACCCGTGGCTTCTTAATCGGAGAACTCGCTGAAAAGCAGAAAAACTAAATGTTATTTTTGCCATGATTTTCCATCTTACTAACAAAGTTTTGGGCCAGTTCAATTCAGCTTATTTGTTTCACTGAAATTATGATGGAGACAAAGTAATTTAATTCAAGAGCAAGGATGGGAATGTAAACATCAACATATTACGGCAATGTTCAAAAATTTTATAAAGTCTGTAAGGGAATTCTGTAACTTTAAATTTTACAACAAAGGAAAATTGCCATCAATGTCATCTGGGAAAAGAATAACTCTAAATTCATGTAATTTCTAAATAACAATTGCATCCAAGAACATTTTTTATAAAGTATAACACATCACAAAAAAGAAAGCAAATGTATCATGCTGGGATTTCACTCTGCTTGCTGAAGTGATATTTTAATGCAACTACTACATATATGTACTGGCACAAAAGCACTTAACAGATTAGCTATTAATGAAAATTTAACAAAACGTGCAATATTTATAGGCAAACACTTTACACAATTACATATATGTACACAAAAATTACATTTATGTGCTACTTTCTAAAATTAAATCACTGCCATGCCTCTCTAACATTTGTCAGGTTATCAAACTAATTAACATAACAAATCCATAAAATATTCACTGGGACATCACGATTAGGGCTTAGTGTTGAGACGGATGGAACTATGCACAATTATACATCAAAGAAAATTATCGGTTAAATTCACTTGCCTTTCCAAGTCCACATAACCTATGTTATTTGCAAAAAGAAAAACAATAATGATGCCAGTTATGGTATCTAATTGTAGCATTACTAAATTAAGAGATGATAGTCAACACATTTGTATAAGAAAATCTTAAGCTCTACATTTTCAAAAAAATGTAGCAAATACGTTATAATTAAAACCACTGGAACATTGGAAAGCCCTAGGAATTCCTTTTATTTGGATAGTTGCCTTTTGCTATACATTCTCATTTCATACAAAATTTTACACCCTGACCCATATTAACCTGTCTTATTAACAATTTTTACTCAATGAAATTCATCTTAAATTTTATATTATACAAATATAAAAATGTATACACTAAAATTCACTGGAAGGAATCATTAAACGATGGTTTCAGCCTAGGATAAAAGCAAAATATTTTTCATTATTAAAAAAACTTATGCAACAAAAGCAATTGAATAAAAGCCAAAGCTTAACTATCATACTTTATGCAAAAATTAAAATATATAAATTACACCAGTACTTTTGAATGAAGAAATCAACTATGTAAAATTTAATCAGTTTACCTAAAAGTTTTCATTCAATACAGGCGACTCCCGAGATTCGACTGCTCGAGATTCGACCAACTCGAGAATTCGACCGGTCAAATTGACCCAGCTGATTGACTGGTCGAATTAGAAACTAGTTTACACGAAGTAATTTTTGACCCACCCAACCAGGAGAGGTTTAGTTTCAGTTTAGACATTGTTATTTCTGCTCTAATTGTTTGAATTTGTGCTGATTCGACATTCGACCACGTTTTCAGGAACGCATCCCTGTCGAATCTCGGGAGTCGCCTGTACTTGCCAAAACCCGCAAAATATTTGTGGTAAAAACCAAACATTACTGTTCTATAGATTCATGTTCGTTACATTTTCAATGTTTATTTCTATAAGCTTCAATTCTTATATTTATATCATACTTGCTCGAGTGCCCATTGAATTTCAACGGATTTAGTGAATCTAAAACTTCGACCATGTAACATGTAAGCATCGCAAGAATAAGATAGTACAGTTATAACCATCGAATAAATCAAAAATGAAGGAACCATTCCGCATTTTCCTATTTAGATGAATGAAGGACGAAAATCTTGCACTGTGAAAAATCAAAAATAACGTAGAAACTCCCTCCCCCTCTCTCTTCCACCCTCTCCTTCCCTTCTCCCCCTCCCTCCTCTCCCTCTCTCTCCCTCCCATATAAATGCATTGAACTCTCAATTTTGGCGACAATGGGAGTTGTCATGGTAGCTTATAATTGGTATTGTAATAAAACTAATAAAACCACGTATTTTATTGATTCTAACAGCATTTCTATGCAAATTCAAACAGAATTCAGAATCTGTCTTCAATAAAAATAAACTTTGTTCTTCCCCGCAAAGAAGTATCCAAGTCTCAAGTTCGTACCATGATTTTAAGTAATTTTAAAGTGCAAATTCGAAGTAGTCTACACTCATCCCTGTATTTCAGTTGCAGGATGCGGCAAAATATGTGACATTCGATAATTAAATCGTTCGCCATTTTGAATCAAAGTGATGGACAGAAACAAAACCTTGACCATTCACTAAGATAGGATGTAAGGAGGAATCATACCAAATTTGGTTATTCTAGCTTTTATAGTTTAGGAGGAGTTCCATGAACAAACCAACAAACACACCCTTCAAAATCGGTGCCAGACAAAACAGCAAGCGACATAAGAGCGAGGGACAAAAGAACAAGTAGACATAAGAGCTAGTGGACACAAGAGCAAGTGGACAAAAGAGCAAGTGGACATAAGAGCAAGTGGACAAAAGAGCAAGTGCCCAAAAGAGCAGTGGACAAAAGAGCAAGTAGACAAAATTGTAAATGTAAATTGAGTGAAGGAAGGCATAACAAAGATTTATAAAACAATTGCAGATATTTCCTAAGGAAACTCAGTCGACTATGACATCAATCAACTAAGGATTTTATAACAATTACGAATATGCAACAAAAAATGAAAATGGAGGGTTAGAAGGAGGGGGAGGGTAGGGGGGCATAAGAATTCCTAAGGAGAAACAGTCGACTATGATATCAATCAACTAGGAATTTTGTAATAATTACGAATATGCAGCAACAAATTAAAATGGAGGGGGGTATAAGAATTCCTAAGGAAACACAGTCGACTATGACATCAATCAACTAAGGATTATATAACAATTACGAATATGCAGCAACAAATTAAAATGGAGGAGGGTAGAAGGAGGGGGGAGGGAAGGGGGGCTTAAGAATTCCTAAGGAAACAGTCAACTATGATATCAATCAATTAGGGATTTTATAACAATTACGAATATGCAGCAACAAATGAAAATAGAGGGGGGTAGAGGAAGACAGAGGGAAGGGGGACATAAGAATTCCTAAGGAAACACGGTCAACTATGATATTGTTATAACATCCCTAGTTGATTGATATCATAGTCGACTGTTTCTCCTTAGGAATTCTTATGCCCCCCTTCCCTCCCTCTACCCCCTCCATTTTCATTTGTTGCTGCATATTCGTAATTTTTATAAAATCCTTAGTTGATTGATATCATAGTCGACTGTTTCTCCTTAGGAATTCTTACGCCTCCCTTCTCTCCCCCTCCTTCTACCCTTCTCCATTTTCATTTGTTGCTGCATATTCGTAATTGTTATAAAATTCCTAGTTGATTGGTATCATAGTCAACTGTGTTTACTAAGGAATTCTTATGCCCCCCTTCCCTCTCCCTCCTTCTACTCCCTCCATTTTCATTTTTTGTTGCATATTCGTAATTGTTATAAAATCCTTAGTTGATTGATGTCATAGTCGACTGTTTCTCCTTAGGAATTCTTACGCCCCCCTTCCCTCCCCTTCCTTCTACCTCCCTCCATTATTTATTTTATTTGCATATTCGTAGTTGTTATAAAATCCTTAGTTGATTGATATCATACTTGACTGAGTTTCCTCAGGAATTCCTTAGGAAATATCCGTAATTGTTTTAGAAATCTTTGTTTAGCTTTCCTTCAGTCAATTTACATTTACAATTTTGTCTACTTGTTCTTTTGTCCACTAGCTCTTATGTCGCTTGCTCTTATGTCCACTTGCTCTTTTGTCATCCCTCACTCTTATGTTGCTTGCTCCTTTGGGAGTTGCTCTTTTGTCGTACACTCCTTTAACCCATTCAATGCGGCATGACTGGAATTCCAGTCATGGTGGTTCAATCGAACGGCGGCATGACTGGAATTCCAGTCATAGCACTACATCTGGTTATAGCGGTCTGGGTAAGGGACCACCGGCAGAATGAGTTTCCTATGTGTCTCCAGCCATCAGTTTGACTCTAACCAGCGCTTGAGGAAAGTCCGTTTTGCAATTGGTGGATTTTCTTTGGATTTTCGACTTTTTCTTTTTTTGGGTACGTACTCACTCTGATTTTCCTTTAGTGATTGAGAATTAGTTTTATTATGAATTAAAGGTTATTTTATTTTCTTTCCAGTTCCTTTTTATATTATAAGAAAATTCATTTGTACATCGTTAATTTTTTTCGACGATTTGCGTGTTTTTCCTCTAATAATTTGTCGGTATGTACTCGATTCAAATTACCATCAGTGAATGAAAATTAGTCGTTTCATTATCGATTAAAGGTTGTTTTCCTTTTTTTCCAGGTCCTTTTTATATTTTAAGAAAATTCATTTTTATATTATTACTTTTTTTCGACGATTTGCATATTTTTTCTGTAATAACTTGTTGTATCGGTAAGTACTTTAAAAAATCGTTAAAAATCTATTTTTACGTTTTTTCGTTAAATTTTTTCATAACTGCGTTTCTTGCACCAAATTCTACTGGAAATGTAAGAAAACTGGATTCAGTCACCGGCAAAGAACTCGGATTTTCGGTGCCACGTTGAATGGGTTAAAGTATATTATAGGAGATATAGCATCCCCATGTGTGATTCCTTTTCATTTCATAAAACTGAGGCCATTTTATTTTCCTACTTTCACATCTAAAACTACAAAAACTACAATGACAGATCATTAGATTGTCTTAAGCAGCTAATTTACTGAATGTTTCATATAATAAACATTTACTGTTTTCTATGAAAGTGGACATGTCAGGAAGAAATACATAACAATAAATGGAATGTTTAAGATTAAAATGGAAACAGTATCTGATAAGTAAACCAATTTTTCTTAAATTATAAAAGAATTTGCAGTGACCACTTTGTGTTATGCTAACTTATTTAGCTTCAAATTACCAGCTTAGAATATAATAGAAACAATTACATTGCCTAGAAAATGTCAAAAAGGTAAATATCAGTAAATGAAAATTTTAATGTTGCAATGGAAATAGAAAATGACATATAAATCATACTTTTTGTAAATTATGATAAAACTGATAATTCAGAAAGAACTCAACTTTTTATTTAACATATGTCAACTCTAAACATGAAAGTTATGATTATAAGGTAGTTCAATTCCTTGCTGCTAGAAGCAGGGCTGTCAATTCTTGACAACGAATCAAAATGTTCCCAGACCCACCAAGAGTCAAAGACACCACTAGGCTTATTATTATAATAAATTACTTAAATGCTATTGTAACCATGACACAAGTTAGGGCTTTAAATTTGTACTAATTAATTAATTAACGCTATAGTATATAATCTATCTTGACAGTGTTTAAATCTAATACAATAGCCATCAAAAAGGCTCTTAAGTTTCAGAAAAGGTTATCATTCTATTTTGCAAAAATCTACTGAATGCAAGTTTCTTCTAGATGTAGCATCAAAATCAAAGACACTCGCATTTTCTTGTGAAATTACTTGTGAAAATTTTCCACAAAATATTGAAATTTTAATCAAGTTGTTTCTTAAATGGAATAGATACAATGGTAACAATAAATTGGAAATTTTAAAAATCTGTTAATCAGTGAAGAACTATCCTGCAATATGAAAAGTTGGCATTCTTGAAGAAAATATACAACCTTCAAGAAACTTAAGCAGTGATAACAATCTACTAAAAGAATTTTTAAGCCCCACAAAGAGATTTTTCAATAACTTGGAAGGCCAATTGATATTGTTTGTGACAAAAGAAACTATTTCTGCTATTAAATTAGAGCTCTAAGTTCTAAGATATTTCATCAGGATTTCATTCAAGAATTGGATGAACAAAATGGGAATATATTTCTGGTGAAATAAAATTTTCTACTTGTCTAGAAAAGTATGGTAATATATGTAAACTATAAACAATACATCAGTTAAAACTTACATCGCCTATCAAATATTAGAGGAAATACAAACCAGTTCAAAATCCTGATAGGTAGACTCCACATGAGGTTCATAAAACCATTCTATTATAATTAGTATATTTTTATCGATTAAAGTTCCATCATTACATCAGAATGAATAATATAACAAACCAAATATGTATAGATATATAATTCTATTGGATAGGATTTTACTAACCTACCAAAAGTGCAACAAGCAATAATACAGCTTTTACAATAAATGCTTTTATATTCAAGATATTTCCATGCAGTGACTGTTAATTAAATACGTATAGCTAGAAGTGAAAACATCATATGACCTGGACTTGCAATGCATTAAATATTTTTTTAAATTGCTAAGTTTTTCCAAATTCCATTATTTTATCAAATCAGCTACTAGGCCAAGTTAAGGAACTCCAGCTCTCATCAATGTCATTCATAGCAACCATTCTGAGATAAGAAACTCCTTTGAAACTGAAGGAATTGTATTCTTTACAACTGTCATCATAAGTTAACTTCCACCTTTTGGTGATAGTGCAAGACAGGAAGCATATACAGCCATAAAAATATATATTATTGCAACAATATGCTAAAAATTGCAAAAATAAATTTTATTTTCTAGTTAATGCAGCTGTAAAAGAACTAGCTATTTTTAAGAAAATGCAGAGACTGTAAAATTATCATAAATACTTTGTTGAATAGTTCAAACCTATTTTTTTAATCTGTGCAGCATTAATAAAGAATGAGCTATATTTTTATTTTTCTAAGTTGAACTGCTAATAACACACCAACAAAGTCGAATGAAACATAATGCATTATTTATAAAATAACTAACCATGATGTTTACTCCAAAATAATGTAATTTCCCACCATCATCACAAACTAATTTTTAATTATTTTACAATGTATGTGTACAATAATACCTGGTACTTAAGGAGTAAGTAGGTCGCAGTTGTTCAATGTTTAGCTGGTACTTAAGGAGTAAGTAGGTCGCAGTTGTTCAATGTTTAGCCGCTAGATGGCACTTCTTATGACCGCCATTCTGCCTCCCAAGAACTTCCTATTTGGGCCATTATGTGGCACTGTGTGGCTTAGTCGCTCAGATGTGATGTTTTTTCTGTTCTTATTCCCGGTGGAATGGAATTTCCCTGAGACCAGAGATCGCCACAACCCAACAATCATTTTTAAACACTGACGAGCGACAACAGCACCGTCACAATTATGTTTAGCATGCAAGTTAATACGGGTGCCTTAAATTGAACCTATCCCTCAGTCCCAGTTTGCAAGCTAAATAGGCTTGCAAGCTAAAGCTTTGTTAGAACAATTACATTTTGCGTGAAAGTTATAATGGGTGCCTTAAATGGAACCTATCCCTCAGTCCCAGTTTGCAAGCTAAATAGGCCCATTTGTGGCGCATCAGTCAGGGGGGAATATACTGCACTTTAGTCACCAGTTTTCCTTCGCATATAACAAAAAGAGTAGCGAAGAACCTATTGTCACATGAACTCGGGAAAAACCCATTCTGTCGGGAATGAGAACGGAAGAAACGTCGCACCTGAGTGACAAATGCACACAGTGCCATATAATGGCCATAATAGGAAGTTCTTGGGAGGTAGAATGGCGCACATAAGAAGTGCCATCTAACAGCTAAAGATTAACTAGCTACTGCAAACTACTTACTCCTTAAGCACCGAATACCTTTACATCAATGCACTTCTTTGATAATATAAATTTACGATGTCAATAAAGGAAAAGAGCAACATTTGCCAAGAGCAATAACAAAACAGCAAACTTTGATTGTGGCATAAAGAAAATAAATGAAGTGTTGACTGTGAACAACCAAATCATACAATTTAAGAATTACAACATGAAAAACATATAGATGAAAGTTCAAATAGCTACTGCATTATATTTCATCACATTACTTTGCTTGAATAGTCGAATCAAAACTATCGATATATACCTAATCTAATTTTCATGCTATTAAAATTTTTAAGTAAGTCATGTGCTCAAACTTTACATTATTAATTCAGATAGATGATTTTCACCCCAAAAGTTAGTCATAACATATTCCTAAAAAATGCTGTTTTAGGAGTATTGTGAAGATTACTTATAAAAATGTTAAAATTTTATGCAATAACACTTTTGGAGCTAGTAACATTAAAAGATGAAATGCAAAACTTTCAGTCATTAAAAAAATCCTGGGGAATGATTTCAAATATGATTCATAAGTGTGTTTGCATTATCACTGACCTACAACACCTATCCTAGCACTCGCAGCAGCTGACGAGAGAGATACAGGAGAGGTGGCCCCAACTGCAGAAGAGATGGACGAAGAAGGAGTGTTTCCTAATTGGCTACCCAATTGGCTCCCCAATTGGCTCCCCAATTGACTCCCCAACTGGCTCGATGATGAAGAAGCTCCAACGCTACTTAATGCTTTGATCATCGGTTTCATTGGCACTCGAGAAGTGCCATACTTTGCCTGAAAGCATAAAAAACTTTTAAAATTGACTCTGTAGAAAATCTGCCATCAATAAACACAGATTAGAGCTTTAGTATAAATGCTAAAAAAAGTATGGCTATGAAGTGAAATTTTAAAACAAAAATTAAAGTAAAAACATTCGTGTGACAGAAAATGAAAAAACTCCATATGTAATCACACTTTCACCTGAGTGCTCAAAGATGATTGAAACTGTTGCCTTTGTCAGAAAAAGTAATGATATACAAAAATGGGTAAATTAAATGTATTAAAATGAATAAAATTGACTAAAATATATGAAGTAATTTTTTATAGGTGTTTTTCCTCATCATTACATTACAGTGGACTCCCACTTAACATGCATGGACGGAACCAAGGCATGGGTCGGTTAATTGAAAAGTCAGTTAATTAGGAGTAACATTTTTGGCTTGGAGAGATAATGAATAAAGTAACATAAATTATGATTGGACGTTTATTAAACATAACAAACAAATTTTACAATGGTTCAACTTTATAGTCATTCTTATGCTTTTAATTTCTTTACCATGGACAACATCACTGTTTTTCTTTTCTTGCTCGTTAAAAAACTAATGGTCTACAAATTGAACAAAGTTGAATAAACCTGGCCATTGTTAAATATGAAAAATCACTCAATATACTATAACACTTAATCCCACAAGGATAAAACAATTTGTAATGATATCAGTCACATACAAGACAACCATTTTCAATACAACAGAAAAATAAGCAAACAGTAAAATAGAATAATTCACAGTTATTAGCATTTGGAATCTTTTTATTGTAACAATGAAAAAACCATACAATACCTATTTTCACTATAGTAATTTCAAGTGAAAAAGATCCTTTCATTGTAAAAAACGAGGGGGCTTTCAGAGAGAGAGGTCAGCTAAGCAAGAGCCAGTCAAAGGGAATCCACTGTATAAGATTTTTGTGAGAAAAGGATAAAATGAAGCACATGAATTACCCAAAACTTTTAAGAACACTTACCACCCCCCTTAGCAATCAGGTTTTCAATGTAAGCTTTAAGTATTATTGCTTTAGTAAGCAAAAAACGTTAATGAAACACAAATGTATTCTAAAAATCTTATTTTATAATGTTTCTTGATTAGCAATTTTTTATGTTCGGTCTGTATCTAGCAATCATTTTCTTTGCCTCCAGAGGAAAAGTTACTACTGCTCCATATCCTCGCCTCCACAGATTACCACCACCCAATCATACAATACATACTTTTATATCCCTCAATAACTGATAATGATTAGATGCTATCTCACACAGTTTTAAATCCTCTGTCCTAGCAATACCTGAAATGCTATATTCATTTCCCCTAACAGAGCAAGCGGAAAAATCCTCAATGACCTTTCTCCAAAAAATGTCTTTCGATGGTTTGTTAACCCCCACATCAACAACCTGCAACTGAATGGTATTACCATAAGATCAGTGTTAAGTTGAGAAACTTAAAATTTCACAGTGTGGAAGATATAAGTCAAATCCATCCAGGGATACAATTCCTCATTTACTCAAAAGAATGCCCAGCCATTTGTCCCAAACTTCACTGATTCACCAGAACATCAATTCATAGCTCATCTAGCCCTTCTCAAACAAATGATTCCATTCAGTAATTTCTACTTAAGGAGTTCTTTTCCTTAATCATTATAAAGGCTCCTATTTGCTCCCATAAGCCAATGCTGAGAACATAACTCATCTTCAGCTTTTTATCACCAGTACAAATAGTAATTTTTAGTCTATTTTATCAACTAATAGAATTGAATTTCAACAGATTTAGTGAATCTACTACAGCACAACATAAAACACTGGTTAATTTTATTTTGTATCATATCGCTCACGTAAGATCTAGCTTTGCCAACAATGCTCAGCCATAAACAAAGGAGAGCCGTCAAACAAAAGGTATTGTTGAAAATGAATGGCACATTGTCAACATTTAATAAATTTCACAAAAATGCTAATTATATCATTATCATTATAGTTGTATAATATTGAAAGTTGATTAAGTCACGTCTAGTTTTCCAGAGGCTAAGTAGGCTTTAATAAATGTTGCAATCACTCTTTCATTTTACCAAATGACAAAATACGTAAATTAATAGGCTAAAATATTATGAGCATGGTTTGTATGACATCTTTGTTTTCGTTGCTACAACAACCTTTCTCTCATCACTATATCTTCCGCATGACATGATAACCAGGTTATATACCGTATATACCCACATACATATTGGTAACATTTTCTAACGTTGGTCCATTATAATAAATATCCTGGTAAATATATACCCTCATATAAGAGGCACCCTGCTTTTTTCCCTAAATTTTTAGGGAAAAAAGTGTGTGTTATACGTGGGTATATACGGAAGATCATGGGAAAATTGTTTATATCAATAATACTTTGGAAAAACTGAAATGATTTATCCAATCACAATTTGTGGAAAATTTACGTCTAATTATTTAAGTTACTTGCGTAGTTTTAAAAACAGTTTGCTTTAGAGAACTCTACACCACATGAAAATATCATTAAAAACAGTTTATTAGTAATATTTCAATTAAAATCAACAAATACTTGGTTGCCATGTAAACAAAGCAAAATTGCACACAGAAATTGAAAAACGATATTACGTTAAAATTTTTCCCATATAAATGCACTGAACTCTCAACTTTGGTGACAATGAGAGTTGTCATGGTAGTTTATATTTGGTATATTGTTATAAAACTGATAAAAATCACTCCTTTTTCTGATTCTAAAGGCATTTTTACTCTAATTCGACCAGGATTTGAATTTTGTCTTCAATAAAAATAAACTTTATTCTTTCCTGCATAGAACCAAGTCTCAAGTTCGTACCATGATTCTAATTTTAAAGTGCAACTTAAAAATAGTCTACACTCATCCCTGTGTGTCAGTTGCAGGATGCGGCAAAATACATGGCATTGGATGATTAAATCATTCACCATTTAGAATAAAAGTGACAGAAAAAAAACCTTGACCATTCACTAACTTAGGATGTAAGGAAGAATTGTACCAATTTGGTTGTTCTAGCTTTTATTGTTTGGGAGTTCCATGAACAAAAAACACACAAACTCTTCAAAATATATAGTATATATGGTGAATATAATGAGGTTGTGAATGCTGTAACAGGCTGGGCGTGATTCAACAAGCCTGACAAGAGTATACATCGGTACTTACTCATGAGATTGCATATCATTATAAAAGTGCAACTTGCACCCAACCAATTTTATAGTTTCATACCTTCACCAAAAGTATTTAGTAGCCATAATTTTTGTTGAAAAACAAAAAATTGCCTGTAACAAATAGCACAGGTTGATTTTACACTATAGTTTCACAGGCCACATAAGTTGCTCATATTTGGAGTTTAGATTGCACATCCCTGCTGTAGACAAATATCACACAGCTTGATATACAATTAATTTTTCAGTTGTTCTTTGCCAAAGAGCTAAGCCATATCACCTCATGGACCTGGTGATCCATTGTTGTTTTTCATGGATAAAACCACCATTTCCTCTTCTTGTATCTTTTGTAATACCCTCTTCTGGCCCATAAAATGATTTCCATGAAGAACTATTATACTTCTGTCATTCTCTAGATCTAGAGCCATAAATTTGCTTTGGTGATCTTGAATTTTTGATTCAGCAATGCAGTTATCCGTTTATTCAGCATATTTTGTAACCAAAATTTTAAGTTAATGTCATAACTTCAAAAAATCGATTTAGATGCAGCATCATGAAAACTCTCTTCCCTGCCTGATTATCCATATTTCATGTAAATTTAATTAATTTAATTTCACAAGCTTGCAGAGAAAGAAATTCCACCTACCTTAACCTAAAATACCGACACAAAGTTATTTCAATTACGTGAACGCAAAAATTTTTTAAAATCTTAAAATAGGAAAAATATTATGTTTAGGTAAATGCAATGTCTCATTCAGAGCAAAAAAAAACTGCACTGAAACCTCTGATGATGCATTTATGTGCTTTCAACCTCAAGACTTAAAAACATCGGCTAAATTGGAGTGCATGATGAAAGAAGTGTATTGATAAATTATTTCAATATGTCCAACACATAACTTGCATGAAACTTAGACTTTAGATTACAGTTCCTAAAAAAATCAAACATCTAACATATTTAACAGGTTATACAATTCACTTTTTCCTGGAAAAAACTAGCTTAAACAAGCGTCTCATAGGCATAAGGGCCTTAGTAATAAAGGCCACATAAGAAAAGGTGAGAATGTCACTATCAGCAGGAAAAACAGTAGCCATTCCTCTTGATATGCTACACAATGCAAAATCACTTTCTCAACGCTGATGATTTTAATCAATTTCTTTAACCAGTTATATGTATACCCAGGGAAACACAAGATACACTCAGGGATTACTTCAATGCTAATTTCTAAATAACACTATTCACTATTATGTACTTGAGAACATTATGGTTATACCATCTAAAATTGAACAAATATTATTATTGTCATATTTCTTTAAGAAATTCATAAAATCCCGTAATAAAGAATAAGTAAGTAATAGGTTGTGTTAGCTAAATAACAAAACTCGATGCCAGATGTCATGAAGATATTTAATGAACAAACATATTCATACATATCAACAGTCATTAACAGAAAAACACCATCACTTGATAATTAATCTTATATTATATTAGCGTAATCGTCGTTGTCGGCGAACTTTTTTTGGATGGTTCGTAATGGATATTTTTAAGCTTAAAATTTTTGTTTTTGAATGTAAATTTCAATTCTGCTGGCGAAATTCTCGGGAAAATCCTAAAAAGTAACTAAAATAGGCAAAATATTACGGACTTACTGTGCGGATTAATACATGCACTGTGAGAATGCATGGATTGGTACAACAGTTTGGGAACATTGTTGATTTGTTTAGGTTTATATTAATTGTTGTATTTACGAAGGAAGAAGTTTAAGAGAATTGAACAAGGTCAGATAATTTTATATACTTACAGGCTATTGATAGCCCAAATAAAATGGATGATAAATGCAGAAGGAAAAGAAAGATGTATATGAAAGCATACAGGAAAGAAAATAAGGAGAAACTTTGTGAAAAGAAAAGACTTCGTTATGCTGAAAATCAGGAGCAAATAAACCAGGTAAGAGAAAATTATTCCAAAAATCGAGGGGAAATTATCTGAGTAAGAAGAGAAAATTACCGCCGAGTACATTAGAAATTCTTACTATAAATCTGCTGTACTTACTGTAACATATTTTGTCAAATAAATGTGTCTGTTCAAATTAATTATTTCTAAAATTCAAAATCAGCTTAAAGTAACAGCGAAGTGCCACAGGCTCTCTAGTAATGATTTAAATAAGTCATCACTTTTTTAAATATTCATTAAGTGTACTTTGTTTAAAGACAGCCCTGTATTTCTCACATATGAATTCATTTTATATATTTATTGCTTTAATTACACCGTCATCCATATCACAGTTCATTGGAAAACCCTGCACAGCAGACACTGTGAAGGTTTCCTTGCAGGTAGGACATGCAGGTTCAAGGAGGATTTTCTCTTTACCCTGTTCTCTGTCACTCCCAGAAACTGCTCTGAGATCAGTCGCTTCTACATCCATTGGAAGAACATCCATTGAACTCTTTTATTGTCTAGAAACATTAGCAAAACGTTTAAAAATGATTTAGGTCAGTAACTATAGACCTGAGCTCATCCCAATCGTCAAAATCTGGTGTCATATTTTTATTTTGAGTCCAAATTTCTTGTTTGCAAACCCAGATTTTGCAAAATTTGTAACAATGAGGGACCCAGTATTCCACGCAAAAATTGTTTCTCATTGCATCCGGTACATTCCATCTCTGCCACAGGTATATTTGTCATAATCTCACAGAGATAATACCAAACCAACCGCTTTTGGTATGACCTTTTTAGGCATGTAATAATTCTCAGATGTAGGGGCTGCATGTAACTCATCATGTTAATGAGTATAAATAGAACAAGTACATAAAATTCGGGCCTGCTTGATTGTGTACTGCACACTGTTTCATTATCCGAATTTTACTGTTTTGGGAAGCTATTTGAGCCAGTCTCGGAAGAGCTTTATCATCATCCAAGAATTTCAGTTGGTCTTCTAGTCTAAAAGAAGATGTCTTCCTATTGAAACTAAAAGACTTTTTGGACTTAGCAACAACAAGTGGTTTTCATTTTTCATTTCCATCTGCATTGTAAGCTAATAAGATGGTAAATCTTCCTTTGGATTTTTCCCACTGTAGCAAGTTTCACCTTTGAATGCAAGCACATCCAATCAGGTTTCAAATAATAAAACAATCATGTTTCATGAGCATGTTTGTGTATGTTTTTAAGCAAACCAGTCTCCTGTACACTCATCATTCTGAACTTTACTTGCATGACTACACAGAAGGGAGGAGGGAAACAAAGTGCTAACATTAGCCTACTCTTTACAAAGAGCACCAAGGGAGCCAACCATGGTTCCCTCTAAGCTGTGCGACTGCACGGCTGCTCAGCAGTTTTTGAAGTGCCGTGCACTAAATTTTTCAAGTACACATGACTGTGTTTATCTTAGGATATATCCGAACAGGGCCGCATCAACCCAGGCACACATCCGCACATTATCGTCATGTAGGCGTGCACAGCGATATTCATCCCGCCTATGGATTAAAAAGAATTAGAGGGAACTATGGAGCCAACTGCTTAAAATCCCTTCTGAAGGATGGAAAGCTGACTTGCACATTCTCCTCGAACCACACACACAGGGTATGAGAGGATCACAGTTTGAAAAATCTAACCTCTGCTAAATTTGTAGTCAACTGCGTGAAAGGCCAATGCTCTAATCACTCCATCACTGTGCATTAATATGAGTTTAATGTAAATATTTTTAGAGCATAAACTATAACATTAAAATAACAATAAAATAAAAAGCTACTTTTTGGCCAAACTTGCTGCATTCTCAACTTTTTTTACTCTTTCCTTTTAATTTAATCATTTTATTTTTATTATCAGTTATTGCCATAATTCATACTTTCTTTGCTTTTCATTATTATTTGTGACAAAGTAAGGTTAATTCTCATGACCATGTCTTGCTTGGTGAAGACTCATTACTAAATTCTGTGAGCCAGATCACCAAGCACCAAAGGATTTTTAAAAGCTTGATGATTATAAATCATAAGTAAATATAGAATGGCCGATGGTTGAAGGGAAAGCAATCTGCAGAACGATGCACATAATTGAATCATAAAACACAAAAAATATATACATTCTGTTTCTTGAACTGATTTTGGTTGTCTTTTGGTACTACATTTCAATTTTCTTGAATAGAAGAGGTGATATCCAACTTTTTCAGGCATGGTTCCAAATCATGAATTTGATGGTGTCCACTTTAAACTATTGGCGTTAAAACAACAATGCAGGTTACTCTTGGCAGCAAAAGACTTCCTCTTCACACAGAACCTTACATTTTTGTATTCAAAACTATTTTGTGGGTTGGTTCGAATCATACTTGAAAATCAACAGTAAGAAAACTAATTTTCATTCTTTTGTGCATTCTATGGTCCAAGTCCAAAATTCATACAACTTTCAGTAATTTTAAAATGCAAAAGAAAAATTTCCAACACTCATTTATGTGTTAATCAAATGAATGTAAATGATATTAGTGTCAAACTCGTGCATTTTTGGCAGACAACTACTGACCTAATAAAAAGTTGTAAACAACAAATATTACTTAAATGAGTTAGATTTAAATACCTTTTAATTCTTATGCTCTCAAAAGGCTGATCTTTAAGATTCACTTGGCTTCCTTTTGATCTGTTGCCTCGAAATCTCACTCAAAACGATCACAATGACACTATGCTGAGAGACAGACTGTTGAGTTCAAGGTCACAAATGTCACGAGAACATTCACATCATGAGACAACCAGCAGTAGGAATATTACATTGTGCTATACTTGTATGACATTAGGAGAAAACCAGTAAGTTTTTATTTTTGGCTCATCACTTACTCTCAGGAAAAATAAAAGTGTGATCTTTTCTGAAGCATATCACTTTCTCATGAGAAAAACCTTGACACGGTTTGGGAGATAATAGAGGTTCTTGCGACTTCTGATAATTTCAGCTTGGTTCTCAAATTTCGCTCTCCCCTTGAGAATCTGAGCATTCACACAATCATTTGCTTTGAGTGACGTGCGGAGAGCATAAACAAAACTTCGCCAAAAGGTCTAGCAATGCAAGGATAAGGTGAGTAATTTATTTGCATCTACAGATTTTTTACCACGTTGACTATTAACCCGTCAGTGTCGTCATGTGCACTGGGAACGTTGGACGAAAACTCCACATGCAGTCGTCATGCGTACAGATTTTTTACCACGTTGACTATTAACCCGTCAGTGTCGTCATGTGCACTGGGAACGTTGGACGAAAACTCCACATGCAGTCGTCATGCGTACTGGGTACGTCGCGGAGGTCGCTAGCTTTCTTTATTTTTTTGACAGTAAATTTTCTTAAATATGGGTAACCTTTATATATTTTAAAAGAGGAACCTTTGGCCTACCTATTTATCATCATTCTGAGATCTTTTAGTCTTTTTTATTACACTTAATGCGCATTAAATTTTGTGATTGATTTTTTGTGAATTTGGGTATCGCGCCTTCTAAAAATCTCCTATCCAATGCCGAGAGGAACCATATCTCGACATGAATGCTACTACAAAGTGAAACAAGATCTAGACTACTTATCTGCCCACAAACTTTGCTTTTCTTTGGTTTTTCTTATGAGTCAGAGGTTGAGAGGTATAAGACAAGGACAGCCGAACAACGAAAACCATTGTTCGGCTCTCTTCGGGCCATGTGCTAACTTCAGCATTTCTTGAGGTGCTTGAGACCATTATAGTATGAGAGAGAGAAGGAGAAGTCTCTTCTTGGGTCCAAGGTCTGTTTACAAAAATAAATCACTGATGATCCATAGTAAGCGAAAGTTTCGGAGCGAGCGATGTGTCATGCCTTTACGCTCGACTCTTTGCAGGAGAAATATTCTCGTGTCGCTCTCAAGAATTTAGTCTGAAGTGAATGCTAGTAAAAAAAATCTGATGTGGCCAACACATGACTTTCTCCAAATTTGGGTTATAGATATTTAAATTATTATGAATAGCATTATGAGGCAAAATTATCACTTCGTAGAGTAAAAGAATACAGTCGTCCTTACTGCCGTAAATTACGTATATTTTGAATGTTTACAGAATTCTCCACTACATGGTAGTGGTGCTGTATACTGAAAATTTACGAATAAAGCAAAATATCTCCGAAATGGATGGTTCTACGAAAATTTGTTTCAAACAAAACTTGGAAGAAATATTATTCTCTACAACTTTGGTCCTCACGAAGATTACCAATTACGGCATTTTAAAGGAGATATTTGACAGAAACGAAAAAACCGATAATTTTTAATAAATAATTCCTAAACAATAACTGCTATGGAAAACTGTTTCAAATGAAAGTTGTAAGAAATTACATTCTACATATCTTTGTACAGAATTGTATATATAATAATGATGTTTTAACGGAGAAATATCGCAAAAACCGAATCAGGTTTCGAATAAACCTCGACTTCCGGTTAACCGTTATTGTCCAAAAACTAATCAGTTCTTTGTGCTCATGATAAAGTGTTATATATGAAGTTTGGTGATGATGTGGCAAGTACTTTTTGAGCTAGAGCGCCCACAATCACATACATACACACACACACACATACACACACAGATATCATTCCGAAAATAGTCTAAACATGTTCTAGGGACCTCAAAACGTGTATTTCCATTGAAATCTCGAAGTCGATTTTTTTCGTGAACACAAGACTTTCCCATTACTACGTATGGAGTAAGTAAAAATTCATTAGAGACGATTCATCGAAGTTATATTTTCTTGTAAATTTCATGGTAAATGGGATAAAGCAAATGCCTTTTAAAAAAACTTTTAACTTTTCTAATTTTCTTATTGCACATACATTCTGATACATACAGCATCATGAACGAAATAGGATAAATTTCACTATGTAAATTCTATAATGACTACGAATGACTACTGTACAACTCAAAACTTCATAAGCTTTATGAAATGTCTTTTAAAAATATATAAAACGTAAAATTTATTTCAAATTTTTAGTCAAGACATAAAAAAGTTGACCTGCGAGAAACTATTTTCCTATTTGGTTTAGGAAGGTACATCCAGCGAATGAAATGTTAATAAAAGCTGAAATATTATTTTAAAAAAGACCGTATCAATGCCGTTTATAGTTTTCGTAATACTGATAGATATATGAAAGCACGGGCGCGTGCTAACTGGTCGGCAATCAGGGTGATTTACGTATTTCTCTTCTCTCCTGTAACGATTGTGCTTAATGTACGATAATGTAAAAGAAATTGTTTATAATGTTATGATCTACCAAAATCTACAAAACATTTTATACAAATCCCATAAAAATGAAAAAAGTTACGAATTTTTCAATTTTCAGGAATAGAAATAGCGAATTTTTGCAAGTTTTTAAAAACCTCATCTAACCTCAAACACGGGATTTAAGTAAACATCCTGCGTGCTTGAAGGGTTAAACAGTGTGGCCGTATTCCACAGAGGTGAAAACAGGACATTTCCCATTGTTTGTAAAAAATGGACAAAATTTTCGCTTGATTTTTTAATGGTGGGTCTGCCACTATCATGATCTATAGCGAAAAAGGCAAATACAAGCTTCCCTTACAACCTGGAACATGTCAGACTAGGATTAAAACTCATAATCAAAAGGGAATAAGTTCGGGAAGGATATTGTTCGTGGAGATCAGGTTTTCCACCTCAAATCATTTTTCAGAGTACTTGTGTTTTTTGTCATGATCCTTGTGCTATAGTACATGGTCAAAATTCTTGCTTTGAATAAAGCTGTTTAAAAACAATACATTGCATAAACCACTGCTAGAAGATACCTAAAGAATAAACAAAGTGATATTTATGACAATTACACATCAAATAAAATAGAGAATTAAAATCAACTAATGTTGAAACAACAAAACATTTGTATCAGTTTTCATTAATTCCAAAGCAAAGAGAACATGTATGTAAGTCAGTAGAGGACAGCTTGGAAATGATGACCATGGAAGGACAAAGGGATATTAAGCATAAAAAATGAAATAATCGAGATTAGTATGTTAGTTAAAGTTTAGTACTAAAATGTATACTATTCATAGTGCTTTTAATTTTCAATAACACATTTAGGCACATTATTGTAACATAAAACCTGCAAAAAAATTTGAAATCATCTACTGAGCCAGCATGATATTCAAGTTTGGGACTCCTGTTCTGAAAGGAGTTTATCACTTACAGTTATTATTTTCCTTTAACTTTTATGTGAATTATGTTAGTATAGCGATGAAGATCTGAGCCATGGGACCATGACAATTCTGGGGGCCACAAATATACATCTAGTATTCTAGCAACTCCAAATCCTATTAGGACGAATTTGGTCAGTCACATATACTAAGTATTATGTTATTGCAAGAATAGCATTAAACAATTTTTAGTAAAAAAATTTTAGTGAACAACAATGTGATAACCAATTACCTGTGTCCGTGCAATGCTGCGTGGAGGCTTTGCCACAGTGTCTACGTAGGCTAACTTTGTCCGACGCACTGGCAACTGGGATTGCACCATTGAGCGCTGAATGTTTGCCGTTAAAACTTTTAGTTTTGCTTCACGCTCATCAGAACAGCGCTATAAATATTATGGTAGAACAAGATATTTAACAAGTTTTTATATGTATAGTCAAAGCTTATACATAATTAAGATGAATCAAAGTTTTTACAATTAACAAGGATTGTTGTAAAATACTTTTAAAAATATTTCTCCGAAAAGTAATTTGTACTTTTATCAATCAAATAATTACCAAAATCCAAATATTTCTTTTCAATTGCTTACACCAGGTAAAGATATTTACCAAATCACAGAAATGAAGGTCAACACTATCATTATAATACATTCATCAAGTACATCATTTTAAAAATAAATTTTGATATCCTGTATATAAAAAGAAGAATTAATCTTCGGTGACTATCCTGCCTGTTGCATCATTCATCTCCGAAATGAATCGTTCATAAAATTCATATAACCTAACTGGTTGAAAAATTACATTCAAATGTAAATGAATTAGGACAAAATAAGGAATGCAAAAACTAAATTTACATCTCCAAAGCTTCACTTTGATAGATTTACGTGAAATAGGATGATTAGAATATTAATAACTTTCTGATAAAATGTCATATCTGAAAACAAAGTTACCTTATTTATAGTAAAAAAAAATTACATTAAATTTTTACTTTAACTCAATAATACCAAAGTAAAATCATAACCTGAAATTTTGAATGATATACAGCAGATGCCAGTTAATTTGATCCCAAAGGGTTACATTGCATTAATATCAATAAGCAGCTGATAAAAATAAAATGCAGACTTGCATTTTTAAATATCTTTTTGGAATTCCACATTTGATTATTATAGGCTGCCAACAACAATAACCACTGATAACAGTAAGCGGCATCAATTTACATAGGGTGTCATTCAAAGGAAACAGGTACGCCTCATTGCTAGAAACAATAAATGAAACATTTTCCATTATTTGACAAATATTGATATATTCTGTATTTACTAATGTGTAAATTAACCTATATAATAATGCGGATGATTACTCCTGGGAGTAAACATTACCATTCCAGTTCACACGTACAAGTAAGCTAAATATAACTGAAATTCGTAAGCTATACACTGACACTCACCAAGTACATTTCCCTCCATGTCTCCATCTCCTGTCGCTGCCTGTTACGAAAGTCTTTCTGACAATGAAAACCCCAAATGGCATCTGTGTCTTCAACCAAATAAGGATTCTCATCTTCAAGGAATAGGAGTTGCTGTGGAGTAGCCCTTTCTAACACGGGTTTAAGGAGATCAAATGGTACCCCACCAGTCTGTCCCAAAGCTGTGATAGATGTTACAACAGAAAAGGAAATTTTTAACAGTTAATGCCGATTATTCACGCAGAAAAACAAAACCAAAACATTGGCTAGTCAAGTTAATAACATAATAGCCTGAAAGCAAAAAACTTCCTAGAACAAAAATAAGTGGTTGCAGCAAAGTTTAAAATCAGGTTCCATATTCATAAAATATGAAAAACTAAAATTATCTGCATTCCAGGAAATATTCAGTCAGCTGAGAAAACTAAAATCTAGTATGCTCCAAGAGCTGTAGGTTCAATTCAATAATATTTTTTGTATTTTCGATATACAGGCGATGCCTGAGATTCGACAGGGATGCGTTCCTGAAAACGCGGTCGAATCTCGAACAGTTGAATGTCGAGCACTGTTTTCCCATAAAAGTACATATTATTGTTGAGAGATGCATTCCAGCATCTCAGAAGAAAATTGTTGGGTTCCATCTCACATTGCATAAAGTTAAAACAACATTACCAACGCGCTAAGAAAACAATATTAAATCATTAAAAAGGATAAAATAATTTAAGACTAAAGAAAACAACTTATATAAAAAATATTTTCATACCTGACATCTTTTTCAACTGTGCTTACGGGATATGGTTTATTAACTGAGAAGCTGTAAAATTTTTGTTGGAAGAAGATGGGTTGTTGGTTAGGGGAATGGATAAAATAATTTCAACCCTTCAACTCCAATAATATTTTTTTCTTAGAAAAAGTAATAAGGGAAAGCCATACACCCTGAATCGCAGTGACGCCTGCTGCACTGTTTGCCATGAGAACAAATGATGAAAATGATCTATCATGAATTTCTCTTTTGCTCAAAATTAATTTTTGAAAGAAGTTTTCATTACGTAAATTTTCTTTCAATTTCTTTTAAAAATAAATTTGAAGAAATAAAACCCACAAAAGTTCTTTGAAAATATCGGCTGAGAAAGGAGTATGCGACTCCAAACCTCAAACTGAATGCAAAGGGTACTTCCCAAAGATTTCATTAGTCCTTTTGTTTGTAAACAAGAAAGATGCTCTGACAGCAAAAGAAATCTAATAAGCAGAGACTCCATAGAGATAAATTCTTGGTCTGCTAGCAGGTAAAGATATGAGAGTTAGCTGATGGACATAATCCAAACAGTAGAAGTAGTCTCACTGAAAATTCATCCAGTAGAAGCTTTTATAAGTACAGTAAAACCCTGCTATATGTTGTCCCGCTATACGCTGTTTTGCATATACGTCACCAATCAATTAAGGAACATGTTTCGTTATAAGTTGTGTCACTTTGCATATACGTCGTTTGTGAAATACTAAAAGCAAAATTTCAGAAATTCCAATTGCGGTGCATAAATTATAACTATAACAATAAAAACCATCTATTTGGCTTTTAATTTCATGTTTATTATTATTTATATAAATTAATTTAATTTCGTGTTTACCAATTCGTGTAAAATCATACTCAGAAAAAACATTTGCTGGCCATGTGTTTCAGAGATCATGATGGGTTAGGTGGTTCACAAGTTACACAGAGGATAAAAGGGACTATCCTAATTTTAATGACCATGTGTAAAAACCTCCTGTTTCAGAACAGGAATATTTTCTTAGGTTGGGACCAACCTAGCTATGCTAGTATCAATCAGCCCCAACGGATATCCTCAAGAAGATACATCAAAGAAAATCCCTACCCTCTCAAATGGTAAGAATGCCATGATATAAATTGATAGAAAGGATGATCCGAAGATCCTTATGCGACAGGCATAAGCTGTTATGCCCGTTGGGGCTGATTGATACTAGCATAGCTAGCTTGGTCCCAACCTAAGAAAATATTCCCGTTCTGAAACAGAATTAGTCTGCCACGGTAGTCCAGTGGTAGAATATCTGCCCGGCAAATGGAAGGCCCAGGTTCGATTCTCGGTCATGGCAGATTTTTTTCACCTGTTTCCTCATTTCCCATCATAACAGCTTATGCCTTTCACATAAGGATCTTCGGATCATCCTTTCTATCAATTGTAAAAACCTATTTCTCAGTGACAGTCAGCTATAAGAGCGCTTTGTAAACAGTTGTGTCTAACATTTTGTGTGTCCTTTCATCCCGGTTTACGTTTGCATTGATATCTCATGAGATATTGGATATACTTTGGATTGCAAAATCTGCTTGAAAAGTACTCTAAAGTGCGTATCAGTGTATGTGTAAGTAAAGAAACAATTTTTGTGCTCCATCATACTATAGACAATTATTTTCAGTGATTTCTGAATTTATTATTGCAATTGGTTACTCGTTGTTACGATTAAATGTATATTAAACCCTAGTAGCAATGAGTTGTAAACACATAGTGGTAACATAGTATGTCTAATGTACGGTAGTGATATGTATTATTTGGGACACAAATGTGTCACAAAATATCCGCCAGGAACGTAGCTCCTACTTTTATCATAGTTCTTATGGGAATCTTTGTTTCACTATACGTTGTTTCGTTATAAGTCGCATTTATCAGGAACGCATCTCTGACATATAGCGGGTTATTACTGTACATCCTATAAATATTCCTTTTTGTTTAATGGAAAATTCGATTGATTCTTCAAACGGAATCACAGAAACTTATGTAATTACACCTATCTCTCGATTTACGAATTTTCGATTTTACCTACTTTCCTATTTACGAACAACATTTTTCGATTTTACGAAGAAAATTTTCGCAAATCAAAGATGCGGAAGAGAAATTTATAGCTAGCCACCACTATTGTTGAGTGGTGAACCGGCGTTGGGAGCCGGTGTTATATGGGGTTATGGAGATAGTATTTGTTATATGTGTTATATGAGGTTATGGAAATACCATGCAATTTGGTTAGTTCCTGTTTTGGCGGTTGGTCGTATGTTTGTCGCAGTGTGTTCGTTGCTCAAATTCCTGGGATACGACACCGGGGAGTGGGGATTAGCGCTTGTGCAGTGTGGATCAGTTGGCTCCAGTGTCCACTAGGCAACCAAGCGAGGCGGTTCAGTTGTTTGTGCGTGCCCGGTTTAAACTCTCGTATGTACTTTCATTTACGGCATCATGACCCCTAAACCAGAAAAGAAGATGAAAAAAGTATTAAGTAAGTTGTGAAACCTAAAAAGGAGAGAAAATCCTTACCTTTAAGTGTAAAATTAGAGGTGATAAAGTGAACTGAAGCAGGCTAAAGAAACAAAGACATCTGTCTTGCCATGCATCTATCTGCTTTGACAGTGCGAACAATTTTCGTGAATAAGGAATAAATCAGAATGACTGCTGAGTCTGTTGTTGGTGCTGCAAAATTACGTAATGTTTCTAAGGCTAGGCATTCATTGTTTGAGAAGCTCAAGAGGTTTTTGATGCACTGAATAGATAGCCACAACGAACGGAGTGCGGCACTGAACTTCATGATTATCCAGCATAAGGCATTGTCTTTGTTTGAAGACCTCAAGAATAAGGCAATTAAAGAGGGAGATGAGAGTGCAAAAGAATTGGAATTCAAGGGGAGTCACGGATGGTTCGAGAGATTCAAGAAGCGTGCCTATCTTCATAGCCTTAGGCTAAGTGGCGAGGCTGCATCCACAGACCCTGAGGCTGCCAGCATCTTCCCTGAGGAACTTCAGAAGATCGTCATTGAAGGAGGCTACCCACCAAAACAAATCTTCAATGTAGACGAGACAGGTCTCGCACTTTCATTTCACAGGACGAAAAGAAAGTCTCAGGTCATAAGGCATCGGAGGACCGTTTTATTCTATTACTTGGCAGAAACATTGAAGGTGATCAACTTAAACCATTGCTGGTGTATCATTCACAAAATCCGAGGGCTTTAAAAGGCTTGAATAAGAATTTATTTCCAGTTGTTCGGCATGCTAACCGAAAAGCCTGGGTTACGAAGCAAATCTTTGCAGACTATATCAGCAATTATCTTTCTCCTTTCATAGCAAAATATTGTGCCAAGAATAATCTCACCAACAAAGCACTTTTGATTATTGATAATTCTCCAGGTCATCCGAGTGTTTTCAATTATGACGAAAATATCCAAGTTGCTTTTTTGTCTCCCAACACAACCTCCATATTTCAACCCATGGACAGAGGTGTCATCTCAACATTAAAGGCCTACTGCCTCCAGCTGGGGATGGAATATATTGTTGACGGACTAGACAGCAATGAAACTACAACAGTGAAAGAATCGTGGAAGCAATACAACATAAAAAGGGCAATCAAAAACATTGGAACAGCATGGGATAAAGTAACACGGAAAACTACAAATGGAGTTTGGAAGATGCTATTGCCCAATTATGTTCATGATTTTGAAGGTGCTGAGGTGACCATAAAAAAAATTCGAAAGGACATCGTGGATCTGTCAAACAAAATAGGTTTTGAAGGAATAGACGACAATGATGTGGAAGATTTTTTACAATTGCACAGTGAAGAGCTAACCAATGAAGAGTTGATTCAACTTGGCACACATTTGTCCCAGGAAGAGCAAGAGGAAGAAGATGAGACGCCACCAAAAACATCTGACATGAAGAAATTGGAGAAGCTCTTTGCAGCTGTTGCTGCTGTTAATACAATTTTGGATGAGAACGACCCAAATCTGGAAAGTAGGCAATGTAAAACTCGCATTGATGAAGCAATCCAATGTTATCGTGTGCTCTATGATTCTAAGAAACGAGAAGCAAAACAAACTTCCATTCTCTCGTTTTTCATCCATCAACTTCTTCATCTTTTCAATCTATACCATCAATTTCACGTTCTGAAATTTCAGAAGACAAAGACGTCGACGAACTGATCGAAGTTTATGACAGCAGTTCATCTTCGTTACCATAACTTTTATAAAGTTTATAAATTAAGTTTTTTATGAAAACTTGCACAAACTACTGTAATAATGTTTGCTTGGGTGATTTTATGATAAATAAAAAAATAAATGATATGTATTTGAGATTTTATTTTAAATGGGTGATTTTTTGGGCTCGGGAACCGATCGTAACTTTTCCCATATAAATTAATGGAAATAGGGGTTTTGATTGACGAATTTTTGCATTACGAAGGGTTTTTGAGGAACGAATGGTTGAAAGTCGAGTTTAGGTTATAATGCACTAGCAGAATTTCCCATTGAATTTCAACAGATTTAGTGAAGCTACTACAGTACAACATACAAACTCTTTAAAACATATAGTAGATACTTTTCAAAAATACGAGCTTTTCTTAACGATTAATCATATTTGCTTGTAACAATCCATTTCCAAGCCTATTGCATTCAAATATAATGATAATTTTATTTCCTATCATATTACTTTTGCCAAATCCAGCTTCATTTCTTGTGTAATTATGCCTTGCTGAAATATTTACTTTTATGTCTTGTAAGCAAGAAACCCATGAAAAAGCAACGTACAGTTGTCCATGATTGAACACTGACTCCGGTAAATGTACACCAGATACGTGAGCTTATTTACATTAATAAATATTATAATGTAGAATATAATGATTTTATTTACAAAAAATATGATTCCAGTATTCAATAAACGAAAGAAGGTTCAATTACTTTCATCAATAAACGCTTCCTGAATAATAATCAGTATCTATTTACGTTGCTATCCATAAACATCGATCGTTTCATTGCTTAAACAAAAGTGCGAAGTGAATAACACTAAACTTTCGTCTTTTTATTGAAGCTAACTGAATCGGAGGTAACAATGACGGTCGCCTTGGCAACGCCCGGGAGGGGTTCGAAAAATCCACAAAATTTCTAAACAAATAGCGTATTTCTGAAAACTTCGATCGTGTAACATGTAAACTTCGCAGCAATAAGATAGTATAGAGTTTTATTCATCGAATAAAGCAAAAATGAAAAAAATCGGTCCATATTTACATATTTTTATGTTTGAAGGAAGAATACCTTGCAAGTCAAGAAATGGATTCATACGTGTTATCTTATGAAAAAAAGGTTAAGCCCCTATATTGGCAGCAGTGATTAATCCCGGTTGACCAAACCTTGACCATTCACTAAGTTAGGATGTAAGGAAGAATCGTACCAAATTTGGTTATTCTAGCTTTTATCGTTTAGTAGTTCCATGAACAAACACACACTTTAAAATATATTATAGTAGATAACGGTCGAATTCTTGAGTTAGTCGAATGTCGAACGGTCGAATCTCATACAACGCCTGTATACTGAAACATAATTCTTTAAAGAACTTATAAAAAAATCTAACAAACCAAAACAATGCCATTTAATGCAACTGCTTCTACATTTTACAGAGTAATGCAACTTTTTATAATTTCTTTAATTATAAAAAGTCTTGGCTTAAATTAAATTTACCTTAAAATAATCTCTTCCAACAAAACAGAAATATTATATAGGAAAAGCAAAGAACAAGCAATGTTAGACTAACCATTCTAACACGCCTTTAGACCAGCAGTATAACAGAGGGCAGAATGTTTTGATTGAGGGGATAAATAAGAAACTGAGTGAATTTTAAGACATGATTATGAATTTGGATTCAATAAGAATGTTAATTTTGCATAGGGGAGACATACTACAATACTTCATGTCCAATAACTTTTAAAGACTGGACTATAATACTCACCATCTATGTTTTCCTGTAGTAACCTGATACATAGCTCATACAAGGTGGGTACGTATGTAAAGGAACTTCTCACTCCAGAATAGACCTTGGTCCTAAAAAAAGACATTAAAAATTGATTGCAACTAGATTAAGAGGGTTAAATGGATGACGTGCTGGCTTTCCAACCTGCAATACATGGTACACAGTAATAAATACACAACAGCCACAACAACCATTTACTTTGTTACTATAGCCAAAGCACACAGACAAATCTTAAGCAGTAGCGATAGGGAACATCAAACATACAAAGATTGCATAAAAATTACAAGGGATAAAAGATTCCAGAGGAAATTTAAAAAACATGGTTAACTGACCTCTGGTTTTTAGTGTTCATAATAGCAAAGAGTGCTTCTTCTTCAGATATCATCCCTTTGTGATGGTTACCCCGAGGCGGAGAGTAGTCTAACCGTGGATGAGGCAAAGGCCGGTAGTGGGGCACGGTCTGAGGAAGTGTTGCAGCAATGTCTACCTCTAATGGCTCCAATCTCATAGCAGCACTGGGTGAAAGCAGGTTAAACTCTCTATCACCAGCAATCTGAAAGATATTTTAAAAATTACACAAGATGCGCTAACATATGTACTATTTTTAACTCACTAGGATCGAATGCCGAAGTAATACAGGTGTCCAAAGATAAAGAAGTCTAAATTGATTCACAAAAGTATATAAATGTGAATGCAATTGTAATATTCTTCAATTGTAGGTTTTCACAGAGATGACTGATGGTGCTTTTGGGTGAAGCTGCGTAAAGAGCGTAATTCGAATGTATGTCACTTATGTACTTAAAGGATTTAACATAGCTCATGGTATTAGGATGTAGTTCATTTTGCACTACAGTAAACCCTCCTTAGTACAAACTTGGCTAATACAGTTGACATGGACAAATATTTTCCCTGACCCTGGATGTATGAAGAAATCTATGTGAGATGGTTGGTTAACACGAAATTCACTCAAGATGAACTTTCAAAAAAATTCAGGAACCAAGGACTCAAGTAATCAGTTAACATGAACACTTGTTTTAGTCAAACATGTTTTAGAGCCATAAGACTGTTTATCACGAACTCAGTCCAAACAAACAGAATCTTATTCTCTCTGGGAGTTTGTGTTAATGAGGATTTACTGTATATGGCTTGTTCTAAAAAAATTGATGGGATCACTTTATCTTTGTACACCCTATAGTTCACATGATGCTGCAGAGATGGAAAAGATGAGTTTCAAAGGCTCACATCTAGGCTGTAGCCATGATGACTCTTTGGTATTGCTGTATCATAGCATCATCAGAAATAAATTGGCAGTATAAAGGGTTTAATTGAACAAACAGTAACATAAGTTGCCTTTTCCTCCAAAAAGCAGAAAAACGCCTAGGGTCTTGGTAAATACCACACACACTAGAAAAATTATTTTTTTATTGACATTAACATTTTATTTATTCAGAAAGTGTATTAAGTCTTCCTGTGCTGTCACTTCATGGTTGATAATCTTTTCTGATTAATTTTTAATCATATTTTACTTTTAAGTTAACGTATAATAATTCACATGCTTTGAGAGACAATTGATTTTCCTACATAATGTTACCTAAATTGACTCTTTATATTGCCACATCACCAATCATCAGCCACATTTATAAAACTGTAACTGATCATCATACATGACACAGTAAACTTTTACTAACATGCCCTTTGAATTACCTGATGCAAAGCACAAGAAATTGATTAAAGCAGCAAATATTATATCCTTTGTTATGAAGACATAGGATTAAGTAAAGTTTTCTTATAAACAAAATAAGTATCTCCAACAGCCATAAAAATGTCATAAAAACCATATGCAAATTTTACATACAAGATAACTGTAATCACCAATAATAGATTCTAGACTTCTTTTACAATCTACTATCAGTGAATACCACTGAAAGGCTGCCTTGTAGCCAAAATGAGCATATAGATTTTCCTAATCTTTTCTTGGCTATTGGAGATATATGAGCAAGTACTTATTTTCTCAAATGGATACAGCGATTACTGAGAATGACCATTTAATTTTGGAAAATTTAAACAAATATGCACTCACACAAAAGGTCATATCTAAGGGTTTAACAAAGATATCCTGTTCAGGTAAATGCACTTATACATGTTAGAGCATACTTGTACATTTATAATAAATATGATACCATCAGTCAAGGCCCAGTATAGCAAGGCCATCTCTCAGATGGTCGTCAGTGGATGGGTTAACTATAATCAAATTATGAGTTAATACAAATTACTCACCTCAGCTATGCTAGTAGGCTTGGAAACTGACTGATTCGTGCTTGACTTTCCCATACTTCTTGAAGTAGAAGAAGTAGTGGAATCAGGAAGAGGAGCTTTACTGGATGATGGTACGTTCTCTTTCTTTCTCTTCTTCAACTTGGATGGCGAAGAAGGAGGTCCCCTGGCCCTCAACGGTGCCACCATTCCAAGGGCCTCTGCAAAGCTAGCTCCTGAACCACAGTCTATGCTCCCATCATCCAATTCTAGAACTTTCCTCTTCTTTTTCAACTTTACCCCCCCATCTTCAGGAGCTTGACTGTCAACTTTCTCCTCTTTCAAACTTGATGGCATTTGGTCCCTCTTCGAATGTCCTTCACCAGAAGGCACCTTTGAGCTCTCTCCCTTACTCCTATCCTTGTCTTTGCCATGCGTCGAGTCGCACTTTGTCCTCTCCACCTCTGCATTACCATTCATCCTATCCTCCTTCCTTTTCCCACTTTTATCCTTCGATTTTTTCTCCTCTCTCCCCCTTTCCTTCTCCGCTTTCCTCTCCTTCTCCAACCGCCTCTGCTTTTCTGCCTCATTTTGCTTCTCTTCCTCCCTCCTCTTCTCTTCCTCTTGCTTCCTCTTCTCCTCCTCCTTGTGTTTCCTTCGCTCTTCCTCCTTCTGCCTCCTCTTTTCTTCGTCCTTGTGCCTCCTCCTCTCTTCCTCTTTATGCTTCCTCTTCTCCTCCTCCTTCTTCAGCCTCCTTTCCTCTTCTTCTTCCTTGTGTCTCTTCCGTGCCTCCTCCTTCAGCCTCCTCCTCTCTTCCTCCTGTCTCCTCTCCTCCTCCTGTCTCCTTTCCTCCTCCTGTCTCCTTTCCTCTTCCTGTCTCCTTTCCTCTTCCTCCTGCCTCCTCTCCTCCTCTTCCTGCTTTTGCCTTCTCATCTCCTCCTCGTGTTTCAGCCTCTTCATTTCTTTGTGCTTGTCCCTCTCCTTCTCTCCCTCCCTCCCTTCCCTTCCCTCCCTCCTCTTGTCTTTGTTCCGGTGGCCATCACCATCTCTCTTCTCTTTCTTCTCCCTCTCCTTTCCCTCCGAGTGCCCTTCCTTCTTTCTCCTCTCCTTCTCCTTCCTCCTCTCGCGTTCCTCTTTCGTCTCACTTCTCCCGTGTTCGTGATGTCTCGATTTTTCCACCGACTTGTCCTGGCTCCCGTCCTTTTCCTCCCTCGATTTGCTCCTGTCCGACCTATGGTGCCTAGACTTTTCCGACGGGCTTACTTCGCTTCTTTTCGTGTCAGAGAGGTCTCCGTCGCTTGATTTCAATCGACCGTCGTTCTTGTCCGAATGGCTGCTCTTGTGTCTGTGATGATGGTGGTGGTGGTTGGACCTCTCCTCCCTCCTCCCCAACTTTTCCTTGCTCTCTGCTACGTCTTCGGTTGTCTTACCTCTTACATCCACTTGCCTGCTCCTTTCGTTCAACTCCTCTTCCTCATCTTCATCGTCTATCTCTTCCTCGGTCTCCACATGCTGTTTGTTCTTACCGTCGTCTTCTTCCGCCTCTTCATCTTCCTCTTCTTCATCTTCGTCCTCCTCTTCCCCACTCCCTCCGTTCTCCAAGGGACCCTCTCTTTCTATCTCTACCTCCCTCTCATCATCGTCCTTTTCATCTCCTTCCTCAGCATCATCTTCAGCATCCTCCTCAGGTGCTCCCTCTTCTTCTTCCTCTTCACTGGTCCCCTCGGCTGCCACCATCTGTTTCCATTTGAGTACTAACGCCTTTGCGGCCTCTCCCACGGCACCTTGGTATTTTCTCAGCGAATTCACTGTCCTTCCCACCCCAGTAGTCTGTAGATGCTGGACACTGATGGGGAGGCCATGGAGTTTTCCCATGCAGTGCAGCAACTGGGCAAAAAATGAGGTAGAAGATTGAATCGATACAAAACAAACTGTGTTTAAGAATAAATTTAACCAAAATGATGAATATTTCAAAATAAATAATCCAAGAATAATTATACAAAAAGGTAAAAGAAATTATATAACTTTTCAAATGGTGGAAATTGATAAATACAACAAACTTCAGTTAACTTCTTTGCTTTAAGAGTGAAAATTTTACAGGAAATATTTCATAGTATATAGTATTTATTTCCATAAGAAAGAAGTGCATACACTGAATCTCATACACCTTTCTTCCAGGATAGCTACATAGGTAATGATAAAAAGAAATGCTTTAAAACTCCATAAAATTAGCTTCTTTTACATAAGCTGATAAATTCAATATTAGGATTATCAAGTATAATAATTATAAAAGAAATGGCACATTAAAATTTGGCTTGTATGCATGCAAATTCTTAAGAGATTATTAAACTAAGCATAATTGGAAAAATTACAAATTAATACCTCAGATAAAAATCAATATATCAGTTATAATCAATCTTACATGAGTGAAACAATATGGAATTAATAAGGTAAATAGGCAACAATGAACTGTTGCAATACTTACACTAGTAAGATATTTATAATTTGAACAATTACACTAAGAGATATTTCTAAAACAAAGCTGAAATCACTAATTATGTTTTAGGTGAAATTAATAACTACAAATGTTTTACTTTGCTAGTAAGTTATAAACATTGAAGGAATGGACGTACATAGATCCATTATTAAACTTCACAAGAGCAGATTCACTAGATAGTAACATGCAAATTTCAATTTATAGTACAATCGCACCGAAGTCCGTATCAACGCCAACAACATGCACCTGTATAATTCTGTTTAAGACAAACGCTACATTATTGTTTAAAGGTCTGGCAATAACGAACCAACGTCATCAACAACTAATACTACAGGCGAATCAAATATAATTACACATTCTTTCAAACAAGGCATAACTGAGAGACACAATGAAAATTGGCCAACGGTTTCACGAATACTGTGAAAATATTTTAAACTAAGATAAAATAATGGTTCCCAACAACGTATATGATATACTCTAGTTAACTTGAAACATATTTTACCATGTCCTCGGACCATAGCAAATAACAATCTCCCTTCGTTGAATTAATGGTTATAAATATACTTCCGAGATTGTCTATGAATTATGTGACGTGAACTTCTGATTTAAATTTAAGTAGGTACGTCTAAATTACCGAAAACACCACGGATGTACTTCGGAATAACATAAATGCATCAAGTAATCATGAAAATACACTACCATTTTCCCAAATCTCACAAATTGATGCCCTAAATATATGAGTATCTAATTTTCACACTTACAAAATAAATTGAAGGTTGGATGAACTACTTGCCATTTTTCTTCGAGCACCTCTGCGGCAAGTAAATTCTTTTAATGAGAAATAACTAAATCAACATTTCAATAAATAATTCCTTACCCTTTCTGGGTCGCCGGAACATTTTTCAATACTTCGCTGGTAATGCCCAATAACATCGACCACAGACATCCTTCCAGCTGTTAATGCTGACCTGCCATCATTGGACTAACAATCCGAGTCAACTTGCCAACTAATAATGAAAGAAATGCAAACGATCGCAACCAAAAAATATTCTAATGCTTAAATATTTTTAAATATTCATCTTTTACCATAAGTTATTTTTTAAAACTGATGAATGATTAAGCAGTGTAATAATGGCGGCTTCGCCATAATTCGGAACGAGTTTTCTCGTTATCTGATTTTGATTATAAGTGTGCAGTGCTTGTGTTGGATTTCTATTACATTAATTAATTATATAATTTAAATAACATGGATAGCCTAATATATTCTTATTGTAGCCAATATTCCCGCCGAAATCGAACCACTCTGTCAGTAGTCAAGTAGTTTTTATGTTCATTTCCTACTATTTCAGAAACCTTATCATCTCTTACTTATTCAAAATTTCGCTTCTTTTTGCAGCATAAGTTGACATACTTTTAATAATATGAGTAATAACGATACTAAGAATAGTCTTTGAAATGTAATGTTTGACCGTGGTATTTTAATATTTCGGATACATTTTGAATTGTATATGCTGTATAAGTGATTTACATTTGTGTTAATGAAACAGTTACAGTTAACACTTAAACTCAATTGTATCCATCATAATATCATCTTTTTTAGAAGAAACAATGACCTAGTTTCTGAAAAAATGTCGGGTATTTTGGTGAATGCCTTAGATATTAATCACTTATTTCAATTTTATAACATATATGAACATAAACAATAATATTAAAAGAATTTCTAACAGCAGCTCAACTATATCCATACTACTATTTTCAGTCGCCTCGACCATGCATTGTTGCCAGTTTTAAGGGAAAATGTATGTTCCTGTACTTTTTTCCTTTTTTCGGTTACTTCAAATACAACAATGAAGTCTGTTAACATTTAAGTGAATTCTTAAACAAGTAAGAGTTGATAAGTTCTAATACTGGGCGGGATGTACGATTTAGAATCGGTGGTCTCGCAGAAAGTCTAGTAACCTTAGGAGTGGAAACATATCAGCGAAGAGAGATTTATTTAGACTTCAAAAACATAAATTTTAAAGATTTTATTGCTCAGCCATTCCATTCACTAGATAATTTTTCGAGTTCGTCTTATGACTGAAAACAAATTCAAAACGAAGCACACACATATTTAGGTATCTCAAATAGCCATAGCTTATTTTTTACGCTTTTTTTCAAAACGCGGCTCAAATGAGTTAAAAATTGGGGTATGCGTTAATAAAATACATCAATAAAGACGAAATTTAATTATTAAGTATCATTTATAACGCCTACCACACCTCACGTTTCGTTTTCTCATAATCGTAGATTACGTGTCGGTAGCTTATTCGACATCTCCAATTACATTTATTTTTTCGTCCGTAAGTCATTATAAAATATATCACCGGAGGCTTGAGAAGGATGCAAAGAACCTATCGCAAAACTTGCGAGGCGCAAAATCTAAGTAGAGCGGAATACAAAAATTAGTGATTCTTCGCATAAAAATAAAATGCCTGGAGAAATTAATATGGACAAATTAGTGAAAAAGTTTGCCAGGTTAAAAAATTTAAAGTTCCTTTTTATAACTAACTTAGTTTTGATAAATAAATTCAGTTTTGTAAGATATAATATAATGTAACATTTTGACTATTTGTAATTTGAATTAAAAAGAAGTATTTTAAATTTTACAATGAAAAATAAACAAAAATATAAATTTATAAAAAAGATGTTTTTCATTTTCGCACCATCCAATGTCCGAGCTTGAGCCAGCACTGAACAGACGTAAAATTATATGTCTGTTTAAATCTCTGTCAATATTAGTTCCCTAATGTGAATTGTTTTAAATAATAAGTAAAAACTGTCTTACGTTGGCAAACTTAAAAAAGAAGGGAATGTATAAAAGATTGCTCATCGATTACCAAATAAATGCTATTATTGCTTTATTAAGTCCTCGAACGTTTTGGTAATTTATTTTATTTATCAATAAATTTTTTTGTCTTTGCAGCAGGGTTGGACTGGGCCGGTGCAAAATGGGGCCGCGGGTTCCCTTTCCAATTCTTTACCATATCTTCTTCTTCTCTCCCCTTTCCTCATCGCTTCTCTCTCTCTACCTGCTCCCCTCCCTCCCCCTTTGTGTACGCGTCTTCAAGTCCAGGGATTTCCCTGCACACCGGCGTCTTTCCCAACTCCGTATTCAGTAAACAGAGGAGGTTGGTCGAGATTGAAGTAGCCTTTCTCGAATAGCGTGCGAAAGAACAAACAAGTCTAAGAAGTATGGGATAACAGTAATCCCTTTCTCACAGCCAGAAATTCACTGGTATTGGCTGGCCGAATTTTCCATCTTCTTATCGTCATCCCCCCCACGACATTATAGTCGATAATCTACTAATTTCTAGATACGCCCCTAATTTTGCTTGCTGTCAGCTCTCGAAAAAGGTGACGATGACGTCAATCATTTTCTCACGCTATCTTGTCTTATTAATTCATCGTTCAGTCAGTTCAACTTACTCGGAGGTGGTAGTCAATCCAGTAGTTGATCATCTCATTCTGGTGTTCGCGAATAAAATATTATGGTGCGTAACTTCTTATTGCACTTATTGTTATAAATGATGATAAAATGACAGAATGTAAATCTCGTAAAAATTGTTTACTTTGTTGTTTCAAAGTATTAAATGGGTATAATTTATACAGTTCTGCTTATAACAATCTTTATGAAGCATATAAAATTATACTTACATTATCTGTCACAAAAGTTTATTGTGAGAGAAGTTTCAACATTTTAAGTTATATTAAAAATAAATTACGAAATAGATCAGGAGATGAAAATGTTGATTCTTTTAGCACTATGTCGGCAAACAAAGATATTCTGCTCAAACTTGAAAATGACCTGATAATAAAAAAATATGCGAAAATAGTAAGGAAGTTAACGACAAATTATCAATTTAATCAAGTATTTGTTGTTACTATATTCACAATATTGTACATATTCAAAAGTACGTATATTCTGGAAAAACTGTTTAAATAATATGCAAATTTTATTTATTTCTTGCAATTGCGTAAAAAGTTTACTTTTTTATTACAAAAATAATTAAAGTTCTATTACGAATTAATAATGACTACAGAATGTTCAGTATTCTTTTATTATATCTACCTGTATGTTGTACTTGAATGACATAAGAAATACAGTTAGTTTTTATCCCTTTCATACATATCTTATTCATTACGAAATGTTTATGGCCAATATTGCAAAAATTGGGAGTGAAAGGGGGGGGGGGGGGGGGAAGAAGGGGCCGCTGATCTCGAGTTCCCGGTATGAATTAGCTTCCCAGTCCAACCCTGCTTTGCAGCAACTCAGAGATTTACAGACAGAGCTTCTTTCTGCCGGAACGCCGTTCCGGAACCTTTACGGCCATAACATACTAATTTTCATAACCTAAAACAAATCAAACTAAGCCATTTCAATGCGATAATGTTTTACTCGTGTTGTACAATCTCACATATTTCTGACAAACTCAGTGACGCGCACAGGATCCTCTCGAGGGGAGGGGGGGGGGGTCCGAACCATTTGGCAAGCACAAAAGTTGTATGAAAGTTATATCAATACCTACATGCAGAGCAGGCCAATGCGGGGGATGCAGCGGATGCGAGGCATCCGGGCCCCCGAATGATGGGGTCCCAGGAGTTCTCAATTATTGAAGTATCGAGTGTAAATTTTGCAAAAACTTACTAAAAATCACTTGCAAACTGATTTCCAATAAAGAAACACTCCGTAAAAATTATAATATTAAACCGGGGCTCCATAAATCGATCGTTATTATTATTACTATAAATATTAACATCGTGGGGCCCCCATGGATATTCGCATCCGGACCTCCTTCAGAGCTTGGCCGACTCTGCCTACATGCCGCGTATTGCATTTTATTAATTACATTTATGTATAAAAAACAAACCATCTCCTATTCCCCAGGGACCCAAATTTAAAATAACTATACGTTTCCACAGTTTAGAAAACAATCACAACCACTGGACAAACAATATTCATTTCCTATTTTTTACAACACACCTCTATCGCGTTCCGTAACCTTTAACCTTTTTTGAAAGAAAAAAATCAATGTTTATAGGCAATGAAACTGATGGACATTTTTATGTAGATAAAATAATATCCAAATAACAACGCAATGCACGCATATGTTTGGATTCTAATAATTTGTCATTTAATTATTTTGTGCGAATATTTATTTATTTCTGTGACTGGTTAACCTCAATAGGAAATCACAAATGCAACTAGACTCTGGAAGTTATATGGCGAATTCCATTGTTATTTTATAGGAAGATGATGGAAAACATCGACGAAATAATCGGTAAGGTCATTTTTCGAGAGAATCCTTGACTGGATACCACCGCGGAAAATACGCGAATAATATATCAAGTATCAACAGAAATCGTAGTAGTAATTAGGTTTTTTGGTGCGTCAACAGCTAAGGTTATTTTGCACCGTCAAATTCTTTTAGAGAAAATCAACATACATCACAACATCCATGCCCGAAGCGGGATTCGAACCCGCGACCTTTGGGTTAAGAAGGCAGACGCCTACCAGACTAACCCGGCCGGCACAGAAATCGCTTATGGCTCTGTCTTTCTCATAACAAACCGAGGTTACGGCCACGGCTGCTGATAAATCAGAGTAAACGTAAACTAACGCAGAGGAAGCGTCTTCAAAACCTTGTTTATTTTTATGAGATAATGAAATGAGAGAGAGAAGGCGGGCGAGGCAGATAGATGAGGAAAAGTAGATAAACATTCGTTGAAAGCGAATTCTTAAAAGAGCGTGAGATAACGAGGCCAGTCACCCAAAACGAAACCTGTTCCATATTGAATATTATAGCAACGCCGAAGGCGAAGGGAGGAATGATTTATCCACCCTTCCCCACTTTTACAAATGAGCCCTGACTCATCAGGAGGTCGTAAAAATCTCATCACCTCCGCCTTATCGCCCAAGGAGCGCTAAATCGGTCGAGTTTTTGCTTCGATTTCAATATGGGAGGAAAAAAATTTCTTATGCTTCGATTTGAATTGAATCGTTATTGCATAGGATGTTACTAAATATTGTAAAATTCGCAATGAGCGAGTGTTTTTACATTGTGTTCCACGTCATTTTCGAGGGCTAGTTTAAAGTACAAGGACGTTAGATGTTGGTGAAATTCAAAGACTAATTAACAACCGCCAAAGAAAAACTTCCCACACATAACAACGCGTTTAAACGTCGGACAATTTTTGTATCGTTTGAGGCTTCCCGAACGAATTTATATAGAGCTTTTACTTGCGTGCGAGTGAAGACAGAATTGTCGAATATATAAACAGACAGCTCTACTAAAAGGATGATTGATTCAATTGGCATTGTATTTAACGATAAATATGAACGCACGAATGGGTGAAAACGTTAATAGAAGGCATGGAGTTAAAACTTGCATAGTAATTTACCGGTTTAAGGATGAATTACTGTACCTGTTTTTCCGATACAATGTATTACGCCAATAGTTAATTCTTTCTTTTTATACTTTTAAAAGTTAAATAAATGTACATAGAATCTAGACACTAAATACGAGACGAATACTGCCGCGTAACATATAACTAAATCATCGGTCCCAGGTGTCTAATATAAATAAATTCTAAAATAACTTTATTAAATAAAAACGGAAGATAATTTTTTTGGGACCCAGGGCTAATTTTACTTAAGGTCCTTTACATAAACACATTAATTTGAACATAACAGAAAAAATTGAGGAAAAGTGGAATGTTAACATAATAAGATTATTATTTCTATGCTTAAAATATTTATTTTCGTGATTTTTTGTTGTGAAATGAGGGGTCCTCGACCTCGAGAGCAGAAACCCTGTTAGACCATTCGTACACCCGCTGCGGACAAACATCGCAAACCTATGAGAAATGGCGTAACAATAGGGTGGCCAAATGCCAAGGTCCCAGGGTGGCCTCGAGTTATTCCGACTATAGAAAATAAATTTTAGCTATTTTTCTTTTTTATCCTAATTTCTGAATTACTTTCCAGCCAATCATTATTTTTAGACAAAATAATTTAAGAAGTCTAAACTTTTCAGCACATTCCTGTTAAATGATTAATAAGCGCAAATTGGTAGGTTGTTTTAATTGAGCATGCGCATTTTTTGAGTGAGAAGGGAGGGGTAAAGGGACTATCGAAAATATTTTGTCGCTGGATCCTAATTTCGCCACTGCCTATGAGTCATTACCTAAGAGTTCGAAGAGGAATAAATTAACTGGAATTCGGAGCAGATAAGCTTTCCCCCACTTTGCAGTCTTTCGGGATACACCGAACGAAGCGCTCGAGCTGATTCATCGAATTAATAACTCGGTCTGGCAACAAGTCGCTTGTCTGCGATCCCTAAACCCAACGCAAGGGTGTAACCGTCGTCCTTATTCTAAAGTGGAACCCGTAACGTTTTTTTACTTTCTCCATACGTAGTAATAGGAAAGTATTGTATTCATGAAAAAAATCGACTTCGAGATTTCAACGGAAATACATGTTTTGAGGTCCCTAGAACACGTTTAGACTATTTTCGGAATGATGTGTGTGTATGTTATTGTGGGCGCTCTAACTCAAAAAGTACGTGCTATATCGTTACCAAACTTCATATATAACACTCTAGCATGGGCACAAAGAACTGATTAGTTTTTGGACAATAACGGATAACCAGAAGTCGAGGTTTATTCGAAACCCGATTCGGTTTTTGCGATATTTCTTCGTTAAAACATCATTATGATATATACAATTCTATACAAAAGTTATAGAGAATGTCATTTCCTACAGTTTTCATTTGAAACAATTTTCTATAGGAGTTATTGTTTAGGAGTTATTTATAAATAACCGGTTTTTCGGTTTCCGTTAAATATCTCCTTAAAAACATCGTTATTAGTAATCTTCGTAAGGACCAAAGTTGTAGAGAATAATATATCTTCCAAGTTTTGTTTGAAACTAATTTTCGTAGAACCATCCATTTCGGATATATTTCGCTTTATCTTAATACCAGTATACAGCGCCAATACCATGTAGCGGTGAATTCTGTAAACATTCAAAATACACGTAATTTACGGCAACAAGGACGTGTCTTCTTTTACGATACGAAATAATAATTTTGCCTCGTAATATTATTCATAATAATTTAAATATCTATACCCCAAATATGGAGAAAGTCGTGTTGGCCACATCAGATTTTTTTTATTTCACGCTGAAGCCGTACTACTCTTGCATGAAAATTCTCAAGGTTAATAGGGTTTGGAATCAGGGTGGAGTCCAGGCTTAGGTTCAAGTGCACTATTCATTGCTTCCGAACGAAAAAAACTCCGCCTTGAACAGCGCGATGTTTCTGTTATCATTCATTGAAACGTAATGATGTTGATCATCTGTAATGCTATAAACAATGCTTATGTACAAATGATCCGTTTGACGGTCCAAATGGATTAAGGAAATAATCCGTGGAAGCAGTTTCGTAATAATAATGGATGCCTCCTCCCCATGCGAAAGAGATTGGGTTCCCTAGGTGAATTATTTCCCTATAATTGCAACCACGATTCTTGCTCATCGTCTCCCCTCTCCTTCTCCCCCACCCGACACACCATCTGAAGAAGTTAAAATACGATAATGAGAACCTAAAGCTCCCATAAAAAGATTTGCTTAGAAAATTACTAATAAATAAATAATGATATTCTGGAATTATTATTTAAGAAACGTAGCTGTAACATAAAACAAATATTCCATGCCAATTTGAACAACAAAGTTGTTGATGCTTCTTATAAGTGAAAGAAATTTTATTCAATGTGTAGGAATACCATTAAGATCCAGAACTGTAGCATCAGCTTCTTATGCATTGTATACAACTGAAAAATAAGGTTTTATTATACAAACAATCATTCATTTAGCCAATGAATGTTTAAGCTAAGTCATAACATATGGCGTAAAGCAGATCTGAAAATATCTGGGATATTAAGTCATTGAAATGGGGCAATAATAGTTCAAAGAACCTAGGAAACAAAAAATGGAACAACAGTATTTCCAAGAAAATATTCTTTGTTTAACTAGTGACTGAATGAAGATTAATTTTGGATATTATTATTTCTGAGGAAGGATGTGTATGCTTAAGCAAAAGTACAGAGAAAGTTAGAAGCAAGAGGTAAGGATGCATAAAAAGATATGCAGTGATTTAATAAGTTAAACCCTACAATAGTGCCACCATGACTGTTTAAATACTAGCAATAGATTTAAAATATATCATGCATTTTCTAAGTCGAGAAAGATTTTCATCTTCATTCAATAATTCTTGTTACTGTATGGTGAATATGTTTTATGCATTGCCTTACTAATAAAGGGTCTATACTCTTTGCAGCATGTGAGGTCAAATTATATCCTGTTATTTCCCCCAAAAAATTATTAATTTTTAAGGGCACTAAGGAAACGTTAAATATCCTTCCCATGACTGATTGGCTGGTCTCGACATTTACAAACCCAATCACCGGACAACGGGGAGGGATACTTTGGTTCCGGGTGAGGTGAAGGGAGCAGTAGTGCCCGGAGACGACTACCCATTAAAGGCTTGTCAATATATCCTTTCAATGTTATATCCTCTTGACTGTTGCACCGCAAATGGAAGGATATATTGATGAGCCTTCGGCTCGCTTTGTTTTAATGGGCAGTCATCTCCGGGCACTACCGCGCCCTTCGCCTTGCCCGGAACCAAAGTATCCCTCTCTGTTGTCCAGTGATTGGGTTTGTAAATGTCGAGACCAGCCAATCAGTCATGGGTTAGGAAAGCTACCGCATCTTCTTCATTATTTGGCAAATTGTAACAATGCATTATAACAATGTCAACCAAGTCATTATAACATTGAAATACCCTTTGGGAGAAGATAACAGGATAGTACCTAAAATTCTATTGAAGGCAGGTAGACTCATCGAGAGCAAGTTTTCATACTTACATCAGCTGACTAATATGAAGAAATATTATAATATGATATTATAATATGAATAATGAAAATAAGCCATAAAAGCACGCATACAAAATTAGCAAATTCATTTAATGATTAAATCAAATCAGACAAAAAAGTTTATTTTAAAATTAAAGATTTCATGTCAAACACTCTTGTAATTGCAAGGAAGATATTAGTCTCAGAGGCTATTGAAAATGCTGATGGTATAAGAAGATAAGAGAGACCACTGAAAGAAGGAAGAGGGGTAGGGAGATGAGGGCAGCCGGATGACATGGGAGCCTTAATGAACACTAGGGCATAGGAGTGGGGGGAGAAAGAAGGATCAAATTAATTACAGCAGTATATAAACAAACAACTGATAAGTAATTGTTATAAACAGTGAACATTTAAAAAAATGTTTTTAATTTTTACAACCTTGGTTAATAAATATTTAGTCCCTAAAGCATCTATCAATGATAAAAGAGCAGAACCATGAAATGAAGCAAGAGGGCAGCACAGTCTGTGGCACCGCTTTCAGTATCAGCGCAACAGCTCATGAGAGCATGATTGTATATTATATAGCACATCAAATTAATATCAAATAGTGATTATACTTTGGATAGTGTCCAAAAGTTTTCTATTGAGTTTAACAAGAAGATAAATATCAACAACAAATGGACAAGAAGGCAAGTTAATTTTTAGCTAAAAACAAAGTTTGTGTTCTCCCATATATTCATATTTCTTATATACCGATTTCACATTTTTATTTCAATATTTTAAATGAAATTGCATTCAAAAGAGCAAAATAATTTCAGGTATTTTTATAAAAATTATAACTTTTTAGAGGAATGGCTCTTGTGTGATTTCAAATGATAAAAATTGCCTCCATGTTAGAACTTGAGATAATTATTTCTTCACCCAGTGATTTGTCCTCTGATATACCTAGATGTTACATGTCCCTATCAAGGGAAAGATATTTTATTTACAATTCAACTGGTAAATCTACTGAAGTGATCAGAAAACTACTTTTAAAATTGCCACCATCTTGGAACTGAAATAACCTACTGAATGGATCAGAAAATTTTAGTTTTGTTTAGATGAGGGCAACTTTTAAAATAAACCCTTTAATTTATCTTTAGTGAACTTTTTTAAATTAAATTGTATTTAAAAGGGACAAAAAATCATGCATTATAGGATTAAGGTACATGTATATTATATATTACTAGTAGACGGTGCTTGCATTATGCAAGCATTTGAGGCTACTTTCAATTATAATGCAAAACAACAACTAAGAATTAGAATTTTGTCAAGGTCCGATTTTTTTCATTTGTTATGTCTCAAATTCTATAATTGTGTCAAATTTCAAGTCTCTAACTCATCTGGAAATACCTTGTAATTTTTAACATCGTATGGTGCAATAATGGGGAAAAACCACCCCTAAAAATTGTAATTTTAAGAATTTTAAATTAGTTTCAATGTTAATAACTAATGTCCCACATATCTCCAAATTTTGATGATGTAGCACATACAGAAATGCATTTATATTAATTTTATTGTTTAAAATTTATCAGTTTTTAACGGCCACAATAAAAAACTTTATTGTGATTTTCAATGTTAGTTTCCGCTCCAACACCATTCTCTCACTTTCTGTAAATTTCCAGCTCCCTAGCTCCACCGAAAGTACATAAACATTATTCTATTTGTTTAACGTTTATTAACTTTTAACGGCCAAATAAATAAGCATTCAAATTTCTATAATCCCGTTTTCGTTATGTAGTAAATTCTACCGTTAAAAAAATGTCAGCATTGTAGCACATTTAGAAATATCTAAACAATGAATATATTTGCTTAAATTTTAGTATTTTTTTAACGGCCAAAAAAAAAGAAACATTTTCATAATTTTCGATTTTTGTCGCCGGTTTTGCCACCAGTCCTACGTACTTGCCAAATTTCAAGTTTCTACCTCATCTGGAAGTGACTCATAATTTTGTATCTTCGTATATCTAGAATATATATATAGATGCATCTGACATAGGATATAGGAGGAGCAGGATGGTACAAAATTATGAGGCACTTCCAGATGAGCTAGAAACTTGAAGCTTGGCATATAGGCAAGCCTAATGGTGAAATCGACGAAAAAGATCGAGAATGTCAAAAATGTTTATTTTATGAGCGTTAAAAAAAATCTCAAAATTAAACAAACAGCCAAACCCACGGCTAGGTTAGATTAATGTCTCAAAATTTAAACAAACTGACGAACCTGTGGCTGGGACAACCAATGTGGCATTGATAGAAAGGTACACAAGGCATTCCATACTCGGCATCAACCCGTGTTTGTTTTTACCCCGTTAATCAGAAAGACTAGAACACACACACACACATATATGTGTGTGTGTATATGTATATGTGTATATATATATATGTGTGTGTGTGTGTGTGTATATTTATGCATATGTGTGTGTGAATATATCATGAGTAAGAAGCATCAATATAATAAATGTTGTAATTATAAGATGTGTGTTTTTAGTGACATATCTGAAATACCTATATTCTTGCAATTAACAGTGTATAAATAATCAGTGATAGCTGTATGAAAACTCATATTTACATTGGTAATTATTCTATGCTTCTTTTATTATCTGCATTCTCTCAATCCAATTATTGTAACAGAAGTGGAAAATACGTAAATGTCTTTGGTCTTCAAAAGTAAAGCTATTAATATAAATACAAATAAACTCAATATTTAGGTTGGAAACAAACAATAAATTCGAATTTTAATAGAAAAAACAAAGAATAACCGATGAACAGTTTTACCTGCATAGGAATTTATTCACCAAATACAAAATTTTAAAAATTATTTTTGAAGTTAAAATATTTTTGCCCTAATTTTAAATATATTTAGAATCTCTTTTACTTTCATAAATAAACCATTATTTCTAAACTTATTATTCAGCAAAAGCATATATTTAGACGTGATTTTTTTATCTACCAAACGTATCTTTACCATTCTTTCCACTTAAGGCTTGCACACATTTGGCACTAGACAATTGGATAAAATTTTTCCTATGTTAAACTCCTATAGCAAACAAATGAACTCAACAATAAACAAATAGCTATAACTTTTGCCATTTATAATTGAATTATTATTTCTCTTTGATTTATACACACCTTATATATTCTTTCTCATCGCCTGTCTGAATAGGAGGAAAATCAGAAACAGTTTCAATTGTTTCCTGAACCTCATTCATCTGATGAATCCAGTTCAAATGAGGATCTACCTGCCTTTCAGGCAATGTCACGTTTTTTTTACAATAGATCACTCAGAAGGAGAAATGGTGGACAATCTTCATCCCAGGTTGCACCTCATCTGGTAAATAGAACATCGTTATAAATAAAATGTTTTACTATTCATTAATCTGATTTCATTCTATGGTTCAATTGTAATTAAATAAACTTCAGGTAATGAAGATTTGGGCATGAATTTTTGAGAGATAGCTCTTCCATTGATTGATCACAGTACATTTTCTAATTCTATTTATTTGGTCCTTCAGTTATTTCTTCTAGGATAAATTATAGATAGGCAATAATAAAATAAAAATGTGATATATTTAATCATGTGAATGAGTCTTAACTCTGGAAGATCAAAATTACAACATTCTTACTCATATAATCACCAGAAATATTAAAATAATAATAATACAATTTATTTCACCGTTGGCAAACACATTTGCATGGTTTCGTCACAATATTAAATATTTACAAAACAAGAGAAGAGGAGAGAAAATATAGATATACAAGCAAAGAAAATACGATGATCAATAACACAAAAAAAGCAAAATCATACTTTATCATCTAGGTATACACAGACACTATAGTAAGCTTTCTTCAAGAGGAACTTTTTAATTTTTCTTTTTTACACTTTGTAGGACAGAACTGATTTAATATCCTCAGGCAGATTATTATATATTACAGAGGCTGAGAGATGAGGACCTTTTTGAGAGTGTATTGTTGTAGTCATTGATGTGAATGCGAGATAGCAAGCGGGTGAAATGGCTATGGTATTCTGCATTTGTGGGAAAAATGTGATGGTTTGATCTACCAAAAGTTGCACAACTAAAAATGTAAAGAGATGGCAGGGTTAAGATATGCAGAGATAAAAACAAGGGTTTGCCCTGTGTATGGTAAGATACTCTACATAAAGCTTTGACAGTTTGTTTCTGTAAAGAAAATACTTTACTAGCTAGTCGACAATTATCCCAAAATAATATTCCATAGCTTAATAATGAATGCATTTTAGCATAGTACATAGATAATAAGCTTTTAATAGGAAGTATTGGAGCCAAATTTCTTATCATAAAAACCCCAGTAGCAACTTTTTTATCAACTCCATTGATGTGATCTAGTCAATCCAAATTTTCCTTAATATGCAGCCCAAGGAAATTGGTGGATGAAGATCTATCAATGCTTTTATTGTTCATTTTAAGAAGTGGGTTACTATATGGGATAGCTTTTTTATTGTGAAATAGCAGGTAAGAGGTTTTATTGATATTTATAGCAAGATTGTTTAGATTTCACCATTCTATCATTTGATTAACTGATCTGTTAGCAAACTCAGCCAGAAGTGAGAGAATATCAGCAGTTACCAGGCAGGATGTGTCATCGACATATAGGGTCGGAAAACAATCAGAAAATTCTTTGGGAACGTCATTCATGAAAATTATGAAGAGAAGTGGTCCAAGAATTGATCCCTGAGGAACACCAGTATTAATTTTTAGAGGTGTAGAATTAGCAATGGTAGAGCCATTTCTAACTCTTTGAGAATACCTCACAATTTGATAGCGGTTACTTAGAAAGGAAATAACCCAGTTCAGGGAGTTGCCTCTGATGCCCAAATTACAGAGTTTTCCAGAAAGTATTTTATGGTCAATACTGTCAAAAGCTTTACTGAGGTCATAAAATATACCTAAGGTATGTTGTTTGTTATTAAGAGCTTGGTGTACTCTGTTGATGAGATTGACAGCAGCAGTAGATGTTGACTTCTCTTTCCTAAAGCCATGTTGATTAGGAGTTAATAAATTGAAGGAGTCAAGAAAAAGCAGTATGCGATTATAAAATAATTTTTCAAATATTTTACAAAAGGCAGAATAGAGATTCGTCTATAGTTTTCTGATTCAGAGGGTGAACCTTTTTTAGGTGTTGGAGATACATGAGAAAATTTTAGGTTAGTAGGGAATTGTCCAGTGCTGAAAGACAGGTTGATTATGGTAGATAAAATAGGTGCAATGATGTGGGAGCTTGTCTTAATAACTGTCATGGGAATATCATCTATACTGCTAGAAAAGGTGCTTTCAAAAGATTTGATGACATCTATTATTTCCGAGGTATCAGTGGAGTGAAGAAAAACAGAATTTGGGAAAGCAGAGCTGATATTCCTGGAGGGGTACTCAGGGGAAGATGCTGCTTTATCATTAATATTTCAAAATTGATAGGTGCAAAAAGACGTATATTTTACTTTTTTGAAGCTTCATTATATAATTTATGGTTTTTGATATATGTATTTATTAAAATATAATTTTCTAAAAACACTAAGATTGTTTTAAAATGGGAAATTCGCTCAGTAACACTTTACGGGGTGTCTACGGTTATTTTTCGTGAAACGCAATCATGTTGTCATTAGTTGCACAAGAAAGTGGTCCACTTCAATTTGTGAGCAGTTTAGTCCGGATAATCGCAATCCGGATAAATGAGTTTCTACTGTAATTTAAATATCTATACACCAATTATGGAGAAAGCCATGTGTTGGCCACATCAGATTTTTTCTATTATTATTCTAACTTGCTCAGTACTGTAGACCAATATCTTCATTATATGTATTTTTATATTTGTTTCTCCAGGCTGCATATGTAACTCTGGATCAAGTAGCTTTTTAATTAACTGGCCTACCACTTGATACCATATACAACTGGTAACTAAGAGTCCACCATAAAGACAACTTTTAAATTTTATGTTTTGGTACATTTGTCAAATCAAGATATAAAATTTTGGAAATGAAATCTGGTTCTATCTTATAAGTATTAAAAATCACAGTGAGCATTTCATATACAAATTAAGTTGAAAATCCTTGTTTTTCTTTCTTAAGGAAATGGAACATGTTTCATCTCAACCAAAAGATCAAGGATCTACAAGAAAATTTTCAAAAGAACCAGGAAATAAAATTACTGAGAGAGATGACTCAACTTCGAGTCTTGCTCAAGATGAAAAACAATCCAGAAACTCAAGAAATCAACCTAACTATGCAGCTTCATCAGAAGATGATAGTTCATCTGATATGCAACACCTACGACCAATGTTGAAAAATCATCAATGCTGGCCTCAACATACAAATGAATCCTCCTCTGATGTAGATAGCTCTCAGTCATCATATCTGCCTGTGCTGCATGGTCAAACAAATATAAGCAACATAAATGAATGGCTGACAACTGACCAGCATGATGAAACATTTCATAATTCTCCAAAACAAAAAACAGCATTGCCTGGCATGAAATCTAATCATAACACAGGTTCTCAGGGCACATCTTTCCAGTCTGCAGCAGTTACTGAACTTCTGCATCCTATCCAAGCTGCTACTTCCTTTACAATGGGAATTTCTGCAACCCAAACTCAAAACAGAGCACAACATTCACAACTACAAACAATCTCATTAGATCAGGTCGAAAACATAGCATCTCGAGACATGTCATTCCAACCTATGTCAGTGGCTGAACCCATACCTACCACGTTAGCTTCACTTTTACCAAGAAACTTCACTATTTCATCTCAAGCTAACAATTCAGTACCTTATCATGGTCCAACCGATCAGTCCACATCAGATACAGAAATTACTTTTGTCACTCCAATATACACTGTTTACATTGGTGGTCCTCTTCAAATAGTTACTATTAACATATACAGATTTGTATATGGACATGATCCTTTGAATGAAATTATTTTGAATGAAAATATTCATTTGACACCTTACCAACTGGTTTACATGCCTTATTATGGCTCAATGTACTCAGGGCCTTGGGTGGTTTATACTTACTATCCATACCAGCAACCTCATCATCTTCCTAACTCACCAAATTCATTTCCATGGCATGCATCATTTAATATCAGACAGCCGTATACATCTGCTCAAAGATTTCCAAGACAATATGCTCATGACCAAAATTCTGTGCAACCAACACAGAGACCCGACAATCCTGAGCACAGATAATTTTTAAATTCTCTTCCATGACTTTCGGTTAGATTTTTCTGTCATTCAGAATTGTTTGGTCATTTCCATATTTTCATATGAAAAGAAGCATAATTTCATCATTGTTCCTTCATAATTGTCAGGCTCTGAGGGCCTCCATTGCTTCCAACAGGCATTTTAATGAGTGGTCAATAGATCTTCTACCCTTAAGCTTATACTTTAATATCCAGACATAATCTAACCTGCTCCACATTCACTCAAACTGCCTCCCCATTTATTCAGTCATTTTCGATTATTTCCACTTCCTTTTTTTCCACCAACCAATATCCTATGGTTATTCGTAAATACCACATTTTCATCCTTTAAATTTTCTGTTGACTGAGTTATCAAATGCACCTCAGTGCTATAGATAAGAGTATACAAAGAAATGAGGACTTATTATTATTGTAGGAGGCTTAGACAAACTAGACTTGGACATCTTATTCATCATCCTTGTAATTTTGATAGCTCTTTTTACCATGGCCTCGTTATCTTTTACTCCATCATATGAAAGGTTATAACCCAAATAATTTTTAAATGCTTGTTTACTCTAAAATATGAGTGTGTAATTAAATTTTACATATTTTAGAACTTTTTCATTGAGAACTACCCCTTTAAGCTTTTTCTTTGGGATTTCCATTTTTTAAAATGAGGTTAAGGCAATTTGTTTATAAATAATAGAATTTCTTGTAACCCATAAAAATGAAGTTGTTTTTAAATTGTATGCCATCAGCTTTTCAATAAGTATGTATCTTGATTGTATAACACTATATATTTAATAAACCTATTGATCAAGCTGAAACGATTTTTTGTACTTTTTTCTCACTGGAAATTCATTAAAATTTCCAACTTATTGTACATGTATTATCCTCTAAAACACACAAAAATACTATAGTTTCATGACTGAGACTTACATCATTGCCACCTGTGTGTGTCTCTTTTCAACTGCCAATGTGGAAGTCTCTTTTTGGCTGCGCTCTTTCAAATCAATATAATGCTATTCAAGAAAAAGCACTTAAAAACTACTCATCTAAGGCATCTCCAAAATTCACAACAAATTTATGAATTTGGAGATATCCGAGATAAGTATTTTTTAATGCTTGTTTCTGAATTTTTTAGCCATAAGATGAGCTTGATAATTCTCTGTTGAAAAATGAAGAGGACAGTTTAGGTGCATTATACATATTTGTAAAAGTAAACTAAGTAGGGTTGCCTACTTTAAGATATTCATAAACTGGAGTTTGCTTGAAACATGATACTTTAGAAGAAACCCAAGAGGAATTAAATGTAATGATAAATATATTTAATATGTATTCTTAAAGGCACTCATGATTTTAGGACATATGATTAAAAATCGTTTATTTTTTTTAATATCGCTAATTAACGAAATTGTAAGAGCATCATCAATTTGTTTTTTGTATAAAACAAAATACAATGGAAATTAAAGTGCAAACTATCTTAATTTGAATAATTTATAAAAAACACAAAAAGTCATAAAAAGGGCTTTCCGCTGCAATCGAAATTGAACCGGAGATTTGTGCTACTCACCTGGAGACCGGAGATTATGGCGGTGACCCAGAGATCTTTGGCCCAAAAGCCGGAGGTTGGCAACCTTAAAACTAAGGTAGTCTTAAAAATATGCATGTGGATTGTCCCGCATGTTTGTTTCTTGAACCCCTTCTCAGAATTGGCAAGCATGTAAAAATTAAAAGGAATACTTTGCCAGTCCAATTGTCACAGGTTGAGTTGGAGCAATGCCCAGTCTAAAAATTCAAGTACGTATGTGACAAATAAAAAGTGTACAATGTATTGTGTTGCATTAGGAGTGCTCAGCTGCTTATGTTTGCAGCAAATATTGCACAAATGATTGGAAAAATTAAAGAAGAAATTTTTTATTAGTTGAAACATTACCATATTTTGATGAAAAATATAATAATTATGCAAAAGAAACATGATTATTCTCTAACTTCAGCATCTACTAATCAAAAGAGTAATAATAATAATGAGATGAAGTTGATATCTTTAAAAGTAGAAAAAAATTCTTTGTCGATTCAAAATTGTTTTATAGTAATTACAGTAAAACCCCAATTGTTCAAACTAAACAGGACCAAAGGATGGTCAGATAACGGAAATGTTAGATAATACGGAATACTACCTAATAAAATGCAGATGATCTAAAAATTTATAATGTAGTCTCCAATCATAATCTTTATTTGTCCAGTTGACACTACAATAAAATGCAGCGTATAAGACACGTCAAAACATACCATATCATAATTGACTACAAACAGTCAATAGACATGTAAAAAAGAATACAAAATCACAACATGCCATATATATGAAAATACATTATGTAACAGAGTACCATTAAAAGTTATGAATTAATATATTCATTCATTGTATAAAACATTTCTCAATTAAATAATCAAGTAAAGATTTTTTGAATTTTTTAAAACCCTTAATTTCCTTAAGTACAAGAGGTAACTTATTATACAATTTAATGCTCATTGCTCTTGATCCTTTTCAGCAAACTTCGAAATGTTGATGTGAAAGAAAGATTATTACCATTTCTAGTACAGGCAGTCCCCGTTTTTCATCTGTCTGCTTTTCGTCGTTTCACTCATACGTCAGGTGCAATATGACACCACTGATTCATTCTTCCATCCTTGCGATCCGCTTATTCGTTGCATTAATGTTTTTCGTCATTCCGATTTTTTTGTTACGATTCAAATGAAAGTGCCTAAATGAAAACATTGTTTCATTCTTCCATCCCTGGGATCTGTTAATTACTCAATTGTTTGAGATTTCGCCATTCTGATTTATCTATCAGACAAATTTGTGGTGACACTATCTAGCATCTAGCGGCCAAATTATGAACTTTTTAGTGAAAATTTCGTGTTTCGCCTATCTCTGGAAGTTTATCCTGTCAGTTTTTAAAATCCTAACTTAAACTGCGATAGTATTTTAAATGGGTATTTCCGGGAATCTTAAACTCGAGTGTTCTTGGTCAGGTACTAAAATGCTCATTTAAAAAAATGGGGCATGCATCGAGCAGTGTGATAGCGGTGATGCAACGTACGTAGATCAAACTGAATGGTCCTACAAGTGGAGGGAAAAGATGTTATGACGATGTCATAAAAAATGTGTAATTTGCTTTTTATGTTTGATTATGATGCATTGCATCGATATGCGTATTTTCAAATTATTAAAAGTTTTAAGTGGAAAATTACAAATATAATTTCATGGTATATTTTTAAATGGAAATATTTCACATCGTTACCACAGGAACATTGAACTTTATCCCTCAATTTAATGTTGTGTCTATGGAAAAGAGTGATCCGCTTTTCGTCAATCTGCTTTTCGTCGCAGTTTTCAGGTACGTAACCTGACGTATAAGTGGGGACTGCCAATATTGTGGTTATGGAAAGAGCTATTTTTATCAAAATCTGACATATTTTTCTTTGCATGTAGTAGAACTTGATATATATACAGGCGACTCCCGAGATTCACCAGGGATGCGGTCCTGAAAACGTGGTCGAATCTCGAACAGTCGAATGTCGAATCAGCACAAATTCAAACAATTAGAGCAGAAATAACAATGTCCAAACTGAAACTAAACCTCTCCTGGTCGGGTGAGCCGAAAATTACTTCACGTAAACTAGTTTCTAATTCGACTGATCGAACAGCTGGGTCGATTCGACCAGTCGAATTCTCAACTTGGTCAATTCTCAAACGGTCAAATCTCGGGAGTCGCCTATACACATATAACAGTCAAAATTCCTGATTTTTTAAAGAAAGGTTGACAGTGGGCTCTATGTGAAGATTTGCGGATTGTCCAAATGTTCTTTTTTTGGATTCTAAAAAGGAGGATGAACCCCATAAGAGGATGCCATATGATATGCTTGAATAGAAGTGGCCATAGTACATCATTTTTGGAATTTCAATGCTCACTATGTGCTTTAGTATGGCAAATAGGTAAAAAACAGGATTCAATTTCTTGCAGAGAAACTCTATATGATCTTTCCATTTTAAATGAGGATCTGTAAGAAGTCCCAAAAATTTAAGGTTTCAGCGGGTACAATATTTCTGTTATCATAATTTAGACTGAAGTGGTCATTTCTTGTGCCCAGAAAGAATAGCATGACTTGCATGCATGGCAAAGAATGTCACTTTCGTGGAAATGTGATTCACCGTCATCCAATACATTGTATAAATGGTCCATAATTTCGTGATCTTTCACATGTGAAGGCCCAGCCATTACTATTTTTATAAAAAAAACTATAACGTATGCTTATACTATAACGGGCACCAAACTTTTATATACACTATTATAATTCACTAAACTAATAAGTGATTATTTATCACAAAATGAAAGAAAATGCATGGCAAAGAAAAGGAACAGAACACATCCTCTCATGCACTACTGTCCTCTCATTCAAGCACTACCGACTACGAACTTGCATCTGTATAGAGAACGCTGTTCTCATAACAACAATGATACTCTCATGAGTAGATGTATCAAATTATTCAACTAATAGATTACAAAGTATCATTTCAATTTATGGCTCTGCAGACGAGTCATAATTACGGCGACTTGGCTGCAGTTTAGTCAGCAGTTTGCTCTGAGAAAATAAGGTGATGGCTCAATGTCATAAGGCAGAACCATTGATGACCATTGAATATCATGACTGGGATAAACAAACCAAGCATTCTTATCAGCAAAAGATAATACAGAGCATTATGTGTAGAAAATTACTTTGAAATATATTATTATTTTCAAGTTTTACTATTTTTCAAATAACATCTATGGCCATGCTGGTTGAATCGGCTTCGTGTGCGTGACTGAAGTTTCATAGAATAAAAAAATATTATTAACGAAATAAAAATTACAAAATTATAAATAATAGAAGAAATGGTATATAGGCTATCATTTTAAAACATTTTCAATGTAATAAATATATATTTAATTGATTACAATTTGATTTAAAATCCGAGGCCGCTATATCGGCCTCTTGGGAGTAAAAGGGTTAACAATATTGGTCTCAAAACAGTTTCTGAAATTTGTGATCTAGAGATTATTCTTGATTATAAACTTTTGTTAATCATGTTAATTTCATGCCCCCCAAGCTATAAAATTGTTTGGTTTTTATAATAAGAAATATTAATGCCTTTGTCAATATTTTTGCTAACAAAATTCCCTATTGTTCAATAGTTCATCCCCTAGTTGTGCATGTTTCTCTTGTGTGATCTCCACATTATCAGGCACTCTGTAAAACCATCGAACCAGTGCAACATAAGTTACTTTTATATATACACACACACACATATATATCGTATGTGTATATATATATATATATATATATATATATATATATATATCGTATGTATATATATATATACTATAAAGGTGGCAACAAGGTGTTGGAGGAAGCCCAGTGGACACCTAGATTGGAGAGCCGCTGGGGGGGGGGGGGTGCTGAGGACACACGAAAAACAACACAAATATGGAGCTTTCGGGCTGACGTCCTTCTTCAGCAATGGAGAGACGTGTACTGTTTGAAGTGACACACCGGGAAGGATATGGAGGGGGGGGGAGGGGGGGGGGAGAAGGGTAATGAGAGGAGTTCGGGGATAGGAGGAGGCGGGGAAGGGGGATGGCCAATATGGTTATCAGAGGTTGAGACTGAGAGGGGAGAAAGAGTCAAGGAGAAAGATGTAGGCTAACTCCCACTGTCGAAGTAGGGGGGTGCAGATAATCCTAACATTAAAGCAGTTATTAAAGGTTGCCTTGGGTGAATTAACATGAGAAGCCACCAGAAGGAGATGGTTGGTATTTACGCTGTTCCGGTGGCCGTTAATTCTGATGTTGAGGGGGTTGCTGGTGAGGCCAACATAAAAAGCAGGACAGAGGGTGCAGGTGAGGAGGTAGATGACATTCCTTGTGATGCAATTACTTCTGGAGGAGATGGGGTGTTGGAGGAGGGGCTGGTGAAAGAAAATGACGGTGGGTGGATGGGGCATGTGAGGCAATGGAGTTTGCTGCAGGGTTGAGATCCTGCAGTGGATGGAGTGCTGGGAGTGGGTAGGTCTTTCTTCCACAGGATATTTCCCAAATTGGGAGGCCGGCAGAAGGAAAGAATGGGAGAATTAGTGAAGGGGGATTGGTGGGAGGTGGAAGTAAGAATTTGGTGGACAGCATGGAGGATTTCCTAGAGAACCTCGTGGATCCCGGGATGGAAGAGGGTAGTAAAGGTAAGGGAAGGGGTAGAATCAGGAATAGGTGGAGTGTGAGGGTGGTGTTTAATGGTGTGAAATTGCCCTCCGGATCTGGTTACGGATCAGGCCCGGTGGGTAACCGCGTTTTAGGAGGGCATCTTCGAGGATGGAGTAATATAGCGAGAGAGTCCTCCCGTCTGAGCAAATCCTCCATCCTCGGTGGGCTAGGGCATATGGAATCGAGGTTTTGGTGTGTAGGGGATGTATATATATATATATATATTTAGGGCAACTAAGTGTTGAAGGAAACCCAGTGAACACTTACCGGAAGTAGAGACGCTGGGGTGTTGGAGAGACACATTTGTAGAGGTTAGAGCTTTCGGGATGATCCCTTCGTCAGCACAAGAGAGACACAACAATATATATATATATATATATATATATTAGACTCCATAAAACTGGTAACATCTACAATATTGATGAACATAATTGCTCTATAAATACCATTCAGTTTTGCCACAATCCATATTAGTAAATTCTTTGTTTCATTGCACCTTACTCTGATTTCTCCTTGATCATTATATTACTTTTTTCTTTGATTATTAGTAATATAAAATGTCATATTGCATCTTGTACTAGAACTTGTAAATTTATTTTATTGTGCAATCAATTTCTTGTAAATCCATTGTATTGTGCAATCCTTAAAAGTTTTATATTTATATGTATGTTTATTAAGTTTTTTGTAAAACTTTAGCACGTTTAAATAAATAAACATAAGATTATACATATATCAATGGTACACGATGAGAATTTTAAATTTCATTGTTTAATTTTTCTGAGTGTTTCTACTCGATTTACAATATTTTAAATTCAAATTAAGTAAAGATTATTTACATAACAGATAATGATAGTTACCACCAAACATGTTACGTAATATTAACACATGTTCGTTTTCATTCATAACCGACATGATTTCGCGGCAACGGGGAGGTTATAATAATTTATTATACGAGTCAGAATTTAAGACAAAAATAAAAATGTAACTCATTCCGAAATTGATATTTATAATTTTAAATTATTTTTTAAATATAAAAATCACGATATAATATGTAAATAAAAATTTTTTATTCCCAACATACTGCTAATTGAATTGTGTATTCCTTGCAGAAGGTTCTTGTTATTTTGGGATAAGTCTTTACAAATTTCAAGTTAGTTAGTCTATCCGCGGAATGAATTGCAGTGGTAAATTGTTTCCTTTACTTTATTTTCTTAAATAGGTAAGTTATAGAGGTGCGATATATTCTGTAATGCAATTACGTTATTAAATTCAAATACCGTATGTGAAATCCTTGGAGATATGACGATCCAGTCAATAACAGAAGGTGAAGGCTAAATACGGAGTTGTGGCTGTGTAATCTTAACCATTAATTTTTCATTAATACTTAAAGCATCATTTAACACGTTACAACTTTCCATTTTACAGACGACTAAGCTTTGTGTAACAGCTGATAGTGAGCATGTGACCAAGACTTTGAAGCAAGGTAATCCGTTGCCCTTGATTTCCTAATAAGCAATGTCCTTGGTCGTAGATCATTCGTTGAACTTAGGAGAAGGATGTATACATTTTTAAGACCATTGCCCATGTGTCCTTGGATTTAACGAATGACCTACGAACGAAATTGACAATATATATATTTGCGTCATTATATGTTTATTTGGAGGCCGATTATCAAATATTTCAAGGAGAAATTTTAATTATTTACTATGAAAAATATTTGCCCATGTTATTATCCATGTTTCAAATATCTAATAGATAATTTGCACAACACAACAATTATAAGCTGTATTATAAAGCAATTTTTTCTGTCCTTTTGGAAATGATTTTGAGTTGGACCAGTTGAAATCCCCTATTATAATTAATGAAGAGTTGCGAACAGTATGATTGTGAAAGACTAGGATTTCAAGAGGTTATAGTATTTGAAATTAGGTTTTGTCACATTCAAACTTTACAATAATGAAATAAGCGTAAAATATATCTGCGAATATTTAATATCGACTTAATTTCATATTTTATGAAGTTTCCAGGATAAGTAGACCTACTGGTAAACTGTTCGGTGAAAATTTATTTAAAGATATTCTCATTTTTCGCGGTAATTTTAACCGTTAAAATTATGAACCGTTATGAACAAAAAGTTAATGAGGTACGTATACATTTAATTAATTAAGCGATTGGTTTCATTCATTGGCATACGATTTCTAAGACCTTGACTCGTTTAACCTCAACCCTGTCACTTTGTAGTGGTTATCCTTGAATAGAACTCCTTGTCCAGGAAGTAATAGAATGACAAAATGCTTCACGTTTTGCCTTTGAAGATCTTGCAAATATCGGTCAAGGTATCTTGGTTGTTTCCTGTTGCTGTACCTTGTTCAAATCCACTGGAAAGGAAGGGGAAACGTTATGAGGGATAGGAGAGTTTAGTTTGGACCTGAAGCTGAGGGTGAGCTGCATCTTCTGTTGCAGGCCCCAGTTGCTGCCGCTGGATTAGGTGCTACTGTGGAGCCTCTTAGGGTCAGTAACTGTTACCTGGAAGGAGGTCCATTATGCGGCCCAAGGAAGCTCTTTCCTGGTAAGTAATATTCTTAACCAAGGAATTGTTTAAAATTGAGAAACTATTTCTCCAATAATCATGAAGAAAGTGGAAAAATCAGATCTTCATTAATTGACTACCAAAGATGGAGAATTCTTTTGAAAATTCTTTATTTTTAACTTCTTGTTTAATTAAGTTTAGCTAGTAATAATTTTTATTCAGCAATATTGGTTATTATAAAAGATTTGACAATATATGACATATTTTTTGTTGAAATCGCTTTTGATTGCTCTAAATGGATAGTTTAAACTTAATACGATCCTTCTCTGTTGTGGAGTAGTAATACTGTCCAGTCATTGTATTACATTTCAAAAACCAAGGTCATTGTTTTGGGATAGAATTGTAGGGGAGTGTTGCTTGACAATATTCAAACACCTGATAAATAGGAAAGAAAGCATCTTTAAGAAAAAAGCTGAAACATCGATCCCAAGGAAAGGATCTTCCTGACGGACTTTCAGGTTATGTGTAAGAGTACACGATGGAGAAGATTGTGGACACAGGACATAAGAAATGTCTTATAAAAGTGCATAAAGAATGCGCAGGAAACAAACATCGGAAGGTTACTGGTTGTATTTTATTTGGCTTTCTGTGTTGTCCTGCTGCACAGGGATATGTGCTTCAGTCAATAGAATATCATAACAAAACAAGAGCATCATTGATAAGTAAAATCTTAAAATTTAATTTTAAAATATTGATAATAAAAAATAAAAAAGTTACGAGGATTTAGGTAGTTGCATTAAGGGACATGTTGGGATGTAAGAGTCCTGCACAGGCTGGGTACGGGTCGATCCTTTGGAATCAATTACAGGGCTGGACTTGAAAAATCATGCAAGTTACACTGGTCCTCCATAATGTAATGTAATGTCTCACCGGCCGAGCCTACAATTTCTTCAAAATCATATGGGCTGGGTTTGAATTTGTATGGGCCAGACCAGGCCTAGAAAATTAGGCCCGTGCAGAGCTCTAATGTAAGACTTTAAATATCTAGTTGTCCACATGTTCACAAAAGAATGTTATTTTTAGACTATTACTAGCTGAAATGCCCGGCTTCGCTCGGGAAAGAGTTTTCTTTTAAGTAGCAAACGATTTTTATTGCTCGGGGCAAATGTTCCCCATTCTTTAAGCAAGCGAGGCTTAAGTTAACATTTACTATTTTATGTATTGTATTGTAAAGTTTTACCATTAATACAACTGCGCATTAATGTTTTACTTAATTTTCACATGGATAGATGCACCGAAGCCTTTAAAACAGCAATAAAATTATGTGGATTATGTCAATAGTATTAGCCAAAACGTAAACAATAAACATCTTGGTTATCGAACAAATGTAAGTAGATGTATCAATTTATGTTGCGATAAATCTTTCAATGTTAATGGTAAAAGATAACAATGTTCTAATATTCCTTAAAAATCATTTGACTCACTTTAAAAATATTCATAAACTATATTTAGGCATGAATCCATTGTCCTTTTTTCTTGGCATTAGCTATTCTTCCTCTACGGCATGCCACGGCGTGGATTTTCCTTGCATTAATCTTTATGTGTATATCTCCCTTTGAAGGAGACAACAATTAAGAAATTTAGCTTTGTTGCCGTCTGGAAAATGGTCGTCTAAACCGATAAATTTTGCACTTAAAGGAAAATTTCGGGCAATTTAGCATGTAATACCACAAAACATGAACATAATTAAAATATTCAGTCTTTTGTGCATAAAATAATCCATTCCCATGATCGTAAGTTAATATTTAGGTATACAGTAGAACCTCATAAACCCGGCAACCTCGGGACCTAGCATTTGCCGGGTTTTTAAAATGCCAGGTTTTTGAAAATTTATAAAAAATCCTTAAGTGATGTACATTTTTGGTAATTGATTATATAATTCAAATGATGAATAGCAATTAAAAGGGAACCCATTATCAATAAATACTATTGCTTATACATGCACTAAATATGCAGTTACAACATTATTTTCATCACACATTATTCTAAGATTTTTTTAAACAGATCAGGCAAACTAGCTTGCTTCATGCATTTTGATTTTTCCTTCATAAGTTTATCTTGTATTCAATACAAACAAATAATCTCTTGAAAATCAATACAAGAGCATTGTTCTAAAACAGATATTGTATCTGTGACTAACTGTATACAGTGATCTATTGAAGGTTTGTCCTAAACTATCTCTTGATCTTCATCTTTTTCATGCTCTGGTTTCAAAACAATGTCCACTATTTCGACTATTTCACATCAGTTAGTACGACAGGTGCATCATTGTCGATGTCAACCTATTTTTCACTCTTTTGCTATGGTGAAAAAATTTTGCTTGCTGTATCAGCATTAGGCCTGAAATAGATACACCTTCACTTCTTCGCTGACGAAACTGCTCAAACAAAACCTTAACAACAATATTTACCCAGGGCGTGTAGTGTTTTACGACTGCACATAGATTTAGGTGTATCACTCTGCATAAAATTTCAATATTTCCATTTTTTTCTTCTTTAAGTCATACACGGAACTACCAATGCTGTATTCTTCGCCGTCTTCACTGAAGTACCTTTTTCAAGTTTTCTCAGTAATTCCACTTTTTTTCAATCGTGAGATTTTTCTGTTTACGTTTCGTAACACCACTTACGGGTTTTCTTCTTTTTTTGAAGTCACGTCAAAATAAAATTTAACAAAAGTACTAATTGCATTAACAAAAAACAATTGCTATCGCCACGAATCTAAACATGTGGTTCTAATGAGGTAAACGAAACAATGAAAATAGGTAAGCGTACATCATTTAAAATAATTTCTAGAGTATTAGGATTTTTTACATATAACTTTCGAAAAAATGCCGAGTTTTAGAGAATGCCGGGTTTATGAGGTTCTACTGTATTTATATCCACATCAGTGAAGGGCTGCATGGCATTTTGGTGTTTCTCCACACCATTTCCCATGCATTCTTATGGAAATAGTATTTTGTTGACCCCATGGGGTATAAGAAACCCCACGATCTGCAAACCTAGACCAAGTTCTTCCTTTGGTCCAAAGGATGGCCCATGAAACTTTTGAATTCGATAGCTTCAATGGTGTAAAAACGTATAAAGAACATACACATACACTCTAAAATATTTATAAGATTGGTGAATAATCACTTATGATGGATACTTTGTAACCATAATTCACATCTTTTTTTCCTACTTTTCTATGACTCTTAGAAAATTGGTTTGTCAAAATGATTTTTGCCATAAGAAGAGCTCAATAATTATTTTTATAAGTAAAGAGCTATTGGTTCGATATTTTAGACCTCTCTTGTAATTTCTATAAAATTTGGCTTTCTTATTAATGTTTGATACAGACGTTGCCTTTTGAAAACTATGATTATTATTTTTTTTCAGTTTTGGTATGTATTAAATCAGTCTGTCTTGATATTATATTTCAGATAAAGTAGTCATTGTGAATTTCTACATTGCCTCGCATGCTTACCATTGTCACAAGCATTATAACGCACAATTTACCACCGTAATTTTTATTAATTTTTTATAGTTATGATTTTATCACTGTACAATGGTTGGTATGACTTTCTTTAAGTTTATTTTTCACAATAATTCTTAAATGAAAATTTACAAATTTGCATGTTCTTAAGAATAAATTTCAAGATTTTGATTGTTTTTACATAATTACAATATATAGTCATCTTTTTGTATATGTTGATATAACTCATCTCTAAATTGTATTTATATTTAAAAATCATTCAGTCTGCATAATTAGAGCAGTAATGTATGTTTTTTGTATTTATGTGTTATAAAATCTTTAGTAAAAAGTATTAAATTTTTAATTATAGATTTCATATACCATATATTCCTGCATATACGTCGACCCCTGCTTTTTTTTGATGAAAATACATGGTTAGGCATATGTTCACCGTATAAGTCGACCCCCACTTCTTCACTTTAAAATACTTATGAAACATGAAATCGTTTTCAGATAAAATAAAAGTTGTACAATCCGAGTTTTAACAAAACAGAAGTAAACAATAATAATATATATATATATATATATATATATATATATATATATATATATATATAAATACTATGGAAGAGGAAAGGTAAATGAGGATATTTAGGACAACTAGGTGTTGAAGGAAACCCAGTGAGCACCTACAGGAAGGAGAGCCGCTAGGTTGTTGGAGAGACACATTTAGTTATTGGAGCTTTTGGGATGGTTCCTTCATCAGCACAAGACACACACACACACACACCCATATATATTGTTTAGAGTCTGTGCTATTCTTCTTGAACATTCCATTTGACATTTTTTAATTTCAATCAATAAGAAACTTATTCTTGTAGAGCTTGAACCACCAGATAAAGTTTTCTATAATTTGATTGATGTCAGCTGCTAATGATACTATCGAAATTGACTATACATAATGATCGTGATCGATCTCTACGGTGGTGAAATTCAATAAAATATTGCAGCTTTTTTCCCAAAACGTTGGTAAAAAAAGAGCCAGCGCATCATACATGAAGATTTCTGACCATGTTTTAAAAATTGCGAGTTTTGATAGTAAATTTACTGAGACACACTTGTGTCTACATTTATACTCGCAAAAGACAAAAGAATTCTACGAAGTTTACGCATATCTAAACGACCAAGAAATGTTTAGGGTTTAAATAGGCAGTTTATACTGCCGTTGGTGCATCTTCAAGATTGAGATGACATAATATTTTTATAATATTAAAGGTGTACCTTTTAATTGAGTTATAAGTTTATTATTGTTACTCAAAATAAGCAATTCTGTCATTAAAAATTTACTATCAGTTCTAACCTACACTTTTAGCTGTAATAAGTTTGCATCTGGTATCTGTATTTGCCTAATTCATCATGAGCCACTGATGCTCCTTTAACCTAGGAGAGAACCGTAGTTTCCTCTAATTTTTTTCATCCATGGGCGGAATGAATATCGTTATGTGTGCCTACATGACGTTAGTGCGTGGATGTGCGCTGGGGTTGATGCGGCCCTGTTCCGATATATTCTAAGATGTACACAATCGTGAGCGCTTGAAAAATTTAGCATACAGCATTTCAAAAACTGCTGTGTGGCCTTGCAGTCATGCAGCTTAGAGGGAACCATGGAGAGAACACACCTATGGGAAATCTCCAGACTTTTTTGATTTTATTTATAATTTTCCTCCACCATAGACGTCAACTTATTAAAGCACGAATTTATTTTTTTCTCCTTGAACTGGTCCAAAAATAGGGGTGTGCGTGGTACACAAGTACACAGATTACGTAAGTAAATACAGTATTTAAGTTAATTATTATAAATATCCTAAAATAAATGTCATAAAATGTAAACAATGGAACAGCTGATTCAAAATAGTGATCACCTCCACTGAAAGATCAATGGTCTTTGTAAATGTCGATGTTATTCATCTGTAAGTTAAGGTTAAGGTGACCAGATTTCCGATCAGCTAAACCAGGACAAACTCTGTTTGCTCTTGGAGTATAGGCAATTTACCATCGAATCACTTCCCTCCGATCAAGTGAGGGGTTGGACACCCTCGTCTTACTGAGTTCTACACGTCTTCACTTCTCCTTTTCCTCATAGGTGCAGTTTTCTGCTGCTACATACATAAGAGCTTAGGATTTAATCTCACTCTCCCCCTTCCTGTAGATCATCCATTGATTGGAGGTGTAGTAGGGATGTGTAGTCTAGATAGGTGGTCAGTGCGCTACATTCCCTCGTGATAAATAAAGAAATCAATAGTAGTATAGAAGAAATTAAAGATAAAGAAGGAAAAGGGACGTTAAATTAATTACAATATTTTTTAATTGCACTTTTAATTGTGATTTTATTTACTGGACATCAAAAACTTGTTACATCCAATTGAATTTCACAAAACTCATGCTTTAATTATTATACTTTTCAGATGAAAGAATTTTTTTAAGAAAAATTTTATTCTTAGACACACTATCAAAAAATGACATACAACTTTCATCTTTAGAATTCACTCTTATCAAAATTATTGCTTTTACTGTATCCACTTTCATACAGCTTTTTTCTTCTGACCAAACACTGTTCATGATACTAAAGACACATTCAATATCGCTATTAGATCCTGGTAAGGAAAAAAGCAAACTCGACAATTAACTTCATGAACCGGCAAGGGATAAAGTTTTCATGCACATGTTTAAAAATGTCCTTCCATTTATCACTTGGAGAACTCTTTTTCCACTCATCTATCTTGAATATTTCTTCTAAGAACTTCTTTAGTCTAGAAATTTCAGTAAAGAGAGACTCTTCATCTATGGAAGACACTGGATGTACTGCATTATTCAGATATTTATCCACTAAGTTCACTGATTTCGAAACATCTTCCCACTTTGGAGTTGCATTAAGTAACGTCCTTTCAAAGATGGAAACAAATTTAAAGTTTCTCGTCCATTCTTCTAAATAATTCAATGCAGTCTGGAAGAAAATATCGACTGTCTTATAGAATGTCTCAGACATTAATTCACCTTTGTCTTTGAGTGATTCAACCATTGTTGACACCTTCATTCCAACAAACTTGGCTTTTCTTCTTTCTATCAGCTGATTTCTCAAATCAGCCATGGCAGTGGCTATTTCCATTAACAAAATATTCTTCTCTTCAATTTTTAAGACAGTGTCATTAAATAATTTCAATTGAATCAGTAAAAATGTAACCATAATTTGGATGTAGCATCTTCAGAAAATTTGCAAATAACAGCTGGGCATGCGTTTTCGGAGAGAAAAAAGGAACATAAACCTGGATATATGTCAATTATTCTTTTAATTGCTGGTAATAGTGCCAACCAATGTGTACTGCTATATCCAAGTAGCTTCTTATATTCTGTTTGAGCAAACAAACAAAATTCTTTCAGTTTCTCCACTCGAACAGTATAAATATAAAAATATTTGTACATCTTTACAACCTTTGCCTCAATGTTATAAGGGAGCTGATCGACTGATGTGAAGGATGTGTGCTGCACATCCTATTCCTATACATCTCACCCAACATTTTCCCTCAATAACTTTAAGACATTCTTTTGACCACTTTGCTTTGACCCGCCCATCATGCTATTTGTGTTGTCTGAACCAAAGGTAATAATTTTATTTTTTAAGTTATTCTTATCTGAAACTTCTTTTAAATGATCAACAATCAATTTCAAGGTTTCTCCTGGAAGGTCTTTCAATTCTAGGAGCTTGATTTTAATTCGTATGCCTTAAAATATTTAACCATGACCGGAACCAATTTTAACCAATTTAACCAATTTTAACCGGGCGCAACGTATCTGTGAGATACGGAGGGTGCAACATTGTTGATCTCTCAGCAGTGGGGCAGGTGACATCTGTTTCCTCATGAGTACCTTCCTGTATAAAATTGTTTCACTAGTCAGTGTCGGTTCGACCTTGATTGTGTGCTTGCTCCGTTTTCATAAAGTTTTATCTCACAGATACATTGCGCCCGTTTGTGTGACTTCTTCCCACGCTATGTTCTTTTCATGTAATAATTTTATATTATCATGTTTACTGTTTAATAATATTAATTTTTATTTCTCATTAGGTTTTTTTATGTTTAAAGTTTTATGTTTAAGTCAGTGTTTATTTTTAACCATATTTTGTATATGACAATCAGTGTTTTGTCGTATTTTTTTCGTTCCTGTATAAAAATGAGAATATTGAGTTTAAGGGGTTAACTTATGTCTGTGATCATAACTTTTGTTCCTAATAATAAACACAACAGTGTTTTATTTGAATGTGATCATTTATTAGCCTCAAAAGACACGAAAAGTAATAATTATCTCTGAGATACATTGCGCCCGATCGTGTCCCACCAGCTATTGCGCCCGACGGAGGGTTAAATCCTTATAGTTAGAAGTGTCTGTGGATAATGACATAATGTTACATTCATTCAAATCAGCTTTAACTTCGTCTTCTACAATCGGAAAAATTATGTTTAAAACTATTGCTTCAGTTTTTGTACAGGCACAGCTGAATTTTTTTTTCATACATGGCTTCAATAAGTTGAGATGTACAGTTCATAGACCTAAAGCTGTGGTTGTGCATCACTGTATGATAGGCATGTGTAGCTTCTTTTGCCGCTGAAACAAAATCATCTTTTCCAAATTCCTGTCTCTTAAAAAAAGGCATAAGTGTTTGGCTCAAACTTGCTACATTCAGAGCTTTTTGGATGTCACGTGATCATTAATATCGGAACGACTGCCATGGGCAACTGAAAATTTCGTTCCACAAACAGTACATTGCACTTCATCTTCAGATTTTACTTTTTTAATAAATCCAAACTCTTTCTTTAAATCGTCATTGAATTTTCATTTCCTACGAGGGGTCATGATGATTTTGGGGTATTTTTCGTTTTTTTTATTACTAACCTTACTAAATAAGCTAACAAGGCTGAGTTTTTTCCATAACAGATTGTGGGGTTTACGCACCATGAAAGCAGACCACAACAAACAGGAGGTGTTTCTTTACATTATTTCTCCGATAAATCCAAGCCTTACTGTTGAGTATGGTGGGGTGGAGAGGGGACTCCAGTCTTCATTTCAGTCTGGAAAATGCAGAATTTGTTGCAGTTGCAAAATTTCCCCTGGCATTACTTTCTTCTTATCGTCTTTAGGGTTGCCAACATTCGATCGATGCTGAGAAAAGTAATTTAACATAGAATAGGTTAAATAGAAACTAGCAAAAATTATTTTAAATTGTTGTTAACAACTTCTTACATCATGGAACAACTTCAAATTATATACACGTCCTCACATCTCATTTCCTTCAAACTAGTAGAACACGTGGAAATTCCACAGAATAAACAGAACAAAAAATGAAATGACAAACGAAGAATGGCGGAGTAAAAACTTTGAGATTGTTACAGGCCAGTTAGCTACAGTGTAGTACACTGTGGTAGTATACATCAATTCTCAGTCTTTTCGTTGCCGCTCCTACCACAATTCGCCGGGAACAAACGATTGAGAATCTCCATCTCTTATCAGTTGTTTCCCCATGCGCCCAGTTCCACCGCTCTCTCGGCAATATGCCGTAAGCGCGCGCAGCAAAGCTCCCAGATCATCTACTTCCCCTACTTCGGCTAATTATACAGTGTGGGACCTTATATCCGGCTACCCAATATCCGGAACGTTCCGAAAACCGGAAACCGACAAAGTGTAATATTTAAAATGCATGCCAGGTAATTTGTGTTTGTTGGTGGTGCTACTGATGTGCGACTGTTTTATAACCAGTCGATGGTGAAGCCTTGTATTCTCGTGATTTTTGCTCACATTTTTACTGCAGAACAAGTGTATAATGCTGGCGAGACTTCTTTATATTGGAGGTATATTCCTAGAAAAACTGTTGTTGCACCAGAGGAATCAGCACCCATTGAGTTTAAAGACTCAAAAGAAAGGATAACAGTGCTAGGTTGTGCATTTGTTTGTACATTTTAGGCCTGGCTACCAGAATTCTGGAAAAACCCCTTATCCGGCAACCCTCAGGTCCCAAGCATGCCGGATACAGGGTCCCACACTGTATATAGAAGATAGAGTGCTTTAATGTCACTATGTGTAGTTACTTCTTTCCATCGATCTTTATCAAATCTATTCCCTATTTTCACTTTTGTGGATTGATAGTATTATTGAAACCTTGGGAGCATAAATCCCAAAACCGGTACAAATGAGTATTTTGGTTTAGTCTTTCGGGACACCGGAACAAGCGCTCCAAAACTGGTACTGTCCCTGCCAAACCGGTACATATGGTCACCTTAGTTAAGGTTCACATTTTATGTTCAGCATATAAGTCGACTCTTAAGTTTTAAGAAAAAATTTTAGGTTTCAAAGGTTGACTTACAGGTTGGAATATATGGTATATAACTGTTTTGAAACTTTTGTTTTTATTTTGCTGTGTAGCTACTCTGAATTAAACCCATATTTATACGTTGCCTTATCAGTAGTTCTTATCTCCTTTGAGACAGGAAAAACTATTTCCGTATGTACTGTGTCCTTTATCTCTTGATAAGTATTTTGTTCAACATCTGCGATGGAAAAGGCATATTGCTTGTAAATATTATTTATATATCTCATTACAGTGTTATAAATTATATTTTTATTTTCGCATTTTATTTACAGATTATTTATCACGAGGTTATTGATGCATTTCCTTAGGATAATCAAGGAAATTAACTTTTCTATAATTTTGTGTCATATTATTGTTAACTTAAGGAAGAAATAAAATAGGTAATTATCAAAATAAACAAAATACAGGATACGTTACTGTTTTTTTAGGTACCAGAGGAAGATAGGGGCTTATGACAAGCAGCAATGGGAACAGAGTGTTGAGCAGCGTATTCTTCACGGTCTCACTCATGTGCCAAAGAAAACAGCTCGCCCCAAAACAGAACTGATTGATGTTGATTTGGTTAGAGGTATCGATTGAGGAATTCCATTTGTCTTTTGCTCTTGCATTCGTGGTTTTTAGACTAAGCTTAATATTAATTCTATCTGTATGACATGCCTTAGTTATTGTTAATCTTTTCAGGATCGTCATTTCCAAAAGCCAAGCCAAAGCATGGTCTATGGACCGTAACAAGGTTAGGAACAGCAAGATTCCTTCTGCTGCCATGGCATGGGGGCTGGTGGGTGAAACAAACCTCTCGTCGTCTCTTCCTGTTTGTTCTTCTCCCTCTCTACATTCTGGAGCTGGTCACCACTATAGTTTATACATCTGCCTATTTCCTTGCTCCTCAACAGCAACAGGATGATTCATTATTTGAGGTATGTATCTTTATAGTGCCTAATAATATTGCAAGGTTCGCCAATGTTACTTTTTTAATTTAATATTAATTATCATTAAAAATCAATATTAATACAATTTTAAATGTTTCGCAGCGGTGCTCGCATTTATGCATAGATCGCTAGGTTCTGTGAGTTGTCATTTTCGTCAATGCAGCGCTCAAATCTACATGTAAATTACTTATTGTATGTATGTGTGGGAGTATTCACCATTTTCAATAATTGCTTGAAATTCATCAGAAAACTTTATAGCTGCATCTTTATCAGCGCTTGCTGATTCACCTGTAAAATGAAAGCTATGTATATTTGCGTGGCATTTAAATTTTGAAACCAACCGGAACTGGAATGAAATATTTCTGAAGAATCTCCACCCTCTCCTTGCTTTACACATTCAAACAGGGAAAGTACTTTACTGCAAATGATTGTTTGACTAAGGGGCATGTGTTCATTAGAACGCTTAGAATCAATCCACAACACTAGCAGTTTCTCCATTTTTTCAAGCATATTACTAACAGTAAGTGATCGTGTGAGTTTCTTTGCAGTTACTGCACTGGCTGCTTCAATGGAACTTTTTATTTTGCCTTTATTTAGCAAAATTGTATGAATTGCAGAAGTTGTGAAGTTAAAATTACGTGCTATATTGCTCTGATGCTCACCTTGTTCAAAACACTGAATCACTTTAAGTTTTTCCTCAAGATATATGTTTTTCTTGATAATTTAGGATTATTTTCTACACTTTGATTGCCTTTACTCAATTCTCTCCTTTCTGCCATGTTAGGTAGGTTCAAGTTTCCACTTCAAGGAATTCGGAGTGGTGAAATTTTTTTGTGAATGAAAGACTTCGTCGTTCGAAAGGAAGACGGAAATCCACATCTCAAGTGTTTGGACTCGTTTGTTCATAACCTTCCATTATTTACTCACAAGACAATACGTGAAAAAACTCCCCATCCACCTAAGGAAGTTCCCGTTCATAGATGAACAAGTAGTTCGTGAAGCTCAACATCTGTTCGTAATATTACGTCAAAAACAGAAGCGGGGGCGAAGTTGCGTAATAATACAACAAAAACAGTGAAGGGGTTAACAAAAGAGGATTATCGGTGAGGAGATTTCTGCTAGTATCGTCATAAAGAGATAATCCAATAAATTTCATCACGTAGAAGGGAGAAGATGCTTAACTTGAGCGGAACTTGTTTCAGGGAGTGGGAATCGGTGACTTAAAAAAAACTTATTCTGGCTGAAATTAATTTTTTCCTTCCGAACCAGCCCAAAAATAGGAGTTCGCGGGTTACATGAGTAAATACGGTATTAAACAAAACACCGCAAGTATGTCATTGGAACTGATTACGTGAAAACAGCTTTCCTTTATTTTTTTAAGCAAACAAAAGCCAGCCATACATAAAAGTATTTATTTTATTAAAAAATAAATAAAAATGTATACCATGGGTAAACAAACTTGCGCTAAACGAGGCATGACTGTAGGCATAAATATGTCTTATGTGCCTTGTATTTTAACAAATAATCAAACAAAATTTTATCTAAGTGTATTTTGCAGTGGAGTCTGATAGATTTTATTGTATCTGATGTACACAACCTTGACCATTGTAGGGTTTTATATTTGTCATCATTTTATTTTGATTTTTTGCAACAAGAGCTTGAACCCTCCTACTACATAAAGTGACTTTAGTCACTGAAACATTTTTTTATCCATTCACCACATAAAGCAACTTTGCTCCACAGCTCAGTATTCCCAATGCTATGCTGTGGAATCAAGATTAGGGAAGTTGGTCACTTCATGTGGTAAACATTTTTTTACAGCTGTGGGGCAATGTTGCTTTACGTGGTGAACAGCAAAAAAGTTTTGGTGACTAAAGAGTAAAAACTATCTCAATGTCATCTAACATCATATTTTGTAAGCAAATTTTCTTGTAAATACTGACAACTGTAATTTTAGCCATGATTATTTTATGCAGTAACTTGATATTAGCATCGATTTTTTGTTATCCATAGCAACAAATATTTTTTACTTGTTATATTTTGAATAAGAAACATTGTATTTTTCGCTGTGAAAATTATTCAGTTTGGAATTTATGCACGAGTGCAATTGCTGATAATTATTTCTGAGGATGCATATATCAAAATCAACTCATAGGTACTATTACAATCATTAATTATTCTATGGAGAAAATCATATTATAATTATCTCTGTACCAGATCAATTTAGTAAAAAATGCCTACCTATAAAGAAAAATTAGCTTAGAACTCACAAGGGGAGGCCATAACATTAATATTGAAATTCGTAAAACCCTTTTAGGGGGTGAAACTAGAACTAAAATATGAAATATATCTCTTGGCGTTTTTGCCAATGGGCCTCTGTTTAAAAGATATTAACAATTTAAAATCAGGTTTAAGCATGGATGCGTCATATACCATTAACCTTAAGGCTACAAACAATAATATTATTATTATTATGTTTTTATCGTATTTTTATTTTTATTTCGCGTATTTTTTATTATTTTTTTGTCTTTTTTCACGTACTTTTTTGTACTTGATTTATTTGCATTTTCCTTATATAATTATACCTTGCAATTAGTATGGTTAATTCCGATCGGAGTGTACCTCTTCTATCTCACTTACTTCTATAGCATTACAATACTTCAGATGATACATTTAAAAAAACAAGGTAATTGTTCATAATAAACATTTCATAAATGTTGTATTAAAGAATTGATATTTTAATAAACAATCAAATAATGATGATAACAATCTAAATTATATTATTTATTTATAATTATAATGTTATAATTATATGCAGTAAATGCAAATAAATCAAGTACAAAAAAGTACGTGAAAAAAGAAAAAAGTAAAAAATACGCTAAATAAAAATAAAAATACGATAAAAACATAATAATAATAATACAATTTTACTAGTTAAAATACATATACAGACCATTTCTGAAAATTTATAAAAAGAATGCTGGCAGCTGGGATCAAACCCCAGCCCCTCCGATTACTAGACATTCATTATAGCCATTCAGCTATCGCCACTTCTGTTTGTAGCCTTAAGGTTAATGGTATATGACGCATCCATGCTTAAATCTGATTTTAAATTGTTAATATCTTTTAAACAAAGGCCCATTGGCAAAAATGCCGAGAGATATATTTCATATTTTAGTTCTAGTTTCACCTCCTAAAAGGGTATTACGACTTTCAATATTAAAGTTATGGCCTCCCCTTGTCAGTGCCAGTGAAAAATTTCATCTTTCTGAATTGTTGTAAAAACCAAGGGCGATTTTGGCTGAGGTGACATGGCAACATGCTTTCCTATCGCTTGAATTTTCTCGGTGAAAGAGTGCTCCATAAATAAGCTTTAACTGTCATTGAAGGTGACTTTCCATGTTTATTATCTGAATTAATTTCTAAATTGCTGTGTTTCAGAGGATTCCGCCATCAGAGGTATTCGTACCAGGAGTCATGATGCTACTTCTCAGTATTGTTCACTCCCAAATTGTTGCTACACAGAGTAGCAATGGAGGTGGGAATTCCCCTTCAAGCACATCAGTCCCAAATGCACCACAGACAGGATTGTCAAGTACAAAACGTAATGGAAGAAGAGGTACTCGTCGACCTTCTCTCCGTCACAGAAGGCCAGGACGTAGATCTCTTTCTGCAAGTGGCAGCATAAATTTGACAACAAGGAGAGTGGATTCTGCTGGAGAAGGGAGAATGGAAAGTATATCACAAGTAAAGGAACCAGAAGAATTAAAACCATATGGGTTTGTTTTATTTTTATCTTATATCTCTTTATATATATTAAAGTCGTTGTCGGTTGCCACGCAGAACCTTCATCCTGCATCAGCCACTAGTGATGATGAGAGCATTGCTCTTGAAATATATATTTAGTGTTTCACTGAATATTTAAAGAGTTGCGAGTGTTACTTGAGTGCATATGTGAGTGAGTGTTCTGTCTGACAGGTCCCTGTCATTGTCGAAAGACACACAAACCTGCAAACATCGTGTGTGATACTATGTCCCTAGCACGAAATTACTTCTCGTAAACCTGGTCTTGTTTCCTTTTCATTTCTTCTTTTCTTCCTTTCTCCATATACAGTAAAATCTCTTCCTTACAAACTCCCTATAACAAAAATTATTGCCAGTCCCAAAAAATTCACTAATCTAATATATTTTGAACCGTGTGTTTGTTCATGGAACTCCTAAACAATAAAAGCTAGAATAACTAAATTTGGTACAATTCTTCCTTACATCCTAACTTAGTGAATGGTCAAGGTTTGGTCTACCGGGATTAATCAGTGCTGCCAGTATAGGGGATTAACATTTTTCCATAAGATAACACGTATGAATCGATTTCTTCACTTGCAAGGTATTCTTCCTTCAAGCGTAAAAATATGTAAATATGGACCGAATTTTTTCGTTTTTACTTTATTCGATGAATAAAACTCTATACTATCTTATTCCTGCGAAGTTTACGGTCGAAGTTTTCAGAAATACGATATTTGTTTCGAAATATTGTGGATTTTTCGTACTCATTCCGTGCTTTGCCAAGGCGGCTGTCATTGTTACCTCTGATTCAGTTAGCTTCAATGAAGCTTACAAATAGACGAAAGTTTAGCGTTATTCGATTCGCACTTTTGTTTAAGCAATGAAACGATCGATGTTTATAGATAGCAACGTAAATAGATACTGATTATTGTTCAGGAAGCGTTTATTGATGAAACTAATTGAACCTTCTTTCGTCTATTGAGTACTGGAATCTTACATTTTTTGTAAGTAAAATCATTATATTCTACATTATAATGTTTATTAACGTAAATAAGATCACGTGTCTGGTGTACATTTACCGGAGTCTGTGTTCAGTCATGGACAACTGTACATTGCTTTTTCATGGGTTTCTTGCTTACAAGACATAAAAGTAAATATTTCAGCGAGGCATAATTACACAATAAATGAGTATTACTCGTGTATAAGCCAACCCCCAAGTTTTTCGCTAAAAATTTGGTCTTAAAAACTCAACCTATACGCAAGTATATACAGTACTTTTAATTTAGATCAGTGGTCTTCAACCTTTTTTGAGTCACCGCCCACTTTTACCATATGTTATCCTTTGAAATAAGTTCACCGCCCACCCAGTGGCGTAGTGAGGGTTTCTGGCGCCCGGGGCAAAGAATAATTTTGCGCCCCCAGTAGCAAAGCAATTTACGGAGGTATGGTAACCCTTATACTAGTGGGATTGTCGTTAGATGAGATTATCGAATACGGTAATAACAGTGTTTTAAAATTTATGATTTTATATATTTGATGAAATTAAACTTGAACGCTTCGCTGCTTCTGCGAGAGACTCCGACCACCCTCATGGGCCTTTCGATTTTACCGCAGCATGGATACATTGTCGCTAGTATAGTATGATATGATACTATAGTTAACGACAAACGAACTGTAATAGTTGTGTGTGCATATCATTAAGCTTTTTTATAGAATTTTATTTTTCAGTGTAAAAATTAGAATAGCATTTGGTGAGTTCTTTAGCGCCCACCAAAAATCCAAAAACGCCCACTGGTGGGCGCTATCGCCCACCTTGAAGACCACTGATTTAGATGTTTGCATACAATAAAAAAATCTCAAACTAAGTTTTCAGAATTGATACTTGACCTGATCAATCATTTGAAGAATCCTATGTAACCTGCACTGTAGTATATAAAGCCTCATATTGGTTTGGTGATCCCTGGCCTTAGTCAACGGTGTTACTTTGATAAATAATTTATTGTGATGTCTGATTGTTTTATTCAATAAATTAAATGGTTGCTAAAAGGTTTTTATATCAAGAGTATTTCTTCTTTCAGTGAACCATCGGCCAGTAATGTAGGATTAAGTGAAAGCATCAATAAACCCAGTGGGGAAAGTAGAGAAGTTATGGAAAAGTTAGATGAAGATGATATAGACTCTCTTCCTAGTTCACCCAAAGAGCCATTGGTGGATGGTGTATGCGAAGGGGAGAAGAAAGTTGTTAGTGTGAATGTTAGGTTACACAGAAGGATCAAGGAAGGGACGCCTCTTGAGGATGATGGTTTTGAAAGCCTTAATGGCAACGGGTCAAGTGAGAATGGGGATGAGGGTAAAGAAGAGGAGGAGGAGGAAGAGGAAGATGAGGAGGGGGAGAGTAAAAGGGGAGGAAGGGAATCTGGGATGAAGGATGAGGAAGCGGCAGTAGAAGCTGATGGGGAGGAGGAGGATGAAGAAGAGGTGGGTGCTGAGGGAAGAATTTATGGAAGTTGGAGGGGAGTTTCTCTATGGACTGGACAGAGCCCTGGGCTGGACCTAGGCACTGGTGATTCTGATGCTGGGGAAAATCTACAAGCTAATGCTAGCACTCAGGAAGTGAGTAACTCATTCATTACTGTTGCATTTTGCTCGTAGTTGTTGATTCTGGGAAAAATTTTAAAATCAGATGCTGTTTGATCAAGAATTTATTCACACTTTTATTTGTATGCTTAATGTTAATGCCAGTGTTAGAAATCCTGTAAGTATAGGTAACATTTGGGAGAAGAATCTATTTCGAGCTTTTATGCTTGTTTTTACAACATAGATGCATACAGTAATTCATATTCATTGCACCTATTGAATCACCAATGATATTCCTCTCAAATATAATTTTGTAATGTACACTTACTATGTATTAATTACAACTGCTACTTGCAAACAGTTTAAGATTACAATTTTATTTTTATATCTCACACATAATAATGCTTCACATTTCTTATAGGAGACATCTCTGCTTCAGTAAATAAATTAAAACAATTTCTAGTTATTATTAATTCTATTTTCATAAAAATTCATACAACTTAATTAAAGATTTGTGGAGAGGTTCTCTGTGACATTGCATCAAGTTTCAATACAGCACATCGAGCAGCATTCCTTCAAAATATTTCATGATTAACATATGAGGCAATTATGCTTCCAGCATTATTACTTGCCAGAAACCTGGGAATTTACCAGCTAACCAGCACATGTATACAACTGTATTTTCTTTGTTTTTTCATATTTTGTTGTCGTAAATGGTTTACTGAAAACTTTTAATTGCTCACAGTGCAAACAGTGGTGGGTCCAAGGAGGGGCAATTGCTTCCCCCCTCCCCATTCCCATTCTCTAGCACCCCAGAGAATTGGAAATAAAAATTGAGATTCAAGGCACTTAACTAAATTACAGTAAATTTGGAGACTGAAACTTTTGTCAAACCAATACTTTCTATACTGCTTGCCAGACAAAAGTGCCGATGAATGTGAGAGAGATATATAATCTGCTATGTTGCAAGATTACTTCTCACCTTATCCCAATACTACTTACAAGTGCAATGTGCTCTTGCTCTTTCGAGATAAAGGTAACAAAAATTTAGCTCTACTTCATTTTTTAAGAGGATCATTGTTACTTTTAATTAATTCACAAAATAGGGATCTAACTTTTTTACAGTTTTATTTTGTCAACTTTGGATGTTTCCAAAAAAAAACAAAACTATAGATGATGATGATTTGGTTGCGGCAGAATGCCATAATAAACTAAAAGGTATTGAAGCCCTTGAAGAATGATTAATATTTGCCATTGCATCAGTTACAGCTGTTAGTACTCGAACAGTGCATCTGGCAAGAATAATATCAGCAATTACAGTGACTGTTTATTCTACTGACGATAAAGTCAAACATGAGCTCATAGAAAGACTATGGAAACCTCCACTTCAAGCTGCTCTATTCCACTCATCTTAAAAAGGGAAGGAAGAAAAAATATATTAAAATTAATCTTACATAGTCAATTTTTCAATGCTACTATATTCCAATGTGAAAAAAGTGATTTTCTGCAAATATTGCACATTATTCATCATGGCTGCAATGAGTATTCCCACATACATGTTTGTATTCATAAACTCTTAACAAAGCTTCTGACTGTTTTCACTTAACTAATAGGAAAACTTGCACTTATGAGAAAAATGAATACTACAGGAATGTTGTAGGAACTAAACATTTCCTTATTATGTATTATACTACAGATGAAAACATTATAAACACAATTAGTTCAGAATGCCTAAGCCATTATGTGTCTTGGTTGGCAGATTATTACTTTGCTATAACACTGAAACGATGGAAAATTAGATATTGAAACATAACTCAGCACCACATATTAACAAAGGCAATTTTATAGAGATTCTGCAGTTTTGAGTTAACAGTGGATATATTACTGTAGTAAAACATCTAGAGTAAATGTAGGTGTGAATTTTATGCAGATGAACAAGCGCGCACAAAACCAGCTCATTGTATGCTGTATGATAGAGATTAGGAGCATTGCTTCTAAACATGTAAAGGAGGCCAACTATTAGTGTGTAATCTTTTATGAAATAACCAACATTTCCCACTGTTTTCAATTGAGCCTGTATTTAACTTACATGTAAAAAGTGAAAGATGCAAAGACTATTGCATTTCTACATGTTCATGATGAGTGTTTTAAACGTAAATATGCATCATTAGAACATAGAATTACTGGCAAAGTTCCAGTCCTTGAGAAAATGAAAACATATAATTTATATCTACTTATATGTATTGGGATTGACACAGAGGATGCTCAAATGATTTTGGAGCAGTTAGGTGCCATTGCTGAGATTAGGAAAGAGGCAGAATGCTGCAAGATGTCTTTTTTTTAACCATGCAATGTATTTGTCAATGTCAAAGACATTTTTCACACAACATATACTTGATTAGCATCATCAAGGAAGTTGTTTCTTTCTTTGATGCTTCAGCTAAGTGAATCTATGCACTGATAAATATTGTCAATGAACAATCAAAGGGTATGTGTAAAACCTATTATGTAAAAAGAAGTGAATCCTTTACACAGTTTGACTCAACAGAGAAAATTGTTCAAGTACTTGAATATATATTAGACTGGAAAGAAACAACATCTAAGACCATTCTAACTGCTATATAATAGCATTGCATTGCCAACTGTTGGCATTTCACCTCTGTTTACCATATGCCAATTATTTTAGAAAAAAAACTCGAGACAACCGGTGCTTCTACTCTTGGTGATTGTCAGTGTGTCAATTGAATGAAGAATTTTCTTACACATTTGCCAAGCTTTTGGAGCTTTTGTTAAGGTTAGATGTAATGATTGAGCTTGCCCATGTAGAGAAAAAGTAAAAACACACAGCTATCATTCATTGTTTGATGCCTGGAGAATATTTAAAAAATAATTGTATATTCCAGTGATATAGGCAGTGATGAATGATTTAAATAGAAGGAATCCTTGTGAATCATTTGCCTGTTGCAGAAACACAGTGAATTTGAATGCTGAATTACTGTTAAGAAAATCTGCAGTAACTATGGTGAACTTTCTCAGAGGCTATTTGACTCAAATGGTGTTTATTGTATAACATAGATAAGAAAATCAAGCGGTAAATACTTCTTAACAAGTAATATTTTAAATTCATATTTTATCGGTCATTTGTAATTTCTTATAATTTTATTTTTTTAACATTCTTTGTGTCAGATTTAAAAAGGAATATGAATACATTTTCAATAACTGTGGAAACATGGATGTAAATGTTATATTGCCCCTCCCCTTCCTCTTCCCTAAAGAAATAGTCTGGATCCACCACTGAGTGCAAATATACATATGTTCATTACTGATCATTATTGTTATCTATGGTGTTAGAATTTGTCTGGGTAGCAGTGTTAAGCTTCTAACTTACATTCGGATACATATACAGAAATAAATAAAATAAATCCATAAACATAAGTTAAATTTTATACAAATGTATAATAACATAATTTGCTATAAATCAACTAAAGGTAAAAACAGAAATTATGAAAGAAATACTAGATTTTCAGAGTTCATGGTAGATGTTTGCATCAAGCTAAGTGGTGCTGCAGACCTCACCATGGTTCACTCTACTAAGCATTGATGTAATTCTCTCGCAGTTAGCCAGTTACAAATACAAGGTGTATATTATATACATATTTAACACTCCCCATGCAATAATAACCTTGAAGAGGTCCATGTGAGAAGGAGAAGGCTAAAAGTCCTTTGCAGGTAATAAATTTATGACCTTTTGCAGCAACCCCAATGTCTCCTTTCCCGACGAAATGGAAACCTTAAGAGTCTACAAGTACGTATCTCAAGCGCTGGAGGCAGTAGTGGTGAATTTTCAGGAGATCGAGCTAGTTCCAAAGTTGGTCTCAGGAGCAAAGGATGTCCGAGGACTGAAGGACATGAATATTATAACAGCAGCTGTGACAGTGAAGTGGAGGAACTAGAGGAGGAGGTGAACCATCACTTGTTAACGCCCAACTTCTCCCAACAACACCACAGCCAGCACCACCACCACCATATGGAGGTGCGTGGTGCCTGTCATCTTTCACTTCATCTTCTTATGTCTGCAATGGGATCGATTGCTTTTTCTCTTTCTTTGAAATCTATTTTACATGGTAATGGTTTAGGTATTCTTAATCAAAGCAGATAATGTCTCGATTTTTTTGTGAGTGCAATTAGAGCAATATTTAGAATTTAATGTATTTGATCATGTAATGCATGAAAAATTATAGGGAAGAAATGAAATTTTAGATAAATCAAGACTTCGAGTCATTTTTATTGTTTGAAAACATTTTCAGTGACATCAAAAGTTTGCCTTTTTATTGAAATTTTAGTCAGTAACTGTAAGTTTGGTTTTATATTTCTAATTTTTTTATTTTATCGCTCTTCTCAATACAAAACCTGCAATCCTTAAACTATAATAAGTTTTGTGTTAATTAAAAAACCTGTAATATTGAAAACAGCACACATCCCTTTCAACCATTTCTGTATATCTGGTTTCTATTTCATGAAAAATTAGAGTGACAAGAGGCTTTTGTTGTATTTTTATCCTATATTTTGTATAATAGCCACCAAAACTCTTGGAAATACATCTCTCATAAGATCTCAAAAGGCAGGAAATCAGTGTTATTTAAGGTACTCAAGGGTTCTAAATAGGATGTGCTGATGAAATTTCCAACTTAGAATTTTATCATTCAACAGTTACATTGTCATAAAAGATGTTTAAGAAGTTTACTCAGGAACAAAGGAGTCTAGAAGTCTAAATATCAAGATTGTAGTTTTATAGAAAGGATATAAACCAATTACAATAAGGTGGTAGTCATAGTCCAGAATTATAAGAATTTTTTTATCAATTCAGGCATCATCCTTTTCGGCATGTTTCATATTTTTCTACTCTTGAGTGCAAATATTTCTGTGAACTCCATTAATGATTCAAGTGCCACTAAGACTTGGCTTTATACTAACATCATTAATATATTAGCTTTAAAAAAATATAATTTATTTGAAAAATTATCAACTACATGATCTGAGGTAAAACAAGAAAAAGATTCTGCTTTCTGGAAACAGGTTATCATTGTTTTAAAAGTGATTTGATAATGCCATTGAAAGGATATGCATATTTATGTGACTAAGCAAACGTTTAGGTAACCAATTAAGGACGAATATCGAGGGATGCCTATACATGCTAGTCATTAACTAAATAAAATTATTTTAATTTGCTTATTCTATTTTTTTTGTTTTCGATGCGTGTTTTGTGGGAAGTCTATCTGGTGATTTTGCAAAGATTACAGCAGTCAGCTGATGAGCTAGTGAAATGTGAAATATTTGGAGAGGATGAAATTATAACTGTATAGAAGTAATTAGGTGTTCTATACATATAATTAATATATGTATAACCTGGACTATCGATAATTATTGTGCTTTTCCTCTTAATTCACCCAAAAAGCGAGAATCTGGTGCAAGGTAGGTTCACTTTAATTTCCTATTTTAAGTGCCCAAAAGTGTTACCTGTGTATAACGTGCACCACTACTTTATGATCTGAAAATTTGGTCTTCAGACTGTGCGTTATACACGAGTATATACGGTAGGTCCATCTCAAGTGTTTGGACTTGTTTGTAATCTTGCAATATTTACTTACAAGATGCTACACAAAAAAAATCTCCATCTCCATAGGGAAGTTCCCAAAAAGAGGGCTATCGATGAGGAGATTTCTGCTAGTATCGGAATAAAGAAATCACCCAATAAATTGCGTCACGGAGGGAGAAGATGCTTAACTTGAGCGGAACTTGTTTCAGCGAGTGGGAATCGGTGAAAAAAACTTATTCCGACTCAAATTAATTTTTTTCCCTCTGAACCGGCCTGAATATAGGGGTTCTGGGGTGCATGGGTTACACAAGTAAATACGCTATATACCTGTACCGTACAGTAATAGAAATACTACAGTAATCGGGTACTTTCCAATATAAATTCGTTGTTCTCTTCCAAAATAAGTGTTCACTAGTTTACCGTGTCGCTCCCAACGCAGGGTAGTGAGCAGGGTTGCCACCTCAAAGTCCTCACTAACCCGGACATTTTCAATTCTGACCCGGAGATTTCCTAATTTGACCCAAATATTTTTAAAGACAACTTTTTTTTTACTGTTTTTGCCCTTCCAGAATGAAAATAGGATTATGGTTTCTTTGCTGTAACTGTCTATGATTCTTTCTTTGTTTGCCGGTCCTCACTATCAAATTTTGAACCAATGCACCATCTTTCATGGCAATTGGTTAGAAACTTTCTACTGAGGCCAAGATCATGGGGATAGGTTTTATGACGAAAATTGAAGTTCTGGGATTGATTCCATGAATTATCCTTTCCTTTTGAGTTAAATGGGAAATCTGAAACCTATCATGTAAGGTTATTTCCCTACCCACACTAAAATACTTAACAAAAATGATATCAGCGATGGATTGTTGCTATTCTCTGCAGAATGGAATGGAAATTTTAATTTTTGTCGTAGAATTTCCTAATCGATCGTATTTCTTTAAATTTTGCGTTAATAATTGCAATTTTGCAATTTTTTTCCCATCATAACGAGATTGTTGTCATGGAGACGATTATTTCTCTACTGCCCTGGGGTATAATCTAGTATACAAATGCGTCATTTTTTCTCCCGAACTCACGTAATCAACTGAAGTTTTTATGCAAATGTAAGTATAATACCTGATGATGTTACATAAAATATGTAATGTGGGAAAACAAAGAGCAGCTTATGTTGCTTCATACACCGTACTGCATTACTGTTTAAAAAAAATATTTTCATGTGTATTTGGGACCGGTCAAGCATTTAAGGGGGCCCGGATACAAATAATTTTGAGGGCCCTACTCCACCTCCTACACACAAAAAATATACAAAAATTACGAAAAATATAATTTTTAATAAAAATTTATTACTTCCTAAAATTTAAAATAATCATAATGTGAAAACAGCTGTATAGTAAGCAAAAAAACGAGGTATACTAACTATAATTATTTCGATCAATGTTTGTTGATTTATTTAATGCCGTTTTCTCTATCAGCTTGGGAAATCGTAATTTTTTCATAAAAGTTTGCACAAAATTTTCAGCAGATTCTTTAATAAGTAACTGACATCTCTAAATTTTGGGGGCAATAAACAAATGTCTATACCTCGCGGCCGCTGCATCACCCCCCCCCCCCCTCCCTTTGACCAGCCCTGTGTACCTTCTACCAGGTTAATTGCCTTTCTAGAATGAAATCTTTATTCTCTTAGAGAAGTTAAAAATAAATCGTAATCTTTAATGCCAATTTCGAAAATATTCATGTTGACTGGGAGATTTTTTCTCTCGCCCGGAGGCAAGTCCAAAAACCTGGAGACTTCGGGTCAAACCCGGAGAGGTGGTAACCCTGGTAGTGAGCCAGGTAATTACTAGCGAGGCATTAAATTTAAATTTCTTTCTCCTAACAAATTTTGTAAAATAGCCTGCTAGCTGGATTTTCAGATAACTGGATTCTGGATAAGTGGTTCAATACTGTATGTGATGAAGATAAATATTGTAGTTATAAAAATTTTTAAATATTATAAACTTAATATTTATATTACACCTTGTTTTGATTGAAGCATGGCAAAAAATTGCTTAGTTTCATCCCACACTCACATTTTCAATAACAGCATTTATGTTGACTTTGGCAGTATCTTATAATTTGGCACATACCTATTAGTGATGATTATGCATGTAATCCATTTGGAATGTATTTCACATAGTGCAACTTTCAATGGCATTTATCTCTCAAGAATTAGCAGACATAATGAAATAAAAAATGGAAATAGAAAAAACGGGTCAGAGTCAAAGGGCCAACAGACCATGAGTCAAAATGACTCAAATGGCCAACATGACTGAATGGCAGTTGACATGGGGTGAACAGTACAAAAAGGCTGAAATACAGGAAGAATTCAATTATTCGAGTTCCTCCTGGAGATCCAGCTTATTGATTTTATTTTTTAAAATCTTGATAATATTTGCCCAGTTTTCTTTTTTTGTATAAAGTACATGATTTCTTATGTAATTTCGTAATATTTTTCTTTTAATACTATGGTTCCGGATTATTTTATTACTTTTTAAAATATTTTACAGGAATATATCTGGCTATTCAGATATCTAAAATATTTTAATATTATCCCATATCTTATTTATTTTGGCTCTGTAATTTTCCAATTCCTTATATTCAGACTGTAATTTTCCAATTCCTTATATTCAGTTTTTACTCATGAAATTCACTAATATTAGCTTTGATATAAATTATACCTTGGAGTCAAACCCAGGATTTTTTGGATTTTTTCATAAATGCTTTTAATATCTGAATCAAGCATTCCTACCTAATTTAAAACATCTACATAGTACATAAGGTTGTTAAATCATGTTAAAAACTAATATTATTGTAAATTGATATTGTCAAACCTTTGTTGTTGGCTCTTTGGTTTTTGGCCTTTGGCTGTCAACCCTATGTCAGGGATGCTATTGAAATATGTATAAGAGAAAATTTCAAGAAACCTATAAATTTGAAAGTGTCATGTTCAAAAATCATAGGTGCAGATCCATCAGAGTTAATTATTATTGTCATCATCAATCTATTTTAATTTTGATACTTGAAGGTTCTTACAGATATTGCTTATTATTGTCTTTGTTATTTTATTACTATCTACATCAGAAGTTTATGTAGCTTAAACTTCAAAACTCTTTAAGAGAGTTAAGTTAGCCATAGAAAACTAAATATAACATGCGTGACATATTTAGCACTTTGGATAAAACAACGAGTTTTGATAAGTTCAAACCTCTGTAATAAAATTATATTATGTGCAATCAACTTTAAATATTATTCCAAATTTCATAATGTCCTATGAGTAATGTGCTGACATTTAAGGACTAAAATTCAGTTGTAGCTAGTCATATTATGTTTTCAAAGATAATTTAAAATCCTACCATGTAAAGTAGAAATTCAAATTACTGCTTCTTTTGCTTTGCAATGCATTTTTCACTATCCTATTGGTTTCTGTTTATTAAAAAAACTTTCTATTACTTCTGTAAGTACAAATACTTTATGGAATACTCAACTTTAATTTTACTTCTTTTGGCTTTTTATCTACTTCAAAGATATCAACCATATTTGTGACTGCTATTTTTTATTCAATTTTCCAAAGTATGTTACTTTATGAGGATGGAATTTTGCATCAATCTTATTTCAGAATAAGGTTATAATTGATTGCATTTTAGAAAATTAAATTGGTAATATTTTGAGCACAGAAGAAATAAATTTTAAAATTGAGCATAATATTTATGTTATAGTACTAAAATTAAATCATACTTGTTAACATTTTTGCATGATTACTCAACTGGTGATTAGGAAATACTGATAAATTTGTTGGCATTGGATGTTAAAACTGAATTACAGCATAACCTCTCAAATCTGGCATTACAAAAACTGACATCCTGAAATCAGGAAATTTTAAATGTACAGCTTTTAATTTCTTCTGGCTATACCCAACTTCTACAGTAGAAGCAAACCTCTCTTTCATCTCTGCCACCCAAAAAAATCTACCTATCACTACATATTTGACTACACTGATATAATTTTATAGTATTGTACTCTTGGCAATTTGTTAAATATTGTAAATAATAAATGTACCAAATGTATTTTTTTATCAAATGTTTTATTATCCAATACTGTTCAATTTTAACACTGTGTATTTCAAAAGTAAGAAATTATTACAGTTGTTCCAAAAGTAATCTAGGTATTTGGTTGGCACGTGTTCTTGGAGTCTTGGAATTTCTAAAACTGGCAACTTCCCAGTACTACAGTTGCTGGATTTGAGAGGCTTTACTGTATCTGCAAACAAGTTCCTTTTAAAACATGTCGTTTGTTAGATTATTTGGTAGAGTGAAATTAATGTTGTTATGCAAGTAATATGTTATCAGTATGTAATGCATGGTGGTTATGAATAGAATTTTTTATCATAGTAGAATGGTGCAAGCCAAAATATGCATGATGTCAACTTTTTAATACTCATCAAAACTTTCCATGAAATAAAATCATTGGTCATTAAATTTTCAATTTGAAATGGATTGGTAGTAATAATTGTTAACCATAAATTTCGTTTTTATTGTGTCTCTCTCCTTAAGACATTGACACTGCAGTTTGTGATGAACATTTGTGAAAGTTGCTTTAGATATCAAAATTGAAAATGGAAATGTCTATTATCTTAGTCTGCTAAATTTACTTTTAATTTCGTAAATATTCATCATAGTCAATCTCAGTAAGATGATGGTTAAAAATAAAGTTACTGGTGTAATAGGTGTTAGATTAGATATTCAGGATATTGATTAAGGAAATTGAATCATGATAAGAACATCACAGTTTTTGTCATTCAATGAACAATCTTTTAAATTTACCTAATTATTCACTTCCACATGTGAAATACATGCCATGAAACATTTTTACTTGTTTCATGCATTCATTTACATAAATTTCACTATATGGCATAAATAAAATGTACATACTTTAGCAAATCTTTTACAATTAATATTCTACAGTTGAAATCATTAACTTTTGTTTTTTATCATAATATGTTCTGCATGTTGCATCTTAATATTCGAATGATGTGGACTGCATCAAATTTATGATTTTTCAGTGCTATTTTTTGGAATTTTACATTGCAATGACCAACATTTTGCTTAGATAACTATATCTTTTTCTCTAAATCAGCTGAGTTAAAGACAAAATTTAATTCATTGTTTCAAAATTTTAATAATTAATGTTTTGCCACTTAACTGTATTGCTTTTTATAGTAGTGACTTTGATAGTGTAAGAAAATGTATATATAGTTTAATGTCAAACAAAACATTTGTAATTAATTCAGTGCTAGCAGACTAGGTGTTTGCACATTATTGCCAATATTATAGCGTATCTTATTTGTTGGTTTCTGAAAAACATTTTAGATAGGACAAACTATGCCGGCCTTGGTAGAGGAGTGGTTAGTGTTTAGCTCCCGATGCAAGGGTCACGAGTTCGAATCCTGCCAAGGGCATGGTCGTATGTGCTTATCAGCAATTATAACACATGTAATTGGAGAAACCTGTTTGTGTTAAAGAACGTATTGTTAACACTGTCATAATTGTGAATATTTAATCGCTTGAGAAAAATTTATCATTAAGGTAGAAAGAAATTATTATTCTCACAATTCAATTCATGCTTGAAAGATAATCACAATTTCTATATCTTGGTAATTTTGAGCTAACTTAATTTTCTTCTGTACTCATTTTAGCATAACAGTTGTAAATATGTGGTGAAGGTAATTACTAATTGCATCTTTGCTACAGTTGGTTTTTGTACCTATGCTTGTCAAGGTTTGAGTCTTGATTTGGCTTATGGCAGGCTCTTTTAAAATTGCTGTGATCATTGCTCCTGACTCATCTCTCAGCTTCTATGTGCACTTAACCCTCCTTCATCTTTCTCTCTCTTTCAGTTTCTCTTATCCACCTAATTTTTAAGGAAATAAATTGACTAATTTTATTTGGTTCATTTTAAGATAACTTTGATTATCGACGTACAGCATGTGAAAGGATGATGCAGTCAGAATCTTTCCTGGCCATGGTTTACTTTTCCTTTCCCAATCAAGGTAACCAATAAGGTAGTTTTGCGAAAGGATGCCATGTTGGGTAAGACTGGGTATTTAGTTAAAGGACTGAATGTTTAAATAAAAAGTTATTGAATCTTCATAATAACGAGTCACCTCATACATAGCTAACACAGAAATATTACCCTTTACATTTTACTTTGTTCATTTTGAGTGGTTATCAGTCATTACTGGTAAAAACATCGTATCGTTCTATTTTTTTGAATGATACAAGTTATCCAACTTTAATTGTGTAATGTATTGATATAATTAGAGATAGAAAATGTATTCTCTTAAAAAAAATTTATATGACCAATATTTTTATCTTTTGCATGTTTGCAAGAAAGAACTTTTCACAACTTCACGTCACTTTTATAATCCAGTAATTTATATTTGTTTTTCACAAATCATGTAACATTTGTCATTACCAAAGCCTGACTTTTGAATTTATAATTTATGCAGCAGCTGTTAGAAAAATAGTTCATGTTATTACCTGCATTAATTGCCATCTCCTTACTGGACTTTCAGGTCGAATAAATATATTTTGTAATTTTCTAATGTTAAAATTTCTGTTAGTTACACTTTAAAGCCTTAAATTTCGTCTATGAACATAAACTAATTGTTTAATGTACCTCAGTAAGTACTTTGTAATTATTTATATTGAAGTGTTCATGGTCTTATAGAATAGAAACTTGTTCGAAGAATATTTTTTAGTTAATTTTTTTCCATTGTTATTCTCTTTTTGAGTTAAATATAAGTTCATAGTTCCCTCTTGAACTTATCATTTTTAAACCACATTCCAAATAGCCTTCTTAGTTGTTACTCACTTTCATTTGTTCTTTATCGTGTGGCATTAGTTAACAGATTTCTCTTGCTAAGTGTGGGGTTAAATAACTGTAAGTTTCAGCATTAGGTGGTTAGTAAGTCAAAAGGCTAAGGTGCCAATTAGGGTTAAGGAATCTGGTCATACAGGGCAGTTTGATAAATTTTGTGTTGATCATCAAAATTTTAAGCCAGCACTAAATAAATAATAATAATAGGTGAATATACAATGTGTTTATGGGGGTATCATGGATGATTTCAAACAGCAGGTGTTGGACTGATATACAGCCATGTAATACTGTAATATCATGTAAAACATTTAAAACTACTTGCATTAATCTCCTGATTTGCTAATGTCATGTCTTCCTGCAAAGTAGTTTGTGAATCAAAAGCACATACTAAATTGGTAGAATTTTCCCTTACATAATGGGATAGGTGCATCCTGACATCATTCTCCTAGATGAAAGCCTTGTCAGTGTTTGTCGCAAAAGTTTCATATGTAGAACATTGTACATGTAATGCTATGAAAAAGTAAATTTTGTTGTTTATGTACTCTAAAGCAGTGCTTCTCAACCTATTTTGCTCCACGTAACACTTACATACTTGCTAAAGTCTCGCTGCACACCAAACCCTATCCTAATTTATTTCACGGCATTAATACGTATTTGTAAAGAAGAAAACAACTAAAAGTAGAATAAATATGTTTCATATTGTCATTACTGTTAAAATAACATTTAAGCTAAAGCTAAAACAGCTATAGCATAATTTTTGGATTATGTTATAGCTATTTTAGCTCTTCTATCAGTTTTCATTTTTTACTCTTCATTTAGTTTGCTTTGCACTTGTGTTTGTGTGTGCTGGGCTGTTTGCAAGGAGGTTTAAAAATTTTAGGCGCGTTTCGCTTACAGTGTGAGCGCCTATTATCGTCGGTCAGTCCGTCCGTCCGCATGTTCGTTCTCGGCTTCTACCAAATGGATTTTCATGAAATTTGATATTAAGGACTTACAATCAAAGATAATAAGAAAATCGCATAAATGAATCACGTAAGCCAATCAGGGGTACCACTTTACTGGTGATAAAAAATCAACTTTCCTAAAGTATTAGTCATATCAAAAGATCTTTCAAATAAAAGTTGTAGAACTAATAAATTAGAGTATTTCTTTTCCTATACATTTTTATCGTCGGAGTAGCCGTTATCAAGAAATTCAAACAAGAATGTCTTAATTCGAGTTGAACTTAGAAATTTTCATGCATGTTTACTTCTTCATTGTTGCTAACATAAACAGTCTCACAAACAAACGTTTAATTTCCTTACGTGTGCATGAAATATTTTTAAATAGGAAGAAAATGGATGATGAAGAAAAGAACTTTAAAACGCAATTTCCCTTACGTACAGGTATATAATTTCTTTCTAATACTCCATTGCACGAAACGTGCCCATTTGTGATACGTTGTACACTTTCCTAACTTATTTACTGCATTTAGTTCCAAACAGCATTAAACACTGGGAGGGGGGATTTTATTTTACTTTCATTTGCATGACCATATTTTTCTCAATTTATTTCACACCTTTTTTGCAATAATTGTGAAATAATGACAAGCAGTTAGTTAAAGGTTAACTTTTTGAGCAAAAGTAATGCATCTATCGTCCAACAACATAATTTATGATCTTACAGCTGCTTTTCCTTATGGAAATGTGCTACATGAAAGTTTAAATTGTAAGAAATGAACTCTTTCACCATTTTCCCCACATTTGTAATGTTAATTTGCTTAGCAATTCCTGAATTGTTATGGAAAAAAGATGTATCGTGAATCTGAGAATCTGAGCATTATTGCTTATTGGTGGTGGTACAGGTAGGGACAGAAGGGAGCACCTCAGCTGAATGGATAGGTGTCACTACCAACTCTGAAGAGTGCAGCTATAGCTCAGAGGAGGCTGAGCAGAGTGAAGGTGGAATTGGAAATAGTTCACTGGGTGATACTCTTGCTCCAAATTTAGACCTGAATGATCATCCATTCGCATGGGAGTTTGAACTGGTAAGTCAAATGAAGCCACATGTATTAAACGAGGGGTTCTTAATGTTTTTGCATTCATTTACACTTATGGTAGCAGAATATATACCCAGATCTCCATCAGTCACATTTGTGGTCTATTATCAGACTCAAGCTACCAACTCTTTCAGACCACGGTATAATCATAATTTTTATTTTTCCAATTGACTACAATAAAATGCAGCATATGAGACACGTCAAAACATAAAATCACAATGTATTATTATTATATTTGTTCGTCTAACAATAAGTGGCACTCACAGAGAGATGGTGCATAGGATTCGTCGTACAAATTACCTAGATTATAACATCCATTTTAACTTGTAAAAAATACAAAGAGAAAAGTGGAAGTAGAAGGATTACAATATTAGGTAAAATATACAGTATCAGGCAACAAATACAAATTAACACTGTAAGAGCATTTAGATACCAAAAAATCAAAAACATTTTTGAATAAGTGTAACACTAACTGTATTCTTAATATAAGATGGCATTTTATTATATAGCTTAATAGCCATCACCTTTGGGCCCTTGCTACTTATTAACAAAACTGCATTTGGCACATGTATAGTAGAAATGAAACTTGGTGGCCGATGCACAGAAGGCGAATTTTTGTCAGGACAAGTCCATTTTTGGAACGGAACCCCTGTAGGGAAAAGGGTATATATGCAGAGGGGAAACTTTAACTTTATATTCTCTGTTGAGACCATTGTGCCTTCGCTGCCAACCTCCCGCTTTGCTTATTATCATTATCACTGTTATTTCTTTTTTGTTATAGCTCTTTCATTATTGTTTAGTTTTGTTAATTTTGTTATTACCTACGTTTTTATTGGTGCTTTTGATATGGATACTACTCCATCTACTTCGAAGGTAGGGAATAAAAAAAATCATCCATAGCCAGGCATGGGAAATTATTTATAATGTCCTAGAATTTATGAAAAAGGAAGCAGCTAAAGGAATTAGCAGTCCTCTTAAAAGTGTTCAGGAGCAGGTTAAAGCAGCAACTGGAAACTCAATCCATACCTTGAGAAGAATTTCGAAGGAAGGAGCAGAAGTTGAAAAAGGCTGCAGAACTTCATTTTCAACATCACGAGAGACAAGAGAACAGAAGAGCGCACGGTCAACGGTAGACGATTTTGATGTGCAAGTTATTAGAAGAATTGTTCATCAATTCTACGTTGATAAAAAACACCCGACTTTGCATCCATTATTACCGAGGATTAGAGAGAACACCGAGTTTACTGGCAAAGTCTCTTCTCTTGGAATTCTAATGCAGAAAATTGGATTCGGGTATGTACCTATATTTCATTACACAACAATTTAAATCATAATTTCAGAGACTAGTTAACAATTAATTTTATTTTCTTGAATATAATCTAATTAAAGGTGGAAGAAAACTAGTAATAACAGGCAAATTCTTGTCGAGCGTGCTGATGTGCATTTGCAACGGATTGAATTCTTGAGAACTATAAAAAAGTTCAGGGAAGAAGGCCGGTCAATTGTTTACACTGACGAGACCTACATCCATGCATCGCACACCACACCATTTGAGTAGTCAGACGGATCTGAATATGGCTTGAAATCTCCGATTTCAAAAGGACAGCATCTTAATTATTGTTCATGCAGGTAAATAAAATTTCATAAATAGTTTTTAATTTGTCAGATAAACACTGTAATTGTTTCAAAAAATTATTTTCCAGGAGGGGAATTCGGATTTGTTCCCAATGGACTGCTGATTTTCAAGTCTGGCCACGGAGATATGAACTACGGAAATTACTCGAAATGGTTGGAAAAACAGCTTATCCCAAATCTTCCTCCGAATTCTGTAGTGGTTATGGATAATGCAGCCTACCATAACACCTAACTTGATTGTTTTCCTTGCAGCAGCTCCAAGAAAGAAGTGATGAGGACCTGGTTGGATAGTCACGGTATAAGCTATTCATTGAGTGACACGAAAATCGAATTATATGACAAGATAAAACAAGCCAAAGAAAAAGATATTTTCGGTAGATCGGCTATTAGCCCAACATGGGCACACAACAATAAGATTGCCACCATACCACCCTGAACTAAACCCTGTTGAGAAAATTTAGGGAATAATGAAAAATTGGGTCGCATCAAGGAATGTAACATTTAAAATTGGTGATGTGAAAACATTAGTGGAAGAGAAATGTGCGGCAATAAGAGAAGACGAGTGGAGAAGTATTTGCGACAATATAAAAAGAACAGAAAGTAAATACATTGAAAGTGAAAGCCTCTTGGATGATGTTATCGATGTTATTGATGTTATTGTTAATCTTAATTCTTCAGAGAGTGATATCAGTGAAGAAAGTAGTGAAGAGAGCAGAGAATAACGGTTTTTTACGTTGCAAATATTTTTAATTTGTATTGTATTGAATAACAGTTTCCATAACAATAACCATCATATAGTGTTTAATTTATGAAAATAGTATAAATGTTTTCTAATTTTCCTTAACATTTTTATTGGAGTTTGTTAGACTGAGGGAATAATTACTACGCATGTCGAGAATGTATATTTTTAAATCCTGTGTACGTCAATATAAAAAATATATAAATATAATCACAGTTTTGGGGTCCATCTGAATACGCGCCCGGGGCAAGTGCCTCGGTCGCCCCACTCATGTCCAGACTCTGGTTGCCTGAACGTACTTCAGCGGTGACTCATAGGACAAATACCAGAACTTCTACAAAAATACTTCAAACTCTTGGTTGGCCCTCCTGATGGGCTGCTACTAGAGGTGTCCCATTTCCCCTTAAAACTTTTCCCTCCCTTTCCCCTCTCTCGCCTGAAAGGTTCACGCAACCAGCGGCCACCAAGTTTCATTTACTCTCCTTTTATTGTGATTATGAATGGAATGGTTCATCTAAAATAATTCCATGCTGTTCCTCACAAAATTTACAGCACAATAAATATAAATACATTATACAGTTAATGAACTTAATTTTTAAAAAGGTTGTCAGCAATGTGCTCTGAAATGAACATTGCACATTAGACTTACTATCCTCCGAATTTTTAAAACATCAAGCAATTGTGATATTTTAAAAATTCGGAATAGTTTCACCTTCATAGAAATCACTTCTAGTTTTTGAACATCATTTGTTTTATTCCTAATGTTGGCCACCTGCAGCAACTTTGTAAGTAATTTATGGTTTGCAGGTTATGGTTGAGGGCTCTTTATTAGACATATTGATTTTAGAGATGTTCCTAACTTTTCAGTTACTTTTTTCAGCATTTATGTAACAGTTCAGTCATCCTATACTAAATTTATGATATAGTTTATGCTACGGGTACATTTACTTGATAGAAAAATTATTTCTCATATGCTTTGTGTTAACTTGTCCAAAGAAGGTTATTGGAAATCTTATGTACATGCTACATAGCCTGTGCCAACAGTACAAAGCAAGCAGCACAGTTTTCAAGTTCTCCAAGAAACCTTACTTTAAAAAATACCTAGAATCATGTTAAACTACATTGGAATTCCCTAACATTCATCAAAACCTCAAAATCACATTTTAGTAGTTTAGTAAGTTTTCTTTCTACAGAATGTTTATGACTGATATGATGACATGGTTTCTGAAATAATATTGATTTTAAAAATTAATTTGCCTTGTGATAAATTTATTTGGCCCATTAAAAAATTGAGTCTTGATATATTATTTTCTTAACAATTTTTGTTGTAAATACTCAAATAATCAGTTATGATAAAGTTATGTTTACAGGTTTCAGTATATTCATTTTGTCCTTTAAATAATGTTAAAGGATGCTTTGATTAAAGAAACCTCACAATTTCAACAAAATTCCAGGATTCAAATGCAAGAATTTTTAATATGATAAAAATTCTTATAGCTTCTAAATAATTAATATAATACTTAGGAATGATAGCTAAAAATCCCTTGGCCTAAGAAGGAAGAGAATATGGGAGATATGTGTTAATTGTATAAATTGTAGCTAAATATCTTGTGATAATGTATACACAATTTCATAATAATGCTCTCATTAGTTAATTCTCACTAAATAATTTAGTGTGGCTGTGCAAGATCTAGTAATCCAGCATCATTTCATTGGTGCAACTGTTCTTTTGTTTCTAAGTCAAAAAGATGCGTGTCCAAGTTTCATCTTGTATGTTGAGTCAAAAGATAAAGATTTTTAATGGCAGGAAATCTTTCCAGATGCTGCTTTAACAGAGTTGCTCACTAGTGTTTCTGTTCTTCATTGAGGTTGTGAGGTGCCAATTGAGCACTCACCTTTGTCATTCTCATTTTGCTTATGATATTTGATATAACCATTGGGCTTATGTGATGGATATCCATAATGACATCGTGGATATCTCTTTGTTTTTTTTTGTTGTGACTGAGACAAGAAGTCCACAGCAAGATTCGTCATCCAAGCTTTCTTTTCCCCTTTTAAAACTTTTTCACATGAATAACTAAGCGAATAATTTCCATGTCTGTTGCATTTCACAATAGATGTCTTTTGCAGTTAAACCTTTCAGAAAAAGGTAGTGCATTGCAATTCAGTGCTTCAATTTCTCCATCTTGCACAACCACATTAAATGATTTAGAAAGAATAAATTGCTGAGAGTATAATCAGTGTATACTTTGTTGCAAGATGTCATGCTGCATTGTACGAACAACATTCTCTGACAATACCCTCTTCCTGCTTAGGCTGATAAATTTCCAGTTATCCCTCATAAAATTGCCTAAAAATTTTACTTTTACTTTGTTTTTTTATAGTATCCCATTTTAATTTTACAAACCAAATCACTCTGTGCTTAAATTCATTTTCAGTCATCCACAGTCATCCTCAGTCCCAGTTGCACTCCACCAGACAAAGGTGAGTTTAAGTTGAAAAGCTTTTTTTATTTAAATGTATTGGCTGTGGTATTATCAAGTTCTTTTATAGACACAGGTCTTGAATAATGGATAAAGAGAAGCCTTGAGTTTTAATTGATGAAAGTTTAATTTTGAACTATATCAAAATATTGGTTAAGATTAATATTTTTAGGTTTTAATTTGAAATTGGTTCACTTCTTTGTATACATTTCATAGAAATGTAGTTTCAATAAATTGGATTGTTCATGCGCATTTTGCTAATGTGTTTAATGTCTAAATCAGTGTTTCTCAACCGGTGTGTCGCAACACACTAGTGTGTCGTGGACGAGGTCCAGGTGTGTTTAGGAAAAAAGGCTCAAATTTCACATTAATTTTTTAAAAATTGTTATTCGACAGATTTTTATTTCTTTTTTATTTTGTTAAATAATGAATTTTATTTATACATAAATAGATTTTGTTGTACATACTCTGAAATGACCTCTGTCATATTTGTACTAATTTGATGTTAACAAACAAACATTTTCTTATATTTTTTGTTATATTTATGGTTTTATTGTTAAATAATGAATTTTAAGTATTTTTTGTTTTAACCAAAAAAATTGACTTTTTATATCATAGTGTGTCGCGAGAGCTGAATCATTTAAAAAGTGTCGCCAAAGCAAAAAGGTTGAAAAACACTGGTCTAATGATAATGCTTGGGTGAAAGGATTTCTGTAAGTTTCCAACACTTTTATTTTATTCAGTTAGCTGCACAGTTTGGGAAAACAGAGAGGCAAAGAAGGCAGATCTGTCAGTGCTAGACATAAGCTCAGCTATTATAGCTCGGGTGGAATCCATGCCGGACAACATGGACTATTTCTATGGAGGTAAGAAATTACTCCATGCTCCTTTATTTTGGCTGATTAATTGGAAAAAGTATAATCTTTGATGTAATTTAATCAAATCATTTTTTTATTCCATGATATTATTGGTAGTTACTCTTTACTATAATGGCATTTGGAACATCAAGATGAAATTTACAAATTTAAGAATCAGCCTCAATGCATGCTAACATATAAGTTTGTAGTTGGTATTTTGCCAAAAGAATGAGATGATTTATGAAATGTGTGTAGCTTAATTGTTGCTCACTATTTGAAACATTTAATTTTCCTACCATAACTACATAATAAAATTGAATAGGAAATGAAAATATTTTTGATTTTATTTTCGTTTTCTGCCTCGATTTTATTAGTTGTTTGTTATATTTTGCTCCTTTATTCTTCATTGATGTTACTGCCATCTTAAAGTAGAAACGCCTGTAACTTTTTGTGAATTTTGTTGCAACTTTGTTAAATACTTGATAAATTATTGCTTGTGCTTAGATTTCTTAAGTGTTTCCTAAAACTTGGAATGTTGTTTTTTTGTCACATCTGTCGTATATTAAAGGAAAACGTAAAGGTCCGTTGAAGACAACACATTAATCTTAAATAAAAACCAATTAAAGAATTGATAATCATGGATAATTTTAACCTTTTTTGGCAGGCATTGCAATGGGGGGACTGCTGGCCATACTTCCCTCCTTGTATCGCCTTGTGGTAGCTTTGGATTCTAATGGAACCTCTCCTGTCTTAGTACCAGCTCCCGAGATTCCTGAGCCAATTGATCCCCTGCCATATTTCACTCTTCCATTCCATCAACTGCTAACCCTCACATATGCTATAGTGTCGTCTGTGGGTAATCTAATTGATGCAGCTCTTGGCCCAACGCTTTGGTATGTACCTTTACTTTGGTGAAGGATTTGAGGAAATTTTATATAAAATACAAAGAAATTTCAATAAAATAAGCTAAAATACTACTGCAATATAGCCTAAAATATATGCAACACCTTATAAATTGATTTTTTTTGGATTTGAAACAATGTAAATAATTCATTAGATAACTGCTGAATTTTTGTTGGAATATCATCAAGTTTTGCAAATATTTACAGGACTTAATGCAATTATAAAGATAAGGAATTTTTAACAGGGATACAGGAAAACCTTGTTAATTCAAAACTCAAAAGAGCAAAAGTTTCTGGTTTAAAATTAAATGGGTTCAAATTATCTAAGGTTTTGAATAAGCACTTTGATACTTTGGTGTCTTCCTTGCGGGTAGGGCATGCTTCTCCAAGGAGGCTCTCTTTACCCTTTTCTTTCTCACTTCTAGAAGCTGCTGTGTAACTAGTCGTTTAAATATCCGTTGGAAAAATATCCATTGAACTCATACATTGTCTGGAATTTGCTATCCTTTTATCAATAATAGCAAATTTTGTTTTTTCTTTCATATCTGCTGCACATAATTTTGAGCTTCTCTGATATTGTTAAAATGCTATACTTTCTTTCTACCATTTTTTGAACTTGAGAAACATATCAATAAAAATATCAAGCGTGAATGGCAACAAACTTGAAAACTCTCGAACACTTGATAACTAAATGCAAAATTGGCTGACACTCAGTACCTGAACCACATGGCCGGTAATCTCGCTCCTGGTAATTTCACTATGGTAATCTCGCTCCCAGTAATTTCACTCTCTCAATTTCACTCCCAGTAAGTTCACTCCCACTGACTTCATTCTTTTTATAAGAACTAAATGTAACATTATTTTAAAATAGTTTATGATAGGCATAAATACTAATCAATGTCTTTAATCTGAATTTGTTGAAAGCAATTATTATTGATGCTTTTAACATTAAAAACCCGATTTTTTGCATAGAAATTTAGTTAAATGTTGAGAACACTCAGCAACTCAAGAAATTTGTTTATTTAAGGATGCTGCAATCATTGAATAATAAATACATGTACAAAATTGTTTAAGAGCCCAAATTTTCGCATGGAATTTTAGTGGAATGTTGAAAACATAACTTAAACTATCATAAATGTTACATTTAGTGCTTATTTACAAAAAGAATGAAGTCAGTGAGAGTGAATTTACTGGGAGTGAAATTGAGCGGGAGTGAGATTACTGGGAGTGAGATTACCGGGAACGACATTACGTAGAACCCCTGAACCATACCGTTTTAACATTGTCTTCTTACTATAATACCAGCAAAGAAAGATGGAGCCTACAGCACTAGGCAATTGGAAAGAGGCTCTAGAGTTAAACAAATATTTTAATGACATCTAGGCATGAGACTGAATGAGATGCTAAGATTTATTGCCATAATGTCCATTTATTGCTTACTTTCTCTCCCTTTCCTTATGCTGACAGTTACTGTGGGTACTTTGAGAAATGTTTATGAAATAAACCCTTGGAGCGAACAGTTTGATTTCCATAATCTCAGGCACAACTAACTTTCACTGGCAGCATTTTTAGATAAGGGATGTGTGCCTAGTATTAAGAACCTAGTCCTTATTATGTGTGTCAGTACTCCTGCGCAGAGTAGCCCACATGGTGGCAGCTTCATGTAATGCATGTGTATATTGTATGGTTGTTCTATCAGTTAACTTTTAAAGAATTGCTTACCAGGTGACTGAGTATTAAGGTTAGGCCTTTCCTAATTATTTCAAGTTCTCTGTTAACTTAGAAAATTATCTCTCTATACTAATAAAACAGAAAGTTTGTTTGTGTCTCCACTAAAGTTTAGGGCACTTCTGCTTTACCTAGGTTGAAATTTTGCATGTGGGTACCTTTCCAAAATTTATTGAAGGGAAAAATGCAAAAGCTCCATATTTATTAGTTTAAGTAGAACATTTTTTTTAATCTTGGAAAATGGCTTTAGTTCAGTTTTTCAATGCTTGATGGCACTGATGAAAGTTTGTGTAGAAATTTTGAAAAATGAAGTGTGTCATTGTTTATTGTTTATGAATAAATATTTTATTTACAGGGAGTCCTCATTTATCTGACAGGTTACATTAGGGAAAACTGTGCCGGATAGCGAATCTTCAGAAAGCAGAACCATTTTTCCCATAAGAATAATGTAAAAAAGAAGGATTACATTCTTGGCTGAGTCAGACACTAGTTTTTTACTAAACATTGCCTAGAGCAGTGTTTCTCAATGGTGGTGTGCTGTCAGTTATGAACTGATACCCCGTGAAATTTTGGGAGATAATAGGAGGCAGTGTGCCGCCAGTATTTTTTTATTTGAGTAAGTGTGCCATGGAATGGAAAAGTTTGAGAAACGCTGGCCTAGAGTATTGTTCTTACACATGCAATTTTAACAAAAAATCGAAAAATAAATAGCATTTCGTGACAAACAATAGATTCTATAAAATGAGACCTCGGTTTAACATGAAAAAATAAAAAGTAGCTAAATGAGAAAATAAAAAATACATTGTCTTACTTTCTGAACTTAAGAAATTCAGTTTGATATGTAGTGCCGAATCCTTTATTAGAGGATTGAAGAAGAGGATGGGCTTCTTTCCACAGTGTCCAGTTGAAGGCTTTTCATGGAAGATTTGGGATGGCTTTTCTCTTGTTTCTCTGTTGAAATGGACGGTTGGGGCTTTCCGAAAAGCTTTTCTAAAGAAGTTTGAATTCTTCTTTCTGTAAAGCTCTGTTACAGGAACATTGATCTCTCAGGCCTCAAGTCACTGAAGAGCTGCGCTGAGCGTTTGGATCATGTTCCTCCAAAAGGGCGATGGCTGCTTTAAAATGTTTGAAGACGTCAGCTAGGACTTTAGTAGATAAGACTTTCTCCCATAGATAAGCTTTTATTCAATGCAATGTTATGGCATCATCATCAGATAAGCATGTCAAGCTTAAAAAAGTAAAATTTCAAGCCTTAAAGGTTACATGTCGAATAAGCGAATCTTTGAAAAACGAGGATTTCCTGTATTGAGAAAAAATGGTTTAATGTATACCTTATTAAAAACATACAGTTGTGAATTTCTTGATGTAGCATTTACACATTTTATGCCTTTAACTTGGACTGAAAGTTGCTGTTAAGCATTATGGGATTATTTTTAAAAGTGAGATCTTTCCATATCAACATCTGGGAGGTATATACACCCCAATTGATGACATCTGGGAGTTCCTCTGTACTTAAAGTGTTCAATTTCTTGAAAACTCTGTGGAACCATATTAGTAGGACATCCTTATTCTCCTGGTTGGGTCTGGAAACCCATTGCAGGAGCTCAACCCTTAACCCGCTCTCTTGCTTATTTGGGTCTGGTTATACGAAAGATGCCCCAAAAAATGAACCAGTGTTTTCAATCAATGAGCATTTTCTAAACCAATTTGTCGCCGAAGAAACACTTTATAACTCTCTGGGTGCCATAACTAATTTGGTCGAAGCAGTCAATTATATGGTTGAGTTTTTAAATTCACAAAACCCATATTCCTCCTCATTAATTGCTATTAAAGGTTGGTGCACCAATTATATTACTTCGGAATTTAGACACACTAAAACTTTGTAATGGTACCTGTTTGCAGATTCAAACTTTATATCCCCATGTTATTGGAGCAGTAATTTTGACAGGATGCACAAAAAGGAGCATTTTCATACCACTTATCTATATGGTTCCTAGCAACTACTCTTTTGAATTCAAATGAAAACTTTTTCGGACTCAGGTACACCTAAAACGTATATTTCCATCAAAATCTCAAGATCGAATTTTTTCGCGATAACAATACTTTCTCAGTATACTTCGTATATGAGAAACTAAAAGGGAGACGAAATCGCGTCAGAAATAATCTGAAAATTGGAATTTTATGCACTAGATTTACAAAACAATAGCTCAGTCATATGAAAATGCCCCTAATAGTATAACCGGTAAATTTATTAATTTATTTTGCTGGTTCCACATCGAGGTGGGTTGCACTCATGGAGGTCCTTAAGTTGATGTTAAAAAAACATGGCACAACACGATGTTCATCAAGAGCAAATGCAGTGAATTCATTGAGGTTACAATTGAAGCAAGTTTATAGGGTGTTAATAAAATTAAAGAAAACATGAGTGCACAGATATTGAAGGTTTGCTAAAACAGATCGATGTGCAGTTTATATTTTTCTTGTTAGAAGATCAACCGCCTTACTAAATCTGTTCAGGGTGCCGATGTAACTGTGGATTAATCCACAATTTGGTACCAGACACAAAAAGTTCAAAGTCATGACTGGAAGAGTATATGGAAGAGGCAAAGACATTTTGCGATGAAAAAAGAATCCCGAAAATAAGAGGAAGAAAAAGGAATTTAATGACACATTGGAAACTGTAACACCCTCAATACCTGAAACAACAAAATACTATTTACGATGCAGTGCATTAGCCAACAAATTCTCTTCAAAGGCAAATGTAGGCACAATTTACATCTTTATACGAAATTGATAATGAGTTAAAATTTTTAAGCTGTGCTTTATATTGTATAATACGACTGAAGATGAAATGATAAATTCCTGTAAAAATGCTGCGTATTTGTATAAAATCAATGTGTATGAACGCGAGTTACACAGAGAGAAATATTGGAATTTCTTCATGAATTTAGTGTTTTAAGTTACTTTCTCAGTGTGGAAACTTTGCTGAGAATTTCGTGACATTCGCCACATCAATTTCAAGTGGAGAGCGTTCTTTTAGTAAACTGAAATTGGCCAAAAATGACCTACGGTCATCAATGAATCAAGAGAGAATTTCTGGTCTAGCCATCTTAACTATTGAATATGACACTGGTAAAAATATAGATTCCAATGACATAGTATTTTCGCTGCAAATAAAGCCCAAAAAATAAATTTGTAAAGAAACGATTGTTAGTTAAATACCCCTTTTAAAATAGGCATTTATCATTTTATTAGATTATCTTGGGGCGACAAAAAATCCTCTCTTCAGGGCGCCAAAAGTTGTCACTACGGCCCTGCATACCACTTTAAAAATTCATTTAAAAATAAGCTGAGTTTTGACCAATCCATGGAATTAAATATTATATTCAAATTAAAAAATAACCATATTTCAAATTAAGCGCACTAAAAATCATACAAAATCGTATTCTGTTGGTGAGGGAATGGCAAGTCCTTTGAATGATCTGATATCGAGTTAATGAGGTTTTCCTGTATTTGGATGAGAAATATTTAACATGACACAAGACATGCCATATGTGTGTTAGTTGCAAAGGATCATAACCACAGCAGGATTCCTTGTCACAACTTTTAAGACATTTAGGTGAAGCATGACCATTATTAAGTCAAAAATCCTATTATAGTTTTGAGAAGAAGATAGTGGCAAGTAATTATAAATATTATTTTAACATCCACTATGGTATTTGATAAATATGCCTGTTAAAATTAATAATGTAGGAATGTCAGATAGTAATGTTAATGTCTGTTCAATTCTATCTTGTATTTCATCTTATACTTGTAACATTTTGCCTTGTGGCACAATTTAATGCATGAAATACAATTTTAACTTACATAACTATGTTAAAAGTGTCAGTTTTCATTATCATTAATTTACAATGTAGTGATTACTAAATGCTGTTTTGATGAAATAGCCATTCTGCAAATTGATCTACAGGGAGCGTTGTATAGTGATTGCTAGTGCAATCGGAAGGTGTGGGGTGTCAGCCTTGCTGGTGTTTCTGCTTGCTGTTGCAGAGCGAACTTTCAAGCAGCGCTTTCTCTATGCAAAGCTCTTTTCTCATCTAACATCATCACGCCGTGCAAGGAAGTCAGATCTTCCTCACTTCAGGTTAAACAAGGTGCGGAATATCAAGACGTGGCTGTCTGTAAGGTCATATCTTAAGGTGAGTGCCAGTTTTGTATTGACTGAGGTTAATCTGTAATTATAAGATTATTTATTTTCCATTCTGTTTTGAGGTAATCAACATTTATTCTGCCAAGTTCACCAAAGTTTATTATCACTCCAAATGATTTGTGCACATTAATGTTGACTTTCACACATTTTGTTGAAAATTATAATGGTGAGTGTAGAATCTAGTATGAACGAGAACCTAGATTAGTGGCACTTTTCCTTCAACTCATTTGTTTCCATTATGATTTAGGCACTGTCTCTGTTTGTACATATTATTTTAAATGTTGTTTTTCTTAGTAATCATACAGGCTTATGTTTTGAGACATAAATTGCTCGTTACATCAAGCATGTAAAAAATTGTAGAAATACTCAATAAATATATTTGTTACGTGCACAAGGAACTTAATTTTATCCTCATTACCATTAGTTTCTGTGATATTTACATAATCGACCTAGCATTGTCATTGTTTCTTTAACCCACCATTGGTTGTGCAGTGAGCTCAGCACTCAACACGCAAATGAAATCATTATTACCTAGTTTTAAGCATGAACTAGTGTAATGCACGTTGAAATATCAGCGGAAGAATTATAGATATATAGATTATTATTATTTTCATTTAAAATAATTAATATCACACTTTTACATATGAAATATCTATATTTAATGTCAAATTCAGCTGAAATGGTTTTAATGTATTTTTCAACCTTCCTAATATGTACCAGATACACTACACAGTAGCATCATCAGATGATGCTACTGTGTAGTGAAACCATGGTTGTCTCGGTATATTAAAATAAAATAGTGGAAAAAGTACAAGTGTTCAATTTGTTTTTTCTCCAAAATGGATAAATTCCACAAGATAATGCCAAAAAAAACGGATTTTATTCTGAGATGATTTTTGTTAGGTGTGTTTTACTAGCTTTTCAGGCCTCAGGTCAGTCACGCTCCACTCCCTTCCAAGCACCTATGAAATAAAGAAATTTTAACAAAATATATCATCATTTTACATTCATAATGTAAAGGTTATTCAAATTTTTTCTGCAAAAAAGTAAGTATCTGCTGACCACCTTGATGGTGCAGTAAATGAAGATATGAGTTGATTAAAATTTTTTCAGTGGAAATTACAATTCTTTTATTATTTTATACACAGTGATTGAATGACAGCAGCTAAAATTTTACAGAATGAACAAGCAGGCCTTTGCATATGTTTCATCTGATTTTAATTCGATTCTTTATTAATAACTGAGCGTTCACAATTCTAAAAGAATTTGTAACACTTGTTTCCCTTTGCCTATTACAAAATGAATAGAAACTTTTGTCTAGAAAACAGATTGTAAAAACAACTGGTTGTGTCCATCACTACATATAATAGAAGTTTAACCATAATCAATGTCATTCATGGCTTGGTGAATGAGAATGATGCAGTTAGAGTGAATTTGCATGTAGAACAATGGCCAACAGAATGGGCTTCATTGTAATTATTTGGTGAGTTGATCCAATTAAAGAAAGGGAAAATTTTCCAGAGGTATTGCACCACATTATTATTATTAGCAGTCTTAGTTGCTACATATTGAAAACTTAAAAAATATTGAGTAATAAAAAGTTCATTGTGCTAATGTAATAGTACCTTATTGGAATGTGCATGTTTAAAGTTATGGTCTGAGGAAGTATTGGGTAGCTCTAAATGTGCCGTCCACAATGTGTTGATCTCTTATCTGACATTTTGATTTTCCAACTACTATCAAGTCCCCTCCGGGATATTGGAATAGTTGAATTACTTTATTTAAATCCAGGGGTGGTTGGTGACTCATTGAGTAAGGCAAGCAGTGGCACTGTTTTTACTTTATGTAGTTAAGTATTACTAATTGGTCACTTTGAGAGGGGCCGATTATTGACTTTTTCCATGGGGGTGGGGCATATTTTTAATTTGTACACTAAATCCTTGTCAAAATTATTTTCTATTAATAAACCATGGTACACGATAGAATAGTATGATAATTATCACAGTGAAGCCTATTGTGGAAAACCTCCTTCAGCATGACAGCCCTCTCGGCTTCCCCTTTTGCTACCTTTAAAGAATATCCAAGGGGGGCGGTCGCCCTCTCCCCCTGGATCCGCCACTGTTGCAGTGTTGTTTCACTAGGCATTGCTTGCATAGACCAACTGCCCCTGTTTAAATCCATCTAATCTAAAAATTATAGAAAGTAGAAAAACTATTTTTATCTACCTTTTTTATGTATACAGTTATTGATGAATTAAAATTTTACAATCATTTACTCTGTGAAAGCAATTACATAAAACTGTCTATCTTCTTCAAGAAAGACTTATTACAGAATTAAATGACATTATCAAGCTGACCTCCTCAGTGATGCAAATTTCATCATGAAAAGATGACTCATTGATTCACCCTTTAAATCAAGCTTAGTCCTTGCGATCACACCACGTGTGTAACATCTGACCATTCATTGCTGCAAAAAGACTTACAAAAGCAATGGGCAGTATGCCAAATTTGTCCTTTGACATATATTTGAATGCCTGTGGATTCATTCAAAAGGACAGAGGGTAATGTTTCCCAAGTTCTCTGCCCATCTAAACTTTATGGTTGAAGCGTTTAATACATGAAAAAATCTATTTGTAGTATCAGTTTTATATCCCAGGCTATTTTTAAAAAATAAAGTCTATAAAGAAAATTTTTGCATGGATACTGGTGGAAAATCTTGGAATGATTTGAAATCAAATGTATAATTGGTAGCAAATCACCAAATTTTATTAATTCCGAAAAACAAATTAATGAGTAGGTTTATACCTATAGTTAAAATTCATTATTTTTCATTCGCCTTAAATCTTTCTCCGTTTCAATATTTTACGTTCAATGGTGTATATCGCCATCTTCAGACTATTTTACTCCCAAAAAGTGAATAATTTAAATCGAAACGCCAGAATGATGTCGGAAAGCAAAGGAAATGCGTGCCCATTCTTTAGAATTAGTTCTAGCCGGCACCGCGGAAATGTGAGTTGACGATGTTTATGCAGTTCGTTCCACGTGCGCTTTCTATAGTGCTTCCGTATGGCTGTGTCAAGGACAGTTTTACCGCAAGAAGTTGACTTGATCGTGATCCAACCTAGTCTCGTTGTGTGCGTTCTTATTTCCCCGGAGTGTTATTCAGACGGTCTCAAGTTCTCCCTCGTTTATTGATATATTTATCGCTGCTTGTTTACTACAGGAAGTTTATCTTTTTAGGACGAGGAAAGGATGAATACTTTTAGCGTACGGCATCCAGTTTCGCTACACAACGCGAGTTTTAGAGTTCCCCTAAATGTCGAAGTTGCACCCAATTCGGGAACATTTTAGTTTTAAGAGTGGTGTTAAATTTCTTGTTTTTCGACATTTATACTCACAAGCAGTATAGGTCGTCGTAGACATTACCTTTATTTGAAAAGGAGATATAAAGTATGGCGGAACTCAAAATGTTGTTTAATGACATTTTTCAATTTATACATAATCACCATCGTAGATTTTCTGAATTTTTGGCGTCTTTTCGTTGATTAAATTTTTCTGTTCGACGTCTTCAAATAGTTCCATCATTCGATATCAGATGACAGCATGGTATAACCGCGAAACACCTGTTTGCGGGGTCCCTGTGGAATGATGTAATGTTGGGGTGTGTCTTGACCTTGAAAACGTGGTTGGGTAGAGATTGATATTCGTCGCTTATATGACTCCTCACCTTCTTCCCGCCTGTTATAATTCATCTATAACCATTATGACGTCACCTGTGGGGAATCTTGCGCGCGCTTCCCGAAAACTTCAAAGGATGGAAACGATGTTCGCGCCTTCGTCGAGGCGGAACGGGCAAAAGGAACGAATACTAACGACGGTGGGGGAAATGAAACGCCATGCATCAGGCGAGGTTGCGTTGAGTCCAAATATACAATGCGCGTCTATAGACTCTTCAGACGCGATTAAAGACATGAATTGACCGGACGAAAGGTATTAACAGTGAATAGGGCGTAGGAATGAAGCCAGCAAGAGAGAATGCCTAAATGAACTGCAGAGAGTTACTGTCCCTTGGAACGAACTTCTTCGGTTGTCTTCAGACCTCACCGCCAACTGTTTTTATTTCCTTTTTACTATGTTTATCTAAAATTTATTTATATGTACAGGGTAAAATTCCCTCAATAAATCAAGTTTACAAAATGAGAAAAGCAGTCAGTATATTGAACTTATCGATATATGCTATTAGTATAATTTACTTGGAAAAAATTTAAGATGCCTTACAATGCTCGTTGGAGAGGAATTTTACTGAATGTAGTAAATTTACCAAAATAGTCTACGAGCATTAGGAATACATATTCTAACCGATGTGCATTAATTTTCTACGTATAATTAAACCCACCTATGGGTCTTAAAAATAATGAAACCAAAAATTTCATTGCTCAATTAAACGCGGTAATTGACAGAAACTATATTGATAATTGTGTAATTTGCCAATCATTAGCTTTACTAGAACGATTTTATTTTTGGGTTAAATATAATTTTAAGATCCGGAGATTTTTGATTTGTTGTTCGATACGATTGGCCGATTTATTTGTTCACTCACACGATAGTCCAGATAGTACGATAAAAAGACCATTGCCCAAGAGAGGAATCAATCGTGACTTCGGTTATAATGAATAACATCGTGCTCAATTACATCACTACCAAAATACAGCTCGACTAAACGAGAGAAAACTAGAATATCCGCCCAAAAAAGAAATAAATTTAATCCTTAACGGTTTCGCTCATACGGCCCCGTCGCGTAGCGGGGGAACCGGTCGTGATTCAAGTTTTGTTTTTTTTTCCGTGGAAAGTTAGGCAGGGTATTTTTTTGGCAGAGTCGTTCGTCGGATTCTACCAAGTCGTACTCGAGTAGGTTCAACTCTTCTTCTTCAAGTCTTGCCAAATATTCTAGATTTCACGCGCGCCGTCTCTTAAATTAGTCCATTGAATTCCGATTCCCTCCTGGCTCTTTGGTCTCTCGCTATCTACTTCTAAAAATGCCCATCCATATCTCATGGAACTGGAGTGGGCCAAGCGCTGAGCGCCAACTGGATCAGGTTCGATTCATCCGAACTGTAAAGCCATCCGTGAAATGTATTTGAGACAACTTTTAAGTTTTTTGCGCAAAATACGGCGGTAAAATTTTAATTGCTCAAGTTTTGGCATTAAAAATAATTTGTAAGCAGTTGTCGAGCGAAATCCCCTCATCTTCTATATAAAAACGCTTATTTTGTCACTCTCTGTGACGGTTTTTTCACCTGTTTTTAATAAACATCCCGACTATGTAGAACAGCGGTGCCCAACCAGATGCGGCCCGCGAAGCCATGATGAAAAGGTAATCCAAAAAATTTTAAACAAATTCATGGATTGTATGAAATTTTTTATAGTAAATCTTTTAATATTGGAATTTTAACCTTAAAAACCTCATTTAGAATAGAATTTCACTTAAATGGCACCACAGAAGGTATAGGTAACTTCCGATAATCCGGCCCGCAGAAGACTTGCAACTTCCAATGCGGCTCGCCATGTATAAAAGGTTGGGCACCACTGATGTAGAACTTAGAAATTTTGGGTAAATGTTTGCCTTTTTAGCCGTGTGTTGCCTTGGCAACCATCTTGTTGTCAAAACTCGAACTTCTATCGTTTTTCTAATCCTAATATACGTACTAAGGTGCGCAACGATTTAATTAGAGATTATTTAAATTCACGTCCCGTAATTTTTTATGGGGACCCTTACTCTAATTTTTTATAAGATCGGCGTGAAATATGTTGTTAGCCGTTCGAGAACGAGGAAAGAAATTGCATATACGGTATTCTCTCGATTTTCGCAGAAATGATTGTAGTGATTTCCGCTGTCGCCGTACATAGGTAATTCACTTATTCGTGCCCGACAACCGCGGTACTCGCTTCTCGTAGTAATGACACGCGGAGAACGGGTGGTATGGGAGTGTTAAGCGAGATGCCCACGTGATGCCTTAATATGACCTCTTGCGTGTGTCTCTCTCGATTCTATTGTGTAATTAACTGTATTTTCCGAAACCTTTTTGCACTTAACGTATACATACGTACGTTAATTACGGTCGACCTATGACCCCGTAAAACAAAGGTAGTGAATGTGAATGCTGAGAAAAATGTGAGAAGGGAGCAGAAAGTTCATTCCCCTAACTGTTTTCCCCCGTAAGCCCTTAGTGCGTGCGTATGTATGCGCGCATGTGCGTGCGTTTATAAGGTCGCTGTTTCTATATTCTCACCTTTTTTCAGGAATTGAACATCCGCGAATATGGAGGGACTATTTTTATTTTGTAAGCACCCATATAAATTCTTATCCTGCCTGTAGGATGACTTGCAACCTTTAAAACGGTTCTCCAAAGCATTTAGAATAATGGATCCGATCCAGTCGTGTCAAGACTGGTCTGCAAAATTTAGTGTAATTGACTCATTTTGTAAGAATAAAAACTCTACAAGAAATTTAAATAATATGATTAAGATAATTTATTGTGGAAGGTTGGAGTTATTTTTCCTACAATACAATAGTGACTTGGGCGTCACAAGTGTGGCAAGCGTTGAAACGCTGTGGGGTTCTGAGGTACCAAAAATGACTATATGTATAGTACTCTTTATTTTTTGGCAGACTTGTGTTACTCGAACTTTAGCAACTCGAATTTTTGACATATCGAAGGAGTAACTGGTTCTGTTTAGTATTTGTGTCCTGAAATCTGTTCTATATAATTCTGTTATGATTCGAACTTTCTACTGCAAACTTTCGAATCGCATTGTCGCCGAGGCTACTAGAATAACTAAAAAATGTTCTTTTGATTTCAGAAAAGAGGTCCTCAAAGGTCTGTGGACGTGATCGTCTCTGCCGCCTTCATCATGACCCTGTTGTTGCTCTCTTTCTTAAGCGTCGAGCTGCTCAAGGTTGGTCGTACTTTTGATATAATTATTTCCCGAGCTCAGATACACGGTTTAACCTCTATAATCCGGAATACCGTGGTCCGGAAACATATCCGGATCGGAATGGCTCCGGAATGTTGACTAATCCGGAATAACATTCTTGGTTCGGAGATATGGCATAGATGGCGTTTCGACTTCTTCACGTTCCCGCAACTTAAGGAATAATTATTAAATATTTAGAAAATTTAAGAAATGTCTATATGTATGATCTCCTCCGACTCGGGTAAACCAAACTTTTTGTTTGAGAAACCTCATGCGTAGACGTCAATTTTTATAATGTTCAGTCTTCTCTTCCTTTATTCACTCTCATCCTTTAAAGACATGAAATAATGGCTTATGTACTGTCTACAGTAAAAATACTGTGATACTAGGGCGGATCTAGAAACATCCCAAATGGGGGGGAGCGACTATTTTTCCATGGGGGTGGGAGATATTTTTTATTCATGCTCTAAATCCTTGTCAAAGTTATTTTTTTTAAATAATAAACCATGGAACACGATAGAATAGTATGATAATTATCACAAAAGTACAATGTGTACAAAATATTTCGATTCTTTGACCATTGCGTTTAAATTGTTATATAAAAATATAAAGAAATGCCTTATTGCTTTGGTTTTTCCCATAACATAAAAAGAAGCAAAGGTCTGCAATGAATAAAGAAAAGTAAAATTCGTTATTACGAATGACAACCCTCTCGGCTTCACCTTTCGCTACCCCGAATGAATATCCAAGGGCAACCCTAAAGAATATCCAAGGGGGAGGACATCGCCCCCCCCCCCCCCCCTTGGATCCGCCACTGCTGTGATATAATAACAAACACTCGTGGTTTGGAAATTTCTCTTATTGTTAGTGCGGAACGCCTAAGCCCCCGAAATTTCCGGATTATAAAGGTTTAACTGTATTGACACACACATAATAACAGTATTCAGACAACAGATGAGAAAAATCCAACGGCTATTTGGACAGCAAAGGTACTCTCCTCGGTGATCAATAACCTTTTTTTTAGGCGCGTTTCGCTTCCAGCGTGAGCGCCTATTATCGTCGGTCAGTCCGTCCTTCCGCATGTTCGTTCTCGGATTCTACCGAACGGATTTTCATAAAATTTGATATTAAGAACATTCAGTCAAATATAATAAGAAAATCGCAAAAATGAATCATGTATGCCAATCAGGGGTACCACTTTACTGGGGACAAAAAATTAAATTTTCGTCATATCTCGTAAAGTATTGCTCATATCAAAATGTTTTTCAAATAAAAGTTGTAGAACTGGTAAAGTAGAGTATTTCATTTCCTATACATTTTTATCGTCGGAGTAGCCGTTATCAAGAAATTCAAACAAGAATGTCTTAATTCGAGTTGAACTTAGAAATTTTCAGGCGTTTACTTCTTCATTGTTGCTAACATAAACAGTCTCACAAACAAACGTTTAATTTCCTTACGTGTGCATGAAATATTTTTAAATAGGAAGAAAATGGATGATGAAGAAAAGAACTTTAAAACTCAATTTCCCTTACGTACAGGTATATAATTTCTTTCTAATACTCCATTGCACGAAACGTGCCCATTTGTGATACGTTGTACACTTTCCTAACTTGTTTAAAATCGGTAATGAATGAATTACTGTTATGCGGATTTCGCGTTTGGTTTTCTCAACCGCTTTATAGGTGTTTGAGCAGGAACGGGTCCAGGGGAAAAGTGTAAACGGCCCTCCTTGGATGTCCCCATTTCCCTCCGTTCCACGCTTTCTGTAATTTTTCCACGCTGAATGACTCAATTCTGCGCCGCTGACTATACGGAAGGCAAGGGAAAGAAAGATTCTAACAGAGGTAGAAATTTTCAGAAACGAGCACGTTGTTCTGGTATAATCCGGTTAGCGACTGGTTTGATTCCTGATTTTTTAAATGCTGTGTCCGTTCTACTAAAACAGTGTTACACAATAGATTTAAATTATAGTTATTTTTAGAGCTTAATAATGAAATAAGTACAGTTGACTGTAGCATGTATTAAATCGACGTAACAGCGTTAGCCTTTATGTGAATCACCCATTTTTAAAGCGTCGCTAGGATGAGTTGATAGGTGTCACAAACCGATTTTCGTGACGATTTCCGAGCGTCATTATAACGAAATGTTAAGCGAAGTGTCACGAAGCGAGTTATGTTTATAGAGATTTTGGCTTATTGTTAGATTTGATGTAAGACACCCACGACGACAGTGCCTCTGTGTATGGAATCACGAACTAACATGTAAACAAATGGAATCGCTTGAATTATGTGGATCTGCGAATATAGATTGAAGTTGAATTAATTACGTCTGTTGGGTCCGATTCATTTCTTAAAATAATACTATATAAACCTAACCGGTACTTATCTATTATCTCCAGGACCTTACTTACGTACAACATTAACAGAAACTGATTGGCCTGTCTCGACATTTACAAACCCAATCACCGGACAAAGGGGAGGGTTTCTTTGGTTCCGGGAGAGGCGAAGGGCGCGGTAGCGCCCGGAGACGACTACCCATTAAAACAAAGCGAGCCGAAGGCTCGTCAATATATCCTTTCAATTTTATATCCTCTTGAACCAGCGCGACTCGACTGTTTACAGTGTTGCGGTCGTGTGGGTGTCTTATATCAAATCTGTTACGAGATTTTAATTGATATACAAGGAATATAATGGTTCAAGTCGTCTAATTGCAGTGCCTGGATAACCGCCATTTCTATCCGATCCCCTAGTTTATTTGTGCCCAAAATAAATTATCTCCCAAAATCGATCCGTAGCCGAACGCTATTTCAGAAATTATTCCGCGGATTCGGGAGTGTTTTTATTTAATCCCACGTTTTTTTAATGCGTCCCTCGCAATTGGCACCACTGACGTAAATATTTTTTAAAAAACGCAACCGAAATAGCCGAAATAAAAGTCGTTTGAAAACGGATATAAAAGCGCGAAAACGAACTGGTATAAAATTTATTTACGAACGATCCTTTGAGCGAAGTCTTGAAAGAGCGAGTTGCTTCCTAAAGGGTGAATGGATCGTTTGTGCGACGAAATGGTCCAGGAGGTTGGGCGAGTCTGAAATATTCGATTTGCGCAGTGATGCGGAGTGTGAGGCAGGGGTAAAGGGCGGGTCAATAGGGAAGGGGGAGCGAGAATGGGGGAGGGTCGGAGACGGGGGGAGGGAGGAAGGGGTAGAGTAGAGGAGAGAGTCGGTTGATTGATGTTCCCCGAGAAGTTGGCGTTCTTCGTGAAGGTATCTATTTCTGAGTCAGCCTCCATCTCGGTCTGTGACTCGCTACGTCATATTGAGCCGAATCCAGCGGTGAATTCATTGAGGGCAGCGCCACCACGCATTCTGGGAAATACGTGGACGAACGAGAGGCGGATTACTTTCCGGTTTCCTTTGTTTGGTTCAAGAATGATTTTGTTTACTTGTTTGGAAGCCACGTCTCTTCCGTCGGTAGAAATGGTTGGGCGGATGGGGATTGTTAACTATTCTAGCGATGCATTTTGTAGAGGATTTATAATGTTTGTTTCGATTCGTCTTTATATATTTTTGCTCTTGGTCGTCGTTTATAATATGCTCGAGGTGAAGTCGCCCTCGCGTTTTATGAAGGATAGTTTACGTAAATATGATAATTAGGTCACCAGCTGTTTATGACTCGTTTTCAGAATTAGAACCTCCGTGCGCTTTTACTTTGATCTTCATGAGTTCGGTCGACTTTCTTTTTGGATATTTTACGAGATTGTTGGGGCGATGAATGTCTAACAGGGAGTTATCAATTTCTAAATGTTGATATATCCTCGGTTAGTTGGCATCTTTTCCGCCAGGGGCGCTGATTGTTGAAAGATCCGAAATTTTTGCGTTCGACTTCCGCAAATTTATTGGCACCAGAAGACATTTGTTTTCAACCGTGTTGAGAGATAATAATAAGCTATTTACCTGTGAAAGATCGTAGAACTTAACATATTTGTCTCGCGAAGTTCATTTTTGGCGTCTATTATTCCCGGAAAATATTCGGTTTCCGCGCATGATAATTTTCCGAGTAGCTCGCGACAAATCTGCCTCCACGTTAGCTTCAGAACGGGTACCACTACTTGCTCTGCTTTATCGCAGTCTGTTATCCCACGTGCGGCGAGATTGTTACCATGCAGGCGCACTCGAAGGCTCTTAATTAATTAGCAAGAACGGTTCGTTTAAGATGTGGTGTCACCTGCTCGATAAACGAAATATTTTTTTTTCCTGCGGACGATACCATTTTTTTGCAGTGTAACCACCAGAGGGGGACAGGGTAGCCGCTCCCAGCCGGTGTTTGGCACGAGGCATAAGTCTCGCCCCAAGTCTTTCCGTTCTTTTTTTCCCCATCCCTTTCTCGTTTCGAACGACTGGATTTTTATTTTATTTGCGGCGTCTTCTCGCTCTCGCCATAGTCTGGGATGGAAGGGAGGCAGTTTCTCCGAATGCTCCGGAGGCACCTGGATTCCGAGTATCGGTCGCCTGTTCTAGTTCGATCTGTTCCTTTTTTGCGCCTTAAATGTCCAGCCTCTCTTTACGTCTCACGAGATTACGTCATGACCGCCTCGGAATTGTTTTAGACGGAGTTTTTTTATGCTTTGTCAGCCATATATTGTTGTTTGTTTAAACTACAAGCGTTAATATCCGTCAAAAATCAATCAAATGAAAATTATCGTTTTCCATTTTTGTTTAGTTTTTAAGTAGAATGACAAACAAATCTTTGTCGGATTAAAATTATCCCTTAAAATGAAAAATAACTTAAATTTACCAGTGTAGTTCGTGCAGAATTTCCCTCCAGCACTCCATCTCTTTGTTTGACAGTGCTTTTAATACATATATGTACATACGTGTGTTCGCGGGCGTGCGCGTAAATTTCTAAGTTGAATATTCTTTAGAAGAAATCCTTCACACTGAAAATTCGATAATTTTTTCATTTTCCATTTGATTCTATGTAGTACGTGATTTCGCGAAATCGGCAACGGTTGTATTGCCGTTGACGAAGGAGTTTCACCGCATAAAACGTAAAATGTTTGCATTTGAAACATTTGTGCACCGATTCGACTAGTATTTGAAAATCGACGATTTTTAATTCCTTTGTGACGTTCTTTGACTCAAATCCCAAATTTGTGCGTTGATAATTAGTAATTTTAAAACGCAATTGAAGAATGCCAAATTTCCCAAAATCCAACCTTGCCATAAGGAAATGGTTCAATGGTGCCGAGAGAAAAACACGTCATTGCCAGGGAAAGGGTTAATACTAGCGTAATTACTTATTATTGAAGCCTGAACTGGTTAGTCGAACGGAATATGTATCAGTCCTAATATAACACCATTGAACGTACACGAAAGAATGTCCATTGTATCACTGCTGCGTAATTTTCAACCCTGTATTGCATGAATTATTTTAACTATAAGAACGGTGAAATATTTTCCTTGCTGCTATCATAAAAATACATAATAATCTAGAGGCAGGTCTCTAAATTACGCTTTATTGTAGTCTGAGCCGGGACAAGGTATTTTGGCGCCCGGGGCAAAGAAAGTGAATCGCGCCCATAGCCCAAACCTTGTATTTTGTGACATTTAAAAAGTAATAATTCTAATTACTGTCTACCCGTCGCCGCCAATCTCACTCTATCACGTTATTTCAATAAATTTTATTGTTGTAAATATATATGTTTATATATAAAATAAATATTTAATCACAATTATGGCGCCCCTTGGAATGATTCGCCCGGGGCAAGAGCCCCTCTCGCCCCACCTTCGTGGAACAATATGCTCCCTAAGTTCTGGTTGGCTGTGAAAGAAATCCGAGAGTAAATTTAATTTTTTTTTTTATTTAAACTTGCGTCCGGTCGCGACTCGGAGAATGGTCTCTTTCACTTACGCAACGAAACTTTCGTTTTCGCCGCGATTTATTTTTTACATAAAAGAATTACGGCACTTTTTTTGCGCCCTCAATTTTCGCGTCGTCATCTCGTCTCTCGGGAGCACGTGTCTTCGCGTGTTCTTCTACGTAGATGGGCGTGGCCCTGGACGCTTCTCTCGTCCTACCGCTCGTTGGTTTATGACCTTTTTAAAGTGACACTTTAAGTGTCTTCGGAGGAGATGGGGAAGGAGGGCAGTGGATGGGCCTCACACTCTCATCTTCCGGCCTCGAAATTCGCAACGGGCGGTCATTTTTTCTTTTTAGCGAGAGAGATGGAGAGAGTTGGCATCCTGCGGTCGTTTCCTACCGTGATATTGTCGAGTGAGCGAATGAAGACGTAGTGAGCGAAGCGAGTGGTGGGGAGAGAAGGAGCTCTCTCTCCTCTGAAGTCGACATGTTCAATCTCCTTTCTCATTTTAGTCTCTCTCTCCCTCCCCCTCTCTCTCCCTCCCTCTCTATCTCACTCCCTCTCCATCTCACTCCCTCTCCCCTCTCTCTCCCTCCCTCTATCTCACTCCCTCTTCCCTCTCTCTCCCTCCCTCTCCACCCCTCCCTCTCCACCCCTCCCTCTCCACCCCTCCCTCTCCACCCCTCCCTCTCCCCTCTCTCTCCCTCCCTCCCTCTCCCTTCTCTCTCCCTCCCTCTCCCCTCTCTCTCCCTCCCTCCCTCTCCCCTCTCTCTCCCTCCCTCTCTATCTCACTCCCTCTCCATCTCACTCCCTCTCCCCTCTCTCTCCCTCCCTCTATCTCACTCCCTCTTCCCTCTCTCTCCCTCCCTCTCCACCCCTCCCCTCCCTCTCCACCCCTCCCTCTCCCTCTCCCCTCTCTCTCCCTCTCCCCTCTCTCTCCCTCCCTCCCTCTCCCCTCTCTCTCCCTCCCTCCCTCTCCCTCCCTCCCTCTCTCTCCCTCTCCCTCCCTCTCTCTCCCTCCCTCTCTCTCCCTCCCTCTCTCTCCCTCCCTCTCCCTCCCTCTCCCCACCTGTCTCACCCTCTGTCTCCCCGTCTGTCTCCCCGATCTCTCCCATCTCTCTCCCCGATCTCTCCCACCTATCCCCCTCTCCCACCTCCCCCTCTATAGGCCCCTCCCATCCATCTTCCCCCCTCCCCTCCATCTTCCCCCCTCCCCTCCATCTTCCCCCCTCCCCTCCCCTCTATCAACCCCCCTCCCCTCCCCTCTATCAACCCCCCTCCCCTCCATCTTCCCCCTCCCCTCTATTTTCATATCATCCCACCTCCCTCTTTCCCTCCCTCTCTCCGCCCCCCTCACTCTCTCCATCTACCTCTTTCTCTCACCGGCTCTCTCTACTTCTCATTCTCGTACTTAATATTTCGTGACGACGTTTCATTTCCAAGTATTTCTGGCCCTTGACACTTTACCGCCCTGGTAATAAAGACTATCTGCGACTCTTGACCGTCGTATATACTCCCATGCGCGTTAAGGGGGCTCTTCTCCGGTTCGTTTCGCTGTCGGAAAATTGCGAAATTGTTTAGGAGTGTACGCGTGGGTGGGCGTGAGTGCAAAAAAGTCGGTTTAAGTCAGGATTCTGTTGAGGGTGCATTTTGCTGAGGAATGCTTAAAGCCGGCGAAGATTTAGTCTCATGCATATGGTGTTTTCGTTTTCGAGCCGTGGTAGTCAGGATGGAGTGGACAAATGTTTAAGAGGAAATTGCCTTTCAGTTTCCATGAGTTAATTGCCTTGAATGTGAACTGTAGAAAATGACGCACGAGCTGTTTGATGAAAGTTGCGCGTAACGGTTGGGTACGGTTCTTTTAAAACTGGTCACGTCTCACAAATCACCTCGGAAATTCGTTGCTGAGGGTTTAATGTGTGTAGGTTTTTACACCCAATGTTTTATTGCGGATATTAATGAAATATGATTGTCCTGCAATTATTCGATCGCGAATAAAAGTATCCAACATGGGGACAACAGCGTTTACGCGGATAATATATATTTGCAAAACAAATTTGGAACTCAGGAGAAATGGTTGACGGCAGCGCATAGCATTATTTATAATGTGAATATAGTTGTCCCCTTCGCAGAATTTATCCGTAGCACACTTGATACTTGTGGCGATTGTTCTGTATTCTTGAAGTATTTCAGATGCTTAATGACTTCCCTCCGAAAAAATCTTGTACAATATATTTTCAGTTATTTTGAGTTATTTCAGTGTTAGCCTCCTTGTGATTTGATATTTTTATTAAGTTGCAGTGGACATGACGTGTTTTCGGAGGGTAAGTATCGTAGAGATTCATTTGGTCAATTCGCGATAGCTCGTTATTGCACAAACGCAAAAAATAATTTTATTTGTTTTCACACTCTCTAGGTAACATTTAAACAGTTCGGCAGGACAGATTACATAAAAAAACAAGCTGTAAGAGTCACAAAACTTTTTGTTTAAAGGGCCACTTGAGGTTTACTATACCTTTTAAAAATGTCTGATGTAAATTTCGGTGTTTTGTATTTTGTGTCACGCCTGCATTGAAATTATATTGCCTCCGCGCATTCGGGAGATATCTTTTAGATTTTATGCGTGATATCTATTAGTGGCTCCTGCTGGTAAATATACGAATACGCGTGCTTGAAAGAAATTGACGAGACAAGGAGGGTCGAATGAAATCACCGTATACGGCTAATGGGAATTCTTAAATTTAGTAAAAGTACATCGAGTTACCTTTTAGGAATACAAACTAAAATAAATAGGTATCTCGGGTGGTAGAATACTCAAGTTTTACAGGTCGGGTTGTGCAAGTTCAAAAATCTTATCGACGAGGAAGTAAGGTGACGTGTAGTGGTAGTGATTCAAGGTGTAAGGCCGCTGTTGAAAGTTAAATGGAGAGTAGGAAGTGCAGAAGATCGGAGAGGGAGAGGTATTGTGAAGGGAGGGATCGGTATGTACGTTACGTAGACGGAAGGGTTGTAAAAGTAAGTACGGAAGGTCAGGTAGGGAAGTTTACGAGGTGGGGAAATGTGTATCGCAGAATTCAGGATGGAGAAGGAGAGAAAACGTTAGGGATGTGTTTTGGTGTGCGAGGGGAAGTTAACTCATTTGACCAACGAGTAATTCAGTTACGCGAATTAAAGGTTAACGAACCTTTTGGAAGGATATTGGCGATTGTTCAGCGGACTACTTTTTTTTCTTAAATGGAGCCGCTGTGGACGAGAGAGAGAGCTCTCCGTTACGATTGAATGATAAAGGTAACTAACTCCCGTACCAATAAGATGGTCGAGTTGTGCATTTCACAGCGAAATGTCCATCCTCATCGGTAACAAGTCATTACTTACATGCACGGACTTTCTGGCGGTACGCAGTACCGGAACCCTTTTTATTTTTCTAATAACATTGAAAATTCTTGATTGTGAAATAAAATACTACAGTTCAGCGTGCGTGGTTAAACATTTCCCGAAAAAAAATGGTTAAAAACGGGTTTTAAAACATAAATTCGATAAATTTTTTCAAAAAATTTCTTACCGTCTCGTAGAAGTCCGTCAAAACAATCTTTTTGTCTGGTAAAAAGTACCGGTTACTTGTAATAACAAATGACTGAATCCATAAAACTGTGGAGTAAACCACGTGCGCGTTTGGGCTCCAAATTTTTTATCCTCTGCGGTTATTGTGCGACCGTTAATATTAATAAAAACTGATGAAATTTTGTCTGAAAGACGTGTTTAGTTGCTCAATTGTTTTATGATGCAAGAGTTATCTATTCGATGGAAATGTTAGACTGGAACTCATTATTAGAATCCACGTCGAATATATTTTTGTTGAAAATTTCCTCTAAACCAAAATGAAAATGGGATCACTATGCTGATGCCCTTACGGGATTTAGTTCGGCGTTCATGCATGTCGGCGTGATTTTATGGCAGAATTCAGCGTATGAAGGGTAAATAACTAACGGTGATGGTTTTCCGCTACGAAAACCTTAGACATAAGTTACAGAATCCGAGTTTTATAAAATCGACACGAACTTTTGCTGATTAACGCGTACTGTTTGTATTTCACATTATTAAATATAGCACTATACATATTAGAATGTACCGTAAACTTTGATATTTTATGCGCAGAATTTACTTTTTTATCTTATTGAGTATATCACTACAGTCAGGTAAATTTAATTCTTTCGCATCGAAGTTGTCTAGATAAAGTTGACGCAATAGATGCTAGTATTATAGTAATCGTCTCATTCAAGGCTGCAAGTAGGCGTCTGTGACGTCACAGTATCCAAGTCGATAATTTTTCTTATGATGTTTCCAGTAAATATTCTTCGTGGTACCCTATTGGCCACTTAGAATTTGGAGTATTATGAGATATATTTCTATTCTTTTCGGCTATAAACGAGAGAGGTTTTCCGCTTTTTTTTCAGCACATCGTCGAAGGAGAGATATCACGTGAAGCTTATAATAACGGAAGGAAGGAATTTCCTCTGCCGGTGGCCAGGTTTTTTTCATGCTAAAGGCGGCAGTGGCGTGATCATTGATGACCTAAGCGTGACGTAATACTGCGGTCATCTGAGCAAGCGCACGATATGCGTAATTTCGCACGAATGTGAAAGTTTTTCGCCGCTATTCAAATTTGATATCGTTGCTGTCGTTTTATAGACATGCGTTGACCAAGTCACCGAAATTCTCTGTTTTCAGTGCTCCAAATAATCACGTGCTTCCAAGTTTGTATGAATAATACACAAGGTCGCGTGTTAAGCTTGAAAGCATTTATCTACGTAATAACCGTTCTCGGTGCATTGCAGTGATCCTCGATTCTACTAATCGACTATTTAAGAATAAGTACTCAAGTATGAAAAATAGAAAAAGTACTTACCCAAAATATCTCCTATAGCCGTAACAAGTTTATGATAAACCACAGCCTTGTTATGGCTATTGAAGATAACTTAGAAAAGTTCTTATTTTTTAATTTTTGTTGCTTAAATTCTTAACCTTCAAAATTTTCAGCCATAACACGAGCTCGATAATTCTATAGTGACTTAATGTCGATTAAATCAACGGATGGAGCCTTGACTTTGTGGAACTCCATCATAAATAAGGAGAAGAATCATTTACTGTTAGTAAAAATTCCACGTTATTTACGAAGAACGACCGGTTTCGGCTAAGAGCTAATGTTGTTCATTATGATGGCTAGCTTAGTCGAAACCGGTCGTTTTTTCGTAAATAAAGTGGAATTTTTACTATGTGATTCTTCTCCTTATTTATAACTAGTATAAGTGCCCGTCAAAAATGATGGGGATGATCGATTATTCTGAAATAAAATTGAGGTAGCCTTCTTTGACCTGAAATCATACCTCCTGCTGAGAGAGTTGCCTTCGATCCGAGCGAAGGTTCGAAACCCTCGCCGCAAGTATCTATTGTGCTTCAAAAGCTGACATTAGTCCCGTCTTGCCAGGTATATTTCTGTTTTTCAGAGCGTGACAGATGGAGTGACAAAAGGGCAAAGGGACAGAATAAGGCTTTTATATTTTACCGATATATTAAAACGTTTTTTTATTATATCATAATGCTATCCTGAAAATTTCATCAAATTCGGTTCAGTCGTTTGCGAGATATTAAGCTTCAAAAAGCATTACATGACAAAGGGACAAAGTGACGCTGTCTTTTATATATGTTTTATGTGTCGATTATTTGCCACTGAGGATGGATACGTGGTAACCGAAATGGTGGTGGTGTATTTTATAGCAATAGGACTATCTAATTTGGTTGATACATATTATAAACGGAATTCATTAGTTTGCGTTGTTCGTGTCTGAAAGTTAAAAAAAATACAGCACAACTTTATATTTTCCTCCAAAAGGTTTAAATTTAAGAATGAAAAGGTTTTGTTTCCGTACTGCATGATATTAGAGAATTCAAGTATTGTCTTCCGATTCCTAAAATTTTTTTAATCGATACGTACCGGTAAAAGTTGCCATGCAACTTTCGTGTTTGAAGAAGTAAACATTTGTATTTACTGCCTACTTTTTATTGAAAATTATGAAAGTTATATTCTAAAAAACGTTTTGTATTAGCTGTTTTCCACTCATTATTCATTATTTAACTCGGTCTCACCTCACAAAATTTTCCTCGATAAAATTTATCGATACTGTTTCGATATTTATTTTCATCGCACATGAAATATCATTTGCCGTTGTGTTTTGGAAAAACTAACAATTCTCTCGCAAATACATTTTAAAATCGATTTGACATTTATTAAAGCGATCCAAAATTTTCAAAATTAGTATGTAAAAATAGTTTGCAAAAAGAAGACTCGACCTTGTACTCTCGTTTCACGCGTCTAATGATTTTCTTATATATTTAACACGATAACTAAAATAAAAAATCACGTGACAATAAAAGTTCTATAATTATGATTAATTGAACAGGATGGGCGAGGAATGTGGAAAGAGAGAATGATGAGATGAAATAGTCCGGATTTCGGTAAAAAGTTATGCCATCCAAGGACGAAAGAATCTAACGCATTGGGGAAACTACGGCCCGCGGGCCACATCAGGCCCCGGGGGCACTTTATACGGCCCGCGATAATTTACGAAAACGAACCATGAAATGTAACACAGGCAATTTCGTATTTTTTAATTAAAATTAAGGCCGGAAAACCTTTTCTTGTGAAGATTAGACGATCATTATAATAAAAAGCAATTCTCTGTCTACAACGCTAACTTAAACGCCAATAACTCAAGTAATGAAGATAGAAACTCGAAGTTTGGCAGGGATGCTTCATTAACATTTTTTCAGGTGATGACGAATTTAAATCGCGAAAAAATTCCTTGGTTCGACTCCAATGGAGGCATTTCCATTTCCCATTACTTAACATGTAAAACGCGATTTTTCGACGTGCAGGCTTTTATTCATGTGGAAATTAAAATTAGAAGGAATTAACCTACGACCTTCGGATTTAAACCATTTTGAAGAAAAAATTGTAAAGTTTCTTATTCGGTTCACCTTTTTTCGCCCACAGTTCGAAATCTCCCATGATAAACGTTTAATTTACGTATTTTATGGAAATCTTGCCATTTTAACGGAATGTTGCCACGGTGACAGTAGAATAATATTAATTATCAATTTTCACATATAGAAACCCGCATTCATTCAAATAACTTCCTATGTGGATCCTAATGTGGCTTTCCGAAGCATTTTCGTCTGTTAACGTCTCTTAAAAATTTCCCCAACCCTGATCTAACGGAACGAATGCTGCTAACGCTGTGCATTTATTTCGCCCCTCGGGTCGGCCTTGGCGAGGGCGGAAGCGAACGAGCAAAGCGAAACTAAAAATGTGCGAATTCTGCGCTCTTCTGGAGATAAGTGAACTTACCGGTGCTTAAAATATCTATCGCGAAGTCCCAAGGCCAGGTTAATTGCAGCGGAAGGCTTTCCAAAAGATACTTTAAATTGATAGATGCGTGTTTTTATTCCGTTTCTTGATCGATTGATCTTGTTAAATGTAATAATAGCGTAATTGAATCGATTTGTATTGGATTGATTCTAGAATTGTGTATAATGTATTGGTGTTTGCGTGTATCGTCGTGTAAGAGTTCCCATACGTTGAGAAGTTTTGTTGTCCAGAATTTGCAGAACTTTGCCGAACCGTTTCAACGATAATTGTAAAATATTTGTAAAAAATTAACTACATCCTTAATACAAATGCTATTACAGTAACATATTTCAGAAAATGATCGAAAAGTCGTCTTCTCAAGTCTATAATTTTGTAACATGCGCGAAATTCATTGCGGCTATTTTTGTATTATTTTGAATATTTAAGCTTTGTATGATCAGAATTACTACCGAAAAATTTTGGTCACTCCAGTAGTGTTTAACTTCCCATTGATTTGAATCGAGTCGGACACTTTCGAAAAGATAGCTCTCTCTTCAACCCGTACTTCTCGGAACAATACGAAAATGTCAACGCACTTCCCGTGTTTGGTTGAATTTTTTCAGTTATAACACCACATTCATTCGCCTTTTATTTCGTTCGAACGTTTTTAAACTCAAAACATGAAGAAAAAAATCGCATAATAGTCGCAGCTGCATTCCGACTGTAAGATTGACGGAAAATCTGCGATCGTCGTCACGCGCGTAAAAATAATGTTAGTGGCGTGTTTTCTCATTTAGTGCTTTATTTAAGAGATGGTGAGAGACTCTTGTTATCCACACTCGGGGTACTCGGAAAGTTTATATCACTGTGCTGATCTTCATTCAGCTATTTTGCCGTCGTAATCTTATCCGCCTGGGTATTAACGTGAGTCAGAAACAATCTCTCTCTTCCTAGACTTTATCATCACCTTCAGGATACCTCGAATGGATTTCATTAACAGGATAAAAATAAGTGCTGCAAAAAATTCCCTCGAGAAATATTCAGGTGTGTCGTGACAAAGAGGAGATAAAATCGACACGCGTAATTTCTGGTTTTAATTGCTTTAAAAACCCATCTCGAGGACAAAGGAAGATAGCATCCGCGAAGCTGCTTGATGCTGCATTACGATTTTCTTTACGGTGAAGTTATGTTACAAACTTTCGTTGTCGTTTAGTTGCGTACCGTGTTTTCCGAAGCAATGCCCGGTGTTGTTTTTGACCCGGTTGAAGGCAGCGATCTCTCGGCGCCAATTGGAGAAACTCCCCAGAGTCGTGATGATTTTATTGCAATTCCTCGGCTGCAATGCACATAAAAACGAGTGGGCCGAAGTGAAAGGGTTTACGCCGATCCAATTTCTATTTAGATTTGCCAAACCTCTGCTACTCTGTTCTCTTGCAGTACGCTACGAGCCGTTGTGTGAAAGATAAAAGCGACTGGCGAGTTTAGTTTATTTATTTTTTCAGCCTTGCCGGCGCTTTGAAGTATAGCTCGCCCATTACGTTGCGAAGGATGACGTAATTTCTCCTTCGTTTGTCGTTGCTGGAGGAACGTAATCGGCAGCAATGCAGTGCATCCCGGTTTTAACGCGGAATCGGTATTAACGCGGATTCTGTTTAAACGCGGAGTCGGTTTTAACGCGGATTCTGTTTTAACGCGGAGTCGGTTTTAACGCGGATTCCGATTTAATGCTCCTTCCTCTCTCAGTATACCACATTGGACATTTTATCGATGTCAGTGTTTTTTTTGCGTATTTTATTGTTTTTAGTAACAAAATAAAGAATTTAAAAATTTCAGAAATGTGAGTGAGAATACTGTATTGCAGCGTTTTCCAATCGTTATGCGTCTGCTACTTCCTTTAACGACAATCGACCTTGTCGCGACCTTCTTAACCCCATGCAACAACAAATAAATATAAATGTGATAGGAATATTTAGAGAAACTCACTATTCTTTTCAATACTAATAATTAAACAAATTAACGGAAATAAGCATAACTAAAAATGAAATACTGAAACTGTTACTGCTTCGCGACTCACCTTGGGAACCTATCTAGAGAAAATAAGAATTTTTGTTTATATTAATAACTAAACTAGGTAACGCAAGTAAAAATAACTAAAAAAAATACGGTATTGAAACTGATACACTGTTCCGTCTTCACGATTCAGTACTTCTTAAGTAATTACGTATTATTAAGTTATTAACTTACTTGTTACGTATTGACGGGTGGCCAAAACAATTCTATAGTAAATTTTTAAATTACTTGGGTTCACCCAACCCAAGTAACTTTAAAATTTACTACAAAATTATTCCCCTTGGGAACCGCATCTATATCGTTTCCTTGGTAGCATGCCATCAGTTATACCTCGGGGGGGGGGGCGTCCGCGTATTACGCGGATCGACCACACCTCCCTCGGAACCCGCGGTATAACTGGGTATCACCGTGCCCCCGAAAATTCTTTGTCGACGTTAAGATCGTGCTAATTGGCTCCCTACGTCGATCACAGTTATTAATAGTACTATTGGCTGGGGACGAGGTTCAAAGACTCCGTCTCGTCTATTGCCAAGCTTAAAAAATTTGCGCATCTGAGGAATTCACAAACTTTTGAGGAGACAGCCGTTTAGCTATTCGTGATTTTTGTTATCTCAGTGGAGACATAACGAGACATTCTATCCGCGTATCGCTGACGCCTTATAGAAGGTGCTCGCGAGCCAAATGCGGCTCTTTTAAATTTCCATTCAACGCACAGTGACGTACGGGCGACTTGATACGTTTGGGGTATGCCTAAGGGACATGCAACATGTCTTAATTGGTTATGTACGGTTCGCAAATTTATGAGCACAGAATGTGTTTCAGGCGGCTCTTGAACTTTCGAAGATTGTCTTATGCGGCTCCGACGATAAGTAAGATTGGCCACTCGTCTCCGCGTTAGCGGACGAGGGCGTGTGAATCACCTTCCCTTCGACCCGTTCCACCCACAGAGAGAAACAGTTCGGCGATTTCACTCGCGAGCCCGATGTGTGCGCGCCTCGTGGCGGAAAAGAATCGGGGACGTGGGTTAAGGAAAAGAAAGGACGGCGTGTAAAGTGGCGATGCCGCAGTTGGCCATCTTTGTTACTTCGTGGAGAATAAAAATTCAAACATTTAGTACTTTTTTCACAATTTGTTTTCGGTTAACAGTTCACACGACCATGGTTTCGCTACACAGTAGCATCATCAGGTGACAAGAGTGAAAATCTCATTCTTAAATTGTGGAAAAAGTACCGAGCGTTTCCAAGGGCGGATACAGGGAGTAATTACCCCCCCCCCCCTCCCCCTCAAGATTTCTGAACACTAGAAAAAATTAACCCCTAAACCTCGTCCTCGTCAGACGAGAACTATTACGTTTTACTGCATTCGTTTTGATGTACAAAATGTTATATATTTCCTTTTTCTGTGTTAACATCTACGTGAATGACGATATTTTCAGTTTATTTTTCCATTCCTGATTACCTCTCCCACAGATGAAGCCTGGATCCTCCCTTGTGTGTTTCAATGTTTATTCTCCATGATGGATATATTATACAAAATAACACCTCTACGGATTGTATTTTTAACTTTTTATGTTTTTTTGGGAACGCTTTGGAGGGCGGTATTATAAATTGCGAGTGCCTTTGTGGGCCAGATGTGAATCCAAATCGAATTCAATCAAGGTGATAGGTGTTATTATAAAAGTGTAAATTAAATCTAAACAATTATTTAGAGCAGGGATCTCAAACTCATGGTCCACGGGCCTAATGCGGCCCATGATGCAAGATACCGCGAAATATCCGAAACACAAAGATATTTCTTATAAAATATTTTTAAATAATCTTAAGTTTAAGAAATGTACAAAGTCGACATTTCCAAAAATATCCGCAGTTTTTTTTTCATTCCTATGGAGTTGGGGGTAGCGAATAACGTTCTTAACAGGGAATGCGGCTCTGGGATTTGGTACGGTGCGACCCGCGGGTTCCAGTGCCATCATGCAGTTCCGATTTTGTGTTTAAACTTCTTTATAAAGGTTTTATGAACATAATTTTAAGTAAAAATCAAAATTAATATATCCCTTTTTATTAAAATGTTGCACACCTCTGTTGAAGAAGAATATGCAGTAATGGTCAAACTAGTATTAAAAGGTTCGTTCGTAAATCCAGGAAGTAGAACGGCGGGACGTGTGTAATTGATCGCATTTTAAAATGGCCAAAAAAGAGATGTTTTATTTAATGATTTCAGAGACTTAAAATTGTAAACATTGGTAGTATATAATTTACCACGTATATTTTTTTAAGTTTGACTCAACTGACAATTCCCTTCTAATGCAATGAGTGAGGCCCCTAATAAGGTGGGCCCGCGTGCGTTTACTTCCTACCCAACGATAATTACTCCGCTTACATGCGGTGTTTCTGATACCATAAAATTTAACCCCCTTCGAGATAATTTTGTTGCGTTGGTCAACCTTGATATAGCGACGGTTTACTCTAGGGCGCCGTCGATTCAGTTTGCTGATTACTTGTTAATTATCCAATCGGGCGTTTTTATTATAGGTACCGCCGATTTCTTATCCTGTCCACAGTGAAGCGAAACGAAGCGCATTATAAGGGGTCCCAATTTAAGGCTCGGTTTTGCTATATAAATAATAATAATATTTGACAGGTAAATAAAAAATTAAAAAGTTTTGAAAACTATGAAACACAGGTGAAAGTGCATATAAAATTACTTAAGTGGACCGCAGGTTTGGCGCCTATGCCTTTAATTATTCTTCAATCTTATTATCGACTGCGTGTGGCCCGCGATGAGTACGGAATTGGGATACGTGGCTCTCGAGCCGAAGAGTTTGGTCACCACTGTCTTAAACGAACAATCGTCGAGACAAATATCCAAGGGGCGTTAAAAGTTTTTTACGCCTTGGGCTCGAGGCCTACTGGACGTTAATGCTAATCGTCGCCGTTGATGGCGGAGGATGAGGGTTATTCTTGAGGTAATAGGCAATGAATTTCGCGATCGATTTATCCCGTGCGAAAGTGTTAAAACAATTTTTCACCGGAAAGAGGAGGTCGTGATGGAGCGATAGTAAATTTATGGAGGATGCGGGTAAAAAACTCGCTATGGGAGTAATTGACGCATCGTAATGCGGAAACCGTTATCGCAAAGGCTAAAAAAAGATGGATATGGGATTGAATGCGGAAAGTTTTTTTTTTCTATGCTACTCTCTGGTAGCGCAACAGAACATATGCAACGGAAGTTCGAACGTTCGATTGGGGTTTGGCGAAGGTCAAAAGAGTATCCGAAGTCACCCGCAGTATATGCGAATAAATGACTTTCGTTTAAATACATTTTTGGTTTACGCTCAAACGTTGCAATAATTTTTCATTACAATGAAAAGTTTCTCGGTTGTAACGAATTAAAAATGATATTCTACAAAACTGTGGAATTTAACACAGTCATTATTTTCTTCGTTAATATTCTACGCAACTATTTATTGGAAGGCGCTTATTTGCGACACTGTCGTAGGCGTCGAATCTTACAACTACGTTCATGAAAATTATTACTAATAATTTATATTTTTATTTCGTTGCCTATCCACAAAGAGACTCGCTCATCGCTGGAAATCATCCGGTTTTTTTTCCTTTACCTAAATTTGGTAATATTGACGTATTGACGCCTATCATTATGGTAATTTCAAAAATTAATTGTGTAGCTCAGATTTTGGTCTTTATAAAATGAACGATATAGATGATCAAAACAGGCTGTTAATTTTACGATTAATTCGGAAACAGTCTATGACTATAATCTCTAAAATCGTTTTTAAAAAATCGTTCTCTTGTTCCCAGGAATTGCGCATTTTTTGAATTTGTTTTGTTTTGCACTGAATTGCCGTTGTGTTTAACCCAAGCTTTTTATGGTTATAGGTTTTTCTAATTTTATTTATTTTGTCATTCAACTGAGTTTGTTTGCCTCTTGGGCGTAATGCGCACCCAATCAAAAAGTTTTAAGAGGAATGAAAACTTTACCTAAGTGATTAAGCAATTATTAAGAGTGGAACTATGGAACTTCCCAGAGGACCTGGAATCTTGGAAGCGCGGCATCACAGGAGAACTGATAATTCCCAGTGTTTGTTTGGTTTGTTGACGTATACAGCGAGTGTCTCGTGAGATAAGGATGGGAATAATACCGAAGGGAGGAGCTTTTTTCACGGCGGTGATAAGTGGCGACATTAATGTGAGCAAATCGACAAAGTAGGAAGTGATAGATGCGACTAGTCCAGTCATCGCGTAAATTTCAGCCGCCATCAGTGGTAATTCGCCTATCATTTAGTGTGTTTTAGATTTTCAAATGTGTAAATGGCTCAGTCCACTTATGTATGGTAAATGGATTTTTACTTATATCCCTATTTAAAACTTTTTCTCTATGGAAGAATCTATAAACAATTTTTTTAATGGCGTTATCATTCTCTCATATTAAGAGTCAATTGATAAAATCCATTACCTTTTTTACTTTCTCCATACGAAGTAATGGGAAAGTATTGTGATCACGAAAAAAATCGACTTCGAGATTTCAACGGAAATACACGTTTTGAGGTCCCTAGAACATGTTAGACTATTTTCGGAATGATGTGTGTGTGGGGGGGCACTCTAACTCAAAAAGTACTTGCCATATCGTTACCAGATTTCATATATAACACTTTGGTATGGGCACAAAGAATTGATTAGTTTTTGGACAATAACGGTTAACCGGAAGTTGAGGTTTATTCGAAACCCGATTCGGTTTTTGCGATATTTCTCCGTTAAAACATCATTATTGTGTATACAATTCTATACAAAGGTTATAGAGAATGTAATTTCCAATTTTCCATAGCAGTTATTGTTTAGGAATTATTTATAAATAACCGGTTTTTCGGTTTCCGTCAAATATATCCTTAAACACATCGTTATTCGTAATCTTCGTAAGGACCAAAGTTGTAGAGAATAATATTTCTTTCAAGTTTTGTTTAAAACAAATTTTCGTAGAACCATCCATTTCGGAGATATTTTGCTTTTTCTTATAATTTACGGCAATAAGGACGACTGTATTCTTTTACGATAGGAAATAATAATTCTGCCGTATAATGCTATTCATAATAATTTAAATATCTATACCCCAAATATGGAGAAAGTCATGTGTTGGCCACATCAGATTTTTTTCATCTAATTTTTATTTTCAGTTGTTTGTTGCCCTTAACGTTGCGACACAGATTAACATGTTTCGTGACTCAGTACTGAGTCAGAACCCGTTGTTTGGAAAACAGTGCCATATGTGATTTATATTTTTAAAACCATAATCCCGCTAATTTAAAATTGAAACCAAAGAAAAGAGACGTGATATTTTCTTCTGCGTAGTGCGTTCCCCTATGTTTCAGACACTTGGAACAGATTTTTGTAAAGGTTTGAAGTATTCATTATAAGATTATCTGGAGGGTAGGAAAAACAGTTCGTACAAAATAGCATTCGCTAATGATGAAATATTTTAAGGAGGTTCTCGGAAGGAGTCTGGGGTTGAATTTGAATGAATAGGAGAATTTTTGTGCTGTCGGTATTTTGGAGGAAGAGTGACAAATGTGACTGAGCATTGAATTGGATTTGAAGAAATGCGAACAAATTGGTTCTCCACCGTTGAAAAATATCACAAATGTGTCGATGATGCCTCTGGTCATATTTTTAAAGATGAAAATTATATTTTTATAGTTTTTATATTAGTAAACGCGAATTAAATGAGGAACGCCAACGAAGATCGCTGGTCCGAAATGCGTTCTTAAAAACGCTTCCCGAACGTATGCAACCCGAAATTTTTGTCCTCTTTTGCTTTAAAATTAAAGAATAAGTGTTATCATTATGAAAAATTACAACATTATGAACTTGTATTATAACTTGTAATATAAGACTAGTTTATTCTAGGCAACTTTAACAATAATTTGATTTTCTCAAAAACGACTCTAACGATTTTGATAAAATTTCGTACCGTTCCCTGAGTATACGTCTGCAATAATACTACATCATATTTCTCAAAAAATGAATATAAGGCTAGTTTATTCTTGGGCAACTTTAACAACAATTGCATTTTCTAAAAAACGGCTCATACGATTTTCATCATATTTCGTATACATAGTTATTTAAGTTGATGTTTATAACGATTCTACATAGTTCATATTTTTCAAAAGATAACTAAACAACGCATTAGTATATGGGAAAGTTTGTACAATGTATGTTGTACCGATTTTTATAACCTTGTTATGGCTATTGGAGATACCCGAAGCAAATACTTTATTTTTTATATTTTAGTTCTTATTGTAGAATTACTTTTCAGCCATAGGAGCAGCTCAATAATTCTCTAGCGAATTGATAATTGGTGTCGAGAATGGTGAAAAAATAACGACGACGCCGAGTGTTCTGTCGACCAATGTTGAAATTCCCTGTTTGCGTTGAGCAACCTCACGTCTAGAATAGCCGGATAAGGACATTAGGAAACACTGTTTTCTGAAATCAGTTCGTCAAATTCCGCCGTTGTGACTAACTTGTTAGCGACTGAGTCGTCAGAAGCTCTGAAACGATGTTTTCTGGTGCAGTATGAAGGAACAATACGTTAGCAAGTATTCCTATTGACCTACATCGTATACAACCTCTTCGAATCATTTTATTTTGGTTATGCGTTCACGAGCAAAAACATTGTCGGACATTGAAAGGCTGTATATTTTTTAAATTTTACTTGTATTATTTGCTAACCTTTGTGGGAGATAATTAACGTATTTGAAGCGTTGGTATTAGAGTTAAGAGAAGCGAAGAAAAAGTCAAAACAAATTTCTCAATTATTTGCGAAAATTAAAAAAAAAAATTTATTTTTAAGATCGCTGAGCATCGTTATTTCTTGCCATAGGTTGATGATTGACGCGAGGGTTTCAGTAATTAACCCGCAGCTGCGAAAGATGGCGAAAGCGATGTACGTAATTAACTTCACTTTGTGGTTAAACATTCGAAAGGAAAATATATTAACTGCGAAATACCGAAATATAAAATGGAGGAAAACGAAAACTTCGGCATTTCTAATCCAAGATGGGAGATGATCGAACGCTTGGTATGTGAAAGGTGACGTCACCTGATTGCAAATATTAAAGAAAGCGGCCAAAGAACGTGTGTGACATTCGTATGCGTATCTGGCCCCTCACGGATAAGTTGCTGAGATTCGATGCCCCGATCACTTTCACCGTATTATTTATCGCCGACTCGCTCGCTACAAGTGCGCTAACTGCCAGACGATTAGATACGGTCGTTCGTACAGCACTGTTTGACGGTTCAAATAATTGGCCTGAGATTTAACGGATGGAGTTTCAAATGTTATCGTTTCTTCCAAGGGCTTTCGTAGTTTGTAAATGTCACACGTGGTCTCTTCCAAGGGCGTATCTAGCTACATAGGGAGAGGGGTAAAATTAAAACATATATTTACTGATATATATCTACTTATGTGAATAATGTATAATTATAATAAATATAAACAAGTTAGATATTTGCAACATTTTTATAGTATCTATATCAGGGGTGCCCAAACTTTTTCATATCATGGGCTACCTTCATCCTGGTAATAGTCTTGCGGGCTACTTATTTTTTTCAATATATGAAAAGGTATTTTAAGAATGAATTAGACTACAAATTTACCGCAAAATGCATTTATTATACATTATACATCAAACAAAATTATACAACTGATTAATTTAATTTAATCTTGATTTGCGCGATTATGGGAACGTTTATACTGCATATCTTCAGCTAATGAATGGTAATTGGGCATGTAACTAGAAACAGAGAGAAGTAAACAGTCTTCGAGATGTTCATTAGGGAGGGTATTTCTGGTTTTTGATTTAATTAAGTTCATATTAGAAAATAGAACTCCTTACTCAGGCATATAAGCTTAATGATTTTATGAATGCGTGGGCGACACAGACCCTCCTAAAGGGCGACCGGTCGCCCATGGGAGACGTAATGGGCACCCATGATCTAGAATATTGAAAAAATAAATTGAAATAATATTTTGTTAAAGATTTATTATTTAAGTAACTGCAAGTACAACATTTAAACTAAAGAAAGTTAGTCTTAACTATAAAGTAGAAATCAGTAAATGAACAAGTTATTATTTTTCATTTCAGAAGAAATTGTCTTTCTACTGTCATTCCCAAATTTATCCATAATATACATTGTAATTTAATCAGTTTGTCAACAGCGGGAAAAACAGACTCATCACAATCGTCTCATATTTGTTATACAGAAGATCTTGTTTGCCTTGTGATTAGACGGTCTCTTTCGGAGGCTTACGTCCGATGCGCCATTCCCAACATCTTAGGGAGGGGGGAGGTAATTACCCCATTACACCCCTCCCCCCTTGTATCCGCCGATGGTCTTATCACGGGCGGATCCAAAAACTTCCCAAGGATAGGCCATGCCCCATTCTTGATTCCGCTTCTGCCAAATACCCTATATTCTGAAAATCACTACCGCTATCTGAATCTTTCCTTTCAATTGCCATAAGGCCCTAATCTGCTGTGTAGAAACAAGGAATTTTGCGCGGTACGAATTTAAGAATACACAGTGGAGGGTAACGGGGACATCTGGCGTGAGGGAAGGTGGGCGATCGATCCTTCCCCCCTCTCCCTTCCGGTTCTTATATTTGTGAATTTTTCTTATGAAAGCACCTAAAGTTTCAATATCGCCATTTTGAGTCCTTGTGAAATGGCGGTAATTTTGGAGGCATTTTTTTTAGGTGCGGTGACGAATAACTTTTAGTGATATGTACCTACTGTGTTGTTTCTATATTTGTAAAAATATGTTACCTGTAGTATGAATGAGCCTTGTACCTGTGTTTTGTGTGGCTGAGTGAAGACCAAAATGTCAACCACAAGCGTTTAATGGCTAAATGAATTTTCGATATTATCTTTTTGATTTTATCCATAAGTAAAGACTTGTTTTGAGTACAAGTGTGAATTTTGTCTCCGAAAGTGTAAGAAGTTCCGGAATCTCCTATTGAAAATCGAAAAGAATCATAGTAAATTTTCTTTAGATAAAAGTTGATGAGTTAATTTGAGATTTTGGAAAATTTCAATCTTGGTTTTTAAGATCTTCTATGGTTAAAGCTTAATCAGTCACTTTTTAACATATAAAGACAGACGCGAAAAACAATTCCAGAGTGAAGCCCAGCGGTCACGTTGAGGTAAATTATGAAATAAGAAGCTATTAAATTAGCAAATAAGTACGAAGCTTCGAAATCGGTGCATTAATGAACGAGCCAGCAGGGCTTGTCGCTTTAGCCGTAAGCATAGTTTTTTGAAACATCAACTGGAAATGTAATCGTGTTCGTTTCAGCCCGCGCATGCGCGCTCATGAAAAAAGTTCCTTTATCGGGAAAGTATTCGCTTGAGTCACTTGTCTTCACCTGCGGCATAGTAATAGAAGCCTTTTTTCTTCCTCCATAATCCCTCACGTCGCAAATCTATCAAAGCCATCCGGAAATCGATGGTCGCGATACAAGATACTACGGGAATAGAACGCTTCGGAGATTAATCGTTGCATTGACCTTAATTAACGACATATTCCAAGGAAAGCTGTTGGCATTATAAAAACGGGCAATCGTCATGTTTTTTTAAAAAAGCTTTTATATGTTATCATGTTTCAGACCCACCCATCATGTGTCTTTTATTCCTTTTTAGATATTTTCCGAAATTGCTTTTTGTTGCGGAAAATTATTAGAAAAGTTTCAGCAAGATACAGAATTGTTCCTTTGGAGGCTTGATTTTCGTGATAATTATCGAAAAGGTTTTTGTGGCTCAATGGAAACTTTTTTTTTTGGTTCGGTGTTAGATTTATTGGCTCCCAAAATTTTCGTGAGATTTTGATATCCCAACTTCTGAAGAGTGAGAGAAAATTAGACCTATTAAAAAAACCCTATTCCGATTTTTCTGTGTTTTGTGATGTCATTAGTGATCATATTTCAAATGAGCCAATGAGTGACAAAATGGAAATATAATCATTAAAATTCGAGACAAAGGAAAACATGAATTATTAATAAATATTTATTTCGGCCATTTCACGCATACCACTGAAATTATTATAATTTAACAGTAGCAGATTGAATTTTACAAATCACTGGAAAAGTTTATAAGGCACGTAAAAAGTAAATTATAAACATTTAGGAAAAATTAAATCTCTTATAAAAGCGTTGATAACAAACAGATCACCCTTTGTAATTATAAGTCAGTTTCACCTATCACCCCACCTGATTTTTTTTATATAAATAGTCGTACGAGATCAAAGTGCAGTCATTCCGGGCCAAATATGGCAGATATTTCCGTACACTACACCATGAAGCTTTAGACATAGAAGTCCTCATCTTTCACAATTCGTAACATATCGCTAATTTGTAGAAGTTTCCGCTCATCGGAGCTTTCCCGTAGAATACGCGCGACCATCCATTGGTTCAGTTCCACTTGTTTTTCGTCGAATGATTTTTAAAAAAACGCGAGACGGTTCTCGTGACCTGTGGAAGTGGTCTCATTGCGTCACACCGACTCTATGCAATTATTGCCGGCGATGAACAGACGGCAGTGCATTTCGAGTAGTTTAAAATCGTGACCCTTTAATGGCTCAAATGCAACGCGGAGGTCGATTTAAATTCATTAGCCCTTCGGCATTGACGAAAGCGAATGGAAAAGGTGGGTTATTATTGCGTCATCTAGGAAATATCGGCCGCTTGGATATTTCACGAGGGAAGACCATAATCGATCTCTCGTGGTTCTTCCGAACCCGTGATTTGAAGTGCAACGGATGAAGTTTTGTTGAAATTTATTCGACTAAGAGGCAAATAACCCTCGTTTTTTAAAATATCTTTCGACTCGTTTTTTGCGCTTTTTATTTTATGCAATCGATTAAATCAAAATAGAAAGTAAACGGTAAGAGATTTAAGGCTGAAATTTTGCGGGGTGTATGTGATATATGATGCCATTCATTACGCAGTCAAAGAATATCGGTGGGTGGCAGGTGTGTTTTCAAAAATTTCAATTTAAGATTCTGACCAAATGGTTATAAATACGAAGTTAAAAATTAATATTATTTGTGTAACCTTCGATGCCATCAATAACACAGCAGACGGAATAGTTTTGAAAAATCGGTACGGAGCAGAGGTTAAGTACCTTCAAACGTTATAAATTAAGATTCTGAGCAAACTGCTTTAGATAGTTTGTTAATTTAAAAAAATTAATTATTGGATAAATTAATTTGTCATACAGTTACATATATTAGTAAGTTTTAAAAGAAATTTAAGCTTAAAATTCTAAATAAACCTCAATAAATAAGACGCGCTTTTTCATATTGCGTCAGCAAATGAAGTTCCCATATTTTTTTCTATTGCGAGTTATACAGACTTTTAAAAAAAATTCTCCGTTTTTGTTTCATTTTGTCGCCATCCTAGTTTCGTGAATGTAAGCCGAGTTAGCTGAGAATTGCTTGTTTAACGGCGGTCGCCCATAACTCAGCGGTTCTCATACTGCGGTTCGCGACCGCAAGGTGATTTTTCAGGAGGGTCGGGAGGACGGAACTGTATACATATATGTTAAAGTGTCAATATTTCATTTTTCGTTAATTTTATTTTCTAATTTTTCTAAATATTGCAATAACGTTTTATATTTATTGTTGGATGGAGATAAGGAGGTCGCGATACGGCCGGCTGCCAAAATAGGTGGTCAGGACAAGAATGGCTGCCATAAGAGGAGGTCGAAAATACTTAAAGTTTGAGAACATTATAGGATAACTAATCGCTGTAGTGCAAATAACATTTGAAAATGGCCGCCGAAACCGTTTATCTTTTTGATTTGATTAATTGCGTTTGTTCTTGTTTCAAGGTTCGTGAATTAAGTTCGCTTACGTTTGTGCTTGGAAAGGTAGTGATGATGGAGTAGTTACAGTGATTATAGGCCCGAGTTCAAATATGACGGTATTTTCTCCCCTTTAACGTGTGTGCCTTGAGATCACTCAAGTAAAAGCTCACCGTCCTTCGGAAGAGACGTTAAGTTGTGCCCACTATGTACTTGTCGTTAAGAGCAAGTTAATGCCGGCACCGGGTTTCCCGAATCTCTTTTGTGTGCGTATGTTTGTGTATAACGCGCTTCCCATCGTAAAATGTGGGTATATGATAGGCTCAGTGACGTAACAATATGGTGGCGAAATGCCTCGGGCCCGGGAGGCTCCTAGGGGGGGTGGCCTCAAAATTTTCCAGATATGAAAAATTAAGATTTTTAGCGGTTTATCTTTATCTTTTTATCATGATATCTGAACGACTCCAGTTTTGGACAGAGTAATTTCAAAATCCCAGCCTTTTCAGAATGTTCCTGATATTTGATTAACAAGTGCAACTTGATAGGAGTTACGCTGGGTTTAAGTTTTAATTGAACGTATGTATTTGTTGGTTTAGGACAGACAAGTCAAACTGGCCTAACTGCGGCCCGAATGTTCATTTATTTTAAAAAGGTGCTCGAGACTGTATATAAATGCTTTATTTTTATGAGAAGGACACGATATTTTCGAATTCTTACTGAGGTTCAAAGAACGGGTCTTCTAAATAGTTGTTTTTAATGGCAACAAAAAACACGTATAATCTTCTAGATAAAATCAGTTTTTCCAAATATGGCCCTCATTAAACAAGTGCATTTCTAATGGGCTCCTCTATAATATTCGTCGCTTTTATGCTCCGAATTTGACATGCCTGGTTTACGGGGAAAGGGGAGAGGAGTCCTCAATAATATTTTTCCGAGGACACTCTGGTCCTGTTTACGCTACTGGATAGTCTACCAACCTATGTGCGAGAAACCGCGGACCTGCTAAGAAAACCTCTGTAAAATTGAACTTCCCGTGTGTATGCATGTTCGTGTGTGCTTAGTGGTCATTCTCAACTCAAATTAACCCATTTAGTTTGTATCCAGGAAATATCCGCTTTACATTAAACAGTTGAACTTTTTATTGACTCAGACCTGATGATAGATTCGGAAAAGGTTCAAGTTTTAGATTGTGCGATTAGATACTCGGGTCAAAGGATTTCTTCAAACCGTAATGCAGTTCAAACGAATCAAAAGACATGAATTACGATGGAATTGAATTGAAAAATAATTACAGAATTAGCGCAGAATTATCGTTAAATAATTTTCAGAAAACACGTAGTTTTGATCATTTTAGTGTTTCTTTGTGTATCCTTTTCGTGGGTTGGGATCCTACGCACCGCGCAAGCTGCGGAGGCGTAGCTATACGCCACTGAAACGGAAAATAATCCTCTTCCGGTCGCCACGAATTATAGGCGTCCAGTTATGGGCATTCCCAATGCGAGTATATTGTGAAGAATCGGATCCCGAATAACAAAAAACATTTCGTCGATGCTCCGTACCAACTCGTCTGTTGTTGTTTGCTATAATTTCACGTGGAGGGAACAGTTCAGGCTGAGCAAACCAGTCGATTACTCGTCAGCATTCGTCAATTGCGAATAGTTGTTTAATATAGAGAAGTGTGTCCAAACATGCCGCCTGAGGCTAGGTATAATATGACGACCCTTTAAATATTTTATAATAATTTATTTAACACAAACAGGTTTCCCCAATTGCATGTGTTACTGTAAATAAGAGGATAAGTAAACAATAAAATAAAGATGAAAGGTAGGAGTTAAACGAAGTTTACCTGGATTTTTAATATAACTAAACGCAGATAAAAAACCTAATGCATTTTAAAATACGTAAATATGCCGTGGTATCGTCGTTATTGCACCGCCTGCAGGAATGTTTAATTGATGTGCACTGGTTCCTCTATTTTGCATGTACAGGCTGAGGAATTCCATTATATTAACGCTGTTGCGCAGCTCAAGATTAGTTCAGTATAATAAACGCTTAAAATACGGTTCTTTGCGACCTTGTTAAAAAAGTTTTTTTCTAGGAATAAACAACATTGAAAGAATTGTGTCTGGAAAGATTATCGTTGTCTTATTTTGGAGCCCTTTTCGAAAGGAGCCTGAGGTGTACGCCTCGCACGGCTTTGGCACTAGTGAGATCGAGCTAATGCATTCCTCGCGTCGACCAGGATGCATTGCCCCCGAGTGGGGCTTTTATTTTTTCATTTTTTCAGTTTATGTCAGCCGTAATCGGTTTGGGTGTGGATTATTCCGTCGTTCGTCTAATCTTTACGACCCCGATGATATGCGAAGCTAAACAATTTTTGGATTTCCTGTTCTTTAATCTAGCCGACTGTTAAGTCGTTATCCCAAAACAAATAAAGTTCTTGTTAAGGGAAAAAGGTGCAAAAATATTTAATCCTTCGGTGTTTTTTATCTTATCTACGTCCATTGATGGCTTTTGTTTTATTGCTCTTTTAAAATATTTATGATGGTTTTTAGTCAGTGATGGTTGATTTATGTTGGGAAATACATTCTAACTAAGGTTGCCAACCTCCGGCTTTCGGGTCTTCGCCATGATCTCCGGTCTCCGGGTGAGTAGCACAAATCTCCGGTTCAATTTCGATTGCAGCGGAAAGCCCTTTTTATGACTTATTTGCGTTTTTTTTTAAATAAATGATTCGAATTAAGATAGTTTGCACTTTAATTTCCATTGTATTTTGTTTTATACAAAAAATTTAAATTGACGATGCTCTTACAATTTCGTTAATTAGCGATATTTTATAAATAAACAACGATTTTTAATCATATGTCCTGAAATCCCGAGTGCCTTTCAGAATATTGAATATATTTATCATTACATTTGATTCCTCTTGGGTTTCTTCTAAGGTATCCAGGTTTCAAGCAAACTCCGGTTCATTAATATCTTAAAGTAGGCAACCCGTAACAACATCTGCGGTTCATGAAGATCTAAAAGTTGGCAACCCTAATTCTAACGTGTCACTTTGTGGAGAAAATAACCTTTTTGCACCGCCGAATTCGCGGTATTGTGTATTTTTATTTTAAAATATTTTCTGAATTACCCTGGAAAATGAGGACGGTTTTAATTTTTAATGATTTCACAATGTTGCCAAATATAAAATTAATAATTATTTTTATTTCTTAAGTTTTGTTTTCTGTGAAATTCTGGCATGTCGTCCACTACATAACGAATCGCAATCCACGCAACTCCCAGGTATAAGTCCATGTTTGTGCGTTTCACCCATTTAATCTAGCGTAGTATGGGAAATAAATCAACTCGATACCTTAAATTTATGACATGAAAATTAATGGTAATTTCTAAAGCAAATTATTTTTAAAAAGTATTTCTCCTTTCTAACCAATCATTCGTAGAAGCTGCAAATATTTGTTGGAGCAGAGCATTTAAACGGTTAAAAGAAAATAAATGTTTTATTCGTTACTCTTTCCAACAATTAAGAATTTTTTCACTCGCTCTTCGACCTTAACGCCAACTGCTGTGTTCCCTGTACGACTCGAATAATAATTCGGATTATCGAGATATTCATCAGTATTCTTAACCGATGCGTCGAATTTTTCGCAGTGGCACCATGGGTGGGGAAACTCCGGCCCGCGGGCCGCATGCGGCCCCTCGAGACCGTTTTGTGTGGCCCACGAAGTAGCGATGAAAAAGAGATCGGTATAATTTAACACACAAACTCATATTTTTTATCGAAATAATGATAATAATGCATGTAATATTGAAATGTTAATCCTAAATACTCTAATTTAGAATTGATTTCCACTTATATGATACCTTATAATCTCTCAGTAACTTCAATTTCAACTAATCAGCCCCTCCTAAGCATTGGCAACTTCCGATACGGTCCCCCAAAGGATTCGCCACCACTGATGCCGCCCGCCACGTGGAAAAGTTTCCCCACCCTTGTTTTAGAATTTAGGCTATTCTCACCAGTTGTTCATAGCTTCCTATCTTATTTTCTCGTATTCTATTATCGTCATAGAGTTAAAAACCGTTCGATTTTTCTCTCCTTCCCAGGATTCAGTGCGGCTGCATTCTCAGTACAACCTCGAGGCCCTGACATGGTCCATGTTGCTCGGTATTTTCCTCTTGCGGTTCATGACGCTCGGGACGAAGATCAACCGAAAGTATCGCAACCTATCCGTCCTCATCACGGAGCAGGTGTGTACTCTAAATGTCGAAACTTTTTGACCTTTCCTTAACCCATATAACACCTCCCTCACATCCAGGATCCAAGCTTCTCCTTGTGGGGAGGGGTAATTAAAACTGTAAAATAAATTCCTTGAAAATATAATCTAAATCGCAGATGTTATTATGCAAAAACGAAAAAGATAAACATTTTTACTTCAAAATATAGACGATAAAAAGTAACGTTTCTTCGGTGTGTTAATTTTTTTATTACTTTACGAAATTTTTTCGGTGTTCTGAAGTCTGAAGGGAGATCATCAACCTCCCCCCCCCCTTTATCCCCTTGCCTTGAACCCCCCCCCCCCCACTCTCTCATTTCCTCCCTCTTGAGGCGTTTTTCTTTGATTCCCTGGCTATGTTATTTGCAGTTTTTTTCCTCTAAAATTCTTCCATATTTTTCCTCTTTATTGTGTCGGCTATTAATAACGAAATGCACCACGATGGCTTAAATTTCTTCAGTTATCTTGAATAAAGAGTTTCTTATGCAACTGTCGCTCTTTCGATGCATTTCTCGTGCTATCTCTTTCGCAACTCTTCCTCCACCCTCACTCCACCTCTTCCCTCTCTCCATCTCTTTGCTCCTCCATCTTTCTTTACTCATCTCTCCCTCTATCTCTCACTTCCATATATCTGTCTCCTTGCATCTCTCGTCCCATTCCATTTATCTCTCAGAGCCCATCTCTCTCGTCATCTCTCCCTCCAACCCTCCATCCCTCTCTCTCTCTCTGTCTCACTTCATCCCCTCTCCCCACACACTGGAGTTTTATCGGAATTTTAATAGAAATTATATTTACAAAATCTTAATTCTTTGCGTCTTGTTTTGCAGATTAATCTCTACCTACAAATAGAACAGAAGCCCAACAAAAAGGAGGAATTGATGGTGGCCAATAGTGTCCTCAAATTGGCTGCTGATCTACTCAAGGTAGGGTTTCGACTGTGTAAAGGTCGTGTCATTATTCTTGCGTGATGGGATGTATTGGTTAATTAATGAATTAAGTTGATGTGTTGGAACCTGGACAAATTTAATTTTAGAGGAACTGAAAAAATTGACTCGTAGAACTATTAGTCTTAAGAATGAAAGGGGCGGAAAATGGAAATTTAATCGAGAAAGAGGGGATTTGAACTACATTTTCCATCGACGGGAACATGTGAATTGCAGTAAGATTAATCCGTCGATGAGTTATTTTTGAGCGATGAGATCGCTAGGGATATAATATCAAATAAATTAAAAGCGGTCGTTATCGTTTTGAATGATCCATTTTGAGTTAGGTTAGTGACTCCACTCCTACGCGTCGACGTTGGCGAGTTACTGCATAGTAAAGCAGGAAATGCATGGACATGGTGATAATTCCTGTAATTTATATGGGATCTAAGATGGAATTCGGTCCACGACGTTCGCTTTCTATATTATATCGATTTAAATAATACGCGTAATTCGTTGGATTCATCGAGTAACCTATTTATGATAATAAATAAAGGCTAAAAATTTCTTTGGACATTTTAAGTTTCTGCGTTAAATATTTTAGCAGTTCTAGCTTAGCTAGGGTATCGTCGAGCTATTATTGTGGCTGAAAACTAATTCAAGAATAAGGACTTAAGTATCAAAAATTGAGAAAATGACATTATCTTAGGTATCTCCAATAATTTCGGCCGTGATGTAGCTGTATTCAGTGGTGAATCACTGAAAATAGATTCTAAAAGAAGAAACTTATAATCTATTTTCGTCGAATCACCGTGCAAGACGACTGCGTCGTAGCCGAAATTATTGGAGATATAAATTTTCTCATTTTTTATACTAACAATAAGTGCTTATTCTTGAATAAGTTATAGTGTTTGGTGTATAAATAAATCAAAAGTGGATCCAATGAACATCGCCGGTGCAAGTAGCCTTTCCTTGTAGCAGCTTCCTAAACATCGGTTCAATATAATATTTTAAAAAAGAATTTGCCAATTTTATTATTTTCTACCCATATCTTCAACCTGATACATGTTTGATCTAATTTCTGTTCTCTGTCTCGTCTGCGAAATAGTGCGTTTTTCTGCGAAATCGCTTTCGGCTATCTTATTAGTCTGCATAAAAATTTGTTGTTTTGCAATGATTGGTTTTTATCTCGTTTTATCTCTGATATTGGCATCGTAAAAAATCGGTGTAACTTATAATACACCGACTTTCTAGCGTCTATACTTTTCTGGTTCATACACTGATGAAATGCGACTGGTTTCCTTATTGTTAGAACAGCTTGACGGTAGCTGGGCACAAAACTCGTAAATCATAATTCCTTGTAGCGCTGTGGGATTATTTTAGTGGCATGAATTTTTAAATATTGTTCACGGCATCAAGCTGTATATACGCAAGAATTTCGAACGGAATAATTTTAGCCATTTTTCAGTAAATCGGCTAGAATAAATTGCTACCCTTTGTTGCGTGATATGGTTAATTTTAAATAATTATTATGTTACGGGTAATATCCTGCATTAATACGGCATTTATTCAGATTCTGTTAAACGTTTAAGCCCTTAGAGCAGGGGTGGGCAAACCACGGCCCGCGGGCTGTATGCGGCCCTCGAGAGCATTCCATGCGGCCCGCGAAGCTTTAGTGAAAAAGCGATCCGTCAAATTTAACACAATTTCATACTACTTTTGGTAAAATTATGATAATAAAATCTTTAGTTTTGAAAATTTAGCCCTGAAATCCTTGTTTGTGATTGTTTTCACTTACGTATGATGCCTAAGAATCTAAGAAATTTCCGATTTAAACTCTAATCTGACCCGCCAAAACATTGGCACCTTTGAATGCGGCTCGCTGAAGAATTCGCAAACACCGATGCGGCCCGCCATGCGGAAACGTTTGCCCACCCCTGCCTTAGAGCCACGCGCAGACTACAGACACACCGAATTGTAAAACCACTTTTTCGGATTCGGAAGCATCTAAAGAGTGCATATTAATAAAAATCTGATGTGGCCAACACATGACTTTCTCCATATTTGGGGTATAGATATTTAAATTATTATGAATAGCATTATGAGGCAAAATTATTATTTCGTATCATAAAAGAATACAGTCGTCCTTATTGCCGTAAATTATAAGAAAAAGCAAAATATCTCCGAAATGGATGGTTCTACGAAAATTAGTTTCAAACAAAACTTGGAAGAAATATTATTCTCTACAACTTTGGTCCTTACGAAGATTACCAATAACGATGTTGTTAAGGAGATATTTAACGGAAACCGAAAAACCGGTTATTTATAAATAACTCCTAAACAATAACTCCTATAGAAAATTGTTTCAAATGAAAACTGTAGGAAATTATATTCTCTATAACTTTTGTTTAGAATTGTATATAAAATAATGATGTTTTAACAAAGAAATATCGCAAAAACCGAATCGGGTTTCGAATAAACCGCGACTTCCGGTTATTCGTTATTGTCCAAAAACTAATCAGTTCTTTGTGCTCATGCTAAAGTGTTATATGTGAAGTTTGGTAACGATATGGCAAGTACTTTTTGATTTATAGTGCCCACAATCACACACACACACAGACATCATTCCGAAAATAGTCTAAACGTGTTCTAGGGACCTCAAAACGTGTATTTCCATTGAAATCTCGAAGTCGATTTCTTTCGTGATCACAATACTTTCCCATAGTAAGTATGGAGAAAGTAAAAATGTCGGTCGGTTTTCACGATTGCAATACTTTTTCTGTATTCTTCGTGTAGGTACATATAGAAGTAAAAATGATATTTCCTCTGTGATTTTAAGGTCGAGTATGGATACACCATAATCGCATTAAAAAGTGTGACAGCTTTTTATATTAATTAACTATTTAAGAGTATTGTCGTCTCGAAATTAGTGGAATGCACGTAGATAACAGTATCTGTCCCGATTTGTTTTTATGTTAACTCTGTAGACCGAGTTATCTTTTATCAGCCTTAGTATCAATTCCCATGGCTTCGGATTCAAAGGAATTGGATTGGGTGGCGTGACTCGTTTCTCAGTCAGTGGCGCGTTCCTCGGTCAATTTCATCTCGGGGATATCTGTAAATAGACTTTAAAACGAACGTGGACGGAATTTCAGCTTCTCGGTTGACGCAACGCCATTGGCCAAGAGATTCGGACGTGAGATATCTGCTGCTTCTATTCTGCTCGCATCTTTTCGGGATCATATTTTGACGTCCGGGTATTTTCAGATTATGGTTATCTTCCGTTCAATTTCTGGAGCTTCGAGCCTTAGCAACAGGCGAATGTGATCCGAAATATTCGAGCGTTTTCCCATGCGTACGAATCATAAAATTGGAAAAAATGGGAATTTCGAACGTTTTCTGGCAAATCTTTCTGTTTTTCGGCCAACGCAGTTTTTAATTGACGAACTATTCGTCTCCAATTGCACTCAAAATAGAGACACGGTCTGTCATTTTGATCTCGGCTATGAATTTGGCTCGATAATTTTTTCTTGAATTTTTTTTTTTGCCTTTGGACGGTTTAAATCCAATTTTTCCTCACGCGTCTGTTTGGCGAAATCATATAATTCGAGCGTAAATTAATCGTGTTTCCAAGTTGGCCCTAATAACTTGACAATCTCTTTGTCTCACATGTCTTTAGTTCTTCTTTTCGTTCTCTTGATGCTTCTTGGGATCTATTTAATGGTGCTAGATGTCCAACGCTGATCATTACTTCTTGCAATATGATCCGCCCGCTGCCACTTTATAGCGCCTTTACTATCCTAATTACGTCGCAGACTCGTGTCTTCTTTCTTATCCACTGGTTTTTTTGCGGTATCTTCGAGTGAACCCAATTACGTACATCTCTCCGTGCTCCTCCGCGTTGTTTGGACGCGCCGGACTATCCCGGCATTCATATTTCGCATCCGTAGGTTAGAACAGGTAATCTTGCAGCTCCTCTGTAGAAAGACTCCGATATTTGATTTGAATATAAACCCGTTTCAACGCGTGTGAATACGAACGGAAAAAATATCTACTCTCTAGTCGTAGGAAATTCGATTTATAAAGATCCTACTTTACGTGTACTTATATTCAGATATTTTCTATCCATGCGAATTTTTTGTCACTTCCTCCGAAACCGTGTCATATGAGGATTCGACACGGTGCCAATGCGGATCGAGGAGAAAGCTTTTTTGTTTCCGGTCGTCGCGTTTCCGTTTTGCGTCGCTCGCGGCGTGAAGGAATTGATTAGACGAAACTCTCTCTGCGTCCTTCGTACGTTTGCTTGACGCTTTCGGGGACGTTCATTAAAGGAAACCAACTGTTGCTGTTTGAAGTCGTTCCTCTTCCCGTTTGACGTTAGTCATCCAAGTTTCACCATATTTCCGTTAGAAGCGCAGACACGCGCAAAACAAAAATAACGAAATTAAGGCCGAGCGCTTATCGCGTCATTAAACCTTCGCTATCTTCTATGGGCTAATTTTTTGTCTCTGCCCATGACTGCGTACCTCTCTTGAGCGCGTAGCTTGTATTTATTTTCCATTGGAATATCATATGGTTACGATTGTTTGTATCGTTTGAAATGATTTCTGATTAACGATTTTTACGTTAAGTGCCGCACGGAATCAGTTTCGTAGCATAGATTCCATTTAATGGTCGTTTATTTCTTCTGATGGAATAATTTTTTCGGGGAAATATGTTGCGACGTTTGCAATCACGAAAACGTTTAGCAAATGTTATGACTCGATTATAAATCTGTCGAATTTACGTGTGAAAATTTTCACCCGATACTTATAACCTGTGGATTTGGGACAGAATTGTGCAAATTTTATTCTACCATTTTTTTTGCCCTGCAAAATGGCGGTACAAAATTTGTTTTGAATTATTTTGTTCAATTAGAACGCTAGTGTAAGTTTTATATCGACAGAATACTACACTTACCATTTTTTTGCTGGTGTGTTCCTTGGAGATTTTAAAAGTCGCGTGCTGCCCAGATACATTTTAGAACAATAATGAAATGAACATTACTGGTGTTTAATAGGCTACTCGTGTTCAGAAGTGCAAATAATTTTTTAAATAACGTGATGAATTTGTTTGCGGCATAATTTTCAAGACCACAGCACGCGACCTCTTTTGTAATGACAATAATTTACATAATATTAACAGGCTTCTTTAAAGAAATGCGAAAATACTGTAATAATTTTTCTCTACCTTTGCCTTTCTTAGTCTTTTGTAACGTTATAATTTTTAATTTTGTTGCATATTTTTCTGTTTTTTATAAGGTTATTCGTAGTCGCAACGTCACAACTTTTGATTCCGAAATCATCCATAAATAAGAAGAAAAATAATAATCTTTGATACTTTCGCGCGCACTTTTAACACCCTGGGCGTACCCACAGGAGTTCGCGTACTCCCGTCTGAAAACCCTTGCTCTAGTTAGTATAGGATTTATTTTCAAGTTCAGATGTCGTTTTTCAAGTCGTGGTTATTATTTGCAATAATCCTTCACGTAACGACGTTTCGCCCTTAGGACGCTATAACAATCGTGACTCTTCGCACTTACGACACTGGCGTCAGGCTTTTCGAGATGGGTCTCTTCCTCGGTGTTACCGTTTTAAACCGCGTGTGCTCCATTTTGAAATGGGCACGATCCGAGTCAAAAACTCGCATTACAAGTTAAAATACGCTCTTATCCATTTTTACTGTCGATTTTTTTTCGAACTACTCGTATAGACGCTCATACCGCTTCCGTTTCAAAATATCACTCGCGGTTAAATAGACCATCGGATCACTCATGGAGGGGGTTAAATAAACCAGCCTTCCGACATTCCCATCATGTCGGCATGCATAGGGTTTCCGCTAACACCAATTACTGGTCGTATTTTTTTGTCCCGGGCGGATGTCCAGTTCAGCGCATATGCGGACACTCGTCGGTGAAGCAGGGATGGAGTTAATCGGTGTCGACGTCGTATGCCTGATCTTACGAAATCCTCCACACCAGGCACGTCAAACTGACGGCCCTTTCTCTCCGCCTTACTTCTAATTTTCCCTCAAATAAATCGTTCGAGGTTTTATAAAAATTATTATTTTTTTGTGAAAGTACGAAAGATTATTTCTTAGCTTTTGAGATACAAAAGAGCGCGGTTTCTAAATCATGATTTTTAATAGCAAAACAGTTGAGATATCTTCTAGATCAGGGGTCTCAAACTCACATCGGTAAAACCTCAAAAAGGCTCTCCACCAAATACGATGGCCGCATTAAGGGACCGTAAAAAATTTCGCGAGCCGCATTCGTTACTCTTCCAGTCCTCGCATCTTTTCGTATTCCTTGGACTTTCACTCTCCCCTTCCAAAAGATGGGAAAGCACCCCAATCCTATGATACGGCCTTGAACACATTTTTTATAAGCATATTACATTAAGCGTTTAGGCTTAAGTTCTTCAGACACGCAGAAAACACGCTTTCAGTTGGAAGAACGTTCGTATGTACCTCTAATTGGTTTTTTAGAAATGGGATTCGGCAATAAAATGCGAGTTTTAAACGTGCTGATTTAATAACCTTCTTAAATTATTTACCAACATTTGCGTGAAATATCTTCTAATAAATACATTTGAGTTAGCGCCATTTCGTATAAAGTAACTTACTTCGTGATCCGAATAAATGCAACACGCGGGCTGCATGTGGCCCGCGGTCCGAGAGTTTGAGACCCCTGTTCTGGTTAGTTTGCCCTCCTTTAAACAACTGTAATCCTAATGCTGACCTATAACAGTGATGGCGAACTTATGGCACGCGTGCGATTTTGGTTGGCACCCCAACGAAAGGCGAAAACCAATCAAAGCATTCGATAATATCCATCCATTCTATAATATCCATCGTTTCAGTGCGGCCCCATGCTTCTTCGAGTTTGACATGCCTGCTCCACTGTGTTCGCGAGCCTTTACGTATCGAAGGACGGAGCTCTCGTTTCTCTGTCTCTCCCTCTAACGCGGGAACTTACTCTAACAATTCACTAGTGTTCGGGTGAAAATTGAGGGGGAGAGGAAGGGGAGGACACAGGTTGATGAGAATTGGGCAACGCGTGGGAAGGCAGAGATATAACCCGCCTCTTCCGCCGTTTCCTTTCATGTTGTATGTTGAAAAAAAAATGCAAGCGGTTATAAAAGTGTCGTTTGGTGTCTGTTGCCTCGGATGAAATTGGAAGAGCGGCGAGGTCGAGTTAAGGTACGTCATTCAGCGGTACGTAGAAGCAGTGGTTTAGATATGCCGCGCGAGAAATTTAAATGATGCGATTTATATTTGTGTTATTAGTTGTTTATTCGTGTTGTGATGCCAAGGATGAGGAATCAATGGATAAGATCTTCAAATGAAATCAAACTTGCTGTGTAAGTTTCCACTTTAATTTATTTTCGTGACTGGTTTCACGGCATGAACTGCATAATCGGGTGATTTGAAGGGTTTAAAATGGTAATATATAGGAATATAAAAAAAATGGATGGGAAATAAGTTGGGAGGCTAGGGAGGGGGCATTTAGTTGGTTATTGGAAGTCGGTGGAAGTTCGTATTTCTATTTATCTCCATTGTAAACTCTTCAAATCGTCTAATGATGTAGTTGTATCTGTGAAACCGATCGCGAAAATGAAGTGGAAGTTGACATATTGAGTTTGATTTAATTTGTAAAACGTCGTTCCACGAAGCGACACCTTCTTTGGTTAACCATAACTTATTTTTATTAGCATCAATAATGCTGCGTTACTAATTTCAGTGAAACGTATGAGCATTCTAATTACCAAGTATCCATCATCAGCGATTATGCATCGTTTTATAAATGCATAATCGACGATCGGTGAAGAACCGTTGACAGCGAATATAGTTTGTACGAAAGTTTAATGGCTGTAGGTGTTTACAATATATAATCCATTTGGTAGAAGCAATGAGCTAACCTCCCCAATTCAACTTTGAATCATTGTATGAGAAAATGTAACGTTGTCTCAGACAATAAATTTTTCACCGACATATATCTAGTCATTATTTTTTTAATCTAGCTTTATCGTCAAAGCTATTTTAAAACGACCGGATATGAATGATGAATCCTTCTTAATCGAAGATAAGCAGCATTCCTTGGTTGAAGGGCGCCTGGAAGAATTTATAACGCACAGGGAGTGACTTGCTAATTTATCTATCCAAACTATATAAAAGACAGTGTCACTTTTGAAGCTTAATATCTCGCAAACGACTGAACGGAATTTGATGAAATTTTCAAGATAGCATTATGATATAATAACAAAACGTTTTAATGTATCGAAATAGAGATCAAAGACCCGGGTTCGATTCCAGGGAATAATTTCCATTTTCCGTAAGGTAACACGTAAAAATGGACATTTCGACGTGCAGGCTTTCATTCTTTTTTAGTTTAAAATTAGAAAGAATTGACCTACATTCTTCATATATAAACCATTTTGAAGAAAACATTGTAAAGTTTCTTATTATTTTCATTTTTTTCCGCCTACAGTTCGAAATCGCTCAATTTGAACGTTTAATTCACACAGTTTGAGGAAATCTTGCCATTTTTAACGGGAATTTACCTTGCCTACCTATTCCATTGTTAGACCTCGATATCATATTGTTATTTCAGTCCTTATGGGTAAGGACGTGCTTTGAATTCTTTTAATACGAGATAGAGGGAGAGAGAGTGAGGGAGAAGGAAGGGGGAGAGATGGGGAGAGGGAGGGAGGGAGGAGGAAACGATTTTCAAGTCAGTTGAAGTTTATGATGGTAATATGATCTCCCTAAATAGTTTGAACGATCGTATCTTTCCTCCCGTCATTTTTGACGGTCTATACACTAGTACTAATATAATGGAATGTTAAGGATGTAATCCTCAAGCATTTTTTTTACATAAATGGGATGTCGAAATACTCACGAAAATTTAATTTGCTTCAAGTCATGCCTTAGAAAATTCCCACTGGCATCTAAAATTCTTTCTGCGGACTACATACTTATTTACTGCTAAGGTAAGCTCATCGGTGGAAATAATTGCCACGCAGCGTTTAGCTGCACGCGCTGCCTCGCTTAGTTTAATCGGCTTTAAGTGGTACATACTCGATGAAACACGTTCGTTGAAATTTTTAACGATAAGAGCCTAATAGGTGGTCCGACCGACAAGTAGCAGGAACTTGATCGACTTTGTCGGTTTCTTCGTCGCTCGAGCACTAGTAAGAAGGATTCCGTCGTATTGAAATAGCTCAAGAGGTCTCGCGAGTCGTTATTCATACATTTTCCATGTTTTCTTCGCCTTCCGCATCTCCGTTTCTCGGAAGATGCCGGTGGTGGCGTGGGTGTCGCACCATCTTCCGAGGTGTGTTTATTCTTATTTTTAAATGTGACTCAGAATTTCGCGCACCGGCGGCCTTGTGCAGGGAAAGGCATCCACGCGTTTAGGGAGGGGGGAGGGGGGGGGGGGAAGGAGAGAACGGGTTGACAGATCTGTATTCAGAACGCGCCAGGATTTTCTTTTGTGACGCAAAAATGAGGTGTGGCGTATACGATGGAGCTCGGTTCGCTCGTTTGGACGCTGTTACGAAGCTTAGTCGAAAATTTAAGACTGCCGTATAGCTCGGGAGCCTGTTTTCTTTTTGGTTTTGGCTATAATGGGAAAATCCTTCGGTACCGTGCGACGAACGTCGTTTTAAATACGCCACGAAGTGGTACTGACGCTTTTTTTTTTACGGAATCCGTGGTCACAATCCATGATTTTTATTGCTGCATCATGGTCTCATTTCATCTTTTTTCGCCGGAGCTGTTTTTTCTCTTTCGAATTTTTTTATGATTACAAAATGAAAAGTTTCGTCGTTCGTTTTTTTCTGCCGTCGAAATGCAGCGTTTGCTCGGTAGGGGCTATTTTAAAACAAACTCCTCGCTCACAATTGGGTGTTTTTTGCGAACTTGTCATTGACCTCGTTTTAAAAGTGTATAAAAAAGGCTTATGTTATTTCAGCCGCATTTAGTTTCTCAACTAAATGCACCTATTAGTGGAGTTCATCGCGCTTTATACCGTTTAATCTACAAATAGTAATTTATTATCGAAACATGATGTTGAAGTTGGGTCTGGTCCGATCGGTAATTTATTATATTTTGATAAATTTTATTTTTATAATTTCTCGATTTTTTTATTGTTATGAAACCAAGTACTTATTACGCGAGAAATACCTTTACAGATAACTTAATTTTTGTAACCTTTATTAATCTGTTTTCCATATAAAAATCTGGTCGGAAACATTTTATCCACCAACGCGATTTTAGCGTCACTGGCTAGGTTAACTGCGCAAACAAGGCCGTATGGAGGACTCGATACCAACGTCAATAGCGTGCCGTCATTGGTTTAGTTTTTGTTAGGTTCCATCCTCGGGTCTTTTACAATGTTTTAACTGGTTCATTTTAATCTTAGCATACGCGTTCCTATTAATAAATATTGTGATAGAAGAGAAGGAAAGGCAGGTGATGATTATATGTTTATTTTCTCTACGCTGTAGTCCGTCAGTCGTCGCGATTATTTATGCTTATACTGTTTTAAGTTTACAACCGGCATTGTTAGTTGAATATGTGAATAGGGTGTGGAGAGTACTATGAAGTAAGTACGTAAGAATGGATTTCTTTTCCTATCTCTCTGCAGGTGTTAGTTCACAATTCCCGATCTACGCTCTCTATAGACCTTCCATTCTTTTAATAACTCTTCCATTTTGTTCTTTGGCGGATCCAAAATCCTTGCTCTCTTCCTGCCGATTTGCCGCTTTCCTTTCTTCCTCCAACGGTTCATTGTATCTCAAAATTTAATTCGTCCATTGCTATCCCTGCCCAATTCATAGTGCACTGAAACTTACGGAGTAAAATCGTAAAGAATTGATGCGAAAAACTCCATCATAAAAACGCGATAATTCGTGAAGCGTAGATGCGCCAGGGAAATTGTTTCGCAGCAGTTGGTGGGAAGTTGGGGGGCTTAGGACTAATGTTATTCGAGGGCCTTCAAAATAAATAATTATATTAATTATAGGAACGAGAAAATTATTGTGATGACGAGTAGTTACATTACGCAAGAAATGGTTTATTTTCGTTTAGTATATTTCTATTTAATATTTCATTATTCAATCGGGGGGGCCTTGTTCCCAGGGACCCAGGGTTGCAGCATTGTTAGCCCATCTGTAGATCCTCCCTTTGTTGCGGCATAGAAGACGCCTAAGAAATCTAGGCAAACACTTTTTATCGGAAACTGTTTTATTCAGGAAATGTATTCTTTAAATACCTATCTTAAGAATACGCTGGGATAGTGGGAACGGCTTCGAGGAAATTAGCTTAAAATGAACATAATTAAAATAATTCGCGGACAGATTGAGGGCAATTTAAAGTTATGTTGACGATTTCAGCTATCATCTGCTGATCGCCCTTGGTTTCCTGTCGGGTGTTGTGTAAATTTTGCAAAAAAAAAACAATGAAAAAGCGTTGGAACTCAAATAAATGGACATACTTTCTCAGCGTCGTATCTATGCGAATGCGAAAATTTTTCATCATTCTTGGTCAAGAGCAAATAATACCAGAGATAACTTCTTCAGAATTATCTGCGATAGAAAGCTTTTTCGATTTTTTCCGGCCTTGGCCCTATAGAAGGAGAAATGGCCTCACTCCTTCCATTAACTCAGCGATTTTTTTGTATACTTTTCCTGGGAATAGCTGTCAAAACCCAGCCTCGAATTGACGATAAATGGAAGATATTAGTTCCTATTTCTGCATTCCTTTTACACTGCTACTTTTTAGGCACGTTTCGCTTCCAGCATGAGCGCCTATTAGCTTCGGTATGTCCGTCCGTCCGTATGTGCGTCCTCGGCTTCTACTTAACGGATTTTCATAAAATTTGACATTAAGGACGTACAGTCAAAGACACTAAGAAAGTCGGGTAAATGAATTACGTAAGCCTATCAGGGGTACCACTTTACTGATGACAAAAAATTAGCTTTGCGTCATATCTCCTAAAATATCGGTTATATCAAATTTCAAATAAAAATTGTAGAACTAGTAGAGTGGTTCTCAACCGTTTACCTCAATTGGACACTTAACAAATTCTGGGATATGGAGGCGGGCACAAGCATAAAAAAGTGTTAGAAATAACGAGAAATGACGCAGTGAGTTATATAATTTAATATATTTAACAGCTAATATTTTTATTGATGCTTGAAACAATTAGATTCTGTGAAAATAAACCAAACTGGTTTTAATACTTTTTCTACTTAGCACCACGAGCAGGTACATACCACATTAATGTGATACTTGACAATCCATATTGGCTGCTAGCTGCTCATAGTTTGGAATGTATGATGATTTCCCTGCTCCAGGCGGTCATCTAGATAAGTATCAGTCAATCTCGAAGGGATCTTAGTGTTAATTATCTTCATTGATGAGAAGAGGGATTCACATAGATCGATCCAAAGTAGTATCTTATCCTTGAAGCAGTACTGCGCAAAGTGGGGAATTTAGAGGAGTTCGTCACGTTCCAAAATTTGCCTTCTTTTGCCTGGGACTTTAAAATTATACATCACTTTGTCTCTAGTCCGAAATCTTCTTATTTACTTAGAATGGAAAAATCTTTCATTTAATTGGTTTTTAAGAATTTCAAGTTTGTGAGTGAACCACAATTCGCTTACTGGTCTCATATCAGACATCTTGCAGAAAGGTAAAACACTGCACGGGCACCATAACAAATTGCGGTATCGTATCACGGATTATTCACTTTAACCACAGAGAAAGGAGAGGGGTTAGGAAAACGGCAACACATCCGAACTACACGAAAATTCACACCGGGATGTCTTCCCACGCGTTAACCCTGGCCAAAGGGCTCGGAATCTCATAAGAGAAACTGCATCGTCTGCGAAAAATATGAGGCACTTGTTTGTAGAAAGTCTGTTTACATTCTTTGAAAACAGGCCATTGATCTTGAGCACATGGCTGTTAGCTCTTTAACTTTTGAGGACTACTCTTTTGTAATAATGGCCATGGCTGGTTATGATGAAACAAAGATTCCCAGTGTTAGATCGTAGAAGGTGAGCGCCAGAGGAGGGAGAAAAGCTGGAGTTGAGGAAGTTGGACGGAAAGAAATGGCTCATATCTCGTCACAGGCGACATGAGGTCTGGGCACTGTTCTGATAGTAACGATTATTTTCATGAAGCAAATGAGTTATTGCTATCGTTCGTTACGGCATTAACAATGTTTTCGGCAGCATTGCACACGAAAATATTAGTAACGAAATTTTCAAGACTTGCATCGTTGGATAAGGGGATTATGAGCATCGTCATGTGTGCAGAGGAAACGGGCACCCAGAAATTCCTCGGCGGGCACCACGTGTAGAACCTATGTAGTAGAGTATTTATTTTCCTATACTTTTTTATCGTAAGAGTAGCCGTTATCAAGAAAATCAAACAAGAAAGTCTAAATTCGAGTTGAAAATTCTTGCGTGGTTACTTCTTCATTTTTGCTAACATAAACCATCCCACAAAAATACGTTTAATTTCCTTACGTGTGCATGCAATATTTTTAAATAGGAAGAAAATGGATTATTTATGGCGAAGAAAAGAACTATAAAACGCTATTTCCCTTACATACACGTATATCATTTCTTTCAAATACTCCATTGCACGAAACGCTGCACACTTTCCTAACTTGTTATATCTTCCTCAGAGATTCGGGTTATTAGTGTTCTATTGTACTAAACATAAGGTCATATTTTTTCTGTTTTTAATGTAAAAATGTGGCGTTAAACAGAAGAGTTATATAAAGGACGAATTGAAAAGGATTGGTTTTGCACTTCTTAAATTAAACTTTGAAACTCTAGTTCCCCAGGTGTCAGGAGATCCATTAATAAATTACATTTTGAGGGATTCGCTTATTCTTGAGCTAATGGGGGTACCTCATCTTCGCTGCTTCTTCGGCGGTTCGAGCTCATTGGGTTAACCATCTTTGGAAAGGCTTGGTGTGGGCGTATTCTAACCTAAATATTCAAAATAGATTTTCTTTCTGATGTGATGAAATGAGACAGTCGGAGAACTTACAAAATATTGTCGGCAATATTTTTGCATGTCTTATGCAATTTTTTTTTATTCAATCATAGATAGACCTAAACAATCTAGCTGCGTACAGTAAACTCCCGATTTACGAACGCCATGCGTTCCTGAAAAGTAGGTCGTAAATCGAGAGAGATTTTCCCATTAATGCCATGTTAAAATCATGGGATCTGTTATAAAACCAATTTTTCCTCCTACACGTTCAATAAAAAAGGCGAACGGAACAAATTATAATAGATTTTAACAAATGTATTTAATCGTATCTTATTCATTAGTTGAATTTGGGGTCATTAAGGTTGTAAGTGCAGATAATCATCAGATGTGCAAGAAGGTGCACAACTTTCAACATTTATATCAGAAGAGTGGTGCTGTAAAAGAATGAAAAACGCATCCAAGGAAGTCTGATGCGAACGCAGTTTCATTTTTTCATATATCTCATCATATTACGGCGGTCATCTTGAGGTCGCAAGTCAGATTTGTGGCGTAAAAAATCGTGTTCGTAACACCAAAAGTTCGTAAATCGGGAGTTTATTGTAATTAAGTACCTCAGAAGGGTCTCTTAAGGACCCCGTTATATTTTCACTATAATTGACATTTTAAGCGACGGAAATTATCATGATTTTTTGTAGTTCTTAATTTTGTTGTATTTACGATTGAATAAGAATCGAACCATTCCTGTAAAGTTATGAAAGACTTATTTGCGAAATTAGCATGCAAATTAAATTGAAATACCAAGCATATAAAAATATTTTATTAAAAAATACAGTGCAAAGTAATGTCTATCGTTCCTTGTTTAGTAAGATGGGTATGGGAAAATGATCACGAGCATAGAAAAAATCTAACGCATTGCCAGGAATTGCCCTCTACGGTGCATACGATGAAGTGCATTTCTTCACACGGTCTTCCCATGTTTGCTCGCTTTCTTATCAGCTCTCCGGTAACAGGTGAAACCTTAATAAATAAAAATCGACGCGAACTTGAAATAGGAGGTCAATAAATTTTACAAAAGTTATTAATGTGAAAGAGACGTATGGTTTCACTCTGACCCGTTCTGGTATTCTTTGGCAGTGCTCCGTAGCCATTTTATTTCACGAAGAACTTCTTGTTTCATTCGATACTCGCGGTACACCGACACACATGTCACGAGGAAGTCACCTTTTTCCGCATAGACGGAACAAACTAGAGCCACACTTATTCACTTCCTATTCGTTTGAAATTTCGACCGACGTGTGAATAAATATGATAGATAGAAATAAACGATTTTTCCAATAAGAAGTTTCATTGCTACAGTTTCAAGTCAGTGGAAATTGCGTCAAATTTCACGATAAAGTATCATCTTTATTGAAAGTTTATTTTCTGTATCTGTAGCTCGAGAATAATAATAGAGGCATGCAGGTTCAGGTGTTACGGGGCTCGGGTTTGCTTGAGTGAGTTTGCTCGACGTTATTCGTGAAATTTCCTTATTACAATACGATGCATGCAGAAATAGCGCAGATAGTAAAAGGTAGATACCGTAATTTAACATTGTGTTGTTGATGAGAAGAAAATGGATAACCGGCGGACTCTGGCAACTTTTTGTATGGCCTCTTTGGGTACGGGCGAGGTTCGGACCGCTTAACTACCGGGTCGGACCGAGTTCGGACCCAAAATTTGGGCCTGTGTAGACCTCTAATCAGGGGTTTACGATCTATTTTTTCTCACGCACCACTTAAAACATTTTTTCGATGGTCGTGTTCCTCCCAAGCAGGGAAGGCCAAAAGGGGGATGCGGCGGATGCGAGACATCCGGGCCTCCGAATAATGGTGGCCCCAGAAGTTCACGATTATTCAAGTATCGACTGTAAATGTCGCAAAAAATTTACTAATAATCATCTGCAAACTGATTTCCAAAACTCTGTAAAAGTTATAATATTAAACTGGGGCCCCATAATTCGTTCGTTATTACTATAAATATTAATATCGTGGGGACCCCATTGATATTCGCATCCGAGCCCTCTTCAGTGCTTGGCCGAATATGCCCCAAGTACATTTTTAAGCCGCAATGAAATTAATTACGTTTGTACTAAGATAACTGATGTTTATAACCTTAAAATTCACAGTTTCGGCGTATTTTTCAGTTTTATGAAATAGTCGTCAAATTTCAACTTTTGATTCCAATGTCATACACGAAAGACAAACCTTTGACATGCCCTTAAGGGTAAGCGTACCACCGGTTGAAAACCCTTGCTCTAAATAATAATACAGAGATATTGTACCCTACTGTGTAATTTCAAATACTGAGCATCTCGCTGTGCGCATTTTTCGAAGTACTGTTATAAGGGTTAATCGAAGCTAACCTTTTTACTTTCTCCATACGCAGTAATGGGAAAGTATTGTGATCACGAAAAAAATCGACTTCGAGATTTCAACGGAAATACACGTTTTGAGGTCCCTAGAACACGTTTAGACTATTTTCGGAATGATGTGTGCGCGCGCGCGCGTGGGTGTATGTATGTGATTGTGGGCGCTCTAACTCAAAAAGTACTTGCCATATCGTTACCAAACTTCATATATAACACTTCAGTATGAGCACAAAGAACTGATTAGTTTTTGGACAATACCAGTTAACCGGAATTCGAGGTTTATTCGAAACCCGATTCGGTTTGTGCGATATTTCTCCGTTAAAACATCATTATTGTATATACAATTCTATACAAAGGTTATAGAGAATGTAATTTCCTACAGCTTTCATTTGAAACAATTTTCCATAGCAGTTATTGTTTAGGAATTATTTATAAATAATCGGTTTTTTCGGTTTCCGTCAAATATCTTCTTCAAAACGTCGTTATTCGTAATCTTCGTGAGGACCAAAGTTGTAGAGAATAATATTTCTTCTAAGTTTTGTTTGAAACAAATTTTCGTAGAACCATCTATTTCGGAGATATATTGCTTTTTCTTAATTTCCAGTATACAGCGCCACCACCATGTAGCAGTGAATTTTGAAAACATATTCATAATATACCTAATTTACGGCAATAAGGACGACTATTCTTTTACGATAGGAAGTGATAATTTTGCCTTATAATGCTATTCATAATAATTTTAATATCTATACCCCAAATATGGAGAAAGTCATGTGTTGGCCACATCAGATTTTTTTTGAGGATACGAGTTTCAAATGTTACGGAATTACAATCAAATAAACGCCTCTTTTTCTCGTTTTTTTCCGCAGGAACTTGAGAGTCCTTTCAAGATCTCTGGTCTATCGGCCAACCCGTACCTGTACACCATTACCAAGGTGGTCATCTTATCGGCCCTGTCGGGCGTGCTGTCGGAAATGCTTGGCTTCAAACTCAAGCTACACAAGATAAAGATTAAGTGAATGGGATCTTTTCTCACCGTGTGAGCGACGCTGGAGCGTTTTCGTCCGCAATATATGTTGGAAATAAAAAAAAAGACGCGCAAGATTTGTTTGAGACTCCGATAAGAAGAACTTAGTCTCGAAGTGATCTTTCCGAGGTGCTATTTACAAAAAAGTGAAGGGTTTTTAACGTGTGGTTGTGCTTATTTTTTAGGACTCGAAGAAGAAAAAAAACGACTTTCCACGCGGTTTAGCGCGTTACGATCTACTCTTTTGTTTTTCTTACGGATTTAATTGGAACCAAGACTGGTGGGTTAAGCGACGAGGATTTCCGGGTCGGTGGAAGACGTGGATCTCAGGAGATTCTATATTAAAAGCGGGATATATTGTTGGATTACGGTTAAATATTTTACCAGTTGGTTTTCGGTGATGGAACTTAGGTTAATGTCGTTATAGAGAAAAAAAATGGATTTGCGACTCGTATGCAGAGCGTGGGTTTTTATTCGTATAGTTTTTGTCGTATGTTAACGGGCGTGGGATGAGGAGGATTCCACGTGAGAGTTTTTTTGCAATCTCGTCCGATTGGCCCGCGTGCTTAACTACCATCGTTACGCGTTCGTATGCTAATCGAAAATGATATCGAATGTGCCAAATGTAACGGCTTATTTTTTTGCCAAAGATATATAATCTTCCTGCCTTTTTTTTTTTTTATATAATTCCATTATTGAAATGCTTGGTGCAGCTAAGAGTCAAGAGCCATTTTTTTATTTATTTTTTTCAGGATCTGTATTGAAATCGATTTGTTGAATTATGAAATCTATCACTTTATTTTAGATTGAAGATTTTAAACGCAAGAAAAAAAGGTGCCGAAGGGTAATTTAGAACTCTTGTGCAAATTAAAATTAGGAAGTTGTCGGCGAATCTTTTTTTTTTAAATCGACTGTTGTCGGTACTTTATTTAGAACGATAATTTAATGTAATGATGTTTGATAGATTGTTGAGAACATAATAGGGTACATGTATATGTTCTGGTGGTCGAGGTAGTCTCATTCTGGTCGAGATTTTATGATATTTTTAATTATTTTATATAACGTTTGTTTTTAAATCTAGTCTTTTGTAATTCCCCAGAAATGTCAAACCTTGTAAGATTATTCAAGACTTGTTGGAATCAACTTATCACATAGGTGACGCTGTACTCGATTAATGCATTGCTTTGTAAATTAATGGTAATATTTTAATTATTTTTACACAGCTTGCATCTTCCTAAACAATACCAACATGTTCTGTTATTTGTATCTGATTTAAGTTTAATTTTCCTAGATATTATTGACTTTGTACAAACTGCTCTCTCCCTGGTTTTATTAAAAATGCACAAACGAAAACTTTTTTTATTTGCAAATCATTCTCATTTAATCCAGTGCAATAAACCCGGGGTTTATCTGTAGATACCCGATGTAGGTTAGCGTGCTAATTACTCATCAGACGGGAAGATATGATACTGTTGTGCGCCAGGTGTGTTTAAACGAGGATCAAATAAACCTACTTTAAAGAAAATATTCAGAGTAAAATTGTCGCAACAGAATATTCAACGTTGACGTTGTAGAATTGAAAGGAACGGATTGTTTTCTCTTAAATAATTTAAGAAAGCCTTTCACGAAGAATAACGACCTTTTAAAAAAAATTTCGAAGGTCTTTTTTAATTTTTCACATTCGAGAAAAGCTTCCCGTTGGAGAAAAAAGCACGCACTACTGATTAATTTACGGTAAATTATTTAAATAATTTTATATTCTGCGAATTTCGTTTCTCGAAGCATCGGATACGGCTCGTATGCTCTTTTAAGAGCTCTCTCTCTCTCGATCCAACCTTACGAAACGTCTTAGGCATGTTTTCTTTTGGGAAATGAGGAAACGTGAAAAAATCTGCCATGACCGGGAACCGAACCCGAGTCTTCCACTTGCCTGGCGGATATTCTACCACTGAACTACCGTGGCAGACTAATTCTTCTGTTTCAGAACGGGAATGTTTTCTTAGATTGGGACCAAGCTAGCATCAATCAGCCCCAACGGGTGTCCTCAACGAGATACATCAAAGAAAACCCCTCCCCTCTCAATAGGTGAGAAAGCCATGATATTAATTGAAACAGGAGAATTAGTCTTCCACGGTAGTTCAGTGGTAGAATATCCGCCAGGCAAGTGGAAGACCCGGATTCGATTCCCGGTCATGGCAGATTTTATCACCTGTTTCTTCACTTCCCATTATATCAGCTTATGCCTGCCGCATAAGGATCTTCGGATCATCCTTTCCGTCAATGTTTTCTTTTACCCGGAAAATGTGTTTGATATAAAAATAACGTTTAATTTATTCGTGTATCAGCCGAAAACGGCGAGTTCATCAACAGTTTCATTCATGAAAGGTCGCGCGGTCTTTTGTGACGCAAGAGATATTATTGCCATTTTGACCTCGGTGGAAAACTAGAAAGGTAATTTTTTTTTCATCATTTACCTTTATAACGGTGGCATAGCTACGCCTATACAGTGTGTGCGGGCCTTAGTGGGAAACTCTTATTCACTTTTATACAGACATTCAAAATAATATTTTCCGATTACTTCTTCGAGTTTCGTCATTTTTGAACTAGTCATTGATTTTTCAAGATTTGGGGCTCCGTCATTAATTCTTGCACCGGTCCAAACGTGGTTGTAGTTACGCCACTGCTTTATATACATACATGAATACATACGCAGGTATTGTTCATTATAATCTTTCTGTTTAAATTCTCAGGATTAATCGTTTAAGCAATGTTGAAAGAGGAACTTGAACGAAATAGGTTGAACATTTCCATAAATTAAACGCGATTAAGTTTTGATCTTGTAATCTACGCATCAAGGCATTTGTCAGACTAGGAAAGTGTTTGGAAAGTATGAAAAAAATTACTGGGAATCGAACCCGTGTCTTCCACTTGCAGTAGGATATTCTACCAACGGCGTCGCAGGCTATCCGCCGGGCAAGTGGATTTTCGACTAGGGGCAGAAAATTTCTCTTGGTTTCCAGAAACTTTCATACTTCCATAAATTGTTCAGCGGTATCTTTGACCGTCTTTTATATAAAATACTTTTGTTTAGGGCATCAGAAATACATTATTTTCTCCAAATGTTTAGAGAAATCTAATCAATACGATTAAGTCGAAGAAAGCCTCGATAGAGGGATGGTTCTCGTGCCTTTCTCCCAACGCTAGGGTCGCAGGTTCGAATCCTGCTGAGGATACGGTCGTGTGTGTTCGTCATTGTTATCGTTGAAGCTCTCATTGTAAAAGAGCCGCAAAGTTCTGTTTATAAACTAGTTGAAAAATACCTGATCTTGTAGATACTCAGATTGCACAATTGAGACTAACGTTGGGAACCTGCCAGGAGTAATGACAGATTAGCTGAGCTGAGAGCTTCCACTCTGCCTTCCCAGCTCACTCTTGCGAAGAAGTGTGTTTTAGCAGAAAAATAAATACCAGGAAATTTTACTTTAAAAACCGGCAAAAGAAAATGTTGAAAAATTAATATTTCAGTTTGAGTGTCACAAATGACCCATTCTTTATTGGGTTTAAGACAGTTCGGCACGACCGATTCGGCGACGGACTATTCGGCACCGGACAATTCGGCGCCAGCCGTGTTCCGCACGGCACAATTCCAATATATTTTGGAGGGAATGGCGTCATGATAATATTAATATTGCAACCATTAAGTTACCGAATCTATTACGTAGAAAAAATAAAAATGACTATATTTAAAGGAAAATAGATTTAAATTCTTTAAAAATATAATCATTTTTATTTATACAGTATTGGTTTGATGAAATCAAGTCAGCTAATTTAACTTAACAGTAACATTTGTATTAAATTAACATTAATATAATTGATTAAATTGTGCAAATCATTATGCATATCATCCGGTGATTTTTCGTCGTATAATTTTTATCGTGTACTTTTTCTCACGAAAGTTAATTTAAATCTATTTTACTTTAAATATAGTCATTTTTATTTGTACGTAAAGGATTCGGTAACTGAATAGTTTCAATATTAATATTATCATGACGCCATTCCCTCCAAAATATATTGGAATTGTGCCGTGCGGAACACGGCTGGCGCCGAACTGTCCGGTGCCGAATAATTCCATCGCCGAATGGTCCCGTTGCGGAACCGGTCGTGCCGAACTGTCCCTTTCCGTTCTTTAATTACGTTCGAGCTGTGATAAAAATTTGACCATTTTTAATGTTTTTGGCTTCTCCTGTAGGCCAATGCCGGAAAAACGGGCGCAGTGGTGCAGCCCACTGAGGCTTCAGACTATGTGGTGTAAGGGGAAGGGACAGTCTTCGAAAAACTGTGCGTCAGGACCCCAGAGCTCCTTAACCCGGCCTTGCTACACGCATTTACGTTTTTTAAACCCTCTTCTAAATCGCTTAATTTCATTTAAAAAACAAACCTCCCTCAGCTTTGTATCACCAGGAAGACCCTCGCAGGTGCGAATATTCGCCGCGAAACTTAATGACTCTTTCTCTCAGTAAACTGCTAATGAGGTCGAAGCGTTAATAAACAATGCCCCTTCCCTACTTTCCCACCCGCTTTACACACGCCTCCCACGAACCCACCCTAATGAACGGTATGGAGGAACTCTTGGCCAACTACGAGCTTCAAGAACGTCATAACCTATAGGCGATCTATTTTAAAACCGCGCATGGTACCGACCTCTGGCGCCTGCAAAAAAGCAAACGAAAAGCGTCGAGTCCTTACACCATTGCGAACCGAAGTTCCGCCCGATCTCATCCCTACTTTTCTTTTTTACCGAAACGGAGAATCGAGCGAGGGTTACGTCCCGGCTGTCTTTGCTCTTTTCCTTCGCCTTCCACCGCCTGTCTCGTGTGTGAGGGGGGCGAAACGATGAACTCCGTGGTACCGGGCGAACGTCCCCAATCCGAGGGAGAAGAAAAGACCCGATACATCTTTTTCGCCATCTTATTCCTCCTCCGGTCTCTCGCCGGGGGATTTCCCTGCCCTTGGAACGAACCTCTTGAAGTGGTCGGCCGCCTCGAAAAAAACCTGCATGACAGGTCTCCGTGGCGGAGGGATATATAATGTATCGCGTCACGTTCATAATATCTTTCCGGTTCCGGCAATATTTTCATTGGCGTTCGATTCGCGGATTCCGACGACGACGATAACGCTAATTGTGCCGAATGGGATGTATAGAGTCGCTGTAATTTTCTGGTTGTTTTCGTTGGTTGCGTGAATCTCGACCTGACCTTTGGTTGGAATGCGTCTCCCTCTCTCTCTCTCTCGCAGGAAGTAAATGCTGTGGAGGCTCGAGTCGTGCACCGGTTCACTCGAGCCTGTCTAGAATTCGTTTGCGGTAAAATAATAAATAAACGCTGCCCAAACATTGGAGGTTGAGGTTTCACATGTTGTTATCCCATTCCATAATTCCTCGCTGTATTTTATTTTGTTTGTCCGTTACACTCAAAAACGAGACAGGAAATCGTTACTGTAATAGACAAAACCATAAAACGAGCGAGGACGAATTAAAATGAAATATTTTTCCAAATGAGTATACCTTTATATCTAGTCATGAATAACCAGTGTCAGATTTGGAAATTTGCCGCCCCTAGACCAAATTATTTTTCCGCCCCCTTAAAAAATTCAATAAAATGGAATTAATTTATATATTAGTATACCATAGGAACAATCCGTTCTATTCCCGGATATTTATGGTTATTACATTGACAAGCTTCCTTAGGTGGGCACCAATGTTCTTTCGTGATTTAGAAGTAATCTTTTTCGAACTCCATAATTTTGAAAATCACACTGAAAGCCCTCTTTACAGTGCTTCTTTATATATCTACTATATTGACGATCTTGCAAATTGGCGAATGAATACACAATCCGACCGCCCCGAAATCCCGCTGCCCCTAGACCCTTGCTAATTTGGATTTATTGCAAATCCACTAATGTGAATAACTACCATTTGTTAGATTTTTTTGGCGCATCTTAAATATTTTGCGAATGGTGAAGGTATGTATAAATCTCTGCGAATACTGCAGCATGTGTTCCACATTTCCAGTATTAATAAACATAATTGAAATATCTCTATTATTACAATAGAGAATAGACTCCGAACTTATAGTTTCAAGTAAATAAAAAATTAATATATTACGCTGCTTGAAATTTCCGATTGTTGCCCTCATTACGGAAACAATTAGACCTTCGTATGCATCAAACAAATTGTTGTTCTAAGCGTCACCAATAAACAACTGTTTAGATTTTTCCATTGCATCCAAATCCAGAGTGTTTTTTATGCTTCGCCTACACACGCCCACCCGTGCCGTCACGCCTCTGAATCGGCTGAATCAAACCCGACTCAACGGACCAGTCAGTTCGCTGGTGTCGAGGAAGGAAGGTCTTGGTAGCTTGGTGAGCTATGGCTGCGGAGGGGATAGACGTAAATTACGATGGGTCACGCATGTTTGCCTGGATATCTGAAATTTCTGGATTTCCTCTTGACCAGGTACGAGCATTCTGTGAAGAAGTTTATGATATGGCTTGTGATAACCTAGCCGGTACTGTTTTATTAAGGATAGTGATATGAGTGGATGGAGTAAACCCTTTACGAGGGTAGTGAAATTTTGTTTTTCAAAACATTTTACTAGTCTATGCATTTTCGGTTATTTTTAGTGTTGATTTTCCGTGTTTGATCGATTCACCAAGGTCATACACTAGTTCATTGATTCTATACTAGAAATATAGTTACTCATTTGTTTAGATCTTTTTATGCTGCTTGTTGTTTACTAATATTTAGAGGAAAGATGGAGGTTCTGTTTGTGATAGGCAGTATTTTGAGTAAATATTTCTCGTATTTATTTTAATCGACATTTCATGGATTTTATTCAGTTAAATGATGCAATATATATGTTATAGATAACCATTGAATTTGATATGTACTGATTTTTTTATGAAATTTTATAAAATCTTACGTGAAGGCCGTAAGCTCATAAAATTTTGTTTTACAGGTAAACTTCTTGGTCAGTCAATTATTAGGACTTGCGTTAGCACCTGTGCTACAATATATTCTTCATCCTTCGACAACAAGCCCTGCTACTCGTCATGCATTTGGTTTGGTTATGGGACTTACATTTGGTTACATCTGTTTTGGAATGTAAGTATTTAAAATTGTGCGCCGCGAATTTTTTGTGTGTGTATACTGCTATTGGACGTGACTTATGAGGTGAAACTTGTGTAATGGAAATTAATAATTAGTCGTACACTTAGAAACATTTACCCACAAGGATTACTTACCAAATCTAGACCAGATCACTGCCATATTGTCGTCTTATGTTATTTTTATTTCAGTCAAGCATTGCATTTGGCCGGCCTTCCATCCATTTGTTACATCGTGATGAGAACGCAGAATCCAAAAACAATGCAAAGGTGAGAATTTTATTTTTTACTGTAGGTCGCTTCACCGAAATTTTTTATAGATAAAACTACTTCTTTCAAAATGTCAACGCTTTTCATGTTTATTTTAAAAATACATTCATCATTTTACGAAGCATTAGATATTTTCAACTGAGAAAGAAGTATATATGGAATATATCCATGTATCTCGTTTTTGTACATTTACCTTTGTAAATTCGTCAATTTTTTCTCAGGAAGTACTTTTCTGGGATGGATGAATTAGTCTGCCATCCTTTATTTCAGGGTGGTGATGGCAGTGTCCATTTCTTACCTTTCATGCGTCCACTTTCACCGGCAGGTGTATGATTATGGGTCTTATACACTCGATATAACAGGTATACATATAATTGTTTCGTGCGATTTACTAATTCTCATGTAGCAGATCCTTCTCAGATCTTGATTAGCTTTTTCCGCATGTAATATGATATTGTTGTATTTTGATGTTTAGATTAATTAAAATGCCTGTTAAAACCCTGAATATATGTAATTTAATGAAAAGAAATTTATTGTAATGCGTAAATATGCTTTAGTCTCTATGCATGCAGAGTAAAATTTTCAAATATATTTATTTTGTTTCTGTTTAACAAAACCTGCTCAGATTCATGGTTTTCTTCCTAAACTGAAAAATGTATCATTTTATTCATACTAATTTTGGTATTTAGTTCAGAATAACTTTGACTGTAATGATGTATATTTTTTAAATAACTTTTAAGATACAGTTTAATCCATAATAAGTTGTGAATCAGTACTTAATGAAAGACATTGGATATGTTGGTTTACAATCAGTTTATGAAAATTTTTATGCTGACAGGGCCTCTGATGGTGATTACTCAGAAGGTGACATCCCTGGCATTTAGCTTGCATGATGGATTGACCAAGAAGGATGAAGAATTGACACAACTGCAGAAGACCCATGTAGTGAGGTAAGAAAAGCTTTCAGAGGATAGTATTCTAGTTTACAGATACTTTACTTTGAAAGGATGTTCTTTTACATGAAGATGGCTCTATGTCAGATTTGGCAGACTTTTTCTATCCTTTAAAAATTCAACAAATGATACTATCACCTGCTGAGTTAGTTTATCTTTTCAAAGTGAAACAGTGGAGTCAAAATTAATTACTTTATGTTTTAGCGTCATGAAGATTACGTACATTGTTTACAAATGTTTTATATGAGGTCTACATTTTCAGTTGTTTCAGTGGTATATAAGAAGTGTTTGTATTATCAGCAAGTCTTTATTTTGAACCTTATTTAATTACTTTTACATCGAGTTACCACATTAGAAAATTTCTTGGACTATGCAGAGCCTTTTTAAAAATGGATGCAGTTATGATGAACATTTTTTCTGAATGTCTTTATTAACTTTTCTTTTTTAACGGAGGATTTTTGTGACTAGACTAAATTTCATATGGAGCCTTATGATAAATTATATTTTTACTTGTCATATTATTGTCACTGGTAGCTTTATACAAATTTTGGAAGTTTTTAAAAATCTGTATGGATTTTTGCAATTAAGATGAACAGACACTGAGTGCTATTCAGTTAATCAATATTCAATCCAGTATTTAACTAATTCTAGACCATGAGTTGCAGCAGCTTTGCATGTAAAATGATTTGTGAAAAATATTTGTGCCAAGATACCAAATATTTTGTGGATGGCAAATGCAGGAAGCGGCATGGAAGCCATGTGTGAAAACTGGATTGTATAGGTGCATTCCATCTCTTTGCAATGTTTAACCTTCTTTACTGCCTTGGCAAAAGCTTGCTGTACTGGGAACTGACAGCATTGCCTCATAAATGAGAAGGATTTGTCTGTGGGCTGGAGTGCAATGTGGAGAATTAGTACCATTTGATGTGTTGCTTGCAGTAGTTATTTGTTGTTGATGTGCTACACCAGGGATGGTAAATACGTGGCATGCAGGTGATTTTACTTGGCATGCGTAAGCTTGTATTTTTTGTATAAAACATGAAGTTTCTTAGAGAAGGAGTAAACTAGTGGCACGTGAAAAAAATTCTGAAGGTTCACGGTACTTCCTTGGCACGTGACTCAAAAATCATTTGCCATCCCTGTGCTACACCAAGAGTGCTATTCCATTTCAAAGGCCATCTTTAAGGGAAAGGTTGTGCAATGGGATTATAAGCATTTAGAAAAATTCGGTGATGAGGCAGCCCTAAGATTCAAGTGAGTTTAGGTACTGTTTTGGGTTGTTGCAATATTATCACCATCCACAGTGGCATTTCCTCTTGAAGAAACCCCCCCCCCCCCCCCCCCCCCTCTGCTAGGAAATTTGCAGTAACAACATTGTCTTAGTAACTGACTTCTCTCACCATTTTAGGGGACTGTTTAATGGCCTTGAGAAGTTGTGGATTACTTTACCATCAGGTCTTTGACCTCCCCATAATACATATATATATTTTATGCTGTAGGAGGCATATGCCACCTTCCCACATACTGGCCATTTCAAGACAATATCCAAAGGATGAAAAGCAGTGATAACTATAGTGTCAGCATCGCAGATTCCAGCAAGAATTACAACTGTATTCATGAGGAAGGAAGAGTTCTCTGATTAGGCATTTCAAATGGCAACTCGGTGATCCTGTTGATTTTCAGCATGGTGCTATAGTTTCTGATGTTGTTCAGGTTCATTTAACTGGTTGAGTTGCAGAAATTTGGCCTAGGCATGTTGATAATGCTGCATTCAAACAGTTTCTGCATCTTGCTGCTACAAACATTAATGTTGCTAGCAGTTGCGTATCCTGATCATCGATGGTAGCTGAGTGCTTGAAGGATTATGCAACCTGCACTGCATCCAGGAAAAATCCAACTGCCATCTCTAGGGAAATAGCGGAACTACTAGTACGGTAAAATAAACTATCATCTTGCGGGTATTAAGCGAATTATATCTACTCAGGGTGTCCTGGGATTTATCTTGTAAATGTAGAATACATCGCTCGATTTTTTATATGGCTTTCTTATAAAAAAATTGGTTAGATGTAAAATGAAATAAGTTTAAAATTGCATGTGAAAGGACAAAGCATATTGGTAAAATGGAAGTACTGTGCATACATTTACACTTACAGTTGCCAGAATATCAACAAACGAAAGTCCGTTTCCAACTTACGACTCTATAAACGTTCCTGAAAATTGCATCTCAAGTCAAATATCAATTTCCAATAGGCTTACATGTTATAAATTGAGATGCGCTTTATTAGTGAAAGCATGGGTCCCCAAACTTTTTATTGAAAGGGCCACATTAGGCTTTATGTACGACAGCGTGGGCCACTTAAGACTTTTTGAAAACTTCAAGTTTCGAGGGAGAGGGGATTGGGTTGGGTAAGACAGGCGGGCCGTAGTTTGGTGACCCCTGAGTTAAAGAACTAATGGTGTTATATATTGTATAATACAGGTCAAGCTAGTATAATAGTTGAATAATAAACATTTTAAGACAAAACAAGACATATCGTCCTACTGAATATTGGCCGAAAATACGCACAAGAAAGTAGACTCGAAGCGCATCGGATGTCGAATATCGTATGTCCGGAGTAAGATATCAGATAATCGAAAGGCTCTGTTTTAAACTAAATTTAACATATGAGCGCAGCAATGTGTAAAAAGCGTTAAAGGGTGCATATTGATAACTTTACTCTGTAAACCATTTACTTGCCCACCCTTTATACATGCCCCATCATAGTTTGTCCAACCAATTTTCCCTCAATTTTAAATTCTTGAACTCTATTGACAACATGATTAAATAGATCATTAGAAGTTCTATCAGCACTAAAGTCTGTAAATCCAATAAGCCTTTCATGTATTTCCCCATCATGTACAAAACGAAAAACTGTTGAAAACTGTGATTTTGACATGACATCTGAAGTTTCGTCCAGTACAATGGCTATAAAAGTTGCTGAATCAATTTCATTTTTTATTGCATCTTTAACGACATTAGATATAGACTTGATAAGATAATTTTGAGCAATGGGAAAAATTCCTTGAAAGACAGTTGATGTATTTAAAGAAATGTCTAAAAGACGATCATAGTCGCGAAGTACATTTAAAAATCCTATATAATTACCTCTATTCATTGAATTTTTACTCATCATGACCTCGCAAAGGAAGTTCTTGTTTAGATAAGTAACATATTGCATCAATGAGCTTTTTCAAAATATCTCTTATTTTTATTCACTTGTTCATTATGCTGGCTTATTTCAGTTTTTCGTTGTTGTAAAGTTGTGTCGATTCTTTGTTTTTCAAAAAGTTTAAGATTAAGAAAATATTGAACATGTGCTTGAGATCTTTCATGTTTCTGCTTCTGCTGCTAAATGGTTAAGATCGGGAAACCCATGCATATTCCACACACCATTCTCTTTCGAGAACAATGGACATGGACAACAGAAAAGTCTAGATAGCGTTTCTCAGCCAATTAACCATTCCACTGTTTCATATTGTGAAATGGAGAAATGTCTCTTATATTCAGTTTTGCATCTTTATGCTTACAAAGTAGATTTGGAAGAGCTGGACAAGGCTTACCTTCTTCCACAATGTTCATACGATCAGAAAAGTTTTGAGTTGAAAATTGTACACTCAGCAAATCTTCAACACACTTTCCCATCGTATAAGAATGACAAATATTTTTGAAATTGTCAAACAGTAACAGATAATTTTAAAGAAACTTGCACAAAAAACTAATATAATAGAAACCACAATAGAATAAACAAACCCTTAGTAACACAATTCAACATCCAATTCAGTCCTAAGAGCTAATCTGAAGTTTCTGCTGGATTATCGACCACGTTATTGATAACGCAATCAATAATGCTGCAGACTGCAACTTCACTTGGGTCTGCTAAAATAGCAGCATGCCCAGGTGGCTATATCTTAACATGCATAACCCAAATATCTTTCTACTGTGCTTGTCTTCTGCTTTTAAGGCAAAGTGTACGTTTTCTGGATAGCTCTGCCTGGAGTGTTGACTTAAGAACTTCCACTTTCTCTCCACCATGTCGCTATACATGGATGTTCACGAGAGGGAGCACCCACCCTGAATCCAGGCTGTCATCTGCTACAGATAAAATAAGTAGTCTTCTATGCTCCGCTATTTAGTTAAATGCTATATATCGTGCAATTTCTGATAGCATGACTTTGCTAGAGATCTTCCAGTGAACGTATTTTCGTGTGCGTAACTTTTTCGGCACAACCACATTTCGTGTTGCCATAGTTTTAATAATATTACATATACGCAGGGAGTAGTGACCACTTTTGGCGCCCTGGGCAGAGGATTTTTTGGTGCCCCAAAATGAGCTAATAAAATGATGTGCATATTTTTAAAGAGGAATTTAACTGAAATAAGCAATCATTTCTTTTAAGAGTTATTTTTTGTGCTTTACTTGCAGAAAACATTGATTATGTCATTGAAATCTATATTTTTAACTGTTTATTCAATAGAAAAGATGGCTAGACCAAAAAGTCTTTTTTAGTTCATTGATGATAGTATGTAATTTTTGATCAATTTCAATTTACTAAAAGAACGTTCTGCAGCTGAAATTTGTGACGAATATCAAGAAAATTTTCCACATTAGGCATAAATTCCAATATTTCTTTCTGCGTAATTTATACACTTTTTTCGAAGGCTGGCGGTTTTTCAAACTGCAAACTTCTTTGATTAACTCGCGTTCATCCACATTGTTTTTATTAACTACAAGCAGCATTTTCACAGGAATTTATCATTTTATCTTCGGTAATATTATGTAAAGCACAACTTAAAATTTTCTGTTGTTTCAGGTATTGAGGGTGCTTCAGTTTCCATCGTGTCATGAAATTTCCTTTTTCTTTTGCATTGCAAAATTTCGTTCCCCCTTCCAGTCTTGTCGTTGAACTTTTTATGTCTAGTACCAAATCGCAGATCATGTCAGCGGCTCTATGCACAGTTACATCGGAACCCTGAAGAGATTTAGTGAGGTGGTTGATCTTCCGGAGACAATCGTCCCAAAATAACAAGAAAAATATAAATATGTTTTAGCAGACTTTCAGCATTTCTGCATTTATGTTCATTCTTTAATTTATTACCGCCGTATAAACTACCTTCAATTGTAACCCCACTGAATTCACAGAATTTTCTCTTGATGACCATCGTGTTGTGCCATGTTTTTCCAGCGTCACCTTTAGGACCTCTATTAGTACAACCCATCTCGACGTGAAACCAGGGAAATAAAGGAACAGTTTCTATACCTTTGCAAAAAATTCCCTAATTTGACACTTAGTTTTTTCAGTGGAATGATGATACGCTAAATTAAGCGAATTCTCTGTACGTTGTAGGAAACGTGCAAGGGGGTTATGTTTGCAACAGTTTAATTTACCGGTCATATTAGGAGCATTTTTATACGAGCTCTCCTGTTCCAACTTTTGGATTATTTCTGACGTGATTTCGTCTCTCTTTTTCGATTTGGCAGCAATAAAATCAGTGAAGGCCTCCTCAATGATTACTTTTTTATCGACAACTTGGGCAAAAATTCTGCTCAGCTAACACAGTACTATAGGGCGCACACGTTTTTGGGGACGAGTGGGTAAATAAAAGAAATTACATTCAGAGTGTAAAGAGTTGAGGCAGCCTAAAAGTGACCAATTAAGTTTGCACATGTTCACCTATGACTTGGTACAGTCATGGCCCTTCGGCTGATCCTCAGGTTGGCCATTATAAGTTTCGAAGGGATCGAGAAAACAAAACTGTAACCACATTTTATCAAATGTATAATAAGATTTCTATTTGGTGCCCCCTTACGAAGCTGCACCCTGGGTGCATGCCCCGGTTGCCCCGCCCTCACTACGGCTCTGCATATACGTATATATCGTAATATTCAGTGGGTGTGCACTGCACACCTAGCTCACCCAGAATATACGCTCCTGGTTGCTAGACTGATTGGTTTTAATGTTCTAGTGTTATTCTTATTTTTGAGCAGGATTTTGTTATGGATCTAATTTTTCAAAATAATATCATCTCATAAAACTTAATTAGCTGCTTTAGGTTAAGATAAAAAGTGATTTACCAGAAAATCAGTTAAGATGCTTAGGTTGAGGTGTTAAAACTTTTAAAAGAAATTTCTATTGATAAAAGTCATAAAGTAAGGTATTAGCTGTTAAAATAGTAGTTAATTTTTCATAGAAATATTAAAATTTACATCTTTGCTATAAAATATGAGGATGAGACAATTAACTGTCGTTCTTATTATCCTTACAGGAAGTTGCCAACTCTTTTGGAGTATTTCAGCTTCATGTTTCAATTCCAAGCATTAATGGCTGGTCCTATGGTTTTCTACAATGATTATATTGATTTCATCGATGGTCAAAACTTCTTGAAGCACTCTCCACCCCAAAATGTAAGTTATGTCAACTTTAAGAGTAAACCATAATGATTATTGCATGTGTATTAAAATTAAATCTTAAAGATTTTAGTGAAAGAAACTTGTACATTATCAGTAATTCCTCCTGTAACGCGTGCCCGCATAGTGTGTTTTCGCAGTAAATCGATTTATGTTATAGGGAACATTTTTCACATAAAGTAGCCATCCCTGCAATAACGTGCAAAAACTTGAGTGGTGGACTAGTCCTTCACAGAGCACCGTTAGTTGAGGTAAATCAGTAGTGTCCAACCCCATCTCTACTCCCCACTTGTGGCGAATGGGCAGTTAATTTGTGGTGAATTGATGCTCACAGTCTACAGTTGACTATTTTTATTAGTTGAGTAAACCACAGAGTAGTAATATTTTTTTTATTGGGGTGTGTATCTTTTACATACCACAGTATTTTTGCAAAGTAATACAAAATATTATTTCTTGTAAATAGGACTTATCACCAATACAATGCTACATTGATACATAAACATGATTTGCGCATTATATCAACAATAAGTTTGCCGGAAGTGATAGTTAATTCCTCAAAACGTAATTTATGTAAATTATGAATATTAAAAAGATCCTAGAAAATGTTATTTGTGACAAATTGTGTGTGTGAAACAATAGCTGGAAACACAAACCCCCTATTTTCCATTACATATTTTTAATGGGAAAATTGTAAGTTGTCTTCTCTTTGGTGAAGGGTATATTTTCAGAATGGCCTTTAAGCCCTTAATTGTTTTTGGAGTAAAATTAATTGACTTTGTTCTGTATTCAGTGTAACATAATACCTATTTACTGCTATGTATTGTATGTTTATGTCATGACATTGGTAGTATTTAAAACAAGTGCACAGGTGGTTCAACTGAAAACAGCAAAAGTTAAATACAAAATTATTTATTTAAACCTATGTTAAGGAACCTCTTTAGTTTTCAACATATTCTCCTGCTCTTTCAATACACTTCTTCCATCACAAAACTAATGTCTGGATTCCATCCAAGAAAAATTTGCTTGCCACTTATGCACAGATTTTCAAACCTCATCATCAGAGTGGAAATGCATTCCTCTTAATCCCTCTCTGAGTGATCCAGAAAGGTGGTAGTCACTTGGAGCAAGTCAGGAGAGTAAAGGGGGTGTGGTAACACTTCAAAATGCAGATCTTGAATGGTGTCAACAGTTGCCTTGGCCCATATGATGATGGGCATTGTGCTGCAAACAAATCCCTTTTGAGATCAACCCTTGACGTTTGGTCTGGATTGCAGGCTTCAGATGTCTCTTAAGCATATCGCAGTATGAAGCACTGTTGACAGTTGTCCCCTTCTTCAAGTAACTCTCCAAAAGAACCCTATTTTTATCCCAAAATATGGTTAGCATCATCTTTCCTGCAGATGGTGTTGCCCTGAATTTCTTAGTCTTTGATGAGTTGGAATGACATCACTCTTTAATGGTTCATTTACTTTCAGTGAAAGTAATGCACCCATGACTCATCTCCGGTAACTGTATGGTCTAGGAAATCATCCCCTTCATCTTTATAAGGATCCAGCAACACAGAGCATGTATTAACTCGTTTCAGCTCGTCTGTAAGTCGACGAGGGACCCATCTTGCACACACTTTACTGAATCCCAGTTTGTTATGGACACTGTGATGAACTGTTCCAGTGCTCATATTGAGATCATTGCTCAATTCTTTCAGCTTAATATGCTGGCTTTCCCAAATGAGCCTTTCAACAGCAGAAATGTTACTGGGTGTGACAATGTGGTTAGTGTGGTCAGGGCGAGCAGCATCTTTTAAACTTTCCGACCCATGCATACACTCTCTTTTGTGAAACACATTTCTCACCATACACATTAACCATCCTACGATGTATTTCACTATGTTTAACTCATTCTGTATTAAAAAATCTTATAATTACTCTCATCTCAATCTTGGTACAACTTTCCAGGCAAATAATCATCCACTTTTGCTGTTTTCATTTGAACCACCCTCATACATTCCTTTAAGAGAAAAGTAAGGTTTAATTTTTATTTGGTCTGTATTAAAGTTTTCATTAATTTCAGTATACAATTGTAAAGTTAAGAAACTCATTAAGGGCAGTGGTATTTAGAGAGAAGAATGAGTCTGAAAAATGATAAGAATATCACTGAACATTCCATGTGGGGTTTAAATGCCTCATTCCAACTTTGTACAAAATCTGTGTGACCACTGCTGGATTAATACTGCCTATTTTTCATATGAAGTTTGACTAACATTTGACATTCTTAAGTACTTTTTGTGTTTTGAAGGAAAATGTATAAGGTTTTTTATTCTAATCATCGATTTTCGCCTTCGGTTCGATAGTGCTCGAATTTTGACAGATAAGTTACATACCGTATTTACTTGTGTAAGCCACGCCCCTGTGTATCCCGCGCACCCCGATTTTTGGGCCTGTTCAGAGGGAAAAAATTTTTTGAGGCGAGAAAGGGTTTTTTTACACCGGTAATAGCAGAAATCTCCTCGATAGTCATCTCTGTGAAATACTGAATTGTTTTTTTCGTCATATTGGACACGTTCAGCAGAAATCGCAACCGGAGCAAGCACCGATCACTTTACCGTACATAATTTTGCAGCCATTTGGTCAATGATCGCTATCGTAGCATTAGTCATTTTCTTTAACGAACTAAAATTATGACCAGTGGTCAGTCAACCATCAACGTGGTGGCCAAGAATTTCATACACGTATCATATGATAGAATAAAGGAAACATGCCGTACCTTAATAGGCGTCGTCTGCTTTGGGCACAACATACCCCCCCAAACTGGTTGTGCATGCACCGTGATGACTGCAGGAGAAGACTTTGTCGAATTTTGGGAGCACCCTTTAATAAACTTAAAACTCCTTTAAAATGCACTTAACTTTTATAAAAAACACAAAAACTGTGAAAAATGCACATTTTCTTTTTATAAAAAACACAAAAACACACTATGAATAGTTTTTTAAGCTAGCCACTTGTCTTTAATTTTCATCGCTGCTGGTTTGCTCTTCCAACGAACTCACATCGTTATTTTTGCTGTCCCATACCATGCAATCTTTACTGCCATCCATTTCATTAGAAATTAATGTTTCTTGAAACTTTTAACTACCAAGTCCTCTGGAATCATTTTCCATGCAGTCAATATCCATTGACAAATCGGTGGCAACTCAGGTTTATTTATTTTTCCCATTGGCGTTGGTTCGTGTATAACCGTTGCCATCCACTCTGTATAAAGTTTCTTCATGTGCACTTTAAATGGTCGATTAATACACACGTCTAACGGCTGTAACATAGACGTCATGCCAGATGGAATAGTCACCTGATCAGTCCTTCCTTCTAGTAGTCTTTGTTTCACGGGTTCTGTAAGATGACCATGAAAGCAAGCAAGCAAGCACTAACATACTACGCAACTTCAGTAACGCACCAGGTCGACGTTCCCATATGCAATGAATCCAGTGTAAGATTAGACTATTGTCCATCCAACCATTTTCTTGTGCCCTTACCACTATGCCAGCTGGAAACTTAACATTTTTGGGGAGGGTTTTCCGTTTAAAAATGACATAAGGTGGAAGCTTTTTTCCATCCGCTAGCACAGACAGCATCACTGTACAGCGTTGTTTTTCATAGCCACCAGTTCGCACTTGCACGGTCTTTTTACCAGTTTCATTCACAGTTGTTTCCGACGGCATCTCAAAGTACACTGGCGTTTGGTCTGCATTTCCAATCTGTCCTATTAAATAATTATGTTTTTTCCTCAGCTCAATTACATACTTCTGATAAGTCAGCAACTTCTCTTTGTACGCATCAGGTAGGCGCTGTGAAACTGTTGTCGTTCTCCTGATTGACAGGCCTTGCCTGACAAAAAATCGTGTCAACCATCCTCTGTTCGCCTTAAATTCTGACCAAGCAACACCTAATTCTTGTGCAATTTCCATTGCTTTAAGTTGGCACATTTCTGTCGAGACGGCATATCCAAATTGTCATCGATCCATAATGTATGAAGCGAGTCTCGTTTCTAGGTCTGGATATTTTTCACTTTTACCTCGAAATGCTCTCCTACTTTTGTTACTGAGGAGCAGTTCTCCTATATCTTTCTCCAGTCTCTGATGCATGATTCTGATGCATCATATTTCCACCCTGCTGCCCGATTTTCTATTGCCTCTGCCTCACTTAAAATTTTCAATTTTTCGCTAATGCTAAACAATCGCAATTTTGTCCCGAGATTCATTGAAAGGGTAGTGATTAAGAAATTTACTTGAAAATGCAGGCTTTCACTGTCCGACACAGGAAAGGCACTACTGATCGAAAACAGATTATCCTGCGCTCCGAGAACATGATACATACTTGCCGCTGCGGAAAAAGCCCGTGTAGTTCAAATGTACCTATAATGTAATGTATGCGTTCTACAGTAGCTAATATCAATAATGTTGCGGCGGAATGTGATATAGGTATTGAAACGGGTTCTCCCATTACGTATTTAAAAAGATTTTGTGTTTAATTTATATTGCCGCTACAATTTTGTGACGCATGCTCACAACACGTTCAATCGAGGGTGGCGACGCTGACTTTTATTCATCAAATAAAGCAAAAACGAAAAAAATCGGTCCATATTTACTTATTTTAATGCTTGAAGGAAGAATACCTTGCAAGTCAAGAAATGGATTCATACGTGTTATCTTATGGAAAAATGTTAATCCCCTATATTGGCAGCACTGATTAATCCCGGTTGACCAAACCTTGACCATTCACTAAGTTAGGATGTAAGGAAGAATCATACCAACTTTCGTTATTCTAGCTTTTATCGTTTAGGAGTTCCAAGAACAAACACATGCTTCAAAATATATTATAGTAGATTACTTTTGCATATCCCTTAAAAATTCATGCATACCTTGATGGATGTCTCTGATATAGGTGTCTTTATGCCCATATATAGTTGTGCTATGTTTCATCATATTGTTGTAAAAATTTGTGAATTGCTGAAAATGGATACATTAAAAAAAATGCATATCCTGTTTCCTCAACTCAACAATAGATGCAAAAGATACTTAGTTCATCTGATTTTGTTATTACAATTTACTACTGTTTATCCAGAAATCATGCTTTATCCTTTTTACTTTCTCCATACGTAGTAATGGGAAAGTATTGTATTCATGAAAAAAATCGACTTCGAGATTTCAACGGAAATACATGTTTTGAGGTCCCTAGAACACGTTTAGACTATTTTCGGAATGATGTCTGTGTGTGTGTATGTTATTGTGGGCGCTCTAACTGAAAAAGTACATGCCATATCGTTACCAAACTTCATATATAACACTTTAACATGAGCACAAAGAACTGATTAGTTTTTGGACAATAACGGATAATCGGAAGTCGAGGTTTATTCGAAACCCGATTCGGTTTTTGCGATATTTCTTCGTTAAAACATCATTATTTTATATACAATTCTATACAAAAGTTATAGAGAATGTAATTTCGTACAACTTTCATTTGAAACAATTTTCTATAGGATCTTTTGTTTAGGAGTCATTTATAAATAACCGGTTTTTCGGTTTCCGTTAAATATCTCCTTAAAAACATCGTTATTGGTAATCTTCGTAAGGACCAAATTTGTAGAGAATAATATTTCTTCCAAGTTTTGCTTGAAACTAATTTTCATAGAACCATCCATTTCGGATATATTTCGCTTTATCTTAATACCAGTATACAGCACCAACACCATGTAGCGGTGAATTCTGTAAACATTCAAAATATACGTAATTTACGGCAACAAGGACGTGTCTTCTTTTATGATACGAAATTATAATTTTGCCTAGTAATATTATTCATAATAATTTAAATATCTATACCCCAAATATGGAGAAAGTCATGTGTTGGCCACATCAGATTTTTTGTGGTATTAGTGCACCATAAAAATAATTATTAAATTTGTAGCTAATTGTGCATACTCTTTTTTTATAGGGTACACTGGACAGTAACTCGAACAGCAGGAAAGTTATAATTGAACCATCACCATTCCCTGTGGTTTTCCAGAAAGTTATATCAAGCATTGTGTGCATAACATTCTTCTTATACCTGGGTCCTTTATTTCCAATCAAGAAAGCAAAAGGTTAGCATTATTTTATTTATGAAAAATATTTTTTTTTCACTGTTAATGAAATTCTATTCATTATTTATAATTTAGTTGCATGACTGCGTGTGTGACAGCAGGTCCATGGTGAGGACTAACTCCTTGTAAATGCTTAAATTTTTTATTTTCCTGTTTCTTCATGTTTTTAAAAATTTGTGGTTCCCACTCCTTTCTGGTGTTTCTTTTCTACCTTTTCTCATGTATTGTTTTGAAATGTGCAATTTGGAGGGAAAAAAATTAGTTTATTGATTATTTTCACCCCAGTCTCCTTTTTACTTTCTCCATGTGTAGTATAGGGAAAGTATTATGATCACAGAAAAAATCGACTTCGAGATTTCAACGGAAATACACATTTTGAGGTCGCTAGAATGCGTTAGACTATTTTCGGAATGATGTGTGTGTGGGCACTCTAACTCAAAAAGTACTTGCCATATCGTTACCAAATTTCATATATAACACTTTGGTATGGGCACAAAGAATTGATTAGTTTTTGGACAATAACGGTTAACTGAAAGTCGAGGTTTATTCGAAACCCGATTCGGTTTTTGCGATATTTCTCCGTTAAAACATCATTATTGTATACACAATTCTATACAAAGGTTATAGAGAATGTAATTTCCAACAACTTTCATTTGAAACAATTTTCCATAGCAGTTATTGTTTAGGAATTATTTATAAACAATGTTTTTTCTGTTTCCATCAAATATCTCCTTAAAAACATCGTTATTGGTAATCTTCATGAGGACCAAAGTTGTAGAGAATAATATTTCTTCCAAGTTTTGTTTGAAACAAATTTTTGTAGAACCATCCATTTCGGAGATATGTTGCTTTTTCTTAATTTCCAGTATACAGCAGCGGTGAATTCTGTAAACATATTCAAAATATAATTTGTGGCAATAAGGACTACTGTATTCTTTTACGATAGGAAATAATAATTTTGCCTTATAATGCTATTCATAATAATTTAAATATCTATACCCCAAATATGGAGAAAGTCATGTGTTGGCCACTACAGATATTTTATTAATTGGTTGGTCGCTGAAGAACAAAGTTGCACCTCATTTGGTGAATTTTATTTGCATTGAAAGAGTTTATTTAATGTGGCGTAATTTTTTAGTATTTCATATTTTTTATAAAAATCTGCGCAATTTTGAAAATTGTCTGTTATCTTTGTTTTTTTAACCCTTGATTATTCACAATTCACATTGTTAACGTAAGGTAATTATTTATTACAACCCCATTGTTTTTTCTTTGTTTTGAGGAATTTAAGATATTATTTATTAATGATGCTAAAAATGTCATTGTATCATTCATTTATAAAAAAACTAGCAGAAGTACCCAGCGTTGCCCGGGGGAAATTTTGTTAAAATCCATTTAGAATTCTAGATAATGCGTCGTATTTGAGAATTCAGTCGGATGCTGTTTTGAATAAAACAGCAGAGATAAACAAAAACCATGTATGAATTATACCTGGGAGCCCTTCACAATCGTAACAAATTTGATTCAAATCAATAGCAGGACTCGGGAAAATATACATAGTTTAATGTTTAAATCGGCCGCCATTTTAATCAAACAGGCAGATGGAAACTAAATCCTGTGTTGATCTTCCTCTTGCTGTCCTCTATAATCTTGCCAAATTTGGTTGAAATCGGTTGATTGTGGGCGTGCACAAAGGAACAGACAAAATTGGCCACCATTTTGAAACAAACAGACAGATGGACACTAAAACCATGCATTAACCTTCCTCTTGGTGCACTTTGCAATCTTGCCAAATTTGGTCGAAATCGGTTAAGAAATGTGGGCATGCATTAGTGTGCAGAAATCCAGACAGACTTAATAAAATATAATGGTGGTTTCATAAAACAAAATTTATATCTTTAACCTTTCTGATTATAATTTCTGGTTGCAGTTGTTTTTAATCATTTTCACTGTCAGGCGTGTTCCTCCATAGCCATAAAGTGTAGTCCTTTGATTAACTCAAAAATTCATTTTGCGTGATTTTATTGCAAAACATATTACATTGTCACATTGATCCCATGCAAGTGGTTATGGGTTATTGAATAATATGCTAACGTTTATATTTTGACACAAAGAATAGCATATTGTTAGTGTTACAGCCATAGAATTTTTGGCTCTATTTTTTGTTAATTTTTACTGGTAACTCATGTTTGCATGTAATCCTTGCTTTCTTTCTGCTTATGCAATTTCTGAAGTATATATTAACAATTTCAGAAGATGGATTTGTGGAGAACTGGACTGTGGGTGGCCAGCTTTTATACATCGTAGCAACAACAACGGTAGCTCGTTTGAAATACTACCATGCTTGGTTATTAGCTGATGCCATCTGTAATGCCTCTGGATTAGGTTTCAACGGATATGATCCTAATACAGGGCGACCTCGCTGGGACCTTATATCTAATGTTGATATAAAACGTTTTGAGGTAAGCATCATTTGAATGTACAATATTAATGTCAATTAGCAGAAGTTAATGGCAAATAATTTTCTGTTCTTCATCTGAAAAGACTATGGTTGGATTTCAATGAGAATAGAAAAGAAAATAGATAATCATATCTATGATCTTTGGGAACAAAAAATCTGCAATTTGACATTTTGTTGGTTTTATTGTCTCATAAGTTAGAGCTTTCTTTATTCTATATTATAAAATTTTGGCATTATAATTCTCTCTTTTTTACTGCCTATGTTGACTTTTCCATAAAGTAGTTAATTAATGTAAAATTATTCCATTTATCATATAACTAAGAATTTGTAGTTTTTTATTTTGCATTAATTTAAAATGCTCTTCTAAATCACAGAAAAGGGAAGATTTAGTTAAATTGAAGCCCACATCACTATGGATTATTAATTTCTATGATTTGATTGTGAAAGTAGTTATAAAACTAAATTCCCGGAGAAGTGTTATAATTTTCCATTAAAATGTTTTTACTTTATGTTAATAAATGAAATAAACTCTTTGTCATTCGAAGATGTATAATATTACCCTAAAGCAGGGCTTTTCACAGATATTTTTTAACAAAAAACATATCCGTGATTCACGGATATTTATAAGGAAAAATTCGGTAGTTATCTGAGATGTTTGCATTAAACATACATACGGAGACTTCTAAGAAATTCCGAGATAATTAATATTTCCATATGAATAATACGAATTCTGTAAATAATATATGTACATTTGATGAATTTGTTCCATAAGTACGTATGTATAGTAATATACTTTTATTATAAAATGAAGATCTGAAAAGGTTTTGGCTGAAATAGCTCAGCCAGAAGTGGAAGTTTATTCTTGCCGTTTTCCCTTTTATTCCGAATATCTCCTTTAAAACTAAATTTACATAAATATTTGTTATTATTAAAGACTAGCAGGAGTGCCCATTGAATTTCAATGGATTTAGTGAATCTAAAACTTTGACTGTGTAACATGTAAGCATCGCAAGAATAAGATAGTACACAGTTATACCCGTCGAATAAAGCAAAAATGAAGAAAACCGCTCCGCATTTACCTATTTAGATGAATGAAGGAAGAAAATCATAGGAAAATAATGTATAAACTCCCTCCCCCTCCCACCCTCTCCTTCCCTTCTCCCCCTCCCACCGGCTCCTTCCCTTCTCCCCCTCCCACCGGCTCCTTCCCTTCTCCCCCTCCCACCGGCTCCTTCCCTTCTCTCCCTCCCACCATCTCCTTCCCTTCTCCCCTTCCTACCCTCTCCTTCCCTTCTCCCCCTCCCACCCTCTCCTTTCCTTCTCTCCCTCCCCTCTCTCCCTCCCATCTCTCCCTCCCATCTCTCCCTCCCATCTCTCCCTCCCATCTCTCCCTCCCATCTCTCCCTCTCCCTGCCTCCCCCTCCATCTCCCACCCTCCCCCTCCCTCTCTTCACCCATTTCCTCTAATTCCTTCTCTTCATCTCTCCCCTCCGTTACCATCCTGAAAATAAAGCCACTTATCTATCTATCTATCCATCTCTCTCCCTCCCTATCTCGTATTAAAAGAATTCAAAGCGAACAAACTTACAAACATTCTCCTTTATATGTTAGATTAGAAAATAATTCAATTAAAAACAACAAATATTTCAGTGAAATAAACAACAATTTAAACAATTCAACAACAATTTTTACGTAAGATATGGAATGTTAGTAAATTTCTATACTTCAATAATGCCATAAATGCAAAAATTATGTTTTACAGAAATAACTGATGAAGAATTTATATTTTTAAACCTATTTTAATTTGTTGCTGAGATATACTTAAAAATCCAAAATTTGAACCAGCCATTACATTAAGACCTTTTGACCCAGTGGACTGATTTTGTCCATTTTAGCTAGAAAATGTATATCATCAAAACATTGATATTGGTGTAGGATTCATCAAAATGGTTGCTGAGATATCCTCAAGAAACTGAAATTTTGACCGACCGCTCCGTGACCTCTGGGGTCACAACCCCGTGGGCCGATTTGAATTATATTCGTCACTGAAACTCCCGTGATCAACCTGAAGCTGCTGTCAAAATTTCAAGCTCCTAACTTTATTCTCTGATGAGTTATGGCTGCCACAGACATACAGACATCCTCTTTTATTTATTAAATGTGGATGAAGTAATTTTCTACAAGTTTTGTTCGAAACATTTTTTCATAAAACCGACAGTTTAAAAGATATTTTGATTTTTCATCTAAATTTATGTTAAACACGTCGCTAAGTTATATCGTTGTTTCCGTTGCTATGATAACATTTTCTAATTGTTGATAGCGTTGCATATGCTGCCAGGGGTAATTTTAATTGCGCATTGACATATTGTTATCCATGAAAACAGCTAACAATTGTCTTATTGTTTTTTTAATAAAGTCAATTGAAATTTTTTAAAATTATTCACAAGTGTAATTGCTGTTAATTATTCCTGAGGATGCCGATGTCGAGAGCAATCATAGTCATTGCTCTATATGGGGAAAGTTATTTGCTGAACATCAGATTTTCTTTAAATGTGCTTTCTGCTTCATCAAATTTGTTCATATCCACATAACTGAAAAACAGCTGCTGACTTCAAACGAGAAAACCAACTTCAAGATTCTGACCTTTTCATAGGTCATAAAACAAACTCTTAGAAGAAATCGATATCAGCTTACAATTAGTTGACCAAAAAGCTTCTTTTTAACAATGCAAGAGATCTTTATGAGATAGCAACAAAAGGGCTGTACCATCTCTTACCTTTTAATTATGTAGTTTTGAGGAATGTAGGTATTTTTGACCCAACAAAGAAAACATCAGGATATTGAAAAAATGTTGAAATGCTGGCTAAAAGATTTCCAAATATTGTTGATGATTGTGAAATCCACAATTTCCATTACCGTATATGCCCGAATGTAAGGCAAGGTTTTTCTCCAAAATTGTCCCTCAGATAATGGGGGTGTCGTCTTATATTTGGACCCTCGAACTTTGATTATTCAATTTTTTGTCAAATAATTTTTTTTCTGGTTTTCTTGATGGGAAAATGGGGGGTCACCCTATATTCAGGGTCACCTTATATTCGGGCATACCGTATATGCCTGAATATAAGGCGGCCCCCCTTTTCCTAATGAGGAAATCCAAAAAAAAGTTTTTTGGCCAGTTTGAACATACAAACTTTTTATTTAAAAGGTTTTTAAATTTTTTTATCGATAACATTATTTAAAAAACCAAAACTCATTAAGTGACAATTTGATTCAAACCTTTCACATGCATCTTCGTCATCACTAGAGAATTTAAAAAAGTATAACATCGATATTACCTACTTACTGTCAAAAAGGATTTCAAGAAGAGAAATTTTCAGATGTTGGACTTATCGTAGGTGGAAACGCGGACTACTCTTTGGACTTGGGAAGTTTGTGTAACACTGATGGATTACCGACTAAACTTTCCATTAAATACTGCGAAAAGGAATGGACACCTCTTGGATTTGCACAATGGTCAAAACACATTAATGTTATGGACAAAGTATCTAAAAAGTTTGATTAGACTACTTTGTTGTTCAAAATAAAGTGATTGAGAGAGTGCCCCGTAATATGAGAGACTTTGTTGAGAGAGCTCCCCGTAATATGAGAGACTTTATAAAGGCTCGAATATAAGGCGACCCCCTCTTTTCTGAGGGACAATTTTGGGGAAAAACCTCACCTTATATTCGTGCATATACGGTATATGATACTTTGCAAACTTGCAAAGGCAATGCTTATACTTCCTCATAGCAATGCTGAAGTGGAGAGAGTTTTTAGCAAGTTGAGTCTTATTAAAAGTGCACACAGGTCTGCACTGAATGCTCTGATAGTGTTCATTTTGAAAATATCTTGCTGATTTTGAGCCAACATATGCCACAAGGAAGAAGGCGAGGAAATTAAAGAAGTAGAATTTTTTTCATTTTATTTAATTTTGTTGAGCCATTATATTGACATCATTAAAAGTGAAAATTATTTTATTTAACAGATTTCCTAATCTAAGGCCTGTCCTGTAAACTAGGCCTATGGTTACTTGTTGTTTTCAATGCATTTGTGCTATTTACTGTATATTTAAAATTTGAATACATTTTTTAAAACTTTCTATACCAATGCAGTTGATTCGTAATGCAGGACAAATTTAAAAGTCATAAAAAAAGCATGATTAAATTTAAGTTACAGGGCTATGCATAAACAGTTGTAAATAATTTTACTTAAAGTATGCGATGTAGGTGCTAAAATATAGAAAGCATAAATTGGTATATTTTTCATCAAAAAACCAAGATATTACATATTACAGGATTTTGCAGGATATTCTAATGTCAGTAATAGGATTTAGAATAAAAATTGGTGGCAGCTCTGCCCTAAAGTAAATTATGTATGTAATTTCTGTATCCATAAAATGGCAAGGTTAAACTATGCATGCATTGCAAAACAGCCATTTTCATTCCATTGTTTATTACAGGAACCTACTTTTGATATGAACCTGTTTTACTTATAGTTTTTTACATTGGCCATGTATCTTTTGCCATTATTCAATAAGAGAAAAGAATTTGTAGAAAAATGGGTGTCATAATTTACTGAGATTTTGTTATAAATCTTTGCAGATTCATATAAATATTATACTGCCCTTATATGTAACTTATAAACCTTCTTTTATGCAAACTGTAATATGCTCTCCAATTCAGAAGTTTAGTATTTCTTAAATTGTGTATTTAATGAGGAACATTTTGATATTTTAATTCAAGTATTAAAGTTTTATGAATAGTAAATTAATAAAATAATATTCCTTGTTATATTTCAGATAGGGCTTAATTTACGTGACAGTGTTGAGGCTTGGAATAAGGGTACAACACGCTGGCTTCGTCTAGTGATGTTTGAACGAACCCCTCATGCATATCGTACAGTATTGACTTTCTCTCTGTCAGCCCTTTGGCATGGCTTTTATCCAGGCTACTACCTCACTTTCCTGGGAGGAGCTCTCTTTACATTTGCTGCTCGTCGTGTAAGTTTTTGAAAATTACCACTTTAGTTGTAGCTAGTTTTTTGTTTCCATGGATGACTGTTTAGCTTCATGAATATTTTTTGAATTTTTTTCCAGTTAATAGATAGTAAATTTTTATGCGGCCAGAGTGGAGGTTGTTTGAGACCACCTCCATGCAGCGTTTTGTTCTTAGGTGAATTTTTTACAATATCTGTGTTTGTGACCTAGATAATGGAGTGATGGAAACTATAGCTCTAGAATTTCGTAAAGGTATGAAATCTTAAAAGTAAACTCAGAAGCATGAAGCTTTTTGGTTATTGCAAGTATTCCATTTTAATAAGATTTATATCCTATTTCAGTCTTGCACTCATTCTTATGTCTTTCGAGTTTCTTTTGTGATTTCTTTACACAATCATTAAAGGGTTTTGTCATTATCAAAATTACTCACTAATGATTTATTGTTCACAAAACTATCTGAATTATATAAATTGCTTCATACTTTTACACTTGCTTATGCTTCTTGCCAGTATATAAAAAAATAAATGTCATAGAGTAACAGTTCCTCGACCTAGATCCATGGGATCATTTTTATTAGGGTAATCTATGGATATCCATGTAAATATCTGTTGACATGTACCAAACTTGTTAGCCCAAAGAGGTTTGGAACTGTTGCTCTAATGCTTCACTAATTGTCTCAAAATATATCAAAGGTTCACGTTTCAATCCACTTCTCAGTACTATTTTACTTCTTAGCTCTAAATATGTCTGCATTTTTCATGTATATTAATTCTTCATATAACATCCTCAGTGATGTTATTGCAATCGTGTAATATATGTATATTATGTTCATGTTCATTCCTTCATCATAAACTATCCATTTTATTTTATTTATAAACACTGTGTATATGGAAGGAAAAAAAACGTATTTAAGTTTATTTCTTCATCACATTTACTACCGTATTTACTTGCATATAAGCTGCACTTTTTTTCCTAAATTTTTATTCAAAAAATTAGGGTGCGGCTTATCGTCAAATACAAAGAAAAAACATTCTTAAAGTGATATTTTCTCACATTACGATCACAATTTCCACGTTTACGTCATTTTCGATTAAAGTCATAAGACATATGCAGTAATCCCTCATCATTTGCGAAATTTGCTTATCTGCGATTTTCATTTTGAGTACCTGTTTCTTCATTTGCGAGGCAGAAATTCACGTATCCGCGAATGATTGCTTAAGTACCGCTCACTCGTGAAATTTTTTTCTAAACTTCTTTCTTTCTCGAACAGTCTCGTAGTCACCAGGGTAGTGTACGCATGCAGTTCCTCGCCTATTTCATGAATTTATTGTGCAATTTTCATAGTTTTTTATTAGTAATATTGCTTAATCATGCTCCACGCAACCAGTTGCATGAAATTTTTGGACACGCGCACACTGAAATATGTGGTAGGGAAATTTTCGATTATTTCTTTATGCGTAGTTTTCCTTTGTTTGCAGTGGCTGCGTAATCTTACTCATTTAAAGCAAGCCAGGAAAAGAAGAAGTAGCTCACGAATCTCTTGCATATGCACCCAGGAAAAGTCTGCTGAGAAAATCGAAAATTGACATTTTAATGCCCTCATACCTTTAGTTATTCTACACCATAACTTTTCAATTGGACAGCAAATGAGAAAATTTCCGGAGCCTCTGATTGTAGACATTTTTGAGTTCAAAACGCAGCTTATATCATGGGAAATGTTTTTCTATTTTCAATGTTAAAAAACCGTGGGTGTGGCTTATATGCGGTAGTGGCTTATATCCAAGTAAATACGGTATATGCTTTTTTTGGATGAAAGAAAATTAAATGCATTTATGTATTTATAACAGATCTTGTTTACTTCAATTGTTCAAAGTGAATTATGATTTTCTTTTTTGATTTTCTAGAAAATGGATACTCAGTAAAAATATTTAGGGCAAGAAATATTCTATTTGACTAGTTGTAGAAATTTTGTTTGAACACTTTTTTGTTGTGATTAATATTGTATAAGATATAATGGAGAGTTAATTTTTTGTCACCACTAGTACTCGTGATTGGGTTCTGTGAGCTATTTATATCATTTTATTATTTTTATTTGCTTATATATATCAAATTTCATGAAAATCTATCTAGTAGTTTCAGAGATAAAACGTAGATGAACGGACAGACTTGACCTGACCAGAAGGTGTTCATTTTTTATTTTTTTTGCAAAGAATGCCTAAAAAATTATCAAAGTGGAAAACTTATATTGGGACCTGTATCTTAGATGATTGACGTGTACTTAGTTTCTTCTCTTGCAATATCTTTCCTACCATAAAAATCTTTCCTCATTTCTCATTCCACAGGAATTCTGCATTACCTTACATTTTACTCATCAGTTGCTAAGTCATGTCAGGTTATATATAATGAAAATCATTTAAGGTTTCTTGAGTCTTCCATAATTATTTTAAAAGTGGGTGATTTGCTGCATTTTCTTGGAAGGTTGACTCATATTTCTCCCAGTATGTCATTTTACATGTTCATTGATAATCTAAAACAATTGATGCTATATACATTTTGCATAATTATGTATATATCCATTAGAATTTATATCCTTATAAATTAATGCTTAAAAATATTGGGTTATGTCTGACATGCATGAAAAATGTTATTATTGTATAGTTGGATCATTTATTTGCACTTTTCTCTTAATTTTATATAATTAATTTTTTCCAATTTGCTTTTTGGTAATCACAGTATATTATAGTCTATTTGCCATAGAATCTTGGTTCCCTTCTCTTAAATAAGTTATTTTGAATTTTTAATTCTTGTAACCACAAAAGATAAAAGTTTATATAAAGAAAAACTGTTAAATTAATAAATGCAGAGGTAATGTGTTTATTTATTGTGTATTTGAGTTAAACAATACTCCCTTTTTTAATATATTTGGTTGTTAACTCTGTAGAAATTTTTTCTTTACTTCTGATGGCTACTTGGATTTGCCTTTAATTGCCAACGATCACTACTTTTATCATTTACCCCCAAATTAGGATATACAAAGTGTATTATAATTGCGTATATACGCTATGATTCTGTGGTCTCAAAAAGCATTTGCAAAAGTATCCATGTACAGAATTCGATCACTGAGTGGGCTGGATAAATCTTTTGTTGCTTGAATTTTAAGAATTTGTTTTTAAATGAATGTAACAAAATTGAAATAAAAGGGCAGTATGAATACATAGGTTATTATAGTTTGAAAAAATATCCTCTTCTTGGGCTGAGTTTAGGGATACTGACACTATGGGCATATGGTATGTTAGAAATTCATCTTGGAACTTTATCCAGGTCATGAGAAATAATTATTTTTTTCAGTTGTATAACTTTATTTTATTTCAGCACCAATTTTTCTTTTTAACTTTTGAACAAATGATTTTTTGTAAATGATTGGCACCAGCAAATAACACAACCATAAAATATGCTTTCCTTGCATTGGAATTTTATTTTTATTATTATATGAGTAACCAATGTTAAGTTCATCCCATTGTTCTTTTTTACAGCTACGGCGTTGTTTGAGAGGTTACTTCCTAGATTCAAAAGGTATTAAGGCTTTCTATGATGTAGCCACTTTCCTCACCACACGGGTTGCCATGGCTTACATCACGTTTCCTTTCATCCTCCTGGAGTTCTGGCCAAGTATTAGAATCTACATGTAAGTAACTTATGAATCTGCATCATGTCTGCTCAATTTCATTATGATTATTCAAACGTAGCTTTCCATTTATTTATGAATTTAAAAATTATCGAATATGATGTTGATTGTAAAAATTCTTAGTCATTCTTTAGCAAATATATTTTGTTCTAAAACTTCTTGATAAGGCATTGCATTTTATACAGTATAAATTCAGAAATACTACACACTGATTAATATGAATTAATTAAAAGACCCAGTATATTTTAACCTTCTGATGTCTTCAAATAAATCTACTGTATTGAGTAGTTTGAAGGGATTTTTTTGTGCAATTCTAAGCAAATTTTGGACTTAATCATTGTTAGTGATTTTTTGTAATAAATCGCTTTTTTCACATAGTGTAGATCGATGCACAAAATTTTAAAACTATGAGAAGACATAGGAAGCTAAGATTTTCAGGATAGTTTCTGATGGTGACAGATATGAAACCTGTTGATTTTGGGGATCAGCCATTAGCTCATTTGTCTTTAGCAGGATTTTAAAAATCCCTTGTGAACTATCTATATGAATCCATCACTACGATAGTATTTCAGTTTACTTTCAAAAAGGGATTTACTTTCAAAAAGGGATAAAGATCATATTACAACTGCTTAACTTCAGTTAGGTATGTCTTAAAGAACTTTTGATTGATTTTGGGTTTTACGTTTTGTTTTTAATGCTAAGTTCCTACTGAAAATAAAGTGTTACATTATAATAATGCAGTTTGATCGCAAAAGTTGAAGTTTGTTGAATCATGCATGTACGTTAATTTTTACTTTCTCATACACGAAGTATAGTGAGAAAGTATTGTAATCGCGAAAAAATTCGATCTTGAGATTTTGATGGAAATATATGTTTTAGATGTATCTGAGTCCGAAAAAGTGGTTTTCGCAATGTCATCTGTCTGTGGGTCTGTTTTTTCGCAGCTCTAGAGTTTAAATGGTATAGCAAAAATGAATGAAATCTCGTACTTAGGCATTTAATCATACAGAATGGAAGCTTTGAAGAAATGGTTGACATTGCTCAATAATTAAGGCTAGTTTATTCTAGGCAACTTTATCATCAATTTGATTTTCTCGTAAACTGCTCCAACGATTTTGATCAAATTACATATAGTTAGTTGAGTTTATGTCTTCAATAATTAATATAATAATAGCCGTCGTCTGTTGGTTGGTTGGGCACGCTATGCAAACACTAATAACTCGAGAAATAATAATGATAGAAACTCAAAATTTGGTAGGGATGCTTGATTAACACTTATTCAGAGAATGACGAATTTAAATCGCGAAAAAATTCCTTGGTTCGTCTCCAAGAGAGGCATTTCCATTTCCCATTACTTAACATGTAAAATGCGATTTTTCGACGTGCAGGCTTTTATTGATTTGGAAATTAAAATAAGATGAAATTAACAGACGACCTTCGGATTTGAACCATTTTGAAGAAAAATTTATAAAGTTTCTTATTCCGTTCGTCTTTTTTCGCCCACAGTTCGAAATATTCCATGTTAAACGTTTAATTTACATATTTTGTGGAAATCTCGCCGTTTTAACATGAGGTTGCTATGTCGACCATTATCATTGTTACATCTCAAATTACTATTATTGTATACATCCTTCTGGGAATAAGCGTGCCTTGAGTGCTTCAATACGAGAGAGTGAGAGAGAGGAAAGATGGGGAGAGATTGGCGTGTTTTGTGGAAAATAAGTGTATTAATGTAAATATAAAAAATTTTAAGTGTCAACAGTGTCATTTTAGAAAAATTGGAAATAAAAAGCATTCTTAAATTAAATTCTTTGTAAACCGTACGTGCTTATGAATTATATTATTATTCCTCGAATTAATTTTGTAACAATGGCCGAAGTTTGGAAACGAATATAAATTAAAATTCAATTAAAATTAAAGGGACATTTAAAACCGTTGACAGGAAATTTTCGAAGAAACAACAGTGGATCTTTTAATGAATTGATTTGTTTTTATAAAAGGAATTTTGGTGCTTATTTAATACAGAGTAAGTTCTAAGGCTTATAATCCATTTAAATCTAATAACAGTGGCTATTATAGTTTAAAAAAGAACTATATTTATTCACTTTACAGAATGAATTAATTTTAGGCTAGCATTGCCTATTATAAAAGGAGTTACTTTGGAATTTACATTATGTAAAGTGGAAGTTGTACTGAATTGACTCAAGTATATTTCATCCAGAAACGTAAATGCGGCCTGTATTTCTTCATTTGTCGCTTTATTCGATGGTTAAAACAGTGCACAATTTTATTCTTGCGATTTTTACGTTTCATTGACGAAAATTTAGATTCATTAAACCCGTTGAAATTCACCGGGCACTTATGCTAGTACTACATATTTCATATTTCTCAAAGAATGAATATTAGGCTAGTTTATTCTTGGGCAACTTTAATAACAATTGGATTTTCAAAAAACAGCTCATATGATTTTCATGAAATTTCGCAGTTATTTAAGTTTATGTTTATAATGATTCTACATAGTTCATATTCTTGCTTAGCATCCAGTTTCTGCAGTACCAATTAAGGATGAATATCGAGAGACGCCTGTACATACTAGAATCATTAACTAAATAAAATTATTTCAATTTTCTTATTCTATATTTTTTATTTAGCGTGTTTTGTGGGAAGTCTATCTGGCAAGTTTTCAAAAATTATAGCAATCAGCTGATGATCTAGTGAAATGCAGAATATTTGGAGAGGGTGGAATTATAGCTATAGAAGTAATTATGTGTTCTATATGTATAACCTGGATTATCAGTAATTATTGTGGTTTTCCCCTTAATTCACCCAAAAAGTGAGAATCTGGTGTGAGGTAGGATCACTTTAATTTCCGATTTTAAGTGCCCAGAAGTGTATTCTGTGTATAACGCGCACCCCTACTTTATGACCTGAAAATTTGGTCTTCAAATTGCGCATTATACACGAGTATATACGATATGTTTTTATTAAATGCAGTGTGAATTCTTCATAGAAATACTTAGATAATGAGGTTGAAGATTTATGTGAACATTCTAAAAAAGAGTTTTTGTAATCTGCTTTTGCAGTTCTTTTTTTAATTTGTTTATATTTATAATAATGAGTTGCATTTCCTTTCAGTCACATGTACCTGTGGCTCCACATCCTGGCTCTACTGGCCGTCTTTGTGCTACCATTGATTTTACCTACTAAAAGATCTTCTGGGCTATCTTCAGTTGGTTATACTGTAAGCAGCTTAAAAGTGGGCCGTATCTCAAATGGGTTGGCTCCTGTGATACCATCATTGTAATGATGGTTAATCATCAGAAATGTAGTCAGGTGGTCTGACCATCTAGTATATGGCCAGCTGTAGTGCCAAGGATGGAGAGTTTTTTTTTTCTTTATAAAAATCACTTTTATGGTAGCATGGAGAGATCTTTCTCAATGTATGCCCAGGAATCCATTTCTTAACGTTAGAACTGAAGTTTATTATTCTACATGAACATATATTTTGCTTTATAAATTCAGCAGTAAAAGTTTTTGTTGCTGAATCATTTTAAAATTATTGAGCTGTCTAGTTAGTTCATTTTTAAGCTGAATGTGATTATTAAATTTGTATGCACACTTATTGGGCCTCTCTAATTGTAGGACAAGATAGATGATTGCCAGACAAATTTTTTGCTTAAATTTTAATTATTTATTCTATTTAGTTGACATATATATGATATAGGTTGATATGTCATGCCAATTTTAATCTTTTAATTTTGCAAGCTTTGATCTGTGATTAAAAAGTCAGTTTTATTGTTCTAAATATAAAGCACAAATAAAATTCAAGATGCAGCCTGAGTTAAAAATGCTCAATTATTATAACTGATTTGGGTAACTAATGGATAGCTTTCATTTTTTTGTCTCTAGTCATAACACAATAAACGCACAGTGATAATAATTAGCCATGAAGCTCTATATTCATTGTAATAATGCTTTTTTATTGAAACGTGAGTGAATATTACTGAGTGTTTATACACTTATTATCCTTTGATTTTATACTTTGCCTTTTCAAAATATGGCTCAGACTACAATTAGCTTCTGGGATAAGAATTTTCTATGGCATACTTTTTGAAGCATCTCTCACTTTCACGCATAAATATGTCTATGTGGGTATGTGTGTTGTGCATGTATTATTATATAGAATTTAACTCAATAAACTGGTTCCAACGTAAGGGTTTTTCCAAATCTGACCTTGTGTGTCAATTTGTGTTTGTGATTTAAGGTTGGCTGAGTGTTGGTTCCAGAGTTTGAATGAAATGAGTGTTTGTAAAGGGAGAAGTCTGTTTTATACAGTGGAAAGAAGAATTATTGAGCAATCCACCATTCCTTTCATAAGCAAATGGTAATATTTGCTTGTTAATGTTTTGAAACATTCAGGTTACTTACAGTTTCCTCAATTTCTTTACCTATTTGCCCTTTTTGGCATTTTATAAAATGTTTTGTATTATATTGATATTATTTCCCCATCAGACTCATTACATGACTTCAGAGAAAGCAGAAGACTGATTACCAAGATTTTGACAGAACTTTAAGATGTCTGACATTTTAAAGACAAATGTTCAGAATTGTGAGCGTTCTGTCGAATGCCTTTGCCTTTTGCATTTTAAATCATTTAAATTGCATTTAATCTATTCTGACAACTTGCAGGAATCTTTCTCTGCATATTATGAAGTAGTTATGTTATTGTTTTATGCATTTCTGGACAGTTTTTCTCTGATCCCTATCATGCAATGTGTTTACATTGTAATGTAAATTGGTGACTATTTAAAATGGTGCTGATATTCACAGATGCTATGCCTTCAAAGTATGACCAAGTGTTCTTAGTTTATAGTAACCTGTTGGATTACGTAGTGTATCCATGTTTATGGAATCAATTCATGCACAGTTTTGTGTGAATAGGGAAAGGAACATAGGGGTAACATCCTTAACTAATCGTTAAACTGTGTCTATTAAAATAAATGAATCTCCAAAACAATCATATTTTTATCAGTTGTTGGTGTTATTTTGCTTCTACCTATATGATCATTGAAGTATTTCTTACTAGCTAATAAAAAATATATTTAAAGCCACTGTTTATTATGTGTACTCTTGAAGCATGAATACCATAGCCTTTTGAGGGAATTATTTCAGTATGATTATGAAATGAGAATATGATTTTATAGAGAAAGGTATCGATTGTGTCTTTCTAATTGCTGAAAATATTTTATTAAACTTTAAAAAATTAAAGGTTGAGCATCATTCTTTATTCCTAGATTTTAGATTTTGTCTGTGTACCCATTTTATCTATTATGCTTTTAAATGCTGATGGACCTAGAGTGGTCAGAAGGGCAAAATGTAGAAAGAGAACACAAAGAGAGAGGACATTGATCTAGAAAAAGATGGCAGGTATGGGTTTCTAAAAAACTTAATAAAAAACATTCAAAACTTTAACATTTCTATTTCACAAGCATCAAAATCCACAAAATAAATTTCAATAATTAAATAATAATAATAATAAAACTTGAATTTTCTTTTAGAAAAATAGGAATTACTTTCCTTTTGTATTTTACAAACAATAATGATAAAATAATTTAATTATCTTCATTGGAGCTCTCATCCTCATATTTTGCTGAATTTAAAATAACTAACATTTATTAATTTTTATTTCATTAAAAATCTTTGTAACATTTTTGCAATTATATTTTACAGGTAGAATTGTACGCTGATGACATTTTAAGCAGTTTCTGTTTTTAGTCCATTGTGCTTCTATCGTCGAAAATAATCTACATTTGCATTTTGTCCAGGGATGGCAAAAAAGAATTGACATTTTCAAAAATTCAAAATGGTTTGTATGTTGAAAATATCCACTTCATACTGATAATAATGTCTTAAATTCAACATCATTTTCATGTTTTTCTAATTTTTTTTTAATTACAGCATTGATCAAAACATTTTACATCATTAATAACATTATTATCACACCTTGAATTAATAAATAAGATGGAATTTTCAGTATGTTCCATATGGGAACACTATTTAGTGACACCCACTTAAAACAATCCAACTCATCCAGGTGTTCTGTCCATGATTTTATATAATTTAATGAATTTTTATAACAGCAAATAACCTTTTTATATTCGTTAGCTTTATGCTCATTTACTTCTTTTGCCATGGTTTGAAGAATTAATTTTACTTTTAATGGAAAAAAAGATTCCTCTAACGGTTGTTCTAGTAATTCTTTTAATGATTTCAAAGTTATTATTTCTAACAGAATTTTTTCAGATTCTAGCTCCTTTATCTTTTCATTAAACACACACAGTTGATTGGGTGAACAGAAGACAAGCTTCGCTTAAATTAGAATTAAAAAATAATTTTAAAATCCTTTGACAGCCATCAATTGATAAAAAAGATAGGACTTGAACGTGTTCACTGTGGATCCCGGTCCCGAAATATTTTTCCATTGCATTGGTAGTTTGATGTGTCTCCAGGAATATTAGGAATAATGTTTAAAATGTTTATGGTACAATTATAGACTAAGAAAAGAAGGGACGCCCTGGTGCATCTTCCGCACTACGTAGCGATTGCGTTTGCAACCATGCAATACACCTTATTTCGCTTGTGCAGTTCTCCAGGTCCGAAATCTTTGCTAAAATGAATTTAACTATGAAATTCTTTCATAATAAATGAGATTAAAAATTTAAAACAATTTTATTTTAGAAACTAATATTTTTTACGATACTGTTTCAAATTATTAATGATTGTACCATTTTAAAATACAAGGATATATCCCAAATATATGTACAGAATAAAAAATTACTATTGATGATACCGTATAATATACATATGTATATACACTAATTATATTTACAGCACAGAATATTACTATTGAGAAAAAGCACACTGAAAAACGGCTGCTACTACTAGAAAGGTCAGGATGTTACTGAGGGTGGGGAGAAGTTTGCAGCGCCGTAGTTGTAGGCAGCCGGTTTCACCAAGCGTTTGAATAGAAATAATAACGGGATGCACCAGTGCATCCCCTGCCCGTAGCGCTAGCCAATAGAGGACGCACTGGTGCAGCCTCTGCACTGAATGTGTTAAAGCTGGAAACGTTGGTAGAATACGATTTGTCACTGGATATAAAGATAGCCATTGAGTGGCACTATGATTCAGTAGCTCTTTATGCTCCATCTCAACAAATTTACTAAATTCTTTCAAATTATCTGTTCTGACTGCATAAATGGAAGAGTTTGTAGATTTTAATTGCTATTGACATCGAACAGAAGTGTGTCTAACCCGTGTTTTGCAGCATTATGAGTTATGTAGACTGGACAGCCAATACCAATTAATTCTTTACTGGCTGAAGTTTTCAAAATACTATAGATGTCCATCGAAGTTGGTATTACAGTTATCTGCCGAAAAGGCAACACATTTATTTAGGATATTAAATTGATTCAAACATTTGTTGATATAGCTAGATATAGTTTCAGCTGTCTCACTGATTAATGATTCTAAATTTATCATTTTTGTGTTTATCCCCTCATTTACAGAAATATATTGAATCAAAATTGGAAACATATTTGCTGCTCCATGATTACTACTGTATGTTGAAACTGACAGAAATGGAATATCTGATAGAGCTTCAACTACATTTCATATACAATAAGGAGCAATAACATTCATGGCAATTGCTTTAGTTTTTGTTTTTGCAGATGATATCTGTTGATCAATTTCAAAATCTTGAAATATTTCTTTTAACAATTCTGTTGTACAATCCATTATTTTAGTTTATGAAATGCCATAAGGGCTGCCACAACATCATATATTTTAGAAATTTGAGCTTTATAAAAGCATCTAGGGTTTTCGATGATTCACCTGCTTTAAATGACTGACTTATGTTTCTTCAATTTGACATGTTGCTCCAGATCATACTTTATATCAAACAGAGACTTTTATTTTACAAAGGTTGCAAAAGGCTTCATACTTGGAATTTTCAACTGTTTCAAAACACTTGTATTTTGTTTTTAAATCATTGCTAAATGTACATTTTCTTTTACTCATGGCTAAAAAGAGAGAAGAATTCTTATCTTTAATAATTATTAAATATGTATAATAAAAACATTCCTATTTTTCATTGAAAATTATATGTTGAAATTTAACATTTTTGATTTTAATCCAGTTTTTGGCAAATTGAAATAATTATCTTAATAGCAAATGATTTCTGTTGAAAAAATAATTAATAATCAGCTGTACCCCGCATATCATATGCTGATCTAGCAGATCTTAAGGTTCTTAATTAAACATTCAGGCATTTATTTTTTTGAATATATTTTTTAATCAAAGATTTCTCTAAAGACACAATTGTCAATTTCTGGGTTCTTTCCTGACACTACAGTAAGTGAATCAAACAATCTTGACTCTTGATAGAGCAACATATAATTGTCCGTGACTAAAAACAGGCTTAGGTAGGTAAAGGCATTTTATCAAATGTTTGACCTTGTGACTTATTGATTGTCATTGAAAAAGCCAATTGTATGGGGAATTTTTTCGTTTGAAACTGAATGGTAAATTTGTGTCTAATGGAATGAGTGAGATTCTTGGAATAAGTACTGTGTCTGAGTTTGCTGCACTGATCACTTTTGCTTTGATTATGTATGTTTGTATACGAGTAACAGTAAGTCTTGTACCATTACATAGTCCTTCGATGGCGTTAGGTTTCTAAGGAGCATGATAATTTTATGCTCGTAAGCTATGTAGATGTTCATACTGTTAAAAGGCAAGACTCCCATATAAAAGCATTGTAGTGTTTCCATGGTAGATAAAATTTCCTATTATAAATTTTAAAATTTCTCATTTTTATGCAGTTAAATCAAATATTTAAGCTAATTCGCCATGAATTCGTATTCTTTTCAAAAATAATAATTTTCACTCTTTTTCCATTTAATATTTCAAGTCCGGAGTTTGTATCATAATTTTAAGTAATTTTAATGCAATTAAAAAACAATGCACCGATTTTAATGCTTTTCATATGGGGGTAATGAAATAGAAGTTTGGGGTCAAAAACACCCCCTCAAAATGGAAAATGTTCAGATTTTCTATTTTTCCTTGGTTGTGACCCATGACTGATCATATCCTCAAATTTCAAGTTTCTAGCTTATCTAGAAGTACCTAAACCTTTGTGTCTTAAACTAACACCCCTAATTTCTCTTTCTCGGAAACATACCTAAGCCTTTTTACAGTAATACCTCGCTATATGTCAGAGATGCGTTCCTGAAAAATGCAACTTATAACGAAACAACGTATAGCGAAACAAAGATTACCTTAAGAACTATGATAAAAGTTAGGGGTTACATTCCTGGCGGATATTTTGTGACACATTTGTTTCCCAAATAATGCATATCAATACAGTATGCTGGACATACTATGCTACCACTATGTGTTTGCCACTCATTGCTAGTAGGGTTTAATATACATGTATTCGTAACAACGAGTAATTCAGAAATCACCGAAAATAATTGTCTATAGTGTGATGGAGCACAAAAATTGTTTCTTTACTTACATGTACACTGATATGCACTTTAGAGTACTTTTCAAGCAGATTTCGCAATCCAAAGTACAGTAAAACCTCGATTAACCGGCCTATATAGGGCGGTGTGTCGGCCGGATAATCCGAGAATTCGGTTAATCCGGGGTAAAATCGATATAGACCGCCTTAATAGAAATGACACCAAAAAGTTTTTATTTTATGCTGGAACGATTATTTAATAATTACGATGACTTTATCAGCCTATTTGCTAGTGTTATTTCAACATAACGCATACATCTGATTCCTTTTCACTGAGTATTTTCCGGCAATGTCCTCTAGAAGAGTCTCGTTTCATCAGCATTGTACAGCTGACTAAACTGAATACCTGTAATAATTAAAAGTTCCCTTAACATTTGTCTAAATGGCTCTACACTCCTTTCATCGGCACTTAAAGCTTCACCTCGCGTTTTTTTATTTCTAATCCCGTGTCTATTTCGGAAGCGCCACAGCCAACTGCTGCTTGCCTTAAAATTGGGCACTTTCAAATGATCAGCAAGTCTTGCAGCTGCTGCTTGAATCTCGACACCACAAACGCATACATCGCAAGATCGCTGTTGCGCGTACCACTTGTACACTGCTTCCTCCACGTTTTTATCGCTCGGTAGTTTTAAAGTTTTCCGAACGGACATGCCACTTTGTCTTTCACTGGCGTCGAAATTATTCGTGAATTTCCTAATCCTTTCTTTGTCTCTCTTTATGTCATTCACCATTGATTTTCCGATTCCGTAATCGAAGGCAATGCTTGAAGCTGAAACATCGGATTCTAATTTCAATATGATCTCTAATTTATCCTTAATGCTGAGCACCGTACGCTTTCTTTTTATTTCGACACTGTTCAGCTACGTAATAATAAAACCACAACTGATCACAATAAAATACGCGTGAGGACAGAGGAGAAGAGCAGCCACACCACGAGCCCACTTTCAACGCGAGTCGTCAGTTTTATGAGTGATCGTCTTCACCACCCTGAGGCAGCTATGTTGCGAACTATGCAATTTGGCAACAAGGCCATATCACCTTTTATCAGATAAACAGAGGATAACCAGCACCTCTTGGACCGATTCATCACTTTGACTGTGAGCGTAAGCAACATTTTAGCAATGCAACACAATAAATCTCAGTGGGCATATTCATTTTCCCTGCTACATTGTCGTTTTCTTCTCAGATGTCTCATTACGACTCCAAATTAAAATGAGTAACAGATTCACAAATTAAAATGAGTAACAGATTCATTGGATTTCATGCCTCACTAATAATGCGTCATATATTTACGAAAATTGTCTTACCGGAAGCTTTATTGACACAAATGTAGTATAAATTCAGTTACCAATTTTAAAAATTACATATAATACCAGAAGGTAAAATGTTTAATTCCGTTTATTTTCAAATTAGCCAGAAAAAATAACAAAACGGGGCGCCATTGATAAAGACATCATCGCGGCCAACCGGCCGGTTAAAGCGGGGTCCGGTTAATCGAGGGCCGGATAATCGAGGTTTTACTGTATATCCAATATCTCATGAGATATCAACGCAAACGTAAACACACGAAATGTTAAGACACAACTGTTCACAAAGTTCTCTTATAGCTGACTATCGCTCAGAAATAGGTTTTTACACATCGTCATTAAAATTGGGACAGTCTCTTTTATCCCCTGTGTATCTTGTGAACCGCCTAACCCATCGTGATCTTTCAAACACATGGTCAGCAAATGTTTATTCTATGATTTTACACGAATTGATAAACATGAAATTAAATTAATTCATATAAATAATTATAAACATGGAATTAAAAGCTGAATAGAGGGTTTTTATTGTTATAGTTATAATTTATGCACCGCAATTCGAATTTCTGAAAGTTTGCTTTTAGTATTTCACAAATGATGTATATGCGAAGCGACACAACTTTTAACAAAACGTTCTATAATTGATTGGCGACGTATATTTGGAACAACGTATAGCGGGGCAACGTATAGTGGGGTTTTACTGTATATTTATATATAGATGTTAAAAACGTCAATTAATTACTGCTTATTAATTGACTATAACTTCTATTAATAATGTCAAACAAACTTCAAATAAAAAAAATATTTACCAATTTTTTAAAACAATCAGGCTCAGCTAGAAGATAATCTATTTACACCATGAGACGAGGAATTGTTGATTAGTCCGGCACACTATTTACAGTAGGAATTTGAGAATTTAGAATATTCTAGAGATTATTGTGGATCCATCCACTATTTATTAAATTAAAGGTACTTTCCTGTTAATGGGAATACCTTAAAAAATTAACTTTTTAAACAAGAAAGTACCAAATTAAATACTTCTTACAACTCTTAGTCAGTTTCATCTTCCTCACTAGGCTTAGCTGTATGTGAAATATTAAATAAATAAATTTATAAACGTGATTGGTTGGGCTAAGTTTAGGCAGGAAGTTACTTTAAAAGCTTTATAAATTTCCTCTCTACTGGACCTTACAAAACCACAGAATCCACTTTGCTTCACTACACTTCAAAATTCCTTTTCTGTGAGTTCAGGGATTCCTGAATTTTGTACTCTTCCCTCGAGTTGCACAAAATTTACCGCTTTTCAGATACAAATAGTGCGCTTAGTGGCTCTTGGGGTACTGCAGTCAGGCAAGTAAGCCATATTGTTCAGGAAAATCGAGCTTTTCCTGAACATTAAAATTCTGTTGTTGTTGCTGCCAAAAGTCAAAATAGTGCATCGCACCTATATAAATTTATGTTTTATAATGCATGCGCATTGATTGTTAAGTTGTTTTTGCAATAGCACTTTCATAGAAATGACAGTTTTAATTGTAACTTTTTGTTTTAGTATTTACCTTCTGAAAAAGAGGACAGTTTCTCAAAAACAAGAGAAAAAAGATCTGAGCAAAAAATGAGGACATGCACTTTTTAAAAAAGACATTCTGGCCACCCTAGATGAACCTCAATTTGTTAATTGCCGATAATCACAAATTTAAATACTTAAGAAATTTTATTCAATATGACCCGTATTTCTTCTACAATACTACGATGAAATGCCATTCTGCGGAAGTTTATTTACCAGTAAAACATGAATGTTGAGTGAGATTTGTGGCAGTTGGTAAAATTCCGTTTATTCTGGTTTTATATATACATTCGTATAATTCTTTATTACTCTCCAGTAATCCCGTTGCATCGCTAGAGTTGCCACCTTTCCTGAGATTTTGGACCCAAATCCGGAGATTTATAAACCTAAACCAAGAATTAATTGTTTTTGGACATGAATTTTAAAACGAGCTTTAGCATGATTATGAGATGATACATATAAGAAATAGGAAATTCCTATATCATAAATTCTTGAGAAAAAAATCTTTAAAATAAGTATTTTGAGAGTTTATATATATTTTTATTTTTTAGTTTCCGAAGACGTTAAAATGAGCTATTACAAAACAGAAAATGAATTTTGCACCAGTTATATTCCCACTTGAACTTATTATTTTAATTTCCAATTGTATTTTTAATTTCTTACTGCTCTTCTGAGTAATTCAACTTACTCAGGCTTACTAATGAAGTTATAAAATTCCAGGCAGGTCATGCCAAAATTCACTTTAGTGCAAATTTCTGCCTTAAAAAGGTCGACCTTCATTCTGTTCCTCCTATCACTCCATGTATTTCCCATTATGGAAAAATATTCTTTCTACCTGGGCATTGTTGGAATAGATAAAATTTTGGCTACAAGTTTTGCAATTCATTAAACTCATTACCTACTTTTTGTCGATGGACACATCAAGTGCTTGTATTTGTAGTAGAAGTTTGTTCAATAATTGAATCTCTTTGTATAAATTATTTTCATCTAAATTGACCTTCACATGTTTTGATGCATTCGAAAAATCTTCATATTTAAGGTTTTCATTCTTTAAGCTAATAACTACAAAGTATTCAAATGGATTATTTTCAGAATTGTACCACTTCTTGAGATAGTCAACTGCCCTGTAGTAAACTTGAGTTGTTTCTTTTAAGAACTTCTGTCTGTCTCCTGTATCAAGATAACTCAAATTGGAATTTACTTTATACTCAAAAAACTTATCCTTCAGTCCGCATTCAAGCTTTTCTTTTAACATACACATTATTTCATGTACTTTTGAACTCATAACTGTTTCACATTTTAGTAACGAAATAGCTTTGGTCATAATGGACATAAAATTATGTGCAAAGTAAAGATAACACTCAGGCAGATTCAACTGAGTTTTGCTGTCATCCTGAAGCTGATTTTTCTGATCCTGCACAAAACTCCAAATTACTTTAGTTGTTTCTTCTTCCCCTTGCTGTATAAAATAAATTTTTATTGCTGGCCAAGAACATAAAATGCGTTCCATAGCTCTGAACAGTGATATCCACATTGTTGTTACATGCCTCAGAACGTCCTCATATTCCTTCCCCAAAAAATCAAAACATTTTTTTAATTCTTCTGACTTTTTTGGACTATTTGTAAATTCAGAAAATATTTTTAGGATCAAATTTTCCACATCAAATGACAATAGCTTGCATGCGTTTCTGGCTGCATTATGTATGACATGGCAGTTACAGTTACTTTCAAAATTCCGGCATACGAAATGTTCTATATAGCTGTGTAATCAGGACGCTTTTGGAAGGTTAATAACACAACGAAAAGTATTAGTGTACTTAGTTATTTTTTTCTTTTAAAAAGTATAAGTAATGTAATATAAAAATTGTGGAATACCACATCAAAATTTTTTTTGATAACCCGGAGAATTTTTCTGTTGACCCGGATACGAGTGCCGAAACCAGGAGACTCCGGGTCAAACCCTGAGAGGTGGCAAGTCTATGCATCGCTTGTTTTAAAAGAAATGACCTATATGATTTCGTGCATGATCTTCGTTCATTTAAACCAGATTAAAATTTTCCGGTAATTCGTTTGAACTTCAAGTTCCAGAAACAAACAAACGTCATAATACGCGCCATACTAAATGTTCAGTTATTTTCAACAGTTCCAAGCGGGAAGGCTAACGAGCAATTATTAAGAATGAAGAAACTGATTGAAATAAAATTGTAACATTCGTGTTAAAGTGACTCCGAAAGCCATTATACAATCTACTGATAATTGTTACTTTGGATCGACATTACCAGCGATGTGACTGAAAATAACTGCTCAGAAAGTTTCTTTAAACGTAAGCATATTGTCGGTATAAACTCAAATTTAGAAGAGATTCGAATTTTATATATCTATAAATAATAATATATAGCATCATAAAAATTGTCTTTATTGTAAGAATATGTCTTTCAATTGTAATTGTAGATAAAAAGTTGTAAGATGTTACATGTATTGCCTCGTGATTCACATTTTACTTCATCGCCTTCCAGTCCAATTTATTTGAAAATATCTACCCTTCAAGAAGGCGGCGACTACTAAAGAGATTTCATTATTTTTGTCATTTGCCATATCCAACGTGGGTATAAATAAAACTGCTTAAAACAAGGTAAGAGGTTTCTAACTTCAAGGTCGTTATGTAGTAAATTTTGTTTTATAATGTTATTGCTAAGTATGTTTGAATGGCAGACGCGCATTTATAGCTACTGGTGAATTGGATAATAATGTGGGTATGTAGTGATATGTTCCAGGAAAACCGATTTATTATTGATAGCAAGCTAATCAGAAGAAGCATATTGTCAAAACCTCTGTACAAGTACGTATAGATATAGACTTCAATCGAAAATATTATAACTAAGCAATGATATTGTGTTTGATATTGATTAATTAAGTATCTTGAGTTCTCTTTTCAATGAATTAAGGTAAATTGATCTAAGTAGTGTTTATCTAAGAAATACGAATTCTCCCTCACAAGGATAAAAATCGGTACAACATACATTGTACAAACTTTCTCATATACTAATGCGTCGTTTAGTTATCTTTAGAAAATGAAAATCGTATCAGCCGGTTTTTAGAAAATCCAATTTTTGTTAAAGTTGCCTAGAATAAACTAGCCTTATATTCATTCATTGATGAAAATGAAATATGTAGTATTATTGCAGATATATACTCAAGTAACTGTACGAAATTTGATCAAAATCGTTCTAGCCGTTTTTGATAAAATCAAATTATTGTTAAAGTTGACTAGAATAAACTACCCTTATATTCATTTTTTGAGAAATACGAATTATTTGGTATTATTTAAGACGTAAACTAAAGTAACTGTACGAAATTTGATCAAAATCGTTATAGTCGTTTTTGAGAAAATCGAATTATTGTTAAAAATGCATAGAATAAACTACCCTTAATTATTGAGCAGTGTCAACCATTTCTACATATTATACTCTGCTCAGTATGATAAAATGCCGAAAGTACGAGATTTCATTTATTTTCGCTTTACCGTTTAGGCTCTAGAGGTCTAGAGCCAGTAACAGTCAGACGGCATTACGAAAACCACTTTTTCGGACTCAGCGAGACCTAAAACATTTCCGTAAAAATCTCGAGGTGGAATTTTTTCGCGATTACGTACTTTCTCAATTTAGGATGAATTCATGCAATTTGCCGTCGTGCGTATGAATATTTGGTTAGAAATTTATGAGCAAAGCCTAGAAATTATTTTTTGCTTTTCTATACCGTCATTTTTCCTCTTCTATACCGTCATTTTTCCTCATCGGAAAAGTTACCATAGAACGGTCCCGGGCCGTCCCGACAATCATTTTAAGATATAAGTTAAAGATTGGCGATAGAGAAGTCTCAAATATTACATAAAAATAAAGAATTTACTTCTACCATATTTTTGAAATGATGTGGTATTTTGATGGACTATATATCCAAAGAAAAATAAATAATTCTATTTATGTCGAATATAATTAAAGTTTACGCCTTCCTGAATTAATATTTAACAAAATCTTCAATTTAGAGTATAATCTCTATAACTCGAATTTTTTATTACACGAAGAAAATGCAAGTGGATGACGCTCGAATTCAGTGCTGGGAAACTATAAGGCGTAACTTGCGTAATTTAATATACAACCTAAGGCTCGCAGGCCGCACCCATCCCGCGAAAGCATTTTATCCGACCTGTGGAACATTAACGAAAGAGCGGCTATTTTTAATAATGTTTCTATAATTTTAATTATTATAACATTAACATTATGCTCATAATGTATTTCTGGTTAAGTTTTCATGGTAAATTTGGTTGAATTTAAGTTTCACTTTCATAATAACCCATACACTATTGTTTAAGTATGTTAAGGTTGCAGGATCTCAGTTTTAAGAATAAGAAATAAATTCTTCATTGAAATGTGGAACATACAAAAAATCCGAAAAAGTCTAGACGTGAGTGTGATAACTGTGAAAAGTGTATATTTTTTAAATCTAAGAATTAAATAACAGAAATAAACCCAAGAGAAAATTTTATATATGTATACTGTAAAATGAATGTTACGTAATCAAGCTTTGATTTCAAAATATGGAACACAACATTTTGGGAGGAGGAAAGAAAGGTAAAAATATAATTGTTAACTTTAATTGGAGAATTATTAGCATTTAGCATTTGAAAACAATTTTTAAAGAGCTAAAACAGCTGTTATAAAAATTATATTTATCTGGCGGATTTGCGTATCTTTGAGACGATGAAATTTGAGCGAAAATTTAAAAAATATTGTAAACAATTATTGTTAATTAAATATATATCTATTAGTGTAAACCTGTCAAAAATGACGGGATGACAATTCATCTTGATCGGATGAAAAAATCACTTTAGCAGCCCTTTAATCACCACATTCTTGGTGAATGTTTTTTCGTTCATCAAAATCTTTCCTTGATAATATAATTGATGTCTTGTACAAAGACACATTTTTATAATTTCTTGCTCTTGTGAGGGTCACGTAGAGTTAACCATGTCCAAATACATACTCAAGCAAGTAAACACCAACATGATCAAATCTTTGGCCCTGAATTTTATTTAAAAAAGGTTGAGGTCACCGAGGAAATTTTTTAAACTTGTTTATTTTAAATTGTTGAATTTATGTCAACCTTTATAAAGCTTGTATATACATTGCCACCTGGCCAACGGACTATTTGTAATGTTTTTGAAATAATAATAATAATTGTCATTGCAAAAGTCAAAATGACTGGAAATTGGTGTCTTCGCATGGAGAAAGGTAAACTACTGTCACTTGCTATCAAATTAATGCGTGGAATAAACACTCGTTTTACTTTGTTACTTCCCGTAATAATTTCTGCGTCGATAAAGTTATTTTTCGATTTTTTATACAACCAATCGGGTACCATTAATAAGTCCTTTTTCGGATCTAAATTCTTAAGTAACATAATGAATTCTCCAACTATGAGACAAAGATGATGATGTGGCATACCCGATGGACATTGCGAAATTAATTTAGTATTAGAATACAACAATATTTAAATGTAAACTTTATTTTGTTTGTTCCCATGGAACGAAATGTTAACAAAATTGTTTAATCAATCAATCAATCACAAAGGAAATTAGTAGTATTAGATATTTCTCATAGACTTATACGTCTCCCTATTTGTTGCTGTTTGTATTGAAGTGCACAATGGTAAAACTCGCTGCACGACATTTTCATGTTTACCAAACACTAGATTAGAGATCTGCACGGATACAGAGTCCCGCACCCGACCCGTACCCGCAGGCTACATTTCCTTATCCGAACCGTAATCGCAAAAATTTATGAATTCCCGACCCGCGCGAATAAATTTTCCGACCCAACCCGTAAGCATAAGGCTGTGGCTACACTGCAACCGTATCAGACCCGACAACAGACATGTCCCCTATCGACGTGGCTACGCTGCCGCTGACAGACTGCGTCAGACATTGAGTTATCACTCCAGACCACTCCCGACTGTCTGGACGAACCAAACGTGTTTGAATTTCTTCAGACGTACTTCCGACTTCCTTGGTTACGCACGGGGACTTCACTCGTTCAGTAGTCAGTGAGGAATTACGATTCTAGTTTTAATATGGATAAATCCATATTAATATATTTGGTGCAGGAGAGACGCCCCCTCTGGGACCAAAGGGATAAACATTACCACAACAAATTAAAATTTTCACCCTCTTCATGTACCCAAAGATCATGCACCCAAAATCGCCTTATCCCTTTCCCCTTCTAAAACGAATTTTCTAATAGATATCCCAACAGTCATCGGAACTTGAAGAGCTCATTATTACAAGGCAGCCGACGCCAGACTGGTCTGTCGTAATATAGCCACACGGCCAGACATGTCTGTGGTGGAGAACGGTCTGGAGGTCGGGTCGGATCTGATACGGTTGCAGTGCAGTCACAGCCTAAGTCGTATCCGTAGGCAAGAATTATCTGGAGCAACATCTATGAACCAAAATTCAAAAGAAAATGACTCTCAGCAGAACATATCAATGACCCTCTCTTAATGCACAGAAGGTTTTGGAAAATCCCACATATAGTTCCCTCGAAAGGTAAGGGGGAGGGTCAAAAGAGACCCAAAGCCTTTACGGTTATCGGCTTGGACACGGGGTAGGAGAAGGTTGCAACCAACGTTATTATTTTTTCTCATACTCAAGACACTGAATTTTGTCTTCAGCACGGATACTGATTGTCGTATCCGCACCTGATCCGCAAAAAGTTACACATTATCCGACCATAACCTCAACTTTCCATTCGGATCAATTGCGGATATGCAGATCTCTACTGTAGATATTTCCGGTGACCAGGGTAACTGGAGTTATTGTTTCACCCATATTAATCCAGGGTGCATATCAAAAATGTTTTTGTAATATAATGCACTAGTTTAAAAATAACAGTAACATTCAAAATAGCGTCCCATATAGAGTCCTTATGGCACACGGGAAATCTCTGCCAAAACGAGATGGTTAGCAACCCAACCCAATGTATATGTAATCTTATCCGGCATGGCAGAGCACTCACGATTGTTCTATATTATGCAGTTTCACAAAGTATCGGCTTCTTCAATCTCCACCACTATATTTTAGTAAGTCTATCTGTCTGTTCCTTTATGCACGCTCACATTTCTCATCCGATTCCGACCAAATTTGGCACGAATGTAGGGGATACCAAGGGGAAGGTTATTGCGTGATTTTAGTGTCCGTCTATCAGTTTGTTTTAAAATGGCGGCCCATTTTTTTGTCTGCTCCTTTATGCACACCCACAATCAACCAATTCCAACCAAATTTGGCATGATAGTAGGGGGCACTAAGAGGAAGGTCAGCACGGGGTTTTAGTGTCCGTCTCTCGGCTTGATTCAAAATGGCGGCCAATTGAAACATTAAACTACGCGTATTTTCCCGAGTCCTACTATTGATTTGAATCAAATATGATACGATTGCGGAGGGCTCCCAGGAATAATTCACACGCGGTTTTTGTTTCTCTCTGCCCGTTTTATTCAAAACGCCGGCCGATTGGATTCTTAAATACCATGTATCATCTAGAATTCCGATCTGATTTGAACCAAATTTCCCCGGGCTACGCCAGGTATTTCTGCTAGTGTGTTATAAACCACAATATGTTGGCATCAAAATTGTGATTTTTGACAGTGATTTGTTTTGGATTTTTACGTCCTATTACTCGTGTAAATTTTGCCGTCTGAAAAGGTTTGAATGATCTTGATTCTACTGTAGTTAAATGGAGAGAGAATATCCGAGAGTTAATAGTGCTGAGTTTTGCCTTCCAGGACAATTGACTGTCTTATCGAATAAATGACGATTTTTCACACTATGTAAGACCACCCACTCATATCACACGGATAAAAAAATTTCCATGACCTTGCTTTTACCTTGAACTTGAAAACAGTGACGCGGCCAAGTTGATTGGGCGCTTCGGGAATTCACTGCTTCTCGTTATAAAAAATGTGAACGGGGAACCACCTGGTTGCGTTCATTACATCGTTCTGACTCATTGTATTCCTTTGTTTTTATTTCCTCCGTTCTTGGCCCGGAGGAGGTGAGTCGAATACCTTGCATAATGATACAAGATGAATCGCACCTGGCAATTTCGGAAAAGAATCGCCACTCTACAGGAAAAAAGTGTTTACAGCGTGCAAATGAATGGATGTGATTCCAACAATGAAGTTCGCCTGCTGACAAATCAAATCGATAATCAAGATGCGTTTAGTCTAAATCGGATGAAAAAAGAGTGCAACAGTTTTTTGTTTAATTATTAAAAAGAAATACAATTATTATTTAAAGAAATAAATACGCACAATTTTATGCAGTGAGATTGATTTTTCAGTATAACTGCATCATCAGGCATTCGCTTAAAAATCAAAATATTATCTCTGGTATCTCCAATAGCCACAACAAGGTAATGAAAAAACATAACGTTGTTGTGGCAATTGGAGATACCTGAGAAAAGTACTTTTTTAATATTTTTAATCTTAAATGCTTTGATTTAAAAAAATTTCTGCTCGAAAATACCGTTACATCATCAAGAATATTTATATCGTTAAATAATAATGGCTTACCACAAAGCCACACCTGATTTCGTTTAATTTAAATGCAATTAATACTCAGGAAAATATCCCGATTTTGAATAAAGAAGGTTGAAAAATAAATTTTCGTTTGCTGTAGAATTTTGGAAGAGTAATTTCAGTTTTACACATTTATTCGTTTCCCTCGCGACAGTTTCAATTTTACGCCGTATTTGATCTTGGCCACGTCATCTCTTTGAAATGTGGATTTAATCACGCATCCATTATCACGAGAATGGAGCATAGTCTTAACGAGTTCTGGTACATTTTAATTATTCTCGTCTTTTTCGCGGTAATACCCGGTAGTAAAAAGGATTCAGAGGATCAAATCCACGGGCGGAAGATCACCTTTAAAAAAAATGATGCAACATCGATACGAGGAATATCGTAGCGCAGTTGTATCATCACTTGCTGATGTTTCTTTTGTCGTTTCTCGCGCAATCCGCCCACTCCAGTTTAAAGCGTTAAACGCGTGAATATCACGAAGAACTCATTCTTTGTTGCGTTAGTTACCTTTTCTTTACGCAGAAAACATCGTGCCACGAAGATGTAAACGCATATTATAGTGAGGTATTCTTTAAGGTTTAATGTAAACAAATAGAGTTTGAGCTACAATGTGGGATTTCAATCTGAAAACATTTTAATTTAATTATTTGTTTTATTCATGCAAAAATAATTATTTTACTATGTGATAAAATGATGCGTCACAGGTAATAGCATTACGAGCTTCAGAGATAGGCTAACATAAGATTTTTTGCAGTTTTTAAATCCGACAGAGAATTATTGAGCTCGTCTTATAGCTGAAAAACTTCAAGAACAAGTACATATTTTAAAAAATCGGTACAACATACATTGTACAAACTTTCTCATATACTAATGCGTCGTTTAGTTATCTTTAGAAAATGAAAATCGTATCAGCCGACTTTTAGAAAATCCAATTTTTGTTGAAGTTGCCCAAGAATAAACTAGTCTTATATTCATTCATTAAGAAAAATGAAATAGGTAGTATTATTGCAGAAGTATACTCAAGTAACTGTACTATATTTGATCAAAATCGTTCTAGCCGTTTTTGATAAAATCAAATTATTGTTAAAGTTGACTAGAATAAACTACCCTTATATTCATTTTTTGAGAAATATGAACTATACAGTATTATTGAAGACGTAAACTCAAGTAACTACGAAATTTGATCAAAATCGTTATAGCCGTTTTTGCGAAAATCGAATTGTTAAAAATGCGTAGAATAAAGTATCCTTAATTATTGAGCAATGTCAACCATTTCTAGATATACTCTGCTCAGTATGATAAAATGCCTAAAGTACGAGATTTCATTTATTTTCGCTTTACCGTTTAGGCTCTAGAGGCAGTAACAGACGGCATTACGAAAACCACTTTTTCGGACTCAGCGAGACTTAACACATATTTCCGTAAAAATCTCGAGGTCGAATTTGTTCGCGATATCAATAGATACTTTCTCAATACTTCGTATGAGAAAGTAAAAATATAACTTAATATTTTAGAATAATAATTATTATACTAAACTATATTGAATTTCAAATAAAATGAATTATAGAAGGTAAATGGTCTCAAAAATGTTTTATTTAAGAAGATTTAAAAGATTTCATATTTTTATAGGGGCGGCATTGTTTATAGTGCCTAAGAGCGGAAAATTTGTTCATCCGCCCCTGCTTAGACAAGTACTTTTTTAAAATGCTCATTCTTGGAGAAACTCTTAAAGTCTTTTATTGTCGTATTTAATTAATTTCAATTATTCGAACAAAAAGTTGGAAAGGCGGTATTGTTTAATTAAATTTTCACAATAGTGATGGCGTCGATTATTATCGCCACCAGCTCTACAATCTTCGGAGATCCTTTTCAGACTCCGCATCGAACGTTAAACGTTTCCTGCTTCGCGACGACTCTGTGCGGTATCCTCTTCTTCGGAAATGCGCATTGGTTTCTTACGAAGGGCGTAACGCTGTCCTTGCGTGTCTTCAAGAGCAGAATAACAGTGAAACCGCACGGATGCCGTGGTTTAGTTATTAGTCCGCTGTATCCGCTAATCTTCACTTCTTTATAAAAGTTCAAATCCATCCTTGATTTTTTCTACCGAAAAATGTGTGGGATAGAAGAGCATACGAAATAGACGTGAAATCCGGGTAACTTGAGAGGACACGCAGCGCTACATTTGCAGATAGAAAAAAAAATGGAACGCACTAGAGTATGATGGGGTTGGTACCTATATTTTTTTGAAAAAATTGTATTTTATAACGTCGATATTTTGTCGAAACAAAAACTCCATTTAAATAGGGCTTCCATTTTATATATCAACAAACACTGACAAAAATTTGGACATTTATCTTCCGGAACGTTCCGTAACAAATTAAGTCCTGAGGACACGCTTAAATGAGCGATGGATAATGGATCTCGACTTCCAATCTTACCATCAATTAAATCCTATGAAATATTTATTTAAATATTAGGATATGCGAGAACTGCTCCCTATCGCCTGCCCTTGAGAAAGAGAACAGGTTGACAACTTATTTAGGTGTCATTTAAGAAAAGTCTGTCGACGTTACGAGGTTTTCTTCGTATCATTTTGCGTGACAGATAGTAGCGCGGACGTTGGAGTGGATGGCATCTTCCAGGCGGCAGACTGGGCGTCAACCCTTATTATCGCTTAAAAATAAATAGACTTTTTGAGGAAATCTAGGCGTACAACTACTGTAAATGCCCCCAATGATGACGGTTGGTAATTTTATACGAGAAATCGAACCGCTACCGTAACATTTGTGAAGGACGTACTTATTCAACGTTACGTTCTTCCGTGGGAGATATTTGAATTTTTCCCATATATATATTTTATATATATATATATTTTTTTTTTCTCTAGACAAAAAACGAGCTTCGGCCATTACCTTAGGTAACGTCGCTTCTGACACAAACGTGTATTTTAATACACGTTTGAATCAACGCACGCCAGATACATTTAAATATAAATCGAGAAAAAAATAATTAATTTAATGCTGTTAGACGATTTATTTTTTCTTTGAACTTCGAAATTTAATCATCGCCTTTTATATTCGGATAAGTGCATGAGTTTTACGTAGAATTTTGCGCTAGCTCGTTTTTTACTAAACTTACGTTTCACAGCAAGAGTCCGTCATGAATTAAGGCGGCATTATTATAGCCTTTTATTTTTGCGTTCGTAAAAAATCAATGCCGAAAATGATTTTCGAAATCATTTACAGCGGAGCGAATTTGTCATATTCGAGCTCATTCATATCGCGTATATCCTGTATTTTAAAATCAATCGAACGCGTGCGAAATGTTCGAATCCTACTTCCAACTGCCAGTGAAAGTATTTCCGCTAATGGACTGTGAGAAATTGTCTATATAACGATCGACGTTGCCCCGCGAGAGTAAGGATAGTTTATTGGCAGTCACTATCGTACCCAAACCTTTGTCGAGTTGTTGTCAAGATAAAATAAAAAGTCTCTCGCGGTAACAGGCGCTAAAGGGTGAGACAATCGCAAGACGGAAGAGAGGTTCTTCGTCTCGCGTTCGCACGCCTTGGGCCACGTGACGTAACGGAGAACTTTAAAAGAAGGTCGTTCGCGTTTTCGGTCTCTTCCTGTAATCAATGGAGAGGCGAGGATGAGGCTGAAGGTCTCCTTGTGCAATGTCGTGAGTTGGCGGAAGCGATGAATCGAAACGTGTTCAACCATTTAATTGTCGCTTCGCCGGCGTAAATAATTTGTCGATGTAGTATGCAGATGTGAAGAAAGCATGCGAAAGAAGCTGTCGAAGGAGAAAAAATTTATGATGAGCGTTTCGGTAGCAAATTCACCGTAGTCGGTCGGTTCCTAACCAAATCTGTGTTAAATTGTGCTCGATGTACCGGGAGAAATCCATTTCCTTCCTTTCCTCAAGGGAAGATGGGTGGTTAATTTCTTAATTGAATAAATCATCATCATCGTATAGAATGTGTTTCGATTAATCCTGTTAGTTGAGAAAATTAAGATAAAATTTATCATGGAGAGATTTACGCGTTTATAAATGCCTTATTATAATACATTAATTTGGTGGGAATAAATTAAATTGAAAAATTCTATTCACTCGGTGATTAGCGAAATTTTTAACTTGCAGGTTTCATTTGAGAATTAAATGTTTTCCAGCGGATCTAAAAATTAAAAAAAAAACTCAGAAAGAAAAGATTAATCACGATAAAAAGTTCAGTTTGTTCTCTCAGCAAATGAGTAATCCAGATGTTTTGCGAGGGAAGGAAAAACATTCCATTGGGATCAGTCTTTCATAGATGCTTTTTTAGCAAAGAAACGTGTGCATTTCAAGTTCTTCGGTGAAATCACGTGGCTTGACGACCAATTACGTCCATTGCAGTTTACGGCGACCCCTGTAGTGATTATCTCCACGTCAGCTACCGTAAACAATAATGAAGGAATGCTGGAAATTTTTTTAATCGCCGGAAAATGAGCGTCCTGTTTTAATAACAGCCTTAACTGTTTGCAAGGGCCTTGAAACTGACGAACAGATGCGAATTGTGCTGGAGAGCAACAATGTTAAATAAATATCGAATTGAAATAGGAAATTACTTAGAAAATTCGATAAGGTAGTTAAAAAGCGAGGATGTCTGTCGGTCGTCAAGTAAAAATCATCGGGATTTATAAATAAATCAACATCTAAATTTTAACCTGTATTTTTCTGTATTTATCGGAAGCAGAGGGTATAATTTAGTTATCTATCTATAAAAAGTCTCACGGGATCAGTTCTCTTGCGGTTCTTAATAGCTCTATAGAAAACGGAGCTTTTTGTCGCTCTGTCTTACACTGCATCTCCCTTATTTTATACTCACAGTCGTATTTAATATTTATTTAACCACGGTAAAAATACCTGAATAAAAATCGCGTGGAAAAAATGCATTCATCAAGTCCCCTCATCGTGGAGATCACTACACTCATCCCTCAAATTGCACGGTTTCGCTTTACAGGTTTTCGGTTTATCGCGGTTTTCTTTATTGGAGAAACACCTCGAATCGCACGGATATCAGTTTTGAATTAGGACGGTTTGAAACGGTATTAAAGGATTGAAACGTATTAAATGTTTCAATTCGACGTAGCGTAGAAGTTATAAGAATGGATAAAAGGAAGTAATTCTGATGAATGCGCAAATGAATCGCGGCATGTTGACCTCGTGACAGCGCTCGAATCAAAATTATTACCCCACTTTGCACGATTTCTCTTATCCAGGAACGCATATAGTATATAGTGCAAAGCGAAGGATGGATGTATTAGATTGTAAGTATCCGTGAAATTAGAAATATGCTCATATATTGGCGGAGGATTCGTTTATTTCTAAAACTTCTAAGACATGTTTAATACTAGCTGGAAAGAATCGGTTTCAACTCCTGAGTTGCACTCGTGCTCCGTAAAAAGTGTCATCCGTAACACTCCGACATTAGAGCTTTCAATTGTAAACCTGCAATAACTGACTGGACTGGCCAAATAAGTTCATTCTAACATGCCAAGAAAGATAATATTATATTGAGGTTATCACCAATCGGTGAAGGATATATTTGATGATTATACGTATATCCTTTTTATTTGATGGTTAAATACGATGGTATAACAATTGAGGAAAGTATTTACTGCATTCAGGTCTTTTGATTTTGTTGCATATTTTGCCTTTCCGCATCAGAACTTCGAATGTTTATGCAAAACTGTAGCTGGGATATGTAGTGCCTATGAAAAAAATGTAGGAAACATCTTATTGTTAGTTATGTTGAGTATCATTTTTCCTGCGTTTTAGTAAAAAATAAAAGCATTTTTATTTTTTTAAATAAAATTAATATTTGAGTACTATATTAATACTTATTTCTGAGAAAATAAACCGGGAATTTTTTGCGGCAACGTTAGCTCCTTTTGAAAGTGGCACCTAGCTACGGCACTGTAATTAAATTCCTTTCCTTTGGATCCTTTATAAAGTGTAACACGGAAAAACTATCGGAAATCGCTGATGAAACCAGAATGTTAGTCCTTACATAACGAAGAAGCTTCCGTTAATGATACTTAATATGTAACGTTCCTGGAATCGAAGTGCCAGCTGACCTCGCGCGTGATACCGCTATGAATTCCCAAGCCGCCGATGCTAGGGATAATGAGGTTGTTTTAACTCAGTTAAATTTCCACTTTGAAGCGATCATCGAAGTGTTTTTTCGTAAAATAAGCAATTACATTAGCGCGGTAGTATAAATAAACGTTTTCTTCATCACAGAATCATCGAGCTCGTCTTATAGTCGAAAATTATTTCCAGAATTAGCGCTTAAGTATAAAAATCGAAAGATTAAGTAATTATCATAGGTTTCTCCGATGGCCATTACTATATTATAAAAAAACCTCTTGTTTATGATTTTAACTAATCAAAGTTCAGTGGTGTATGTCCACTCCTTGGTCGAGAGGAAATCCAAAATAAGACCGGAAAAGCTAAATTCTTCTCTTCTCCTATTGAATCAAACTTAACCTAACGGATTTACTCTTTTAACTTTCCTACCGCTCCTTCCGGAATACAGAAGTCTTTTGCTGTTTGTACTTTTAGCAGTACTTGGAAACTTAGGTATTATTTCTCTGTTGCAATCATTTGGTCGCCACGGAACGATCTATCGTTGCGTTCTTACGCGACAACGATACATTATTGTTTATATTACGCTTACATCTATGCATGACTTATTTTTAGCGGCTTAAAAAAATATTTGCTTATGCGTTCGGTTTGTCCGTCTGTCTGTCTGACGCACAATCACCTCCTAAACGAAATCAGCTAGACTTCGTTTTTCGCTGATTTATTAGTAATATGTGTCGTTGAGCATGTTTTCTCGTCTGTCTTCATAATTTTCAATAACGTCATTTATAGTCTATATCAGCAGCGCTTTCCTTCCTCATCTAAAAAATTTTAACAAAGTTTTGTGATTATCTGAGCAGCACAAATTTCTGTCACACACAAACACACACACTGGCATCATCGAGAAAATAGTAATAGAAAATAAATAGCCTTCTTCGTCTCCCATATGAAGAACGACTTATTTGTTCTTATGCGTGAGCGAATTATGATAAGGATTTGATGTTAAGTAAATTCTGTGCATATTACGACGGACGACCACGAAGAGACACCAAAACTCGAGCAAATGTTGCGATGGGCGTATTTTAAAGGTTAATCGGTTGCTTGAAATTATTTTGATTATGATTAATTTTTTAAGCATATATTATTTAGGACTTATATTGTGATACAATATTAACCGCGTCATATCATCAAGAGAAAGTAAGAAACTTATTCTAAGATGTTATTCATAAAAGGCAGGAAAGCTACGAAAGGATTTCTTTGCAAAATAAAAAATAAAATTCTGAGGAACTTTGACCGCTCGCATGCTCCTTATTAGGGAAATTTAAAACAGCTGAAATATTGAAGAAACGTTCAGATTATTTAAAGGAATAGCATCTTTAATCATAAGAAAATGCGTTAACGAAAAGAAAATGTGATTCAAATTAGCCTTGAGACGAATTCTTCAGCGAATGAAGAAAAATTAATCTGCAGAACCGATATCGATGGAGGGTCTATCGCAGGCACGTCACACGGGCGGGCCTTTTTCTGCCTTACTGCGGACCGAATGCTAATTTTCTCACAACTAAATCGTTCGAGATTTTTGATAAACACTTAATTTCGTAAAAAGGAAACAAGATTTTTTCTTACCTATTGAAATACAGTAGAATGCGGTTTCCAAAGCATTGTTTTTAATGGAAGAACGGGTGACCAATATTCTAGATAAAGTATGTTTTGCCAAGTCTGGCCCTCATTAAACGATTGTAATCCTAATGTGGCCCTTCTGCAGGGCCGCTCCCAGGGTCTTTCGCGCCCGGGTGCAAGATATCTCTGTGGCGCCCCCCTACTAGCGAAATTTCGTGGTATGATCTAATACGACTTTTTTCATCGATAGAGAGTGGAGACAAGCTGATGTATTTCTGTCGATGTATCCCATAACGAAATGATTGAAAAAATTATTTACATAGTTATCAATATAAACATATCATTTTATATCTGCTTGAAGGAAAATTATAAAACTCACCGCACATATGATTATAATTCAATATTCTGTCCCGTTACCTTAATGATCATTGAAAAATTCCTATGTTTTTGTCCATTAACAAGCCAAATTAGATTTCATATTTATTCTGACAAAAGAAAACAAAAGTTCAATTGTTTTTGCATCCCTACGTCAAAGTCCCGACTTAGTATTTTCATTTTAAGATATTTTAAAATCCAATGAAGTAGATGTCAGTAATTCTCATTATTAGAAGAAATTGTTTCGGTACTTGAATTTGGTACTATGTATTTAGAAATGAATATGAATGTTAGTGTAGGTGGGAGATCGTGAAGGAGTAAGGAAAGCTAGTTTTCTGAAAAGCTATACCAAACCGATTTAAAACAGCTTTGGGATTTCCAAGACTCGATAATTGGGAGAAAAAGGGTAGGCACCTGGTATTCTTCCAGCGAAAGGATTTGTGGTAAAAGTCGATGGTACTTTACGAAAGGATTGCCGCCTCAGCAGGAGCTCCTCGCTAGGGTCGGGATAGCAATTAGCGAGTCCTACGGTGAACCCATTTCCAGTCGCCGCTGATATGTGCTCTAGCGACTCTGAGACATGCGACACTCGAACAAAGGAGGAAACATTCCCAAGTCGAATTACAGTAATATATAGATACAAATACCTTGATGGGAAGGCGCCCTGGCAAGTTGGCGCCCGGGTGCATTGCACCCCGAGTAGGCGCGCCCCTGCCCTTCTGTGACATCCATCGCTGATACTTCTTCGAGTTTGGCAGGCCTGGTCTATATCGTATTCCAGATAAATGCGAAAAAAACATGGAAAAGGTTTGGGTTTGGTTGAGTAAATTATTAATTTATAGCATTTAATAGTAGAGCAAGAGTATTTTTTATTAAAATTTTACAAAATAAAATGTCAAATCGAAAATTATAGTCACGACTTAAAAGTCGCCTTTGTGACGAAAGTTCGCAAACACCAACGATAACCGTGCGACGAAGAGTTGCGGCAGTAATTAGAAGTATTCATTTTGTCGTCAAAGCAAATTGATGTCCATCTTCCAGGAAATTTTCTCCTCTCATCTTCGATGGCGCGGCTACGCTTCCTTCCGAGGTGGCAAAACGCACGCGTAACAATAGTCCACGCTTCCCACCGCGGCCGCCAAGAAACGCACGTGCGGAGAATGCGGCCGTTTATTATTTTTCCTCGTCCACGTCCCACGTTCCTCCGCGTTTTTTTCCGATAGGCATATTCCGGCTCCCACTCACCGCCGCTCAATACCAAAGGAGATGGATTATGACCATTCGCGGAGTATAAGGGCGTGGGTGCGGCTGTGACCACTCTTTGTTGTTTCCGGGGGAGGGAGGGGGGGGGGAGAGATCACTGAAGGTGACCTTGAAAACGAGAGAAAAAAATGCCGCTTTCTCCCGGTCGCGGATGAGGGCGTCATCTGGGGATTTCCGGGAAAACTATTGATAGAAATGGTAAAAGAGAGAAAGACGGAAGGGAGAAAGGAAGAGGGGAGATGATCGGGTTAGGCACAAGGACAAATATGTAGGGCCATATTTTGTGACCAAATTCGCTTACGCGCTAGATTCGTTGAGAATTATTTCCGAGAAGTTAAAATAAATTGGAGCAAAAGCGCGCGAAGGAGGGAACTCCGATAGGATCCAAAAGAGGGTTGAACAAGGCCAGCGGGCGTGTACCAGCTTACCCAATTATTAAATACGGCCCGCAGCGTGATAATAAATAATAGCGTTTATTACGGACTAAGCACTTAAAGTCCTCTACGTGTAATATAACAATCCTAAATTCAGTTATGAAATATGCAGAATGTTGCGTATTCTTCTACTATGCGGAGGATAATAGGATAAAACGTTTAATTATAAAACAGCTGCGAGGGTGGCTCCAGGATAAGTACTCAAGTACAAAAAATTGAAAAATGAAGTACTTTTCGTAGGTATCTCCAATAGAAATAACAGTGTTACAACTGTTACGTTTTTCAATTTTAGATACGCTAGTGCTTACTCTGGCATCTGTTTTCAGCCATAAGACGAGCTATATAATTTCCTAGTGAAGTGGTAATAGTGGTTGTTCGTCGCAGAATTATAATTTTTCATGCGATGAAACTCAACGAATGATGCTAAAATGAATCTTCGGCCTCACTTTATTTCGTGACATGAATAGATGATCAATGTTATTCCTGTACGCATTATATACACCGACGATCGATTAACAACAAAAATTTTTTCCTGTCTACGTTCACATTCAAACGTAGTTTATAAACATACTTATTTATAATGAGTGAAATATATAAACGGTAGGAAAACGCAGGCTTAAATTCCGTTTATAATCACATTTGCTTATAACGTTTATACTTAATGACAGCAATTGTAACTTGTTTAGATATACTTTGCACGTGTGCTGTATTAAATGCAATTACAGATGTAGTGTGCGGGAGAGAAAGGTTTTTAAAAACTGAACTATTGCACAAAATCTAAATAAGAGGTGATCGCCGATAATACCGATGGCTAGTACGAGAAAGAATCCAGATTTTATAGGTTATCGAAAACAAAAAATCTCCCGCTGTCATTATTCTGTTTTTTTTTTAATTTACATTTTTTTCCGTGCAATTCGGCAAAGGCGCTTGGTAGATGCTTTAATTGTCGTAAATTGTTAATGATTAATTTTTAATTCGACATTCAATGAATAATATCAGTAAACTGTGTGCGACCTTGGACATCAAGAAGTGTATCGGGATAACATGACTTTAAAATTTTCTTTGCGGCCTTCAAAACAAATTTTTGTTACATTTTCTCATGTACATCTAAGACCAGTTTTTCCAGGTTAGGGCGAAATCAAGTTTACCAACAAGAATCACGAGCGAGCAGTAAATTTTCGATAGACTTAAACTAGAGGGATGAAGTTTTTAGTTCTCACTTCCAGATTCAGTGAGGAAGCTTAGGTATTGATGTTTTCAAAGAAAAATACATGAGACCCACAGTTATATCCATGCCACCATTTTATATCTATATGAATCACCTATATCATTTATTCTTTAGAAAAAAACACGCTATGTTTTCCACGCTATAGGTTGAATGTTGTGGTCTTGAGAATACTGATCTAAATCACAATTCTCCGTGTTTTATTATGAAAAGGTTTATACGCATTACTTGCAACGCATTTTTAAAATAATATTTTGGCATGGTTGAAATTGGAATGACCTAATTTCGAATAATTTATTTTTTAAGAATGAAACCTATAAGGTAATCAAATGAACCAAAAATAAAAATACGTGCGCTCAAAGCACCAACTTTGAGATTTTATTCATTATTATCAAGGATTTCCACTGTAGATAGCGTCGATTTAAATGGTTCGGAGAAAGATATAAAATGGTAACTGCCGAATCGGGCTGTATTTATCGAATAAAATATTTCAAACCTGTTTGTCAAAACGTGTGAGCGCCATGAAACCCACCGAGAAGTTTTCCGCGTGCGATTTATTTCTCATTAGAGCGATCAATAATTTAAGACTCTGAGAAGTTGATATTATATGTCCCTTAAGGACAACTGAAAAAACTGGAGCTCACCTCCTTTGCTTCTTTCGACAATATGTATGCTGTACCTAAATAAAAAATTATTTGCCATTCGCCAATCGTAGGCAGTAGCATATAAATGCAAATGCGAAAAATTTTCGTCGTTAGAAATAGTAATGTAAAGCGCTAACGTAAATAATTTTTATCCTGTTTCATCTATTAAAAACAACAGTAAAGGCAAAAATTTGACTTACCCTATAATAAAGTTTCAGAACGAAATAAAATCATTTGCATGTCCTCACTTGTTATGGAAACAGCACAACAGACAAGATGAGTGTTCTTACATGAATTTCACGCTTCGTAATAATTTATGGGTCATATTTATTAAATTATGAAGTTAAATATAATTCTGTGTAAATGCCAGCAAGGAGTAATGAGACTTTAAAATATACCATGGACTCAATGGACCATATTTTCAGGTTAAATAAGAATCTAAAAATATCCTCATGATCTCGAAGGAAAAGGATTATTTTTTCCTTATTTGCCCGATCTTTTATCGCGGCGAGTTCCAATTCCAAGTATCGTGCAACCTGAAAACGGACATATCCAGGATGTCACGCGCGATGGAGATGTCGACTCAATAGGATATGTTGAGTAAATCAGTTGAATTTTAAGAAGACCTTTGCGTAAAGAAAACTATTCCTAGAAATGATAATGAAGACTCAACTTATAGGTATTTTGATTCGATTAAGTTTTATTTATTTATTTGAACGACTGTATTAAGCGCGGAGGGTAAGCGTCTTCACAATAGCTATCGAAATCTCTCACACAATTTAGCGAGGAAACTTAGGTATGACGAAACGACACACACTGGCACGCGCTTTATGGCGCATTACGAAGTCTCTGATGTAAATTTTAATTATGCGGCATTGGCGCTCAGTCAGGAAAAGATGACTTAAGAAATGTGCGTCGATTTGGAAAATAACGAAAGCCAAATAACAATGCGTGTTAAGAATAGTAAATTTCCACCAGTGAACATCTTCGTTGGAATGATTAAAAAACTGTAAAATTATAAATTCAGCTCTTCCATTGAATACCAATAAACTTATTTAATTTCTGGAGTAGATAACACTTACGTCACACTTGGAACATTTTACTTTTAAGATTGTTATAAAAATCCCATAGAGAGCACGGATTTCAAACTCCATGTCGGAATTATATCACGAATCCTGATTATTAAAAATAAACCAATCGATGATCACCCATTAACAAATAACAGTCTGTTTGATTTTTGTAGATTTATATACAGCGTCAATTTATAGAACGTGTCCACTTTACTAATACACCTCCGAAGACTCTGACCATTTAATCATGCAAGATATAATAAACTGGAATTTTAAATGGCATATAACTGATATGGAAGAGCTTGAATGTAATTAAAAATTTATGTTTAAAATAAACTTTCCCGGAGCCCTACCCAACAGGGGCAGCATATATCGGGCTTCTTTCTCTCGTCCTCTCAACATCAAGCTTTCGCCGAACCCTAGGATTCCACGGAGCACAGTTTGAAAACCACTTGATCTAGAGGATTGAAAGCAATGAATCAGCCCGGAAACTGGAAAACCCGACTTCGTATTCCGAACAACACCAGCATTTTTCTTCTTCCCTCCGTTGGGTTTTCTTATTATTATTTATTTATTTTTTAAATTCCCTCCTGAACCCCAAGAAACGAATACCGCCAATCCTTTCTTTTTTTCCATTAAAATAACCATTCCTCGAAGACGGATATCAGGTAGCACGCGTGAAAAGGGGAAAGAACATCGTGACGAAATATATTAGGAAGGCGTTTGAAGCGAAGGTCCATTTGGATGGGAGAAAGAAAGAGTGGGAGAAGAGAATTTATGGAGAGAGAGAGAGAAAAAAGGGTATAAACAATGTTGCGATTGACGGATGAAGTGAAGGGGAAGGAGAGTGGAATTCCGAGAAGAAAGGACATTCTCAGGATGGAATAGAGAGAGAGAGAGGGTAGCGAATGATGGAAGGAGGGAGAGAGAGGGTGTGATTGAAGGAAGGAGGGATTGAATGAGGGAGTGAGTGATTAAATGAAGAAGGGAGTGATTGAATGGAGTGAGCGAAAGAGAGAGAGAGAGAGGAGATGGAAAAAAAGAGAGAGGAGATGATGGAAAGAAAGAGAGAGATGCGATGGAGGGAGAAGAGGGTGATGGAGGCAGAGAGCGATGGAAGGAGGGGGCGATGATAGATAGAGAGATAGATACACGTCTTTATTCGGGCGAAATTTAGACCATAAGGTCCATCTTACATTTAACCCGTCGTCAATGTAGATAGTTTAAACTGAAGTTAGAATACAACATTACAAGAAGAACGGTATAAGTGTCGAACATGATGAGAAATGGTAAGTTTAAGACAGATTTCAGTTTGTGGGGAAAACCTAGATAAGAACAAACTTGTCCTAACTACTAAAACCCACGCAGGAAAACACTCACTGAGAAGGGGAGTGTGAAAAACCTGCGAAACCCCTAGATAGCAAGTATAAAAATAAAACATTAAATAATATGTGCAGTAGGAGAAAACTTGAATACGATCAAATGTATACCGTCATCCCAATTCATATAAAGATATAGACATAATATGTACAAGATAAAGGTAACCTCCGATTTACGTCGAGGATGTGTTCCTAGAACCGGCGACGTATATCGGAACGACGTAAATCGGACATGTTTTCCCCATATATTTATATGATCTAAAGGGATTAGTTAATTAAATGATTAACTCGAATTCTCCATCTGCCTAGCGACTGAAAGGAGAAGCATTCGATACATTGTAGCGGCTCTCTCGACTAACGTCGGCCATAGAAACGATGAACGATGTAAAACAAAGAAACTGTACCCTATTGGTAAACGACGTTATATCGAAACAACGTAAATCGAAGATTACCTGTATATACAAAAATCTGGAAGGATGAAAGGAAATTTACATGAAACACATAAAATGGGAGTAGTGGAGGGAGAGTGCAATGGGAGGAGGGAGTAAAGAGTAGAAAGAGGGGCAGGGGTGAGAGGGGGGGAGTGAGAGGGGGAAGGAGTGGGAGGGGGAGGTAGAGAGGGAGTGATAGAGGGAGGGAGTGATTGAGGGAGTGAGTGAGAGGGGGAGGAGTGATGGAGGGATAGATAGATAAACGTCTTTATTATCAGGGCGAAATTGTTGCCATAAGGTTCCCTCTTCCATTTAACCCTAAAAGGGAGGTAGTGATGGAAGGAGAGAGATGTGTGGAGGGAGGAAATGATATGAGAGCTATAGAGAGAGTGATGGAAGAGGGATGATATCGCAAGGAGTGTATGATGGAGAGAGAGAGAGAGATGGATGGAAGGAGGTTCGGTGTATGAAATTGAACGATCGAAGAACAATGCGCGGATGAGAGGGGAAGGTCAGTGAGGGGAGAAGTGGTTCGAATCGCCTCTTCGAAAAGGACGGATGACCATAAATTTCTCACGTGCTCCGTCACGCTTCGCGGTAAAAGCCTTGGATTGGCGATTTTTTTTTTCGCCGTCCTGCGGTGAAGAAGAAAAAGGAAAGAAATCGAGTGTGTCGCTTTACAGAGAGGAGGAGAAGCGTTTCGCGGGATGCGGTTCTTCGCGGTAATTCATGATCGATAATCCTCTTTTATAATTAATGATTGGAAATTTTATTGTCCTTTTATACAAAGGTTGGTTTGTCTCTGGGAATGTCATGGAGGTTTTTTTCCCGAAGTGGATGTCATCTCTGGGAAACCTTTTGTTTTTTTTTGGTATCAAAAGGAACTTCCCCTCTCTTTCGCATCCCTTTTCAGATGTTCAAGGTTCTCAATATATGTTATTTTGTGCAAACCCGTCGTTAAACGATCTCTCGGCTTAGCATTTTAATTTATATTTTTCATATTTCCCAAGGATATTCTATTTGTATATCTGCCGTTGTCTTTTACGACCGTAAAATCAACCATAACCCCTGCATTTGCAATTCTGATGATCCCTCAAGAAGCGGAAAACGAATTCTTTTATTTTTAATAAATCGCCACCATGATTTATTTTATCCGAAATAAAATATACAGTTAAATTCTACGGCTGTTAAAATGCCGCAAATCTGAGATCTGCGAATTTAAGAATGATTTCTCACGTGCAGAAAACTATGTATCTCTTTAATCTCGGACGCTCAAGAAATTCATCGAGTTGGCGGCTTTAATTCCTTAGTTTTATAGCTCGTTTCCACCCAGATGTTACGGACAAGATCGCGCGTCAATTACTTGCGAAGACGTGCAGTACTCGGAGATGATGATGATGAGTGACGTCATTTTTACGCATTCCGCCGGCGCCCGATACTACGGTGTGTAGTATATAGTGATAATAATAATCAGATTGCGTCACGGTTAACGTGCCGTCACGATATTCCTTTTGAAGACCGCCTTATTCTTTTTTTTTATTTCCCGCTGAGGAATCCTTCACGTTCGCGAACGACGCCTGCGGCACAGTTTCGCAACGACAAGGCGGTAATTATCATTCTAGATCCCATATTTAAAAAAATGCATTTAAAAAATCAATTTAAGACAGTTAACTCGGAGCCTTCGTATGCAGTGTTTGTATTGGGAAGGCTATTGGAATGTCATGATCAGTTATTTTGAGGTCAAGGAGAAGATAATGATGTCAATGTCGCTGACTGCTGTCTCACTCAGCCTATTGAAATCTTATAATAATATAAAGAAAAGCGCTTTTAAGTCTAATTTAGAAATTTCGTCCATCGGAAGCACACGTTTTTAAACGTTGTAACTATAAATTACATTGTTTGCGTTTATTTCATTTTTAGCATTCTAGCGGTTTATAAAAAAAAATGCAAATTCTGTAAGCGTGATAATCTTATTAACTCAGTGAAAATGGCTCTAGCGCTTGCTATTATGCATATGAAAATTCCCTCTTAACCCCTCAAGCCCGGATGAGATTTATGAAAACCTACCTTATTCGCCGAATGAGGTTTTTTAAAATACAGGTAAAGGTGAGAAAATTTGCGAAAATTTTCAAAAATTCATAACTTTTGAGGTTTTATTTTTATTTTGATGAACTTTTTTGTGAATATACATAAAAGATGAAATTTTTAAACAGTATCATTTAAAATATCATATGTCACACACAAACATTGCTGCAGTAGAAGCGAATAAACTCCAGTCGCTTAATTTTCCGGTGCGCGCTCACGGTTTATATTAACTTTCGGAATCGCAAGAACTATGAAATGTATTGACATGAAATCTTATTCAAAAAAACATTTAAACATTAACGAACATTTATTCGCTGAATGTACATATCTAAACCAATTATGTGAAAAGTTTGTCGCACGTCAACATTTCCATTTCTTGACTGGAAATTTTTAACTAAGTGTTGTATTTATGATTTTTTAAAAGACGTTTTATAAATAATATAAACGTTTTAGTTATGCAGTCATCATTCTTAATCATTACAGAAGTCACATAGAAAAAATGGTTACATTTCGTTCATTAAAAGCGGAGATATATTAAGTTGTATTTACCATGAATGATTTTAGACACAGAATAGGGAAAACTTTTAAAAGTTACATATTAGCTCACAAGTCCTTTCCCGATTGTTTTAGAAAATGTACACATGCGTAATTGAATTCAGCATGAAATGTGCCTTATAAAACACTAAAAATATCTAGTAAACTTCTCTGTGAAAAGCGCTTCCGCAGATGGTTCACACAAAGGATCCTTTGTTCCGAACGCATAGTTTAGGCCATTTGCTCTATATGGGTCAACTTGAGAAATCGAAAGTGCGTAGGTCCGTGGTCTCTAGTAGGCTGTGGGTAAATATTTACAGTATGATTTCCTCGAAAAGCTCCAACAAGAAAGAAACGATGTTTGAGAAGATTCCCTTTTCCTCTTCAAACGCCCAGGAAAGAATTCCCAGTGCATTGAAAAGCGATTTTTCGAAGGAGAACCACCATATATGCGTGGCAAAAATGAAAAATCGAGCGCAAACTTTATCGTACATTATAAAATCCTAAACCACAACGAAAAATACAAGATATGCATTACTACAAAGGCCAAAGCTTCCTCTTTCGAAATATATAAAGCTTATTTATATTTACGGAATTCAATTACGCCAAAAGGTGATGAAAGGTGCAGACGCACGGTACTTTCGTGAAAAATCGAGCGCAAATTTTATCGTACATTATAAATTATAAAAACACAATAAAAAGTACAAGACATGCATTACTAGAAAGGCCAAAGCTTCCTCTTTCAAAATATATAAGGATTATTCAGATTTAGTTATGTCCCTTGCGTCAAAAGACAATTAAAATTAGTGCTGTCGCACCGTAATTTCGTGGCAAAAATAAAAATTTCGTCGCAAAATTTAACGCAGAATATAATATACAAAAACACTACTAAAATTACAAAACATGCACTTCTAGAAAGGCCAAAGCTTCCTCTTTGAAAATATATAAAGTTTATTTAGATATAAGAATGTCTCTCGCGCCGAAAGACAATTAAATGTAGTGCTGACGGAGGACGTAATAGTACGTATGACGGCGTCTACGGGTTAAGGAAACTGCCTCGACTAATACGATCATTATTTTGAAAATCAGTAAGAAAACGATGAATATTACATTGAAGCAAAATACATAAAAAAATATATTTTTTCGGAGTGGAGAATCTTCATAAAATACCAACGAAGTGAAATTCTTCTTTTTGCGATCTAGACTTGGAACAGATTTTTTTAGTGTCTAAAGCGAATAGAATGAACGCGGAAAGGCCATCAAAAGAGTGTTTGATAGATGTTATATAACTCGCTAAAGAGTATAAAGGAATTTCAACACGTCGAGGCGCATTTAATAGGAACTTAACAAGGGAAATGAACAGTGCGTCAAACTATCACCGATCATATTACGTTTCGACGAAATTTAATATTCGTTTGAGCACCACAGTTTCTCCTAATTCCACAACAGGAAACATTCTGCGTTCAGTTTTTCATAAATTTCTTGTACTAACTGTACTGAACTTGATGTTTGTCCGCTGTAATTTTCCACTTGCGATGTTAAAAGTTGTCGCTTTTATGTAAATAAAACTTCTCTTTACCACGATCGTCCCTCTCCATGAGTATTCCGAGATAAATAGATGTGCTGTGGAGTTATGGATCAGTGGTTTCACGTTGTCTTCCTCATCGCAACGCAAGCACTGATTGGACGAAGGAAACTTTTTAGAAAGCACCAAGGGAGAGCTCTGTTTGACGCATCTTCCTCATTGTACAGAAAAGGGAGCCATCTCGAGTCGGAAATTGCCTACCCCAGGATCGGAACTCGGACCCTCTGCGTTAAAAGCCAGCCTATTCTACCAATGATCCATCCTAAGTTGTAATCATCTTAAAATATTCTCGATCGTGGTAAACAGAGGCGCAGCTAGGTTCGTTCGAGATCCTAGACTAAATTTTACCAAGATCATTATATTCGAGCTTTAAAACGAAAGCTACGCCACTGGTGGTAGACATGTTGTGAATACTACGCCAAATACACTATGCCAGCGGTTTTTAGTTTTTTGCATGTTACATCCCACCAATCATTTGGTCAAAAAAATCCGAGTCCCACCATGATAAAAACGAAACTCCTACATTTTCCAAGAAATGGATTTTTACGTGAAATGCATTTCAGTATTATATTTATCACTCATGGAAGTTCTAAGGACACAAAATATTGTAAGTGTTATGTTGAGAAAAGGTTTTATAATAGTTATTTTCGATATTTCGCGTTCTACCGATTGAGAAAAACTGCACTTTCGGATTAAACGGGCCTTGAACAGTTTTCTTCATTCCTTCCTAATGTTGAGGAGGACAGAAAGTTGCCTAAAGTTTGCGGTATCATATTAGCGGAAATAACCCTAATATTAATTTATTAACGTTAAAATTTGACTAGAAAAATTTTTGGCCTTGCTCAGGGGCCCTAAGGTCGCAGTTTCGAATCCTGCTTTGGGTATGGATGTCTGTGATTGTTTCCGTTATTGTTTTTAAAAAATTCTTTGTAGAAGGTATTGGTTACTGCACTGGTTGAGCAAATGAAAATAAATAACAAAAATGTAAAAAATGCTATTAATTTAATTAAAAGTTAAGCCTTAAATTTCACGGATCTGGATAAATTTGCGAGCCACATAAATTTTCTTCTAGGCCGTAGGTCGCCGACCCACAGGTGAAAAAAAAAGACACCAGCGGTGCAATAAATTTCGACCAATCGCGTTCTTGCGTGAATGCCCTCTGCCCCTTCATTCGATTTTTCCTCGGTCCCCATTCATGAACCGGTTATGGAGATCCCTGACGTAAGAAAGCTAAGCACGTGACCATTTACGAGGTTCATTTTCGCGTCTTTTTTTTAATTCGAGGGATTCCCCGTATCTGTCCATCCCTTTTCCTCGTAATCTTACCTCGTATGCGTAGCCTTTCCTTATTTATCGGTCTGAGACGCCGAAGGAAATGCTTCCTCGACAACTCGGGCTATTTTTGGTGTATGTCAGATCATGTGTAATCCCAATTGGGAGGAAGACATAGAAGAGGAAAAGTGGTTAATACCTGTCATTTCCTTACTTTTGACGTCGTCAGCGATAATTGCGTCCGTGTGTGATATCCCCGCTCGGTGGCAGTGCGTTTGTTTTTTTACTGGACGACTCAACTTTGTCCGGACGTCGCAATTGTAGACTACGCGAAGTAAGGAACCGACTCCGTGTATGTTACCGTGGTCGACCGGACGTAATGTGAATCTTGGACGTTCTTTTAATGAATTAAATAAAGGGAATTTTATTTATAACAGAATCGGTTAACGCAAAATACTGGTCAGTACGAAGAATTTTTCAACCCTGTGTGTGTCTGTTCCCACCATAATTAGTGTATAACTATGAAATAATATTTTTATTAATGAGAGACAAGCGGGTAGTTAAATTTAACGAAGCAAGGGATGAACTAGTTTTGATATTTTATTTATATTTTGGTCATTATAACCGTAATTTCAAACTTTGAAAATTAAAGTCCCTGAAGTTCGTAAGAATGGTGTTTTATGTCATAGGTAAAACAAATGATTTGAATAAAAAAGTTTTTGTAATGAGGAAATTGGAAATCAGAAGAAAATTTTGCCATGGCCTTGAACCGAACCTGAGTCTTTCACTTCCGGCCGTATAATCTAAAACTGACTGTCGTGGCAGACTATTTAACATGTTTCAGAATGGGACCTTTTCTTGTTAAGTCTGGGCTAGCCTAGATAGTAACCACCTTGCCCAATAAAGGTCCTCCATGAGGCAAAACAACGAAAACCCACTGCCCTCTGGTGAGATTGCGATGGGCATAAACTGGAAATTCTCTCATATTCCACCTTATGCATAAGCCACAAGGAAGTTGTAATAATTTTTTCCCTGTGCTATTTCAGTGTATATTTTTTATTTATGCTTTTTTTGGCATCTGAAGATCAATTTGGGTTCTTTTTTGAATAATTATTATACCTTCTTCCTACGTGGATTCATTTTTCGTCTAGGGCGATAAGTAAAGCTCTAAAAAATATCTACCGTTGAAAAAATGATATAAATGACACCTACGCCCATAAAACGGCTGGCCATTCGACTGTTTTGTATCTTTATTTAGCCATAAGATGAACTTTCATATTTAACTTTCAAATAAACTTTTGTATCAGGAAATACTCGATGAAAAAATCTGATATGGCCAACACGACTTTCTCCATATTTGGGGTATAGATATTTAAATTATTATGAATAGCATTATAAGGCAAAATTATTATTTCGTATCGTAAAAGAATACAGTATTACTGGTATTAAGAAAAAGCAAAATATCTCCGAAATGGATGGTTCTACAAAAATTTGTTTCAAACAAAACTTGGAAGAAATATTATTCTCTACGACTTTGGTCCTCAAGAAGATAACCAATAACGTCGTTTTTAAGGAGATATTTTACGGAAACCGAAACAACCGATTATTTATAAATAATTCCTAAAAAATAACTGATATGGAAAATTGTTTCAAATGAAAGTTGTAGGAAATTACATTCTCTATACCTTTGCATAGAATTGTAGGTATATACAATAATGATGTTTTAACGGAGATATTTCGCAAAAACCGAATCGGGTTTCGAATAAACCTCGACTTCCAATTAACCGTTATTGTCCAAAAACTAATCATACCAAAGTGTTATATATGAAATTTGGTAATGATATGGCAAGTAATTTTCGAGTTAGAGCGCCCACAATCACATACACACACAGACATCATTCCGAAAATAGTCTAAACGTGTTCTACAGGCCACAAAACGTATTTCCGTTGAAATCTCGAAGTCGATTTTATTCATGAAAACAATACTTTCTCTATACTACATATAAGGAGAAAGTAAAAAGGGATAGTAATTATTATGCAAGAAACGATCCTACTCAGTCGTGAGAATTCAATTTGGAGACTCACGTTTTCTCAGAGATAGCTCTCCAATACCGCTGAAAGCGAAAGCGGTTATATTTTAGTTGCCTTAAATGTTCATGTGGACAGAAATACCTCAAATCTTACAATCTGTTTTATAGCCATACAAAAAACCTCAGATATGAATACCTTTAGGTAGTCTTCCTAATTGCAAACAATTTTTAAATGAAAAGTTGGCTACCCATCATGTATGTACTGTTATTGTGTCATTGTTTCAATCACGGTAGTATGATAGTTTTACTACAGTGTTTTCCTATCTTGAAGCATAGTGATACAAAATTCGTACCTTTGCTTGGAAACACTATGTTCGGTAAAAATTCCATTGAAATCACAACCAGGGCTTTCTTACAACCATTGTATGTCAATTATATTTTTAAATTTCCTGTACATTTTATATATCAGGGTTTGTTTTAATTTGTAGGAAACCCTTAACCACACGTTTATCTTTTCCTCCTGAATTCCTGTGCCTGTAAGAGTTATGCACTATTATCTGAGCTCTTAAAGTTTGTAATCCAAATAATATTTTACTATATATAAAATGCTAGGGTCCATAATGCGGAAGTTATTAATCTCTTTCAATGCTGCCTGCCATGATACGTGCAAGAGTAGCCTTAGGAAGTTGGCGGGAAACTCGATAATCGACACCTAGGTTATCATCACACTACTTCCTTCAGTCTTATCAGAATAGTATGTTACAGTAACCGATTGTTCACATTCTGATGTAAGTGGCAAATCTCTCCTTAGGAGGACTTGCAATATTTCTCACGTGTTGTTTATCTAATATGTACCCAGGACTGCATGGTCTTCCGTCGGGCTATATCTTTCTCGATAACCCACGAGGGAATACAATGACACATGCGATCCCCACATTTCACGTCACCATTTACTCGGTATTACGATTTCACAGTACTTATCTTTTCCTTAGATATGTCGTTACCGCGTTATCTTCTTTTATTTCTGGTTTACGTAGTTGTCGAGTTTATCATTTCCTTGATCTCGTATAACCACGCATTACAAAATTTCTTAACGTTGTTATTAAAAGAAAATAGAAGGAAAAACTGTAGCATTGACAATTGAACTGGAGTCATCCTCTTCCCGTTGGGATGGCCTTCCTCTAAACCACTGGTGCCTAAGTAACAGCCCGCGGGCCACATCCGGTTCGACAAATGTTTTCATCCTGCCCGTCATGAGTTGATCAATTAAAAGACACAATAGTAAATAAAATGAAAATGGGAAATTATAAAAGCAGTGTATTTCGTCTTGTCCTCTTTACTTCCAAAGCATATTAATGAATTTAAAACGGAGTAGGTAATTCTGACATCCAAACTTAACACATTAGTTTCCTTAAATTAATCTTCAAGTGCATTTTCGACTGCGTGTGTAATTACACAGGGCGACAAAAATAAGTCTCAAGTGCAGTGCATAGAAAATGTCTTTGAATAAGCATTACGTCACGGAATTCGAATAAAACAGAACGATTCGTGGCTTCGTCATTTGGATCTTTCTCTGCTCTTTTAAAACTTCTCTATTAGGAAAAAAAAAAGTAATTTTTGAAACTCAAAACTGCGTAGAATTTCAGTAGCATTTATAAATATATTAACATATCTATACCAAAGGAGATTTTAATTTTTAAAATGTTGATATCACATTTAATATTTTGTCTTTTAACCATTTCTGTCGATGTGCTTGTCACATTGTGAAACCATTTCAACGAGCTCGAATTATTGGATTTTTTTTTCAAAATATAATTGATTGAGATCTTCTTGAAAACTTGTTATTGAAATTTCCCAGAGTGAGGAGAAATTTTCTACAATATCGGTTTGGTTAAAATGTTTTTTCCTAAACCGAAAAAAAACATTCATATTAAGGTCCCTCACATTCATCTGCTGGTAAATAGCATTAATTATTCCTTTTCCTCGTGTGAATTTATCTTTATTTAAATATAAAATTTTAAGCGCTAATTCTTGAATTTCTCAGTCATTAGACGAGCTCAAAAATTCTCTGGTGAGTTTATAACTTACGTGTACATATTTCAGTAAAAATACAGAGTTCCGCGACTTTTGTGACACTCTGAATATTAATACTACCATTATTCGATAAAATATTGAGACATGCTGTCAAAAGGTAGCTGCTTATGCTGTATTACTTACTGCCGATTAGCTCTCTAGTAATGAATTTGTGACACAATGATTGAACCTAACCGTACTCCAATTGGTTGAAATATGATCCATTCTAATGTTTTTAATTATAAATTTTAAGAAAATGTTTATAACTCTCAATTTTTTATTTCTTTTTGTTGTAAATCTTTTTAGGTGTATTTTCAATCTCAAAAATAGCCTATCATGAAATCGTGAGCTCTTCGGATTATATATCCAATTTCATAGCATGCCATATAAGTTTTATAAATTGTTTTAAAAATGTAATTAACAATATTATTTAGTGCAATAGATTTTTGTTTCGTCCCAAATATTCCTTTTCGAGGTTAATTCTATAGAAGTTACTATTATTGAAAATTGCAAGACATCCAACTTTAAATTACACAGTCCAACAAATGAAAGTTTTTTTTGTTTCCTTTGCTAAAATAAGTGTTTCTTATAGACATTTTTGTGCTGAATACTAATCTGTTTTTAAAAGTTTTGTATCACGTATACTTTTTGAGAAATGAACATAGTTGTGTTTACGATAAGAAAAGTGCAATATGCCTTCTCTTACCTAAAATATTTTGGCTGATCACTTCGTCTTGTAGGATGACTGTGGAATTTGTCGGATGAGACACCAACAATAATCAGCTAAAATGGAAGAACTCCACTTTCCTTTATATCATTGTTCCATGGTGGAAATATCTTGGTAGAACCTTTCTCCATGTTCATCACTGACCTCGCCCAAATTGGCAGGAAAAAAATGCAGATGGGAATCCAGAAAATGTAATTTAAGGTACATATTACAACCTAAATTATGATATGCCTGTAGCATTACTGCCACAATATTTTCGTAATTTGAAGACTTCACTTTTCCCAAAAAATTTTCTGTAACCTGCTTAAATCCAGTCCAGGCAGCACGTTCCTTCTGGTTTAAAAATTCTTCAAATTTTGTGTCTGAAAGTAGTTGCCTAATTTGAGGGCCAATAAAAATGCCTTCTTTCAGTTTGGACTCGCTAATCTTTGGAAATTTACTATGGAGGTATTGAAAACCTGGACCATCACGATTCATTGCCTTCACGAAGTTTTTCATAAGTCCAAGCTTTATGTGTAATGGTGGCAAGTATACTTTTTGTGGGTTCACCAATGGTTTATTTTTAATATTTTTTCTCCTGGCGTTAAACATTCACGTAATGATCCTTTTTCGCTCTACTATCCCATTCACAGAGAAAACAACAGTATTTTGTATATCCACTTTGTAATCCAAGAAGAATTCCTATTACCTTAAGGTCACCACATATATTCCATTTATACTTATCATAATTAATTTTTTCTAAGAGGGACTTCATATCTTTATTCTTTCATATTGACTGAATGTGCAAGTGGGATGGATGGCTTAGTGTTACCATTGTGAAGAAGTCCAGCTTTCAAACTTATTTTTGATGAGTCAATGAAAAGTCGCCATTCTTCTGGTTTATGATCTTGTCCCAGGCATTTCATTAATCCATTTACATCGTTACAGAAAGTTAGTTCGCCGCATTCTGAGAAAACGTAAATTTGGTCTTTTTGGCGGTTCCGAAAAGCAGTTACTTTGGTTTCCTTTTCAAGAAGATTCCATCCTTGAAGGCGAGAGGCTAAAAGCTCTGCCTGAATTTTTGATAGATTGAGATATATGACAAGATCGTTTAACTCTGATTGAGTAACTAAACGGGGGCTTTTTGAATCATCAGCTTCAAAATCTGTATCATAACTATTTTTTTCTACAAACATCGGCTCTTCATCTCTGCTCTCCAAATCTGAATTTCTTGGTGGTCTTGGCACTGGTAAGTCAACAGAATGTGGAACTGGTCGAATAGCTGATGCGAGATTAGGCACAATTTCACCATCATCACGGAGTAAATACAACTACTCTCATTTCTCGAAATCTATACGTGATACAAAAATTTTAAAAGTAGATTCGGATTCAGCATAAAAAAGCTCAGAATCACCTAAGATTTCTAAGGGAACAAAAATTGTGTTTAACAGTGTTATTTTTACGCGTATGACATGGAAATATTTTTCGATTAAGAAAGCAAAGAAACAGTCGCGAACGCGACATCGCTCTTTTAATCAAAGCAAGATATATCGGTGTAAGATTATGATTCTACTAGAGAGATTTACCTTATTTTATTCTACGTTATAATATTGAAATATTTTCGATGTTAGAATATTAACCTTTATTATATTTTATAGAATTGTCGTTATCGAACTCAATGATGCAGTTTATATAATTATCCTGGCAATAAATATCGTCTATACCTATTACATTTCTTTGAGGAATAAAAATCTACTTTTGTTTTCAATGTGCAAAAATAATTTTAATACTTAAAAGAATATTTGATGATGAATAATTCACTGGACAACAGAAAAACACTTATTTTTGATTATTTGTTGAAAAGTTATTGCATTTGATGCGGCACAATGCGTGAGCTGAGAAGACTACGGATAGATTGCGTCGCAGCCGAGCGGTGGTTATAGCGGCGACGAATCTAACCGTGGACTCTTCGAGCCATGCGCATCTCGGTGCTTCAAATGCTAATAACTTTTTAACAAATAGTCGTAATTCGGTTTTTGAAAAAATACTTTCAAGTAGGGAAAGTAAGCTTCAAATTTACGCTTACCAAAAGTTTTTACGATTTATTTTCAGAGAGTTATGTCATTTTCAATTTAAAAAATTTCCGTTTTTCCCCGTTTTTTCACAAAAATGTCAGAGTTTTGTGCTTGTGGCTTCTACAGTAATTTATTTTTGAACTGATGCATTTTTTAAATACATAGTAGCAACCTTTTGGAGTAATAAGTCGCAAATCAGATTGCGTTATCATTTTTTGTTGCCATCTGAGAATTTTCGAGAAAAAATCGACTGAAAAAATAGATTTTTGCAATTTTAAAAAAAATGGAGGGTGATGGAAAAAAACGGATTGCGGATTTGTTTTCAGCGTGCCGAAATCATAAAGAATCACCCTTCAAAGTTCAGGAAACAAAAATGCTGTCGAACAGTGTTATCAGAAAACGGTGTTAGGCTATGTGTTTATCGTAGTATGTACTATACGATTTGTTTATATTTTTTTAAATTGTTGTTTATTTTTTATTCCATAAAATCCTGTGAAACAACTACGTTTAATAGAAGTGCTTGACGTCAAATCCTCTTCATTAGCGTTGGGGAGCTGATGCAATGCCTTTCCAGAGAAGACTTAAGTCAAAAAAATAAAGAATTTTTCACGAATTTTCCTTTTTGGTTGCCAAACCATGAACGCGATTTATCGATTAGTTCGTAGTCGTTATTTTCGACCATTGGCTTTAGTTTTCCGCGTACATGAAAAAAATATTTCCTCCAAAACCCTGTCGCCCTACAGGTTTACCGAGCCCAACGACTTCTGAAATCCCTTCATTACATTATGTAAGACTGCTACCATTCTTATGATATTTTAATCTACTTTTATTTACCAGTCACTCGTCGCCTGCAATGAATACCTCCTATATCAAACCAATTGCCGTCTGTCCATATCTCAAATATCTATGTATGTTTTACCGTATTCTTTCGTCCATAACACCTTAACTACGCTAACATCTTCCCTTGGTATTTTCTCCACCCAACTCCTCTTACATTTATACAGAGTCTGTATTACAGACTTTCTTTATACTCCTTTTCTGTGTTATACATTGTTGTCGATGTTGATCTTATTTACGGTATTATTAATGTTGTTGATATTTTCGTTGTTTAATTTACATAATCCATCGTAATAAACCAGGATTATTGGGTCATTCTTGAATAAACTATTAATATAAACTCTGTTTGCGAACCCCGGATCTTGATGCCGATACATCTCTTTATGCGTAACTTTTTTCCAACAATTTCTTTTTTACTAAAAGGAAAATGCGGAAAAATTATAGAGTGGACCGCGGGATCGACTCCTTTCGCAAGTAAGTATCAACCCACGGGTATTTTGCGAACGTGACCGTCTCACCTGAAGAGGAAGGGAGGATTTCCCCAACGGCATCATCGCCATCATCACATCTGTCCGAGAGAGGTAGGTCGGGGGTGAGGAGAGAGAGGGCGCCTCCACCCCTCTCTCTCCTCTCCCTCACTCTCTCTCTCACACCGACCCTCATTGGCCACCGCGTTCGAGAAGTAGGAGGAGGAGGAAGGGCGTCGCAGACCACCGGTGTCTTCCCGGCAGAAGCATGGACACTCTCTACCGAAAGACCTTCCGGTGAGGCTGAGTTGTAACCAACGAACCGCCGCATCTATATATCTTCCGGCAGAATAGCTTAAAGCGCAGGCAGAGACCTCGCCAGGCGGTCTCCACAAGCTATCTCGTCCCCGCATCACGTGTAGCCAGGCGAGCGCCTTTCACTTGGGAGGTGCTTTTTGTCGGAAGCGGGAGGATCCGAAAAAGGGCGTCCTGCATCCGCGAGGGAGAGGGTTCCGAGGTCCTAGGAAGGCCGAACGCTACGGTGAGTGAGGCTTGTTACCAAGCAGTTTCCTCCCCCCTTTGAGGCGATCACCGTCTCGTCCTTTCAGGTTCGACCCCTCCTCTACCTGTTTTAAAGCGTTTGCGCATTCTTCGGGTGTTGTAGTGTTGGAGGGCGAATTTAACCCCTCGCTGTGTTGCGACAAATTCAGAGAAATTACACTCCAAAACTTTTTTTTTCAGACTACAGTCGAGCTTCTGTAAGTCGAACGTCTATAGCTCGAATTTTCCGTAACTCGAAGTGATTTCATTTTACAGGGCAAAATCTTTTTCATGTTGATTTTCTTTCATAACTCGAATTTTACATAAGTCGAATATTTTTTGTTTCCCACGAGTTTCGACTTATAGATGGTCCATTGTATTTATATATTCGGAACTTACGTATAACCTCAATTCTGGAATTTTACAGACTGAGGGGTGGCAGGGGGTGCAAAACATGAAAATATCCTCACTTCCTCGGTTATCTTATTGTGATCCTTATAGTCCTAGGTACAAAGCGAACCCCTGTCCTGCAATTGATCTCCCGCGTATTGCCTTCGTGGCCGTGCCATCTGATTTAAGTGAAAGTATCTAAAATCTCGCAATCTAGTACTAATCGTTGCGTATTTCTCTTATAGCTTCTAACTAGCATTCAGTTCAACCTACAGGTTGTTGGAACATTTCATCCGCAAAATTTTTGTTCAAGAGGTTATCCGGCGATCTTGTTTGAATGTCCTCTGAAGAGGGTGCCTTATTTCTAGCATAAAAAAATGCTATGGAGTGTGGTGTAGATACAGTATTGACTTATAGATCTTTTTTTTTAGGAAATTATCCGTATAAATTAGGCCAGTGTTTTGAAAATTTTTGTCTCGCGGCTCATTGAAAGAAAATGCAACGAAAATAATAGAATATTCTGACTAGAATAGTCATAGTCTTATAATAAAAACTAATAGGCGATGAAAACATGGCCATATATATATATAACAAGAGCATTTTGTTCCACTTAATTTCTTATGTTGAGTCCAAAATTTATTTGAACGGACTCGCCGCGCTTGGTATCAGTTGTGAAGTTGCAAGAAAATTATATTTTTCCTCAATAATTGATGCATTTGCATGGGAAAAGGCTAGGATAACATTTTATAGGTAAAACATATACAAATTAAATTTCACTGATTTTTAGCTAGTGTCTTATCTCGTCTTCTCGTGTCTTTATTTTTATTATGGCCAGAGGCCTCAAAATCTGGAAGTGGCCCGGGCCCCCTCGCTACCCAATACCAAGTATTGGGTCGCAAGGGTCATGCTTGTTATATCAGGTAATTAATCTTCATTTAGATGCTATCATAATGTTCCGCAACCAGTTCAACACACCCTATACGGATAATTTATTCCAACTCATTTAATACATAAGGACGGCAGGCACTATTCAGAAGTAAGTTGTTTGTTTACGCTGTAGATGGATTGTATATTTTGTTTACGTTAAAGTAAGTGTCATTCGATGGTTAGAATATCTCTAGACTATACCGCCGCTCTGCCTGTTTTACAGATTCACTCTCTTTCGCATCACCCGCGTCAGGCAGGGAACTCTGTGAAATCGTGCATCGCATCGCATGCCTACCGCCGACAACGTAGGTAGCGTTGCGTCAGGGCATGCGTAGAGCAGGCGATACGTTAATGAAGAACGAGTAACATCATTAAAACGAAATATCCAAAAACATTTTATATTGGCCAGTAAAGAAAGAATTACAAGTTTTAAATTTGTGGGTACGCTCACGAAATTTATGAATGCGTTAGACACCGCTAATATTTTGGTCGGAGTAAAAATAATGGTTGCCATTTTCGTATAAGATATTTTTATTTCTCTTTTTCTTTTAATCTTAGAAAAATACGCGGAAGTATTCCGAATTATAAACAGATTTTCTGGAATTATTCGGAACGGAGATTAATAAAATTCTCGATAAATACTATATAAAATATAATTTCATTCGCGCGTATTTCGAATTATAGGCATCTTTCTGGGCTTATTAGGAACGGAGATCAATGAAATCCTCGATAAATGAGTAAATAATTTCTTAACGTTATGTTTTTAAAATTGCAAATTTGGGATTTCCATAGCCGAAAATTTTGTTTTCGCTTAATATTTACGGCGGGATGAGCGAGACGGCAATCCCGGGAGCAGAATAGGGCAGATACCCCTCTCACCCCGCCCCAATTCCGTCACCGTGGGCCACAGTCGACGAAACTACTCCAGAGCGTAAATACATACATACATAGACAGATACAAACGCATGCTATTGGTGGTATAAAAAAACCCTCGAAAATTAAAATGGTTACGGAGGGTATTGAATCTGGTGCCGCAGGTTAGAAAGTCGGACCCGAAAGAATTTCTTATTACGTAAATGAACGGAACGCTTTATTTCCCGAAATAGATCCAGAGGTATGCGGTGTTATAAACCGCACTGGGAGAAAATATCGGAGAAAAACCTTCTGCGGTAGGTAAAATATTTTTATTAGAACTAAGTTAATAATTGAAATTTATTTGGTGAACTTGGAGTCGTCGAGCTAGAGCGAAAGTGACTGGAAAACGGAAAACTCCGTATTCTAGTTATAGAATTCAGTCTTGCGGAAGTTTAAATGCGTGCATTTCCTCACCCGCGCTCACAAACAAGCATGTTATAACGGTAAACTAGTAGATCGTTCGACGAATCCTTTCCTTTGTGAAGGGTATTTAAGTTACAGAAGAGTGACAAATGTAAGCGTGAGCGGATAGTTACGTGAATCGGGTGAAAGTCTCGCGCGGCAAAAAAAAAAAAACAAAAGGCGAGAGGAATTCAAAGAGGAAACCGTTTCATGAATTCTCTGGCGCTGATTTCTCGTGGCTTGGAGTATTTCGGATTTTTGCCATCCGATAGGAACGTTTTTAGTACCAACCCGTCGTGCTGACACAGCCGGACCCCCGGTTACTCATTCAAGAAGGGGATACAGAAAAAAATCGCATTATCGATAGTTGAATTTACCTAAGTTCAATTTAACGTATATAATTGCATGCGGAAAAAATATTTTTTACGAGTCAACGAAACTGTTAAGTATATAATGGATTTTGATGATTGTATTTCTTGAATATGTTGAAATTTTGAGAAATTGACGGCGAACATTAATGAAATCTTAAAATCGATGTGGAATAAATTCGAACAGCTAAAAAAAGTTTTTTTTAAATCGCGGTGCAACTATAATGATATATCACTCGCTATTTATGCGAATCTCTCATTTTTAAATTACCGCCAACATTATTATGCGAAAAATTAAGAAAAGTAAATTCTAAATACCGTGACTGTGGCATATACTCCTTTTCAGCTAGATTGGTAACTCATTGTTAGCAGAACATAATTAACATGAGTAATAAATGCCCAGCTGTTCGCAACATTTCTACGGAAACAGTTTCTTTTACAAATAAATACAGTAAACTCTTTATTCTAGGAAAATATGTGTTATCTACTGACGTTGTTGCTATAAAGAGGTTAAGAAAGAGATTGTTGAAAAACTCTCTTGTTCCATCAAATGAGACAAACTCAAATTGCAGGGGGGCCAAGTAGATCATTTCGAAATTTATGGCGGGCTGCATGCCATTATTATCTATTTAGACGAAACTTAAAAATTCGACTCATAATTTTATATGTTGTAATTAAGAACAAATTATTGTACGATAAATAATCACGAAACGTTTCTTTTGCATCTATTTGTTGCTTTATTATTGCCTCTGCGACGCTTTTCTTTCAAACTACTTGCAGTAGAATCAAAGTAACGACATAGCTGGCGGGCAACATATATGAGACACCTGCTCCAGCGGATAGGAAAGATTTGTTCACGGAAGTTCATCGACATTGCGGTACATAAGAAGAGCTAAATAGTAGGTTGATGGTAATTATTCATAAGACGACCTTGCTATTTCTTTAGCGAATCAATCTATTGTGACAAGATTGAAAAATACAAAAAACATATTCGATTCCTTTTATAACGTAATGTACACACCGTTCCTCTTGCTCGATACGGGGATGATTCGCACCGCTTTAAAGGAAAGTATTCAGCAGCTCGCGAAAGATAAAATCTCTCGAGATTTTACAGCTAGTCGTTCGTCATTGTTTTATGTCTCGGAGGACTAGCCTTGGTCTTTTCGAAAACTTGAGAGATATTCTCAGATAGAGTCATACCTCGATAAATCGAACGTCTATAAGTCGAATTTTCTATGGGTGGAAGGGTATTTTTTTTTCGTTCGTATTCATAAACAATATTGTCCTGCAAGTTTCGGTAACTCGAATTTTTTTACGTCTCCTTTAAAATTCGAGTTTAGGAGATTCGATTGCACGTGATTCCGAGTTCGGGCAAGGACCTTTATGCTCGTAATTATTAGCGGATGAAGAAAGACTTATGTCTACGTAGCGAATTAATCGTAAAAAATTGAAGCGTTTCGTGTATCTCCCGAATGTTTACGATTTCGTCCTCGAAAGGTTGGCGATCCTTAATTGACGTCTTCCTTCTTTCTCTCCCAGATGGAGCTTCGTGCGGGAGGAGAAAACCGTCTCCTTCCCTTTCACCTCAAATCCCCATGCGATGGAGATAAGGAGAGGAGGCACTTTTCCAAGCAAGAGGTTCGCATTTACCCGTATATAACCATTAGGTCCCTCATTGGCGTGTTCCATCGGCGTTATCAGATAAGGTTCCGTTCCGCGAGGTCTTAAGACAGAGCTAGAACTGAACTCTTTAAAAGTAGTAAGTACAAGGCTAGGAGGAGGGGGAGGGGGGGATTTCTTGTAAAAATGTATCACGTAATGCTTTACATAACATTTCGTTGCAGACAGTGAGTTTCTCAAATCAAGGAAAGTCGGAGATGACATATGATACCTGGTATATTTAAATCTTATGGACTTATATCGCTTCGTGACGCATTAATTCTAACTAAAATGTAGCCTCCCACAATGATGATTAAATTAGAATCATTGATTGGTAATTGTAAAACTATGCTTCTCCAATGGTAATTAAATTAGAACCATTGATTGGTAATTGTAAAACTATGCTTCTCCAATGATGATTAAATTAGAATCATTGATTGGTAATTGTAAAACTATGCTTCTCCAGTAGCCAGGAAAAATGTGGGAAAACTATAGGCGGATATCGGCTATAAATCAGTCGTCATCAGTGGTTATCAGTAGATACTGTTTTAACAAAAACTTCGCAACCAACATTGACCACTGATGATGGCTGCTTTGTTGGAGAAAATCTAGCTTCTCATTTTTTAAATGACCAATGGAGAAAATGTTTTTTTTTTTAATTTGATAATTTCATCAGGCGAGCTCGATTATTATTTCTTGAATTGTTGGGTGACTTTGCATATTTAAAGTTAAAATTCTCACGCTCTTGTATAGGGCTTAGCGATCTATTTAAATGTTCGATACAAGCTGAGAATTTCGTTTGAGAGTCTGAGTAAATTTTGAAAACTTCTTTGTTATCTGCCTTATCTCTCTAATCTGCCACTGACTCTCTGACGTGCGTTTCTTAAACTTTGGGAGAAAGTGGAAACGAAGGCGCTCAACCCATTACGAAAATCGCTGTCGCCACAATACATCCTGCGTCGTGGTTATACGTAAATCCGCGGTTTATCGTTCAGCAGATTTCATGATCTTAATCTGCGCTATAGTATGAAAACCGAGCGTGCAAAACAATGAGGCGAATTTATCATATTTACGAAATTGCTATAATCGACGTAAAATCTTCATTCCCGCGCAGCATTCTGCCTCAAGATAAATCGGAAAAAGTGAAAGCGAATTAAACTCGGCTTCAAATATAACATACCAGAAAAGGGAAGAACATAATCGCATTATTAATTGCAAAAATGTTAATGTAAGATTTTTTAAATGTTTGCAAAACAAACTTTGTAGGTATGCGACGGAAATTGCATTTCTGGTTTTTCTTTCATCGTGTGATAATATATGCAGAAATTATGAACTCAATAGTGCGTACGTTTAACCGAACGAAGACCGGAAAAATTCGGTTATGGAAGGTCAGACGGGTTAACACTGCATGTCCTAACGACTTGTGGTATCGGAATGGCAAGGTTTAAGAAATCTATAAGCGATCGCTTCGAAGGTTTCATTTTTCCGAGTAGACTGTAAGTCCCAGCGTAGAAGGTCATGATTTCAGTGAGTTATATATGTATTATCAATGAAGGAAAAAATTAAAATTTTGTTTTTCAAATCCGACGGTTTTCTTTTTTATTAGCTTCCCTTCAAAATAATAGTGCCTGCATGCGTAAAACCGGTGTGGAAGTAGTGCATCCAGAAAAGGTGAGAATCTGAAAACAGGTATGCAGACATATACACGAAAGCATCAGGAAAAATATTAAGAACTTGAAATGTGGAATAGTTATGAATTAATTAATTTTGTAAAATAATACTTTTCGCTCAATAAATACATGACGTACCCATTTATACCCATAACATTGCTTTTATAAATTATTTGGGGTTAAGATACAAACTTGAGACGTGAACATTTGTACATATGAAAGAACTAAATTTTTTTCGAAGTGAGAATCCGAATCCGTGCATATCAGGCATATTTCACATATAATGTTTTTCACATATTTTACGAGAGTTAAAATCCTAGAATTCGGCAAAAATATTTATTAAATGCTTAAAATTTCCTGACTTCGCAATACCATAATAATGCTTTGCCTATTAAAAGTTAACACTATAAAAAAATTGTCTTATGTTTTGTTTCACACAAACAATAATCCTCATACTGGATATATTCATTGCTAGGTATTAATTTAGTTTTGAATTTACCAGGCCCATAACGTAGAAAAATTTTGTTTTCTCCATATTTTCTTAGTCCTAAAATATGAAGTTCCATCAGAAGGCGAACTTAGAATTTTCAAAATTTCTTCAGCCGAAAACGTTTTCTTAACAAAAAACAAATTTAAAATTGGAATGCGCGAATTTTTATCGGAATTTGCGGTAATTATTGATTGAATGAATACTTGAATATGTGCCGGTTCAATACCTATTCCGCCTATTTTCTCTGTTTACGTTTTCATGGGAAAGAGATCATCGTATAATAGGACGAGTCATTCCTCTTGAGTCTAGAAGCTGAGTTAGCATGGAAATGAAAAGAGAAACTTTTACTAGTCTATCCAATCCGCATTAGTACCACAGAAAGTCATTACACAATTTAAACGCCAGCATTGATTTCTCTTGCATCCTTACAAAAACGAACGAGTCTATTTTTTTGCGCAATTATGCAATCCTGAATTTGTACTCCTATTTCATTTGTTTTTTATCCCTTAAGTGCGCGTGAAAATAATCTTTCTTTTTCGAGATGTCTCAAAGTTTAAATCTAATTGGTGATGTACATAATTAGACAAGACATAACAATTATACGGCTTGTTTAAAAAATTGTTAACATCGCTAGCCCCTCCGTGGTAGATGATTAATTCACTTGAGGACTTTGGAAAGGAATTAAATCACACAGTTTAAGCAAACTGGCACCGATAAAAAGCATTGTAGTTGTAGAAGGCCTAAGGACAGGTGTTCGTGAAGAGAAGTGAATGTGTACCACTGATGACGCATTCGCGATGTGGCAAATCTCTGATGAAATATAATTTTAAATGTAGGCATAACTGTTTATTGTATGTGCTCCTTCGTATTTATGCATAAGTTACATATTCTTCGTTCATATTTTTGGATTCAAATATCTTACAATCTGGAATGCGTAATTTTAAGGGTAAAGATCATCAGGGATGCATAAGATCAAGGTTAATCCCATAAGCTTATGGGATTAATTTATCGATCAGATCGTAATATATAGCTTCTAGTGCCTTTTATTATATCAATAAATATTGTTATTGAAAATTCGGTTTTTTTCGTAGTATCATCTGGTTAAAACTTTAGTCATACGTTCTCTTTTTTAACATCATAATAATATGATAATAGTGCCGTTTATTTCCTTCAAATCATTAAGGGAACACGCGAGGACGAATACCGATCTTAAGAATTCTCCGTAGGGAATTCGCACGTAGAGTAGGAAGTTGAGAGAGTCGAACGAGTGTCCGGTGGAAAAAGGAGAGAGAAAGAGACTGTGAGTTAGACGGGACGTCTCTAGACGACCGTCTGAATATGTTTTCCCCACAGCAGCCGCAATGCCATCAAAGTCAACAACCCCTTTCTTGGTATTATTTCGATCAGTGGAGAAATCTCGCACGATGTTGTCGGTGGGATGAGGAAGGGTACCGAAGGGGGCTGGTATGCACGTTCCGTGCCATTCTATCGCTACCAAGCGTGTTCGAATTGTCTCTATTTTTGGCCATGATTTCCCTTCGGACTGGTTCTGTAAGATCTCGTTGCAATCTCCGGCAACTTCCGCTCTCTTTTATAAATGCCGGAGAGCATATAACTTTCCAAATTGGGCCTCCGATTCGTTGCATCAAATGAGGGTTGAGACGAGAGGAAGAACGCTTAAGGAGGTTGATAATTTCGTAGTTTACGATTTTTTTAAGCGTCTTTTATTTTTCGATAAGGGTGAGGGTAATCGAGAGAAAGGTAATTTAACCTTCAGCTACCGAGATGCAGTCTTTGAGGCGCCATTTGAGTTATAGTGTCAAAACACTGCGCAACTTTAGGATAGTGTACATTTAAAGATTAAAACGTCCAATCGCGTCTGGGCGAATATGGAATGCTAGTTTAAACACAAAGTAACTATTTTGAGCGATAAACCCAAGAAATAAACTACCTTAGATATATCAATGGCGATGGTTGCCTCGATATTCACATATACACCCATTTATATGGCTTTATAGTTGTAAGTGATAAAAAGTATTCTTCTATTTTATTCTAACCAAATTCTGAGCTCATTTGAATATCTAACATTTGTTTTACTTATTCCATTAGATTTTTTGTAATCTTCTTGTTTTGTTTTGTTAGCCATTGATGTAGTTTTTTTGTGCACGTGTTTCAAAAAGTTTTATCGGGCTCGTCTCATGACAGGAATCCAAATGATAATTTAAATCGCTTCTATAGCAATAAGAGGTTGGGAAAATTATGTACACACACCAATCATCAGTTCTGTATGGTGATTCAGTTGTATTAGAATTTACGAACAGATTTCCGTCACTTATTAGGGCCGCTTTGCAGAAGAATGCGCATCTGTTTTCCCCCAAAATTTTATGGGTATTATCCTGAACGTCAGGGTCTAGCCGGGTTTACAGCTTGTCCGCTTTACGAAGGCAGTGCGCAGTACGACATACGCAGGCAGGACGAGTCCGTCCTCGAAATGGGGCCGCTTGTAGGTGAGGCCGTGTTTAGGCCCATGGAAAATATCATCCAAATATTAAAGAACGGCGGAAAGTATTCTAACTAATGGTGCTGTTTTTCTGTTTTTTATATCCGCTAATGTTATTGCTTTTTCCGTCAGTTCGGCCGTCACACTTCCGTGTCCGGTGAACTACTTTTACACCATTCAAGTTAGAGCGACCAAATTTTAAGGATAGTTTCGTCTGGTGACAGTTAGGAACCTTTTAATTTTGGTGTAATTTACGAAAGCATGCTTAGTTTGAGTTTTAAGATTACAGAAAATATCTATCTTGTGTATACCTAAAATTTTTAATTAAAAAAATTGCCCTTAATATCTGCTTCGCCTCTTCTTTCCTTATTTGTTTTCGTATGAATGTCGATATCGGCCTTAGTAAAACTCACGGAAAATAAATTTCTTCCCAAAACCAAATCTTTCAAAATTTTAACCAGCTCCATTAGAATCAGCTCAGTTCGTCCGAATAAAAAAAAAACTACTGAAGTAACGTGGGAGACACGTTAGTGGAAATTTTTATTTTCTCCCGTTTGCTCACGCTAGGATCTCGCAATATACCTCCTTTATTTAAAGAATTCGCTTTGCTTGCGTGTTCCATCTTTCTCGCACGGGTGGAAATTTGTCATCTTGTGGGAGAATGAAGGAATCCGTGCTTTCAAAGACTTTCTTCGAGGATCGGCACGTGTCGTGCATACATCTGAAGGAGTTCGTGACATTTTTTTATTTTGGCGAAGAGTTTCGCAGTGTCCTTCGCTAAAACTCCGGACGATATGTTTAAAGAAATACATATAAGCGATCTAGGTTAGGGTGTCATAACGGCTAGCTGCCGAGAAACGTGCCTCCCTAATAATTCCGAGGATAATACAGTCCGCATAATGAGGCTAGTTCTAAGATGTTGAGTTTCATAAGAGGCACGGGTACGTATAGATAACTTCTCAGCGCATAAATGATGTAATTTTTCTGTAAATTAATTATCCCTCTGATAACTTTGCTACTTTGTTTAATAAACTTTGGGAACCTTGAATTAAAAGAAGACAGTATTCTGCCATAATTTGAATGATGATAGGGACCGGATCCTGTCTCATCTATAGATGGCTTCAGTCGTCATTAAAAATAACAATCCAATATCCATAATTCACAGCGTAATAAAAATGGCAGAGCATCACTTGACTTTCGAGCAAAGAAAAGCAATTTTGAAGTGGTACTGGAAATTTGAGAATGTGTGTGAGGTTCAAAGACAGTGGAGACGTGAATTTGGTACCGAGTCACAAACACGAACCACAATTTCAAGAATTTGTGATAAATTCGAGACTTATGGCAGTGTGAAAGACGTTTGCAAACAACGATCAGGGAGGCGTCGAACTTCTATGAATGCGGAAAATTCTGCTATGGCGTTAGAGCAATTCAACCAAAAAAAGTCTGTAAGGCGATGTGCTACCAACACGATGGGGCACCCCCACATTACCATCGTGATGTTAGGGCCTTTCTTGATAACAATTTCCCAGACCGGTGGATAGGCCGGAGGGGAAGTTTTGAGTACCCACCACGTTCACCTGATTTAACTCCACTTGACTTTTACTTGTGGGGGTTACCTGAAGAGTAAAGTGTACTCATTGAAACCAAAAACAAATCAGGAACTCGGGAAAGAAATTGAACAGCCGTGCGCAGCCATCCCAGCAGATATCTTGGTGAACGTTTGTCATTCGGTTGTTACCCGTTGCCAACAATGCCTTGATGCTAATGGTGGTAATTTTGAACATCTGCGATAGTTCAACTTGTAATAAAAGCTCATTGCTTCGCACACACCAAATATTGTTCTTTCTTGAATTTTTAAAGGGTTATTTTTTCAGCATTAAAGTGTGTATACATCTTTTTGAGACACCCTGTATATATAGCCCTAATGTATGAATATCTATACTGGAATTTTGGTGTTTGTAACTTACCTCATTTTTTAGTTATTTTGTACACGGACAGACGAACGGTTGAGCCGAATACTTAAACGATTTTTTTAGAAAAATACTGCTAAAAATACTTCAAACACGATTTTGGATTTGATGTCTCAATTCTAATATCAATATCTTAAATGGCAATCGGTCTTCAACTTGAATGATTGAAAACCACTAAAACTCTACAATAATATTACAAATATTAATTTTGGTATATTATTTTGAATAGACATTGTCAACCTTTTGGCTGTCTGCCCTTTGGTTTTGGCTCTTTTGGTCCTTCGTCTGTATTCCATTTATATAGCTTCACTCGGATTAGGCAACTCTTACCGATTAAATAAAACGCATTTATAATGTATTAAATGACAGATTCAGAGAATTTTTTTGCCACAATGTGTCTATCACGAAGAATACGCCTTCATCAACAGTCCAGTCATTCCTTCCCTTCATCATTTTAGTAACCTCTCGAGGTTTTATGTTTTTCTTAGCAATCTTCCCATCTCCCTTTGTTCTTACAATCGTAACGATCTCACGGACCAGGAGCTGTTTCTTCATCAGCTAAGCTCTGGCCACGGTCGTCTGCGAACCCACTTAAATGCCTTCTCTTGCGGTTCTCGAAGGAAAGAAAGGGAAGGGGAGAAATAAGAATTATTACAAGTGGAAGCCAAGGATGATACCGCTACCGGGGTGGAAAAAACAAAACACGGGCGAGAAATAAAAAAACCGAAAGAGATGAATGGAGAGCAAAACACTTGCCAAGTTTCGTTCGTCGCGTTGAGAAACGGGCGGAGAAATTCCGAGAGTCGTAAAAAAAAACAAGTTAGGAAAGTGTACAACGTATCACAAATGGGCGCGTTTCGTGCAATGGAGTATTAGAAAGAAATTATATACCTGTACCTAAGGGAAATTGCTTTTTAAAGTTCTTTTCTTCATCATAAATAATCCATTTTTTTCCTATTTAATAATACTGCATGCACACGTAAGTGAATTAAGCGTTTGTCTGTGAGATTATGTTAGCAACAATGAAGAAGTAACCATGCGAGAAAATTTCTTTTCAACTCGAATTAAGACATATTAGTTTGATTTTATCGATAACAGCTACTCCTACGATAAAAATGTAAAGGAAAAGAAATACTCTTCTTTACTAGTTCTACAACTTTTATTTGAAAATTATTTTGATGTGACCAATATTTTACGAGATACGACAGAAAGTTAATTTTTTGTCACCAGTAAAGTGGTGCCCCTGAGTGGTGTACGTGATTCATTTACGCGATTTTCTTATTATATTTGATTGTAAGTCCTTAATACGAAATTTCATGAAAATCCGTTCTGTAGAAGCCGAGAACGAACATGCGGACGGACGGACAGACAGACCGACGATAATAGGCGCTCACGGTGGAAGCGAGACGCGCCTAAAAACGGAAAATAATCGCGGAAAAATGATTGCTCCGTGCTCTCACGCGGAAGAATTATGGCAGGCAACAGATTCGTTGACCTTTTCCTCTCGGCAGTCGAGAGATATATGTACGTATGTGGGATATCTACCCGAGGGAGGGGAAATATAGAGGAGAAAGAGGAAAAGAGGGAGGCGAAGCGTGGAGGAGGAGTGGAAAGGAGGGGGGAATACGTCGTGCATTCGCGCCTTTTATCTCAATGAATCCCTCTTCGTCAATTTATTCTACTTTCCAAGAATATGTGCCGCGTGTGTTTGAACCCGCTGAGCTTAAAACCGTTTAGCATCGTTCGTGTTAAAACATTTACGCTCGACCTACAGAGGGTAAGGTGATAAGGATAATGTAAAATTTCGGAGGACGTAAGTGCGACCCTGACACATACATTTTCGATAATAATATATAATAGTTGGTAAACACGACTCAGTGCCAATTACGTCGAGTTCATTACACTTAGCGATGATGAGTTAAAAAATGTCCTTGCGCATCGATATATTACGGCCCGAGACGATCGCTTTAGGAGATGCACGTTTCCTATCTACCTGATAAGGGATGTCAATTAAAGCTTTAGATGATATATCGTGCTCATCTTCTGACTGGAACGAAACGAACCAGCTACGATAATCTTTTCTTTTTACGAGCACAGGGCGTTTATGATAATTGATACGTAAATAGATAGGTCCTAAAACGTGAGCGAGTTTTACATAGTAGATATATACATACTTATATACATATATATTTTCAGGTATATATACATAATTATATGAAGTGTTGAACAAATGAACTGTAAACTTTATATTTTCCATTGCTCTAACATTTCAACACGACTCGGGTTTCGAACCAATACATCATCTTCAGCGGAAAATACAGTGTATATTTGTTCACCATAGAGCAGTTCCGCAAAGTTACGCCTATCACCCTGTTTTTATACAGGTGTGTGTGTGTGTGTATATAAAATTGAAGTATGAGTTATAAATACTATTTCGTTCCCAAAAATGCACTACAGAGAGGCCATCAACAAAATTTAAACCGTTTTCAACACTACGTAATTAATAACCTAATTTTATAGTTTTGGACTTTCTGAAGTCAACAGAAATTCTTCGAAACCAATTTCCAGTTCGTAAATCGAATATGCGCTATCAAAAATTCTCGGGACATCACAGTAATCACAAAAGGGTTGCGTAATCCAGATAGGCATTTAGGCTACAGCTTAACCATCCTCCACCTCCAGTGGCGTTTAGGCAACCTTTTTATGGCTACTGGAATCGTCTCTATCACCGAAAGAATGCCAACATTTCCACTCGTTATACTTTTGCGCGAGATTAAACAGTCGCATCTCTTTAACTCGAACCTCGAAACAAACAATAAACACCGGAATAAATGACTTGAATTTAAATGTAGAATATTAATAAAAATAATAATATATCTTTAGATCCGTCGAATATTCGAGGAAAAGACGCTCACAATCAGTATATCGAGGCTCGACTCTTTTCCCGCGAATTCCAAGACAGCAAGTTCGAATCTTAACCAGCCTGCGTGGGCGTCATTTTTTTTTGCGGAAAATACGGTCAATGTAATTGGCCCCCGATCCATCGGTAAGTAAAACTATATAGGCCAGGGCTGTCCAAATCCTGATTGGCCAGAATCCAAAATTTCTATTGGAACTTCGCTCTGGTGCCGCACCCTTATATTTCTTTTGGCTGGCGAAATATTTATATTTTTAAATGTGCTTACAAACGCAATAAATCGCGTTCGCACGATCACCGAACGATACAAAAATCACATGAATCTTGAAGTACGAACGTTGTAATTTGGTAACCCACCCTCGTACGAAGCGTGCTCTTTTCTTAGCGGTCCCGATTTCTGGCAATATGGTTTTCTTCCTAAAATAAAAAAAATAACGCTTTCCATCCAACACGAGTAACTTTCTATTCAACACGCAAAGGAAGTTCCCCTGCCAAGCAGTAAATAACTTGAAGAGCCTCTCGTGTGTTACTTTATATAACGTTATGAAATATATTGCCGTTCAGCTTCAGGGCTGATATCTCTCGAGCCACGTTGTGCAGAAAATCAGGGGAAACTAGAAAAGACAAAGAGCAAAGATCAAATTTCAAGTTTATACACTACTACTTGCTTGCGCTGATAAGGAGTTACTAATAAAAATTGTCGCGAAAGAATGGAATTCCGATTGCAAATTCGCGCCGTGGAGGATCACAAATCTGCAATCCATGGGATCAAGCCGTTTTAATCCCACGTAATATGAAAGGAAACGATTATCTGTGGGCGGATTAACCGGGAGATTGAAGTGTTTGAATTTTTTTGCCATAACATCCCTTCATAACTCCGTTTTCCTGTGCGGACTTTTAGTTCTTTTATAAGTTTGTTTATTCTTTACCACAAGCTCGTAAAATTTAGCCTAATTCCAAATAGTCTCAATTATTACGTTTAATAGATTTCCATACGATTACATGAATTTCAATATTTAATAAAATTATACATTTTTCTGCATTTTTCTTCGTTCGGGTGAAAATGGTAGACCTTTTTTACGTGGAATAAATTGTTCCGTATTTTTCGGATATTTTAACGAATTTTGGCTTTTCATATTTAATTCTTCGTATCATCCGCGTCTTTCAATTTTTCTTGCCTGCTCGTCCAAATGATCGCGGATGTTCGGAATCGGAAAATAGATACTTAATAAGGTATCTCATAGACATGAGAAGGATATGAAAAACCATAAGCGCGTAGAGGCTGTCAGGCAACCATCATCAGCGGCATTCAACCATAATAGATTCTGAAATAATTCTGTAAGAATCGACCGTCGGTGAATGCCACAGACGACGACTACCTGATAGACTTAATTCTCAATACCTTTTCGTCAGTTTGTTTTTAAATTACTTATTCTGTCAATTTCATTTTGTGCACGGGACGTGCTCGAACGGATAATCGCGGTTCTACCGCAATACCGATTAGGTTTGATTTTTAAGTCGAGTTTCTAAAATTAATCCGATGGCGGTCACGGTTCAGTTTTGCATGGTTCGAAAACATGGGCGAGGAGAGAGATCAAACGAGATCCCCTGAAAAGGGCCGACCACATCTCTCTACATTCGATCCTCACCTCGTCTCTCTCTCTCTCTCTCTCTCTCTCTCTCTCTCTCTCTCTCTCTCGCGAAAGAGTTGCCCTATACGGTAACATAATACACGTAGCTTGATTACTTAATCCGAAATATCACGAGTTTTTTGAACCATCGTAGCGGAAAGAGACCCTCCCTTTTTTTTAAAAAAAAAAAAAAGAGCGAGCAATTTTCGTTACTGACCTCGCGAAAATTTCCCTCGATTGGTGTTGCGCAACACAGCCTGTGAGTGGCACCGGGGAGCGATTTCAATCGTTCGCGGAGAGAAAGAAGGTGCCGTTCGGAACGTATTTTTGTTTTTATTTCTTTTATATATATGGTCTTTATTGGGAAACTGTTCTTATCAGTGAGAAATTGAATCGGCGAGATCATTTCGCGGTTTGTGCCAAATGAATTTAAATGGCGAAGTTGTGTAACGGTTCGTGATCAAAAAAGCAATCTGTGAATTACCGCAGATGACGGAAATGATGGAAACGCGTACTTTTTGTGTGATAATCCACGTTTTTGTAGATCACGGATGTAACCTTTAACTTATATTTAGGCCATGTCTTCTTTGTAAATATTTGATGTTGGTGGCGTAAAATAATGGTTGTTTTTGGATAAAGTTTTAAAGGAAATGGCGCAGAAAGCTCTTCTAATCTAAAAATAGTTGATTATGGCATATATGAATTCAAATAAAAAATATTCATCCTCAGTGGTAATTTTCCAATCATTTTCAAGAATATCCGTGTTAAGGTAAAAGGTAAATTGGTAATAGGAGCATATTGTTTTATTGTATGATATGAAGGTTGGTCCACCTAAATGGAACCATAGGAATTAATGAGAGATGAATCTATTTGCGTTTGTTTGATCTAAATACGTTTATGACTATTTCCGTTACTGCCGTCTCATTAATTAATCTTGCTGTCCGTTGAAGCTGAACTCCATTTGAATATCAACTGTAACTTGAGAACGTGTAATTCCGTTTTCGAAATGGTCGAGGTCATAGAGTGTGCAATAAATTTTAAACGCCCCAGAAATAAATGTACATAAGCGAAGTATTATAAACCTCGGTAGCCGCACATTATAATGAAATACTCTACTTCGTAAACCTGATTTGGAAGTAAAGATAAAATATTAATTATGTCGAGTTATTACATCGACATTCACCACCCTACAGTTTAAATTCGCATACATATATATAATTTATTGAAAACATTAAATGTTGAACTTATTTACTTTCAGAACGAATTAATGTGCTATATAGTAGAGGTCGCCGGATATATTAATTAATTAATATATTAAGTCTGGAGATATTAGGAAATAACAAAATAATTTTATAAAGGAATTGAAGTTGTTCTTTTTTTGCTGCGTCAATGCGTTTTTTAAGGCGATTTTTTTCTTCCCTCAATTCCATCTTTAAACCCTCAGTTGCCTACCTGTAATAAAAAAAACAGATTTAGGTCAGTTCCCTGTCTCCATACTTCATAATATATTTAATATAATATATGTTGATTAATTAATATATCAATAATGAATCATCAGAAAATTTGTTCAGTAAAAATATTCTCAATGATGGCAACTTCCCCGAAACGTCCAAATCCATCTGAATGAGCCTCGTCGAAATGATTGGAATGATTTTGGAATCGCGTTTTAAAACGAAGGGAAGTTTTCTTGGTCTTTCTGGAAGCGCGCGGTTGAGTGCCTTGCAGAGTGCGTTACGCGAAGAATATTCCGAGGTCAGCCAGTCACGTCGCCGGTCATCACCCCCCTTTTTCTGCGATGTCTATCTCCGCGAGTCGCTATGTTATGAAGTAGGTTTAGATTTAATGGAGAAGTAGTTTCGTTTGACATTTGGGACAAATTATTTCCCTTCTTCGGATCACCTCGTTTTACGAGTAGAAACACGGTTTCTCGTTGCCACATTTCCCGCAATACGATCTTTGAAATACAAATAGATTTTTACTAGCTTCTCGAAATGTTTTTGTAAACATATTTGTTGGTAACATTGTAAGTTAATCCTGTTCCGTAGAACATTTTAAAGTAATTTCGTTGGTAGCTTCGTAAATACATTTTCTGTAATGTTTAAGTTAATCTCCAACAAATGAATCGTGTTGAAGATATAACATATAGGGGTGACCAAGATTCGCGATGCGAAATAATTATCCATCTTAGGTCCAGTTATTGTGTAACGACTATTAGTTTGCATTATAAAAGTTCATAATCTAGATTAAACCAACAATCATAGTGTGTTATGAGAAGAACAAATTCACATTTCGGCTCCATGTAAGATATTTTCAATGGCGATTCACACAGATGAGCTTCTTAAGAGGTTCTCAAAACTCAACGAACGCAAATTACCACTGAAAACGTCTTGTATGTATCCTGTGTAACCTAGTTTAAGGATTTATCTTGCAATCCTTCCTTAGGTTGAGGACGATTATTCACCTTTGAAACATAAAATCTGGTTTTGATAAAAAGTTTACAAAGTGAATTTAATTGCTCAAACCTACACGAGTACCTTTTCGTTTCCTATTTTCCTATCTGCCCTATATAGTCTGACGATTTTCTATAGGAAATCCGAACGAGAAGTGCTTGGACAACTTAGCAGAGTCGACAGAAATGGAGGCAAAGCCCGAGGAGAATCGAACAGACCCAAACAATGAGTAGGAATAGGAACATAGTTTTAGAAGAGGGTTGAAGATACGCTACGCTACAGGAAGAGAGTAGATTTTATGTAGGTGGTATTCTTTAAAAGATGTAAGGGTACGTGCGTTTATTTCCTCACGATATTATAAACAAGGGAATAACGCGAACGTAAACCGGCTCGAAGGGCATTAAGGCGCATAAGACGTAAATTGCGACCCACATTCCCTACCTCCGGCTCGTCCAACTTCGTGGAAAAACGCTAACCGTCCCTCTTGTTTTTTTTTATTTTGGCCTTTCTCTCCCTCCGGTCACCGAGGACGGCGCTTTTTCCTGGTGCACTCGTCTCTATTTTTTTCTCTTCCGTCTTTGTTTCTGCGCTCACCTTCTTTTAATGTCCGATCGATTCTGTCCTCGAAGCGTTTAGTTTCCAAACAAACGATCGTAAACGTGCGGGTCACAATCTCGGAACGTAAAAGCCGCTCGCGAATCGAGTTTTTAGCGAACCAAAACAAAAGGTTAGCGGTCGACTTCCGCGTTGAAACCTTTCAAATATAAAAGAGGGGAGCCGTTTTTGTTTACACCGCCCGTTGAGCGGAGGAGAGATTTTGTTTTTTTTTTCGATTTTACGTCGACCCGAAATTAGTTTTCGTTAATGCGACGCCGATTAAGGAATTACTTTTGCGTGGTTGTGAAAGTTTTATGACTAAACGATATATTCTCACCTATTGTCTCGTTGTACGTCTCCTGTTCCTTTTACTTTATTATTACATCCTTTTTCATATTCCTACTGCCATTCCTATTCGAAGTTCCCATATTTCCGTTCTTACTCCTGTTCTTAGTCACGTTCATGCTGTAATTCCTATTTCCCATTTATGCTTCCATTATCACTCCCTTTCTTACCTACACTTCTGTTTCCATTTTCACTCCTTTGCTTATCCTCATTCTTGCTACTATTCCTACTCTCATTCCCATTCATACTCCCATTTCTACTCCAATTCCTACTCCCATTCATACACCCATTCTCGCTCCCATTCTTCAAAGATTTCCTCTTCCGTTCCCCTTCCTCTAAATACTTCCTCCAATTTCCTCTTATTCTCCCTACAATCAGATACTTCTAATTCTTCCTCCAGTGCTATTTAATTTTTTCTCCAACTTCTTATTCTTCCTCCAACTTCCTCTAATTTTTCCTCCATTTTCCTCTAATTCTTCCTCCAATTCCCTCTAATTCTCCTCCTCATCCCCTCTTTCCATCCCTCTAAAAACCTCCACGCATTCTTTCCTTTCCTCGTCACCCTCCCCCATTACCCCGTTCATATTTTCGCAACCTTGATCGCTCGTGTAGATGTTCCCAACCGGTTGGACCACTCCTCCTCGCTCCTCCGTCTGCTTGCGGACGCTTCGGAAGAGGTCGCGGCCCCACGGAAGGATTTTCCGTCCGAAGGAGAGACAGAATGCAATTCCTTCACTCAGGGAATTCCTGTTGGGATTCGCCCAACGACGGGGGGATTCCCATTGACCGCACACCGAAGGAGAATCGTCCAGCGCGAGTCGATTGGATATTTTCAGCTTCGGAAAGTGTTAAATCTTCGAAACGTGAGAGTCTTCGCACCACCCACCTGTTGGAGTTTAAACGGGGGGCGATATTTTTGGCATAAATTGAACGGATAATTTGTATAAATCTGTCATAAATAGCTGCTTCTTACGTGCATAGAATACAGGATTATATAAAACCTAAAGTGTTTCTAAAAGCGCTACAGATATTGAATTTGGCACGATGATAGGTCATTGAGTAAAACTGACGGGGAAAGTCCGAAATTCCAAAAAATTGCATTCTTAGGGGAGTTTTACCAGCATTAAAATGTAATTTCATTCTTTCAGATGTTCTTCGTTTCAACCCCTGATTCTAAGTACCTAATATTAATAGGAAAATGATTGTCTCACACTCATACCCGTGTTATTCAAATGAAGAAAATAAGCTCTTCTGGAATCAAACGCATGATCTTATAATAATCTTAAAAGGTGCAAGAGGTAGATTCTAGTTTACTATGAAAAAATCGTCGAAATCGTACTTAACATTCTTGAGTCATTCGCGTGACAATAATTCTCCATCAGAGGCGCTAATTGAGAAGCAACTGGCTTTTATTATAATAGATATTTATATTCATGTATAAATTCTGTATATTCATTTAGTTTCATTTTCTAACCGCTGATTAAATTTTAGAATATCAGGCATTTATGTAAATTTATCACTATAATAAATAATATAAGCATTCCTTATTGCCCTATACGAAGGTTGACTAGAGCAGGCGATTATTCAACAAATTGTCTTAATCGGTGGTAATTTACGGATCGTTTGTCAGTTAGGTCATGCTGTTTTCTATTTGAAGCGCGCGTTTTTCTCTCAAACCACTTATGGCTATGTGAGTTATGTTTATTATGTATTTGATACAAGTCATAAATTGAGCTCTGTGATTCATATTCACAATCATTACCCGCGGGCGTTGCGAGACGCTAATTAAGCCAACGCGCGCCAAATGAACGCTGATCTCTATCGACAAATCAAACAATACACTACGTTGTTCCACGGATTGTTTTCTTCCAAGTAAGCCTTTATTTGGCCGACCGCCTCCCAATATTTAAGATGCTCATTAGTAATCGGTTCATGCGATAACATTTTGTAACTTTCGATGTAAATTTCGGATTTATAGGCTGATCAATAGATATACGGGAACAAGGCACTCTGTTGAAGAGAACTATCGGGTTAGAAACATTTTATTTGAATACGATTATCAAACGGATTGCCTTCGGGAAAGCCACTGTGACGTAATTCTTTATTCAAAGCTGTACGCTATATACATACTTTATTGTGTGCATTTAATTTCTTAGCGCGTTCCAGAATATCCTAAATTTGGGAAAAATTGAGCACTGCCTAAATCAGTGTTTTTCAAAGCACGGGTCGCGAGGCTTATTAGGAAAATCTGAGCACTCAATGCACAACCAGCTGAAATCCGTCAAACATGAGAAGGAACTAAATGCTCGTATTATATAAATGCCTACATTTTAGTATGAGTTACTTTTTATCGAGAGTTAATTAAAAGTCAGTGAAGAACGTATTTTTCTTCAAGTTGCCTTCCCTTCGACTGGGTCGCGAGTCATTCCACTGGCTCGCGATGGAAAATGTTTGAAAAACGCTGGTCTAAATCAATGCAGTCCTGCTTACGGCGAATCGTCGCCCGCTTGTATTGGTTCAAAGTCTGCCTATTCATCTTGAAATAGGCGAAGATTTGCTGAAGTTAATATTTGCGGCCATTTTCACGGAAAATAATTTTTTTCTCACAAATACGAGTGAATAAAATAATCCCGAATGAAAATAAAGAAGACGACTTTTCTCGCATTTTCGTGTCATATATTTATTAAGTTCATATATATCTTTATGAAGGGCAGATATGTGTGCTTTTAATTTGTGTTTAGAAAAATATGAGAATTTTTCTCCTTATTCGTATGGAAGTAATCCATAAAATATCTTTTCAGACTTATGAGGTCCACAGAATCTTTTGTATCTGGCGTGACCATAGCCTTTAGTAATCACCAACAGCAATTATTACCACCTCGCCCGTGGAGTTTGCGTGCTCCAAGGATAGGTCCCTGACTCTCGGTAATCGCCTTCCTGAGTAGTAAGAGAATAGTCGAAATAGGTCTTTACTGATGGATTAATATACCCATATACCTGTCTCGAGTAATTGGATGTGCGTGTATTTATACGAAGGTCCCTGCCGAAGGATAACTTCCCTAAAACCTGAATGACAGTAAGATTGTTTCTGTTGCCGCTGTATTGTTTACGAGACTTTTTCTGTCCGCAAAACTCGTTTTGACGATCAATCCCAGTGATGGCGAACCTTCTATTGCCCGCGTGCCAATATTACTGAAATTGTCGAATCTTTTCCTCCTCGCGTGCCACGAAAAAGTCCTTGATTTTTTTTGCGTGCCAATTAAATTAAATTCGTGATCAAGACATAAGAGATTGAAGTTTGTAACCATAAAACTAATGTTTACAATAGTTAACTAAATAACACAAACTTTTTTGCGGTACTAAATAGTACTATATATGCTTTGATTGGTTTTCGCCTTTCGTTGGCGTGCCAACCAAAATCGTCTTGCGTGCCACTTATGGAACGCATGCCATACGTTCACCATCACTGACCTATCCTGTCAATTCCGCGGTAGTAGGATCTTGATTTTTAACGAGAACGCACGTAAGATTACCAGAAACACTCTTGCAGGAAGTAATTCGTTATGACGAGTTTACTCGTCATTCCCGGTTCGAGAATTTTGAATAGGTTTTATTGAGCTCACAAATAAACAGATAATAATAGTCATATGGAAATAACGATCCGGAACGCTACAAATATTCAATTTTAATTCGCTTTGTGCCAAAATAAATAAATATATTTATGCAGTCAAACTTCTATAACTCAAATTTTCCATAACTTGAAGTGAATTCATTTTACAGAACAAAATACTTTTCTTCTATAACTCGAATTTTTTTGTTTTCCTCGAGTTTTGTCTTATAGAAGTTCCACTGTATATATATATATATGTGTGTGTGTGTGTGTACATATATATATATATATATATATCTACAAAGAGCAATTTAGATTACTCATGACATTCGTGTAAGATTTGCCTGATCAAATGTCAATGGTTTTTTCCTAGAGACTGCATCGGTACAAACTTGTCACGTCATATTATTGTAACTCCTCTCTTGCAATCAAAGAGGATTTTAGCACGTCCAACAACTCGTTCTGTTTAACGTTACTTTCGCCGCTGTCTCATCGTGCCGTGAAGGTTGTTCCTTCAATAGCATCGTCGGCGACTGCTTTCGCGAGTCAAGGACTCGACCGAAAGAGAAACTTCAAAACGTCGCCCTTCGCTCGGCAACAAATGACAAGTTGAAGCGAGCGATGCGTTCGAGATACATACGCTAATCACGCCTCACGGAAAATCGTACTCAATTGCGACTCTTTGTCGCGGAAAATTTTTCATCTCTTCCGTGGATTCTGCCTTTTGGGCCAAGGCGTTTTTTTGTTCTTTACGAGGACTGTTCAATTAACGAGACCATTTAACCTTTTAACTACTGGCGCGCGGTCTGTGAGACACCACTTAAGTGATGCTGTCAAATTACCCCGTCACTTTATTTTCTGTTAGTTTACTTTTTACAAATAAATTAAGTGAATATTAATTTTTTCTTTTGATTGCCTCCTTACCCTCATGACTTTATTAAAAATGGATAATCCAGTTGTAGACACAATTAATGGGCGAATAATAATAAAAACAATAGCGGTCTGGGAGATCGTACCTCAATGACGTGTTTATAATTTCACCTAGCTGTTAAAGGTTAAAATACCCATTCATATTTTTCAAAATAGGATTATTATAGTTGTATTTATCGTTCAAGAAATTCATCTAAATGAATTTTTAATTAATTTTTTAAAGTCACTATGTAAAATCAAACAAAATCATCTACGACCGTGGTTTTTATCAAACTATCATTTTTTAAAAATAATTTGCGATCTGCTCTACTTGTTGTTTTGTGGGTATGAAAAACAAAATTTTAAGATTTCTTTACAGAAAAATCGCTCTGCAAATTGAAGATCTAGTGGCAAAAAACGCACGAAGAATCGATGACTGTTCTACGCAAATCTGCCCCTCATGTAGAAACCGATTTTCGACAGTGTATTTCATACCTTATTAGCTTTTATTATTTTATCCTCTTATTCTTTGTATTCATCTGTTTTTTTATATATGACGTTTCATTGTCAAGTGTCATTATAATTCATGGGCAAAATATTTCAATGCGTGTTCGCCCGTTGTAGTTGGGAAGTAAGAGTAGGTTCATATCTTTCGCCATTCTTTGTAGTAGGATCTTATATACCCTTTCCCTTATAGTAGCTATAAGGGAAAATATCTGCTTCCCAAGGGTCTCGGGTTCCTGTCCAGAATGGGAATTTAAACTTTTTTCGCCAATTTTATTGCAGTTGACCCATTGTAAAATGACGTGAGTTCGTTATAGTTATAATCCTGAGCATATAATTTGTTAATTTCGAAAATTATCTTCACCTAGTGTATTTATTTTCCTGTTTTTAATTTCCCAGTGACACAATGAAATAAAAATCGTCGTTCGAATCAGGAACGTATTAAATCGACCCCTAAGCTCCATCGATATAATCGAAATTATCGGAGGCGATCAAATTAGGTTGTGGTTAAATGGGATGCAACATGACGTGCAAAGAGAAATTGTCCGGAGAAAAATACCCCCCACTTTCTTAAGGATGGGTTCGAATCGTGATCGTCCAACGGCCGATGTTCGTGAACCCGGCAATCGACCCCGGAGTGAAGGAAAGTGAGTCGTAATGACCTCTCGAACGGGTACACATTATACTGGTGCTCTGACGGGGAATTTCATAAGCAAGGAAGGCTATGTCCCAACATCCACCCGCATTTGCTCCGGCATGCAGGATACCGGGGTAAAACGTAAATGCCTCCGGCACGGTCCTTTCCTTCGAGTTTCCAATCTCCGTTCTCTCTCTCTCTCTCCCTCTCTCTCTCTCAGCGTCCGAAGGAAATCCAATTCGTGTTGAAACGGTTGCACATTCTCCAGGATAAAACCGCCGTTGTACGTATTCGCGTCTCCGCGACTTCGAGTGAGATTCTTTGGATAAGTCGTTAAAGAGCATTACCCGGCGGTCACGGAATAGCCATCAATGTGCGAGTAGATGTCTGCGGTCGAAGGCGGACGATTTTACCGTCTTTTCTATCGTGTTGCTTTCTTTTCGTGAAATGTTTTGATCCGAGACGAGGTAGAAATATCGCTAGTGAAAGACGAACGATTTATTTTTTGTTGGTTATATTACATGAAACGGATTTAATATTAGCTGGCGAAACACAAATAAATAATTTTTTGTTAAGTTTATGACAGGAAATGATATGATGAAAGCAAATAATAATTTCCGGCAGCGGAAAGATTGAAATCTCGTAATGTTTTATTGCTGTTTCATTGTGTTGGACTATTTTTATGCAACACATTCGTTCTCGAAGTCAGTTTCTTATTTAAACTGCCAGGAAATCCATAATTAACCAACTAGGAGAGCGCTTGAAAGGAAATGCATTTAAGTTATGATGCATGAAGGAAGGCACTAGAAACATTCCCATGTGAACAGTTTTACACGATTTAACGTTATTCCTTCGTAAATGGAGTGATTGAAATCAGATTCACTGCTAACGCTTCAAACTAAGACCGATTTTTCAGTCACCTGTGCACGTTATTACGGACTGGACTTTGATTAAACCAAATCAAGCGTGCTTTCGATGGGCGTTCAAAAAATATGATGGAGCATGTTTAACTCCAACCTTAAAGTTAGGAAAAGTAATCTAAATATAGGAAAATTCTGGTTATAGAACTCTTTTCGAGTCCTCTAAAACTAACTGCATTCCGTTTAATGGCTCCTAAACAGGGTCGCGAGAGATTTTGAGGGTCGCGAAGGTTTATTATGTTTTATTTTTTTAATTTAGGCGAAAATTAAACTTTTCGCAATCAAAATAGATGTTTATAATATTATGAAACTAAAATAAAATTTTACATTAATTGATTGATGTATTGGGATTAAAGGTTGGCTGGCTTAAGAGGGGACAAAGTTTGGAAAACTCCGGTCTATAGAGTGAAAAAGCACAATAAAAATGGACTCATTTAGTTAATTTCTCCGCAAAAATAAATTGGTCGAAGTTTCCCCTTCAAAAAAAACGTGTTACAAAGACGGAAATGAAGCAACGGCATCATTAGAGAGAACGCATGACATTGGTGTTTGTCCTAGTGAAAGCGTCATCTTCCCCAAAAGAAAACTTCGCGACCAATCGAAACATTCCTCAGTTTTGCGCACGAGTTTACGTAAATATTCCGGTTATTTCATCTCGCATCCTAATTAAGCTCCGTTTTCGTTGCACGATTCCTTGCTCAACTAGAGTTGAGAAATGCAAGCGCGGTGAAAGGGTTTCCCAGCATTTTGCGGGTCGGAATCTTCGCCTCGTCCGGTAATCCCGCGGAGCTTCTGTCATTTCTTCTCCCTCCGCGTCCTCCTCTTCCACTTCCTCCTCTTCTCCTCTTTCAATTCAACCTCTCCCGACTTAATGACGCAACCGCGGCTGGTGGAGGAGGAGACAATCTAGGATTCAGAGGAGAGAATTCCAGCGGTAATGCGTTATCCTTGGCCGAGTTGCACATCTGAAAGGGAGATAAGGGAACGAGTCGTACGATAAACGTTAGTACGTATGTCGGATTATGCTAACGGGTCGAAAGGAAACGATAAATCGATTTTTTTCCCTCCCCGCCGATCGATAGAATCGACTTATATTTTAAGCGTTCTGATTGAGGATCGTTAAAAGAAGGAAAACGCCGGTGGGATTTACATTTTCACAAACTTTCTCGTATATGCGTGCATCTGGTCTCAATACGCACTTTCCTGTCTCGAAGGAACCATGTTGCTACAAAAAAGACAAACCGCGGAAAATGTTTACCGCGTGTAAGTTGTATTAATATATTGATAACTCGTTTATGTGGAAATGGAAATTGATATATAAATGTACCATACATAAATATGAAGTATTATACGGATCAGTGACGGCACATAGGCGCTGAAGTATTATCTCTGGACGAAGATTGTTGAGTATGTAGTATGGACACCAAGCTCTATAACCGAATGATTTTTATTCAAAATCGTTAGGACCATTTTTAATAAGTCGACATTTAGTGAAGATCGGCAAGAATCAGTTAGTCTTTATTGTTACGCTATATCGTCCATCTCTTCATAGAATTTATTCTGGGTAATATTACACATAAATACAATATATGATTGAATTTTATTCAACCGTTTAGGCTCTTAAGCCGCGCACAGGCAGACAGAAGGCATGACGAAAACATATCTGAACTCAGGGACACCTGAAACGTGCATTTCCATCAAAATCCCGAAGTAGAATATTTTCACGTTTGCGATACTTTTTCTATATACTACGCATTTGAGAGAGTAAAAGCATGCGGGATTTGCGAATATTGTGTCCTGAAGAAAAAGTGAGAAAGTCACGTAAAAATCTTCGTTCACGTCCGTTCGTGTCCTGCGTGCTTTTCATCGAACGAAATGTTGACACTCCGCTCACGCGAGGAATTGTCGTCCAACTTGTCGCACAAAAATACGTCTAGACTCAAATCAGTGACTTAGGAGCAGTTCGAACGTTGTGTTGCTATGCACCTTTGTACGACGGTCGCGTCGTGCAGCGATTCCGCAATCTTTCAAAATCATCTCGCCAAACGTTGTGAGAAAGGTCCTAATGTGTGTGGATAAGGCCCGTCTCTAGGGTCCGCGGGGCTAGACGATTGCCGCGGGGCCCCCCTTCCCTTCACTTACTAAGGGTAAGGCGCGGAACATTCGTAGGCGCGGGGCCCGGGACGATTGCCTACCCAGCACCCCTCCTTAAGACGGGCCTGGTGTGGATAGTCATGATACACGACATCAGAACCGAAAATAAATAATGGTTTGAATGTCAACAAAAACGTTAAATGAATAAATCGATTCATAAATTTTAACGAACCATTGTGGCAGTAGTACTTCCTCCAGTAAATTAAGGACTATGTATTACACAAATGAATGTCTCCAAATGTTTTGATATCCATATGTAAATATAAAACCTTGTTTCAAGTTATTGTTATCGCAAAATTCCGGAAGGGTGCTGCACAATTAAGAATGTTGAGAATCATTCATTCCTCCACACTAGCAACGAATATATGCATTAGTGCTTAAGCAGGTCTACCAAATTAACGCAAGGATACATTATTACTTGCTGAATTCAGTGTAGGGGTAGGTAACGTGTTTCGCTCCCGAATCTAGAGTCACTGGTTCGAATTCTACCTTGGTATAAAGAATGTGATTATCTTCGTTACTGTCATTGATCTCATGTTAAAGGTCATAATGAAAATATTGATAAATAAAAATGATTTGGTTAGATTTCAATCCGAAAATGAAACCAGTTCCGGCAAAAAATTAATTAGAGAAATTTTTCGAGCGATTTAAAAAATATTATCAGCGACCAATTAATTATGACTTGAGGATGGTTGTTTCGTTGCTGAAATTGGGAACGCGCTTCATCTTTACCGCTATAGGAGCTACGTGCGTCGTTTATTTCACACTAGTGTAATGCCCGTTGAAATATCAACGGAAGAATTATAGGTAGATAGATAGATTATTATTATTTTCATTTAAAATAATTAATATCACACTTTTACATATGAAATATTTTGTCATATACAACATTTCTAGTGAATATTCTCTTTCCCTCCCTCTCTCCCCCTCCCTCTCCCCCTTCCCTCTCACACCCTCTCTCCCCCCCTCTCCACCTTCCTCTCGCTCCCCCCCTCTGACTACCCCCTCTACCTCTCTCTCTCTCCCCCTCTCTCTCGTATTAAAAGCATTCAAAGCACGTTTATACCCATAAGGATTGAATTAACAATATGATATAGAGGTCTAACAATGGAATTGGTAGGCAAGGCAACATCCCGTTAAAATGGCAAGATTTCCTCAAACTGTGTGAATTATACGTTTACATTGAGAAATTTCGAACTGTAGGCGGAAAAAGTTGAACAGAATAAGAAACTTTATAATGTTTTCTTAAAAATGGTTCATATCCGAAGATTGTAGGCCAAATCTTTATAATTTTAATCTAAATAAGAATGATAGGCTGCACGTCGTAAAGCCGATTTTACGTGTTAACTTATTGGAAACGAAAATTATCCCCTGGACTCGAACCCGGGTCTTTGATCTCGAGTTCGATACATTAAAACGTTTTGTTATTATATCATAATGCTATCCTGAAAATGTCATCAAATTCGGTTCAGTCGTTTGCGAGATATTTTAAGCTTAAAAAAGCATTACATGACAAAAGGACAAAGGGACAAAGTGACACTGTCTTTTATGTATGTTTTATGATAATTTCATCGTTGTTCTTCTTTGAGTTATTGGTTTTAAAGGATGTGTACCCGTCGCTTTTCGTGCAAAAGGACGACGAAACGAGGCGGTCGCCAATGACGTCATCTTCCTACGTAAAACTTTGGGGCGAACTTACGCAGAACACGCCCTTATTACGATTCCTCGCATACGAAACTCCCCGAAAAGAGTCTTCTATATGCGGCCCGAGTGAGTCAGAAGAAAAGGAGTTGATGACCTCTTCGTTGGCAACGGAGAGGGAGAATGCCGCCGTGTGGGTCACGGTGCAAGTAGGGAGGAGAGGTGAAGAACAGGCGGGAGAGGAAGAGGAGGGGGGGGAGAGAAAAGGTAAGAGAGATCGGAGAATTGAAAGTGAAAGAGAAGGGAGGGAGATAGAAAGAGAGTACGGAGAGGAGGAAAGATGGTAAAGGGAAGTGTTAATTCCAGTCATGAAATATCGAGCCAAACTTATGGCTCCATTCCAATCGAGGTAGGAGATATCGCTAAAAGTCACATAACGGTTGGGGGAAAACAAGGCGTGAATTTCGGCTACGGCAATCGTCTTCGTTGCTTCTTCGACGGTGGCAGATTTCTGAGACTAGGTCCTATTCTTTTCTTTCATCGATTACAAAAAGTAAAAAGGAAGATGAAGGTTTTTGTGAATCACCACTGAGGAGGGTTGCTTCGTGGCCAGGTTGAACATGCGGTTTTTCACCATCTTTTGTGGCTGTTGTCGATATACATAATATCAATGAGGTAGGTAGATGCAGGAAGAGGGAAATGAAAAGAAGACGGTCGAATTTGATCGACGAAAAGCTTGTAAACGGAAAAAAATTACACTCGCGGACTTTCATTCCGTGATAGCGAATCGAATCCTCGGCTTTAATATTGGGAGGTAAGAAAAATTATTCCGGTACCGGGAATCGAACCCGGGCCTCCCGGGTGAGAGCCGGGTATCCTAACCACTAGACAATACCGGAGAAGTGGGAATAATGGGAAATTAGAAGAGAATGTAGAAAAATGATTGGATGGGAGAAATTGTTGCTTCAGAAATGACGAGAGGCCTTTTTTTTTGCTAGATTCCGAAATTTCAAAAGATGACAAATACGAAATATCAGCCCGCGGTCAGGTGTCGGGTTAGAGCGCTCTTTCTTTCGAGATGATAATTTAAAAAAATAAATAAATAAAAACTTTCGAGATGAAACAATTTTCGAGTCATTTCGTTTTTTGATTCTGTTTTTCCAAAACTTTCTCGAGAAAAATTCGAATTTTTGGAACATTTTAAATGCTTTGAAACTTTAGAGAGGAAAAAAACACTACGCACCTATCTTTTTTCCTTCATAGTTTGTTTCCGATTCAGTGAAAGTTGATTACTGAATATTTACCAGATAATCAATTTTCTGTATTTAAGAAATTAACTGCCAGACGTTTAATTGCCACGCTTATAATTTAAACACGCTTAAGAAATTTTGGAATATGCATTATCAATTCAGGAACATTCTCCACCAAAACAAAATCTTTCTAGAAATTTCTTACCTCTAGCATTCCCCCGTTTAAAAACATTTAATTTTTTTTAAAGGTATTAATCAAGTTAATGTCCTTTTATAATTTTTTTCAGTTGCATTCAATATGCTCTGGATTCGATAATGTTTATATTTATCTACTTGTTGAAAATATAGTGTTAAAATACCGACTGAAATCACATACTCAAAACAAAGTCCCGAAATTTCTTACCTCGTTGTGTTCTAGAAGTCTATAGAATATTTTAAGTTTTCTAACATCGTCATCATCATTATATTAAGTTCTGTAGCATTGTATCCTTTAAAATAAAATGAAATCGATGAATTAAGATTCGAAATATTGGGAGGCAGGCAGCCTACATAATCTTTATACGACGGTCGATAAAAAATTAATTCCGGTACCGGGAATCGAACCCGGTCCTCCCGGGTGAGAGCCGGGTATCCTAACCACTAGACAATACCGGATGACGGTCGTTTGGAAGATAATTCCTTGTGTAGATTTCATCAGGAGTAAGAAATCCAATGATTAAAACAATCTCCTCCGTAGGTTCGGATTTGCTCGCTTATGTTTAAATTTTCTTCGCAAATTTTAATTTTCTCGTGATTTTGACATGATAATCAAAATACAAGTTGTGTATATGCGCGAAAAAATTCCTTTACTAAATCCCGAGTAAATGATAAACGATACGAGTGAACCTTTTGATTCATTAGTTATAGTTACTCCATGACAAATTGAAGGTTAGATGTTATTCCTTCGGTTTTTCAGGATACATAGAAAGGTGCGTGTTTCCTTCACAATCACTATGATTTTATGTTAGAATTTAGAAAAATTGTCTTCTTAGTTGACATTGATTGTCTCCAGTGTAAGATGACGCAAATATCAACATTCCTGACACATTAGATGAGCAAAATTTGGAAAATAGTTCCCCGTTTGCACTTAGGAAAGGGAGAGTGAAATAATACCAGCAAATCCCATGTCTGCTGGATTCAGTCGGGCCAAAGAAATGAGAATGGAAGAGAGGGGGAGGGTTCAAAACATCGAAGCGAGAAGGGGAAGTAGGACCGGAGTGGAGAACTGGTGTTTTTTTCAAAACGTGGGTTCACGGCCCAATTCTGGGTCACGAATCATAATAAACCGCTCTCGCCAGACAAAAATGTGATCAATCACTGCGTAAATAAACACAAAAAGACTCCAAAATAAGAAGCCAGGGAACGAGTTGTTATTCTTAGACCGATGTTTTTCTTCTAGCATCTATTTCTTTTTACCCCTAGTTTATGAAGACTCCAGTTAGAAGGCGCTCTTCTTTTTCACGGCTGAATAGAAATGGTCACTGACTTTCTTCCACTGGGACGCGAGAGAAAATGCTTGAAAAACAGTAATGTGAAGGGGGCTGAGTAATAATAAAACTGCGCCGTTGAAGGACCGTTTCCTTCGATTGGCGACACGCTTTCGTATTTACGGCCCATGTACGATATACGGTGTGAATGTCCGTGCTGGTTGTCAGGAGGCGTTGACTCGAAAACATGTATTGAGGTTTTCCTTTCTGACGTATAAATTTAAATACAATGCTCACCCGAAGGCATCTTTTTTACGCAGTATTTTGGCACACTTGATTTTGCAAACAAACGAGAATGTTTTCAGCAAAATGTCCAGAATTTCGTCCATTAATTCTTCCTGTTGAATTTTTATTGATGACAAAGACGAATATGTTACAGTTGAGAACGGCAGACGTATTCAGTTGCTGAATTTTATTTTATCTAATGGATGATTTTTTTATCGCTTGGCATAGCTACCAATTTGAGTGTCTTAATTTGCAAAGTTATTACTGTGGCTGTTATTAGTTAAATAGGTAATTACTGTAACTTTAAGCCATAACAGCATTAAAATCATAACATTTTAAAAATATTTTATTTATTTTTATTTTTTATTTTATAGTTATTTTAAAAACATTTAAGCAAACTCTTATATTATACGACCGCTTGTTGATTGGGAATGTAAATATTCACACTCGAAAATAAACGAACCGACAGCGCAAAAATTTTCCTCTTGAAACTTTTAAATTGGAAAGCAATTTTGATTATTTAAGCAACATATAACATCCTTGTACATGATAAATAAATTAACAAATAATTCGAGTTAATCACGGACGGTTTTTATATTTTTCAACGACTGTTTTCGTATTTCACGAAATCTATTTTATAAAAATTTTCGTGTAATATATATATTCATCTTTTACATTCGACTTCGCACAATTATACCTAATTAACCGAAGGGTTTTATGAAAATTAAACCTATCAAGGAAATAAATCTCTAATTACTCGATTCTACCGTAATCCGATCTTAGTTCGTTGAAATTATTTTCACCCCTTAAAACTCCGGTTTGAATCCTGTGTAGTGGCAGCCATATGTACTTCGGATGTGCTATTTGCGACACCATTCTTTCCTAGGACCCATCGTCTTTCGTTTTTCTCGTTCGTCCAATCTGCCGTCCAATCTGCAGACTCCTCCCCAAAGGTAGAGGAATGTGCAACTCATCCCGTCCGAACGGAGTAGAAGAGTCCCGAAGCCTTTCTCTCTCTCTCTCGTCCCCTTCTCCCTTTCTAATCTTCTAATTCTTGACTCGCCACACAGTCTCAACCAACCTCTCGCCTAAAGCACACCCCATTTCCCGCTCTTCACCAGAGTAACTGTTAGTTTAAAAACCTCTGAACGCATTTGAGTACTCGAACCTTTTAGGATATAGACACATAAATAGAACTAATAATATTTTAAATTCACTCAAAGTTCAGTACGTTTACAAATTAATTAAATTATAAATCTCGATTCTTATATCGACCAATGCACGAAATTTGTAGGCCAAGTAAGTGTTTCTTTTCTTGCAGAAGAAAGACGTTTAAATTGATATATTTATACGCGTGTTTGTTAATTTTTGAAGTATTTTTATTTTGAAAATTACTTTTACTTTATATCACCTTGCTCTTTCTTCGATTTGTTAAACAAACACGGGTAAAAGCAGGCATAGAATATATATCGTCAACCCTTCTTTCATTCCGTAAAATGTTAGCTTTAAAATTACTCTGCGCCTTGTGGGAAGGAGTTAAGTCGTCAATATTATTATATTTGTTGTTTTATGATTGTTAAAAACTTCTATGAGCTATATTATTATGGTCTCTTTACTCTTATACTCAATAACTTCAATGCCATTGAATAGAAATCGATGGTCAAAAACTTTCAAATATCGAGTGATAAGCTGTCAAAATATAACGCAAAACATTTACAAAATTTGGTTGGGATAATGCATCTTTTTCGATATTGCTGCTTGAAAACTTTAAAATGCACTATTGCAACATTTCTCTATCTGCACTTGTTGTCCATATCGCATCTCACATTTCGAAAAAAATTTGCGCCGAATAGTCTTGCTTACGTTTTTTTAAGTCTCTCCTTATGATAACTTCACGAGTTCACGGATTATTTGGTGTACGTTGTGAAACCACTAATGGAAGATAAGCAAATAAAATTAATCGGAAAGTTCTTTCGTTCAATTTCGCCGAAGTGTTTCTGCTTCACGTCAACAGTTGGCGAACTCGCATGTATTGAGAATGAAATTAAATCATTACACCTGATTGATAACCAGTCTTTTGCTGGATTTCTAAGTTGACGTTCAAAACATTTGTAACAAAAATTGTCTTCAAGGAATACAATTTTTGGTTATTCATTTCTTTGATGTTACCGCTCTACCATTACATTCGAATTTTAATTCTTTTAATTTGTGGACAATTGTGCGCAAACTTGTGTAATATATCGCACGAGGAAAATATCACGAAGAAAAACGCGTGTCATTGAAATTATAGAAGAAAAATATTACAATATTTCTTATAAACAGGAATAACGAAGGTCTTAAGATGTTACAAGGGCGAAAAATCAAGCGTCGATTACAGCCCCACAACTAGATATTTTAGCGCCCGTGGCAAACCACTAAATTTTCGTTCTCTCCCCCTTCAAGAAATTATTTTCTCTAGTTTATTTAACTACTATTTGGATTTTTTGCGCCCCTTGCTTAGTTGCGCCCGGGGCATTATGCCCCGCTTGCCCCGCCCTAGTTACGGCACTGGTCGATTAAACTGGATGGGAAAAGATTTGAACAGGTGGAATATTTTACTAATGGAAAAAGGTATGTTGGCTCACAATGGTTGGAAATCCAAAGAATTTAAGAAAAGAGTATAAAGACAAAGGAAAACATTTAGGATAAGGAGACAATTGATTCCAGTTAGTTAAAATTATCAAAAAGTTATTTGTGAAAACATTGATATGGAATGTAGCATTGTACGGGTGTGAGATATAGATTCTGGTGGAAAAAGACTGTGGGCAGATTTAAAGCTTATGAGATGTATGGCGCAGATTAGAGAAAGGTCGCTGGACTTGGAAGAAAAAATGACATTACAAACATTGGAGGAATTGGGGAAGAAAGAGGCACCGTGATAGGAAACTTGAAGGAATATATGAAAGTTTACAGTCAACCTTTCATACATAGAGATCGAATCCGTAGTTGCGAATGCTTGGGCGAGCCGCATTTGAAAGTACGAGTGCTTTTTGTTTACACCAAATCTACCTGTACATTCTATAGCAGAGATGGTCAACGGGCGGAGCCTGTATCCTTGAATCTTTGAACAAACATACGGAGGCTATGACATCATGGAAAAGCGGGAAAAAATTCTGCCTTGACGGGGTATCGAACCAGGGTCAGACGTTAAATCATGTTAAATAAATAATTCTACAACTTTTCTTAGAAGGTTATTTTTATATGACTGATGTTTTTTCTGCGAGATATGACGGAGAGATTTTTTTTTCTTCATAAAAGGAGTACACCCCTCCTTGAATTATGATCCATTAATATCGTTTTCTTATTGTCCTTTGCCCTAAAGGTCCTTAGTAGAGCACTTCACGAAAACCCACTCAATAGTTTAGGAGATGAGAGATGGAGTTCATTTTTTCCTCATGGAAAGGTGGCACCCCTGCTTGGGTTATTTTAGTCATTTGCATTGTTTTCTTATTGCTCTTTGCTCGCAAAGTCTCTAGTCTTCACGAGAATCCACTCTATGGTTTCGAAAATTAATCATGTGGACAGGTGGACAGACAGAAGGGCACGACCCGACCATAAGGCGTTCCCCCTTTTTTTTGCTTTATGCGGAAAATACTTGAAAATCCTCGACGTCCCAAACGGACATTACTCGCCGTTTGCTCCCAAAGAAGCCTTACTCCATCTCGTATTAAACTGCGCAGTCCTAGGACTCGACGAATTCTCTCCCTAAGTATCTCATACGACCGGAAAATTAAATGAGCGCGACTCTCGTTATTCCTTTTTGCCAACGTTGACCCTTTGACCAATCGGTTAAAAAAAAGGCCCGTCCATCTCACCGCGGCCTTCGATCGGTTAGGGCGCAAATTCTTTTACGCCTCCACCTTCATTGTACTTCTTTTTGCTTCCCTCTCGCCCCTTCGTACGACTTAACGACCGAAGGATGACGGTGGACTTTGGCGACGAAGAATCATCGCAAAAAGGAAAACAGGATTCGCGAAATGTCCCATCATTATCTGCGCAGCATCCTTGGGATGAGTGGCGTTTTCTTTAGAATGGGCTTCCCAACCCTTAGGCCTCAGGAGAACCTATCTCACGACAAAAATAAGTGATGAGTTCACTCTCTCTCTCTCTCTCACACACTCCTTTATCTTTCTTCTTTCTCTTCTTTTCTCTTCACCTGACCTCACAACACTGTACATCTCCTCTCACGTTATCTGTCTCTCTCCCCCTAACTCCCTCTCCTCTCTCTCCCTAACTCCGTCTCCTCTCTCTACTTCTCCTCTGTACCTCTTCTATCTACTTTTACTCTCTACCTTTATTCTCTACCTTTCCTCTCTACCTCTCCACTTTACCTCTCCACTTTACCTCTCCACTTTACCTCTCCGCTCTACCTCTCCGCTCTACCTCTCCGCTCTACCTCTCCGTTCTACCTCTCCTCTCTACCTCTCCTCCTCTATACCTCTCCCTCTTCTCTCCCTCACCTTTTTCTCCCTCCCATTTCTCTCCCTCTCTCTCCCATTTCTCCTCTTTTCTTCAAACTCCTCTCCCTCCCCTCCCTCCTTTTTATTTCTCTTCCCTCTCTTTCTGCTTCCCCTCTTCCTCTTCCTGCCATTGATCTTTCCTCTCTCATCTCTCTCTCTCCTCTCCCTTATTTTCTCTTTTCTCTCTCTCTCTTTTCCCACCTTCTCGATGGATGGATGAATGGAACGTTCACAATCAACATTTCATCGGTTTTCAATCGAGGACCTACTTAAACGTATGCATAGGAATTCGAACACCAGCTGAAACGCGATATTTGAATAGAGAGAAATTAATCTTGCTCAAGTGTCAAACTTACGTTGCAAAAAAAATAAACATTAGAAAGTTAATTGAATTGTTTTGTAGTTTTTGTCACCTCTCGCCGTGCGCCGAAAATCTCGCGCTGGCCTATTTCGCGTACGGAAGTCTATTTTTTAATTTCTCTCGACAAAATTTCATTAAATTCGCAGTTAAGCAATACTATGCTGGTGAAATTACGAATACCTTTCGAAACATCACAGTGGTCACTTCCCTAATTTACCCTCTCCATCTCTCGGTTTAGTAATCAAGACTGCTTAAAGAAGTATAAAGGTTTAATTATATTTATTTCTCGTTACTTAAACGATATCTCCGATTAACAACGAGCCGCGCATCTTTGTGAAGACATTCATGAAATATTTTACCGCCATACACATTTTAATGAACTTTGATATTTAATCTCTTGTAAAAATAAGGTGCTTGGTTTTTATCATTCAGTCAAGGCTGCCATTTTACTGAAAATAAAAACCTACTTTCCATTCATCTTGAAAAATATTTACTGCGCTTATTTCTTCTACTCGTCGTCTACGAAGAAAAAATTATGTAATTTAATTAATTGTTTCATTCCATCATTTTTCCATATTTCTCCTTAGCTTACGCATTCTTTCTCTCTCTCTCTCTCATCATTATTTTTAACTTCGCTTTTCCCGCTAACGCATTCCTAGTACATACTTAATAACACATTCGTTACTAACATATTCATATTGCGATATAATAATCAGATAACCTCCCTATATCTGATTACACTATGCATTTATGCACACTCAGTCCGCTAAACCACTCGCCCTGCCTATTCAAGGGCTCTTTAAGTTCAAGTGACTGTTATAAGGGAAGTGGGAGAAATCCAGCATTCCGAGAGACCTTTGGATACGAAAATATCTATTTTCGATTTTTTTTGCATCGTCATTAAGCTTTTACTCTTGCTAAGTGTTTACCATATCATCATCCAAGGTAAGAAGTCCCAGACCCTTCCAAAACGTATACAAGTGAAATCCTTTTCTTTGTTAAAAAGTTTTTATATACGCGGAGTGGGTAGCATATTAACTTTGGCGTAGGTTCTCAATATTTTTAATACTTTCTCCATACGTAGTATACGAGAAAGTATTGTATTCGTGAAAGAAATCGAATTTGGGATTTCAATGGAACTACACGTTTTGAGATCCCCTGAGTACGTTGTCGCCATTTTATCGATGATGTCCCTGTGTGGGCGCTCTTAACTCAAAAACTAATGATCAGATCAGCACAAAACTTTGATCAAGAGTTTTATTATTATTTGTGATCTGAAAAGTGTTTGCCTGTACTGGTCAACTGGAATTGGAGATTTATTCTTGCCATTTTTACGTTTTTCTAAATATCTCCTTTAGAACTTAATTTACGTAGTACATATTTTTTATCATTAAATTTGTAGTCAGCGTAATTTTTAATGTCCTCTTTGAAACATTTTTCACAAAATGAATTGTTTATTTGTTATTCATAGCAATAGATAGCAATCTTGTTTACATATTGCTTTTTCAATGTAACAAGTGATTTAAAGTATTCCGCTGTGAAAATTATTCATGGCGTTTAAAAATTATTCAAAAGTGCAAATGCCGATAATTATTCTTGAGGACGCTGATATCGAGAGCAATCATCCTTTATATTCATTACTCTATATGGAGAAAGTCATGTGCTGGACACGTCAGATTTTTTGCATACAATTTCGTAATAATATATCCTTAGCGAAGGATGATCTCATGGCTAAGAACTTAAAGGGATGATTTATTTCATATTTGAATTTTTCCTTTTCATCACGCAGTGTTAATGTGGTGAGAAGGATAAATTACCTTTAAAAAATTGCTTGTTTTCCCAGACACTTGCTCGAATGCATTTACTCGAGCATGTACGAATATGATATCTACAAGGCCTTCCTTATTGAACAATCATTTTGTTCACTTAACATTTTAAAAAAGTGATATTGAACACGTTGCACTATCCATCTGCTAGAGAATAAAAGTTAGGGGATGATTTCATCTACGATTGGGGACGGATAGCGCAACTTAAAGAGGACGTTTCACTTCGGCTGATTGTGAGAGGTGTAAAGTGTGCATTATATCTCCGAGGAATAGAGAGTGATGACCGATGGAAATTCATGGCCCTCTGCTTATGGCCATCATTCAAATCGCTCGTTGCATATTTTCATCTGAGTGTAAACCATCTTCGGAATGCATAAAGACGGTTCAAGTTGACGCTTCGCACGCAACCGACGACCTTTTCTCTGAAATCGAACTCGTCGATTTATGCAGTACCTTCTTGGTTTTCGATCCTCTGGTCCTCACGATTATGGCAAATATGAATATGAGTCTAAGTGTTCAGAAGCTTCGAAATAAACTTTATTAGGATGAAGTGAGAATTGCCAATAGAAAATTATGCGTTCGTTTCCTATATATTTAAAAAATATTAGTTTTATTTTATTTTTCAACGCTTCTTCACAGCATATATTTAGCTTTTTACAGAGACATTGAAAGTAGTAATTAAGTGAAGCACACACCGCAGACAGCATAGGGATTCGAACCCGCGACCTAAACTTCGATAAGCACACACGCTAACCCATTCTCTAACCACATACTTTGAATTCTTTCAACGCACCTATTTGGAGTGTTTAAAGATCTCAGCAACTTTTCAGAATGAGAATTAAGTTACCCCAGCTCGCTTCGTTGCAATGGTCTCGACTCGACAACCAATCAGGATACGCACTCCGATTTCACTCGCATTCTTTCGCCACAGAACGGTTTAAAAAAAAAACTCGCGGCTTCGATATATATATCTTCCGCCATTTTTTCAACAGGAAGGCAGCGACGCGTTTCACGAATGGAATTTTTCTGAAGGTTTGTGTATACGTATTGCGATTAGTCACGCGCTTGTTTGTATATTCGGAACTTTTTTTAAAGCGGAAAATTTCAACGGCGATGCGTATACCGAAGGACAAAACTGCCCGAATCGAATGACAAACAAAAAAGACGAAAGAAAGAACGCCGGCACCGCGTCGGAATCACGGTTTAACTCGGATGCGAGGCGGAAAACGGAAGCATGTCGGGGGACGAGGGGAGCGACGGAAAATCCGCTCGCGTACGAGAACGGATAATCGAAAACACGCGGCGCGAAATCCGGAAAGGATTCGATTACGTCGTGAATTTTCGAAATAATGGGATTTTCCGTTTGGCGATTGTCTTCGGAGGGTTCTTCTCGCGCGAAGTTATTTTTTTGGGGATAAAGGAGAAGAGTTAGATTAGTCTCGATTCATCATTCGAGGAGTCGTAATAATGAAACAAATTTCTTGCGGTGGCGTATTTACGCCGTGAAATTTGAGAACTCTCATTTTCACGAGTTTCGCTAATTCGCCTTCGTTTGTGAGGCATCATTGGTTATGTGTTGTTTGTTTGTATTACCATTTAAACGGCATTCAACTGTTTTTCGCTATATTCGTGATTCCAGAGGCTTAGTTCGGCGTCAGTGTAAACAATATTCAGAAATGGTTGATGCGTTAATAAAATTCAAAAGCGAACTAGTCAAGTTTATGAGTGATCAAAATAGAGAAATTGAAAGGCTTCCGCGAAGACCCCGAATTTTATGAGAAATACAAGCTATTAATATATTTTTGGAAATCATTCTTAAGTGTCGTTAAGTTCGTAATGTTTAAGCGCGAACCCCACGGATAATGATGTTTGAGCAAAAATAAAATTTTAAGATTTTTCTGGAGGTGCTTAAAACTGAGTAAATAGTAATTAGAAATGTAATACAGTACAGTCTAAAAACTGGAAAAATTGAAACTGAAGACTTTTGGATGTTTTTCATTTTCTGAGCAGTATTATTATGTATATAGCCTAAAAATGATTTACCAAATATAGTTCATATGGAGTGGGGAAAACAAAATATGATATAGAATAATTTTGTCCCATTTTCCTCATCAAAACTTATTATTCTGATCCGCTTACAAATGAATATATTCAGGAAATGACCATTTGATGGTAATTTACTTCTCATCGTCGGATTTTGAGCTCTGGCGATTATATTTTTGATAGATGATGGTATTTTTTGCGCTTCTTTGATTACGTTTTCCGAAACTGTCATGTAATATCAGTTGTTTCATTTGTTTGGGATTTTCTGAAGTAAGTTTCTCTTGAGTTTTATAAACAGACATTTTCCTGTTCAGCTTTTATTTGTCCGGTTTTCGTCTGATACCTGTTTATAGAGTGAGGGTATTTTGGCTTCGTACTGTATATAACGTTTCTGAAAAATCATTTGAAATCTTGAAACGATCATTTGAAATGTTTCTAATGAAGAAAAAATCGAATCTTTAAATAATTTTGATTTTGCTTTGTTATTTAAGTTATAACTTTTGCTACAGGTTGCTACATTTCGCTCCAGTCACTCGTAAAGACAAGAATCACGACATTACATCACCTTTTTATGAAATCATTGGAACATTAAACGTTAATACTCATACATCCGCTTTCAGTTCCGGAAACGTAACCATTCACCAACAAATGACAATCGATTTAGACTTATCGCTTTTGATTCCGAGCATTCGATTAATTTCCCTCCTCCCCCTTTCTTTCTTCCGGCTCTGTCTCCTTGCCCTCTAGCGCGTTCTACTGCCGCCGTGAACTTGAACTTAAAAGTCAGTCATCGACGTGTGTCACGCCCACGCGTACCCGTTCCCAATAAGTCAACGTGTCTCGCGTGCTTTTCTTTCAGCTCCCCCTCAACCAACTCCACCCTCTTACCGCAATCCCTTCACTCCTTGACAACTGAATGGCTGGGAGCGAAGTACGTTCCTCGTAGATCCAAACAGTGAGAAATGTGTTGAAAACACACACAAATGCGACCTTAACCGACTCGCTTCCTGACAACGGCGACGACATCACGAATATAGGAGATGCACGAGTTTTCAAGGTTACCGTTTTCAAATTAAACTCGTCCCAGAAATCATCGTGGCACTCGAGCTATGTGTGTGTACTGGGTAAACACGGAATAAGACCGCCATTAATGATTACGATAATGAATGACCTTAAAGCATTTTTTGTGTTTATACCCGATAGTGGTATGACGCATATTCGTGTGGTATAAAGTCCCATAGTGATTTCGGTTGTTAAAGTAACTCCAGTGGAGAAAATGGGGATGGACATACGAGAACAAATAATTGATGCTTGTAATCATCTTTAAAAAACGTAACCATAAAATGGAGGGTTTCCATAGTAACTATCTTAATTCGTTATCAAAGTATTCCAATATTATACCAGTTTCGTCATAATTAAGTCAACTGAAACACTTAACCACAAACACAATAAACTAAACTTAGAGTAATAGAGTTTACACCTGATGATAACTTTTCACTGTTGAAACCAAGGCCGCGTTTAAATTTTAAAAGAAATTGACTTTCGATTTTTTCTTTTAAATTTCGTTGCAATTATTGACAATTAAATGGGCAATCCACAAATTGATAAAACGGTTGAACTAACGTCCTTTATTATGACTACATTTTCGTTGAATTTATTAGTGAGCCTATTCAACTTTATTGACTATAAGAGTTACGTAAGTTATTTTATTAAAGGTATAAACTCATTTCGACTATTCGACTGTGAATAATCTAAACTGAAAAGAAAGGAGAATACCACCAGTTTAAAAGGTTATAAATAATAAATGGAATTATTATACATCGATCTAGAAGATCACGAAAAATTAAGAAACCGTTATCGCCATGTAAGAGGAAAAGTAAATCAAACGCGTGTTCTCGTTAAGTAATTAAATTCAAATATATATATACTAAAAGTTTTATCGCATGAAATTGGTATGATTTTGTCGAAAAGTAGTTACTATTAAGTAAATCAAGTGTGGTGCATCGCTAATTTGCACACACCTGAGGCTCAACAAATGTATCTTTTTAGAACTTTCTAACCCTTAAAAACAATCCACGAAACTATATCAAAGATAAATGTCAGCAGTTAAAGTCCATACTTACCTGATTGATTTTTTACGATTTTATTTATTTTTATATTATAACATTTGAAAGAAGCTCAATATACTTTGACAAACTTCGCAAAAATCCCACCTTCTACTTTCAAGTTCGTAATATTCGATATTTTAATCAGTCTGCAAAAAATGAAATAATTTCCGAACTGCTAGTTACCTTTCATGTACATATAAAGAAATTCGGCTATAATTCACCATAGAGATATCTTAATGATTTATTCGTCTAGTTTCCATAGTGGTAACAAAAATCAAGGATAACATGCGAACATAGCCGCGCCACAATTAATAAAGAAAAAAAAACGTTATTCCCATGCCGGGAATCGAACCCGGGCCTTCTGGGTGAAAGCCAGATATCCTAGCCATTAGACCACATGGGACTTAATCATTTATGTTTAATACAAAGCACGGATTTTCATCCTTCAATCAATTCACAATACCTATTTAGAGGTTAAATTTTAATTGATTGCATACCTCTTATATTAGATCCATTTCTTTTACGATATTTTTCCTTGCTTTAAATCGTCACATAACTAATATAGCCGTAAAGATTAATTTCGTTCTGCTTTGCTTATCCTTCAGCAACGATGATTTGATAATTTGAGGCGTGAGAAAAAATGACCAAAATATTAACTCATTTTGGAATTTACTAAATGATTATATTTGAAAGTAAATTATCTAGAGATAAAATTTTAAATGAATCGTGAATGGTAATTATATCACGTTGCATGTATTAAAAATTCTTAGGCAATAATTTTAGTTTTAAATTGAGCTGTGTTCGTGTGTGCGTGTATTGCTGATGCGATTTCATATTCTTTTTCCTACCGAAGAGGCTGACTGAAACCCGTGTCTTTATATAGCGGTCGCAGAGAAAATAAAAGCTAAACTTATCAACTCAAACATTCAGGGAGGACAAAAATTTTGAAACTCACATCCGAACTGTAGGAACATTAAGAGGAAAAAGTGTATTTTTCGGCCTTCCTAAATGTATAGTTGTGGCCATTCTATCGCTGGAACTTCTCCCCGATTAAGACGAAATACATTAAATTCCGTTTCAGTTTGGCGCAAATTATCAAGGGCGTTCGGAAACGCAAAATCTGCGAGACAAACTTTCCTCCGTCCTCAGATTAGATCGAAACGAGCTCAATACGACGAGTTTGCGTAAAACCCTACTCTTCCATTTACGGACCCCTATCATTTCGTTACCTTATGCTAATCTCGCCCGAAGTATCAAGGCCCTGTTAATAAAATCCTCATCGGCGACTTGTAATATAGGTTAAAAACGTCCGATAAAGCTAAACTATTCCTGGAAGAACGGTTCTGTTCGAGGAAGCGAGGTAGCGGAGAGAGTTATGGAGAGAGAGAGAGATGGGGTGGGGAGGTGGGAGGGAGGAGGATGGGGGAGAGGAAACGCGTCTGCTGAGACACTTTCACTCTCGTCCCCGCGCGCGCGCGAATAATAAAAAGGAAAAACGGACGAAGGTCGTATTCCTCTCCGTTAAGGGAGTCGCTCTCTTGCGGCCGCAGTGATCGGAATGTCGTTTGAGGTGTTCGGATCGTTTCAATCCACGAGCCGTCTCGAACCGTGAGATTCGCAAAGAGAATCGTATAAAAAATAGTAATAATAGTTAGAAATCGGCCTCCGTTCCGCATGTTCGCCACGTGTTCGACGCGTGTTCATCGCCTGTTCGACGCCCGCGCGAATCAGCGGCAGCGCTTTCTACGCCCCTGTGAAGGATCTCGTAGATATTTCGTACGGTAAAAAAAATAGGTGAGGTGTGTTACGCGATGGGTGAGAAATCACGAAGTTTGTAATGGGTAACGAAGGATGTGTTTACGGTTTCCCTCGTAACTGTGTGGTACTTGTTCATTAACGAGAATAACGAAAGCGCAGGAGAAGAGTATCAGCGTTTGGTTTTTGTTTGCGAAGGTTTCGTTGTCCATGCAGTACCCGAAGACGGCGTATCCACGGTTGCACTTTAGGTAATACAAATAAGGTCATAGAACCTGTTGTCACTCTACACGACGCGCGTTCATGTTTATAACTGTTTTTTTTTTGCTTCACTGTGAGTCATTTTTACGTAATTGTTATTCACAATTTCATATTTAGGGCGAATAAAAATTAACGCGGAAGATGACTGCGGCTGAGGTGTTTTCTCGGTTTGGATCGGATATTAGATTAGATATGGTCTTTATTCGGGGCGAGATTAAGACTGAGAAGTCCCATCTTTCACCTAACCCCTCGTCATGATACAAATATAATATTACATACTATAATTAATAATATTATAATAATACAATACCGTAAAAATATGTAATTGTTTGGGAAATTCAGTTTTCTCGTCAACTAAACCTCTTAATCCTTTAAGATTCGATCTTGATTTTCGGTAAAAATGAGTTCAGCAAGACATTATTATGAGCTTCAGGTGCGACTTTGGTGAATTCGATGTGCATATATACATTATGTGCTTTCTATTCGTTAGAGAAGTTTTTAAAGCAAATGATATTTAAAAAACTTAATACGCATACTTACGAGACTTTTGTGGATTTGAAAGTTACTTTGCGGAAACAAAAATACTGATTAGATTATAAAAGTGAGTTATTGACTTGAATTTTTCTTTATTTACAACCGATAAAATTGTTCGCTATTCACTTATTCCTGAGTAAAATACACCCCAAAGTTAAAGAAATCACTTGGCGTAAAGGTGCGGTACTCAACGAGTTCGTAATGAAAAGGGTTAAGTGCGCAAAATTGCCATTAAAGGTATCTTCTTTCTTTTTCGCAAATAACGATGCCAAACGAGCAAATTGAAGCGTTGCAGTTTGTACTTTAATATTCGATAATATTTCACAAGCTCTAGCTGTGTCATAATCAACAAAAACTCTCAAATAAAAACTTTTTATTTGCACAAGTACACACGCGTAAAACACACTGACGCCAATATTAACAAATTATTCCAAATTAAATATCGGCTAATAAACAAAGCCATAATCATTTATTGTTTAGATTTTAATTCCGAAGTTTAACGCGGGAACCCTTCTTTTGGTTTGGGCAAAGTTATCTCGGTATTCATTACAGTCAACCACTAATCAGCTATGAAAGCCACCGGCGAAATTAATTTTTTTTTGGCAAATGTATTACGAAGCTTTTACGTCATTTTATTACGAGATTCACTTCGCGTGCCCGAGCTACTGTTTTTTATTCTTCGGCTGTATAGTTCCTACTTAAAGTGCCAACAGAGTTCAGGGAAGTGTCGAGGCGGTCATTTAAATGAGGAGAAATTGATAAGGTAAGATAAAGACCACGATGTTAAATGGATTATAAAACACTCGATTATAGAAATAGGTCTTAAATCCGTTATTTAAAAAAACTTTCCATTTACAAATTTTTGCTTGTTACGGAATTAATTTTTATTATCCTAGCTATAAAAAAAAAACTACGGAGATATATAAACGCTACGTCGGCGCGCATTTTGTGCCAGTGGTTGTTAATTCATCGTTAATATTACGGGTTGGTTTAATAAAAAAACTCGCTTACGACAACTTTGTTTTTAAATCTCGAATTCCTCTTTTTTATTGTCGTTCTCCAGCGTACCGCGCCTCCGGCAGAATCCCGAGAAAGGGCAAAACACCAATCAGCGAGACTTGGTGTATCTCATAAAAACTCCACCACAGCTCACTTTGACTTTTCATCATATCCTGAACGGAGCAATGTTAACGATTCTGTGTTCTCTACCGAAGCCTATTATTATCACATCCGTCCGACTAATTATCCCTCCGTCACCCACGCCTCTCGTTAATAACACCTGCAGGCGTTGATGTCTCTCCATATTTCCTCGGTTCCGGTATGACTGTTTGCAAAGTCACGTGTAAAAGGTGACCCGCTGTTGTTGCCCGAGGGATTGGTGGCGTTAGGGGGTTTGGGAGTGGGAGACGTGTGTCTCTTGTGGGGGTGGTGACAAAGAGAGGTCAGAGAGAGAGTGAGTGAAAGGAAATTTACTTCTGGTTTCGTAATACGTCGCATTGGATAGTGAAAGGAAAGAGGCGCGAAACGAGATCCCTGGCGCTTCCTTCGCAGATAAAAGTAATGCAGAGTAATAAAAACATTGATTTTGACGAAAAATGTCGCGAGCGGCTAGGAGAAGAGGCATACGGCGGTTCGCGTACTATAAACGCGCTTTTCGTCGGGCGAAAATTTGGGGAAGTTTCCTAAAGAAAAAGCGCACCACAGCTTGCGTCAATATTTTACGAATTAAGTGAAGGTAAATAACGTAATTCGTAATATACGATACTCTCGAAAAATGATATTATAATGCTTATCTCCTGCCCTCCAAAATGTTTTTGTGTGAAAATTTTGTATTTTTTATGCAAAAAATTGATTTACATTTTAAAAAATAAGAGTTTAATGTCAAACGTGCTTTTTCTGATAAAATTTTTCTTTTTTCATTTACTAATAATTATTTTTTTATTTTTCAAATAAGTTTAAATAAATTCTTTTTCTTTCAAATGTCAGCTGACGAGTTGAAAATACAATTACTTATTTAATACTCTTTTAAAACTTTTTCGCGTTACGCCATTTTTAATAAATACCGCGATTACTTTTTTCACCAAAAATAAAGTATAAATTTTCCAAATATATTTTGCAGAAATTGAGAAAAATCCGATTGAAATCTCTTTAGAGCTAAGTACTTTCCCGGGGAGAAACAGCCTATCAAGTTTTGTTTTGGAGTCGCGACTAAGCCAGAGACTTTTCAAATTTGGTCGAAGCAATTCGTGACGAAATTTTATTCTCATTTCCGCAGCGCCATGTGGCTCCTCCGAGGAGGCAGCACTTTCCGAGCGAGACGGTCGACGTTGATCATTGTTGCAGCGACGGTGCTGCTTTGTGTGCAGACGCTCGAAGCACAGGACGACTTCCCGGAGCAAGATTCTCCGCCGACGACGCAGCAATCGCCGTGGGAAGGTAATTTCATTCTCTTATCAGCTTCACTCTATCGTACCTTTATGGTAACGGATTATGAGCGACAGTTTCATTCGACCATCGGTACTCAAAAACAAACAAGGAAGACGGCAAAATGCGCATATGTGTGAATTGCCACAGTGTTAACCTTTTAAAACTAAAGAATTGCGGAATTAATAAAACCCGCAGAGAAAAAATATTTCTCTGGGATGAGGAAAAAGCTTATCTTGTGGGCTAAGTTGAAACAATTATTCACTTTTCAGGTTAAAGCGCGCGCAGAGTAAAATTGCAGATTTGTCTTTGCGGAAATGTGCTGATTTTATCTATAATATTCAGGTTCAGTGGAAGCAATTTTTAATTATCTTGCATACGGAGCCGGGCACATCCACCCGGTAGTCTACATCAGTAATCCGCAACCGGTGTGTCGCATCGAAGTACTAATATATATATATATATATAATATTTATCATCCATTATATCTTAACCCGGAAGATTTTTAAATAATCAGATTTTAGCAACAATTCTATTAATTATTGGGGGAAGTCGTGTATTTTCTTTCATTTTTGTTGATGTAGTCTAATACAATTAATTTGGTGCGACCCGAAGTTTGAGTGAACCCAAAAGTGTCCTACGAAATTTAAATGGCTGCGAAGCACTGTTCTAGATGAAAATCAAGGGTTCCCTGTGTATACACCTGAATATCTTACAACCCTAGGCAGTCTAGCCTGTGGTGACGGGCCTGGACTGCAGTCGAGTACACGCATCCAGCCCTATTTGTTACTTCTCTAAGTGGAATTTTCTGTACTGATAACTTCTATAACAAAGTATTGCGGCCGCGGTTGAATGGGATTAAGGGTAAAACGCATTATGAGCGATTACAGTTAAGCCTGCGAAATTTGTAGCAAAGGGTCGAAAATTTTCAATTTTACACCTTATTCCGATGAAGTAGAAATTATAAAAATTTTGATAATATGCTATTGATTTTCTATTAAGGAAAAAATCCAAAAACTGGCGCCTTCGATTATTAATTTTAATCACAATTCAAGCGTGCGCTAGGTTGTTTAATAATTTTTAACGCACAATATTAATTATTTTATTTAAGAGTCATTCAAATATTTTTATTACGTTCCTATCAAAATAATTTATAATATTAACACCATCCATTGCGCTCTAATAAATCTATCTAGATCAGAGGTATACAACTCAAAAGTTGACACGGGCCAAAATCGACCTTGATTGAACCCAAGCGGGCCACACTGAAAATTTTGTCCATAATAAAAACTTAAGTACACTATTTTCGATGTATTAATTAACATAAATTGTACATGCAATTTTTATGTGACAAAAAATTAAGTGGCAAACAAATGTAATTTACTTACAAATGTTAATTGTATTTATGATATAAAAGGAATTAATCAGCTGAGTTACTCCCTGCTTCGATCGGACCGTACGATGGTGTCGTCGGGCCACATTTGGCCTGCGGGCCGTATGTTGTGCACCCCTGATCTAGATGATAAACAAGAAAATGCTCATAGACATAAATTACTACATAAATGTGCATCTGGTTTATTCAACCGTTTAATAATTACAGGAATTTTACTCCTCATCAATAGGATTCCAGCGATGGTACTTCATAATTATTCATTTTTGAATCACTTCATCTGGTGAATGTTGTATTATCTATGATTATTATCGTTGTTATGGCGAATTAGATAGATTTTTCATTACGAGTTTAGTCATATATTTCAAAATGCACTGTCACTTTAAGGAATTTAAATATTTGTATTTTTGCAGATTTTCCTTTTTGGGGAAATGGCCCTGGAGAACCAAAGAATAGCAGCGTCCCTCCCTCAATAGTGGCATCTCTCGGAACCACACCTCCGCCATACACCATGTCCTTCTCCGTCACTTCACCCTTATCTTTCCATCCACGCGATCATCCGACAAAAGCGCCACTCCTCAGGGAAGACAAACCAGTCACGGATAAGATCCCTCAAGTTACTATCCCTGATCCTCCGCTGTACCTAAACTTCTCGTTGACTTTGGGCCAAGTCCCTAACCCCCATGCTTCAATTTACCAAACGATCCACAACCTCCATGACCGTCCTCAAACGACGCCATGGCAGAACATTACTTCAAGCACAGAGGTTCCCCAAAAGATGACCAATCCACCAGAAAGGAATGTGACTGAGCCCTCAAGAAGACCAGTTCAGGCAAGCACACCAAGAATTCCAAGTTTCCAGGATGTTGTTGTGGTAGACGTACCACGCCGGCATCCTTGCCTCAGGGAGTGCATTTCTGGAGCACCTCCCATGAAGTGCCGGTACTTCTTTGTTCAGGAGTGGTACGAGACTATGAGCAAAGCGTGCTATGCCTGCCCACTGAACAAATCTCACTGTGATCTCGAACATTGCATTGCCGGTGACGGGGTGCAGAGGACTATTGTCGTAGTCAACAGGACCTTACCAGGGCCATCCATACAGGTGAGATGATGCCATACTTGGTATGTGACATTTGGGTGCACAAACATCTGGTGCTCAGTAGTTTTGCTTTGTACCTTATTCCTTTACATAAAGATGCTATCATCCATTTTTTGTCATAATTTGATGAAACCACATGTACGTATTTGCAAAGAGGCATGAAGGTCTTGGTACCCGGTAATTGGATATTCGATTCCAAGAAAGTGCCTGGGCAGCGTGGTTCAATAGAAGCCCAAGAAAGAATCCCAGAAAGTTCTACACAAAAAATTTTTGGTTACTTCAACCAAATGTAGACAAAGAGTAATGGAAAAATCAATTATAAAATAACAAAATCCACTGAATAAAATTCTTCCCTTTCTCCTGTTTCTCTCTCACTGCTTTAAATAAATGAGATACAAACCATTGTGAAATCTGACAAACATGTTTCTAAAGGTTTGGTCTACTGGAAACTTCCTAGAAAAGACTTTGGTCCACTGTGACAAATGATAGGATAGAATAGTGTTAGGATAAGGAGATAATTGCTGCAACTTTGCTACTCTTTGATCATCATATAAGCTACAGACCTTACATTCATTTTTCTTTCTCATATTTAATGATAATAAATGCTGTTTCTCCAGTTTTGAGTGGAAGAGAACTATCTGATGGTCTCTTCTAATTTTTATGACTTTCTAAGCTGTTAATATTAAGATTGATTTGTACGGAAAATTCTTCTCATTGCTCAAAAATATACCTTACCTTCATGTTATACCAGAGTAATTACGGCACAGTTGTGCAGTTGCACCTGGGTCCAATGATTAAAGAAGCCCCACAGAGGCTCTGGACTCTGTGTGGGATGATAAGTAGTGGTCTGCAAAAAAATGTGTTACCTCAATCTGGCCTTGCCCTCATACTGATAACCTAATACCGTCCCCCTTATTGGCTCAAGTAATCAAGTATAGGCTGGAAAATCTTTTCCTCTTGACCATAGTGTATTCACCGAAGTTTACACCCTCTTTCATCATCATAACTAATCAGAATTCACAGCTATTGGAATTTATTTCAAATAACCATCATTCATTTTCCTAAAAAGTTCCAACATTTCTGTCCTTAGGTGTGTCTTGGTGATGAGGTGGAGGTGGTGCTGGAGAATGCTATGCCCGAAGAGGGTGCCAGCTTACACTGGCACGGACTGCATCAGAGGAGAACGCCTCATGCTGATGGAGTTCCTTTTGTGACCCAGTGTCCAGTGACTCCAGGGAGCACCTTTACTTACTTGTTCAATGCATCCTCGCCAGGAACTCACTTCTGGCACTCTCACTCTGGTGTGTTGATATGGTGATGGTATTTGAGAGAAATTTTAAACTTAATTGTAATACTATAATCTGTATCAATTGAAACTTCAATACTTAAATGATCAGGCATTTTACGTATCATGAAAAAATATTCAATCATGAAAGATAAAGTTGAGAATAAGCATTTTTCATCATATACATAAGTAAACTCCCAGTCATCTGGAATTCTCAAGCAACCGGCATCTCCTGCCTCACGATTTTGTAATTTCATCTAGTTTGGAATGTTACCGCTAAAATTGGCACTTTCAACAATTTTTTTACATCTAATTCAGAACGTTACCGCTAAAGTTGGCATTTTCAGCAGTCACAATACGTAATTGTGGATGTTTCTTGGACTCGGTGTCTGTGTTAAATAGAATATTTCTCACATCCTATTTAAATGCCTTCAATATGGGCTAAAGGTAATAAAAGGAACTGGGTTGTGCTAACCTTAACCCAGAAACTTGATATAATAAAACGTTTAGAAAAAAGTGAGAACTGCAATGTTTTAATGAAAAAGTTCAATGTCGGTTCTTCCACTATTTATGACATTAAGGCACAGAAATTACAGTTAATGAAATTCATTACGTCTTCTGAGACAACTAGAGGAATTGAATATCGGTGCAATCTTCATTAGCCAAAACTTGAGCAATTGGATATTGGTATTTATGAAGGGTTTTCAATAAAGCATTCTGAGGGAGCTCCTATTTCTGGATCAATGTTCATTGAAAGACCGGAGATTTTTATAAACAAATGGAGATTAGTGAACCGTGTGTATTTTCAGATGGATGGCTAACATGTTTTAAGATTAGGCATGGGATCAGATATCTAGATGTTTCGAGTGATAGAAAATCGACTGACCAAGAAGCTGCCGATAAATTTTTTGACTTTACTAACTGCATTGCATGTAATGGTGTCATGATTGCATGTCACTATTCGCTTCTCTTTTGTTTAATATCAATTTGCCTCAAGAATTTCTGCTAATACATTATGTTAGGTGTGGATAATTTCTCTCCTTTCTCGGACAAGGAAACAATTTTTTTTGGTCGGAAAATCCTATAGGTTGGGCTAAGTTAACCCTTACCTCCAGTTATTATTATAACAAAAGGGAAGCTAATAGCGATAGTTATACGAGAAACTGTAGGATGTAATGTAGTTAGTAAATATTAAATTATTTCAATTAAACGTATTGGAAACTTGTATATTTGAATTTCGTTATTTCTTTTAATGTCAAGAAATTATTTAAGAACAATTGTGAGTAGAATACCTACTCTAGCAATTCCAAGGTGAATGTACAATTCTGCATCTGTTTCTTATTTTGGTATCCAAATCCTTTATTGAGGCCTATCCAATAAAACTCTCAAGCAACTGGAATATTCACTTAACTGGAAAACCCAATTCCCCAGGCATTCCAGATAACTGGGAGTTTACTGTATTTACTTCTTTGGTACACAGTGTAGCCATTACCAATTTTGTTACATTTTTGTAATGGATTCTCTGTGATAATGATGTGGGCCATTTCAAGTTCTACTGTGAAGATGCAGCATTATCAAATCATTAATGGCAATTCCTTATATTCTTCTATTGTAAAATTGGATGATGCTGATTTTTCTTCTGAAAATCAACATTGCCTATTGTAATTATTTTTTTGTGCCTTGGAAATTCTGTAGTATTAGCTCATTACCAAGGTTATGATTTTGGATTATGGCTTTGGTGTTTTCTTTCTTCATTCTATAAAGTTAGCATTTCTGGTATTATTTAATTAATTTATATAACTGGAGCTTCTGATAAAATGTAATGTATCATTATTAGAATGCAAGTTTCCCTTCAATGTAAAAAGAATGGTTGATTTTTGAATTGAAATAAGTCAGTATCAAATACCATAACATCTTGATATCATATTGAAAATAATGAAAGTAGAATCTAGCTAGTTAATAAAACGTACTCTTCATTTTTCCACAGGTTTGCAGAGGGGCGACGGAAATTTTGGTGCACTCATTGTTCGCATTCCAAAAGAACTTGATCCACATGCTGAACTGTATGACACTGACAAAGAAGAGCACTTCATGCAGGTAATTCTATTATTAGTCTTATATATTTCTGAAAGTTTGTGTCTCATTATGCACGCTCAAACTATAAGATCTACAACAACCAAATTGGCTATGGTTCTTATTATATCATAACTTGGTGAATGAAGTAGCCAACTGGATTTAGTCAGTACTGCCAATAAAGTGGATTGACATTTTTCCATAAGATAACACGTAAAAATCGATTGCTTGATATGCAGGTTATTATTCTTTTACAAATTTAAATTATTTAAAAAGATGACTTGAACTTGGTACAAAAATATCCATTAAGCCGAAAGAATCAACTTCATATTTTTTAAATACAGAATTCAAATCTAAGCCGATTTAGTGTTATATTAATTTTTAATCACGAAAAAGGGTACCTCTTTTGTACAGATACCTCACTTTCTACAGACTCCTTAATTTACTTTAGGCAAAAACCTTAGCTGTAACTCTTTTTTATATCATTTTTAAATAATTCTGTGTCCACCAACCAAAAAACATGTTTGTGTACTTTTTTAGATACTAGACTGGGGACACCAGTTAGGGGTGGTCACCTTTGTCTCACATCATCATGGTAATGGCGACAATAAACCATCCTCCATTTTGGTGAATGGCAAAGGACGATTTAGGCCTTTCCCAGCTGATGCTCCAAGTACAGGGAATAGGAGCGGTCCTTCCTTTCACCCTTATACAGTGAAGGCAGGAGCGCAAAATAAACTCAGGAACACCACATTCACACCTGTGTCTGTCTTCAAGGTTAAATGGGTGAGTGATATTTTTTTATTAACAATTTGAAACAGCCTAACAGAAAGAAATATATTAAATGAGTTTTTTACAAGTAAAATGGTATGGAATTTCTTTGTTTTTTACACAGATAATGAATGATACCTCCATGCAGGTCATGATAATTCATGATTCTCAAGTGCATATTTAGTCCAGATATGGTGTACCATATTGATTGAAAATAAATCTAACATCTCATGCAGTATCCATTCCTTTCCAAAATGTTTTTATTCAACATTTAAAAGGCAGATTCTCAGGGATATTACATACCAATATCACAGTAAACCAGAAAGTCATTAAATGTAATTCATGTCAATATTATCCTGTTATGCTACTGAAGTAGGCTCAGTTAAGAAAAGCAACTATGATGCACCTTCCAGAAGACAATAAAATGTTGGAAATATAAAGGGTAAATTTTAATTGGGAAAAATAAGAAAAATCATGGATTAAATGCAGCTTAAGGGTTTTGTAAATCAAAGGTAAACAATTTAAAATTACCTGCTGCATTAAAGTTTATCAAATTTTCTAAAGCTGATTTTTCATTATAAAATTTTAAATCAGCACTTTTCTTCTTCGTTTAAATTCTTTGAATGATGATATCAAAGGACTCCCTTCTTGAGTTTATCTTAGGATAGTATTTTTTATTTTCATTCTTTAATTTCTCTCTATGTCAGATGTTCAATTTGGTCGTTTTAGGATATGTGTAACTTGTTTTCCTTTGCAATATTTTCTTCTACCATTTTTAAATGAAAATAACCCATTTCTTAAAAGTTATCCTAAACACCTTTTTTTTATTTTCCATATAGGGAGTGAGACATCGATTTAGGTTGATCAACGCAGGTTTTCTCAACTGTCCTATTCAATTTTCCGTTGACAATCATACCCTACTTGTGATAAGCAGTGATGGAGGTGACGTAGAACCAGTCAAAGGTTAGTAAATTTATAGTGTATGTAATTCTTTTTTTTTTGTGCTTATCTCATTATTCCATTTTTTGCAATTCATATTTTTAAAATATGCTCAGATTTTGAATTCAAGGAAAGTTAGCATTAAATGTGGTTTATTTATTTGCTTTTTTACTGCCTTCGGTGCTTATGACATTAATTTTATTGCCAAAATAATTGTGTTTCTAAAATAGAATATGTTTTTTTCTGCAGTTGATTCTCTTGTATCTTATGCTGGGGAGAGATTTGACTTTATTCTGATTCCTGAATGGCAGAGAGAAAATGATGGATTTGGAAGAAGGAAAAGAAAATTCTGGGCACGATTCCGTGGCCTTATGGACTGTGATGAACGCTTTACTAGTGCTCACCAAGTATGTTTCACAGCATGCACCATGCTCATCCTACAAAAATTCACCATTACATAATTATTATATAATTTTCAAATTTTTTAAAGCACATATGCTGCCATTTCTCTGTAGGACCAACAATAATAAATTTTAATTAATGTAGAGTTGTTGGTATTGGAAAATATCAACTTTGTGTATGCCATAACCCAATTGTCACCCTGGAAATTTTAAGCTCTATAATGTGTATTCATTGCAGTGAACATGTTTAATACATGTACCATCGGTGGTTGTATAGTATTGACGTCGTTTTTACATTGATTATTTTGCAATCGTTTTCATCTGTGTATCATAGAAAATTTATCATTTTGTAATCCATACCAGCAGTATTCAACCTATTTAGCTGACATACCCTTTTGAGACTTTTTGTATACCCCTGGCATAATGTAAAGCTGCATCGTTAAAAAAATAATTAAAAAGAAAGTACTTTTGCTGAAATAAATAGCTCATGGTTGTAAATATAAATAAATAATTAAGAAATAGCTTCTTTCTGTAAGAGTTTCCAGGAAGATGAAAATGGTCCTGTGTATTCTCCTGTATGAAAAAACTTGCAGAATCTCAAATATTATGTTATATTAGAGGAAAGCACACCTTTGATAATACTCAATATAATGTTTATAACCTAATATTTCTTGATAGTTAAAAATGCTTTAGAAAGCTATTTGTAGTTGTATTGTCACTACCTTCTATACAGAAGTCATGCATTAATTATGCAATAATGAAAAAACTGACACTTACTAACACTCTTAGAAAGTCTTTATATATTCTCAGTGATATGTGTACCCCTATTTGAATATCACTGATGATGTTATAACTTACGATTGACGTAAAAGTGTCAGCAAAAACTCAAGAACATTTATAGAATTTTGTATTGCATGAAATAAGTTAATGCAAGCAAAATGAAAAGTACACAGCTTATTTAAGCTATGTTAGAAATTAAATTATTTTGCAATTTTTAAATTAGCAAAATTTCTCATTTCTTTGGTTAAGGGTCTCCTTCATGAAATGAATGTAGACAGGCATAGGATTTTTAAACTAGAAAATTAAGTATGAATGAAATGCATCACCTGGAATCTTTCTTATCGTTAGATTATTTTAAAAGTTACTCCATAATTTCAGGTGGCTATAGTAGAGTATGAAGTGGATGAACCAGATGGAGTAATTTTAGACTTCAATTTGATTGACGAAGAAGATCCTCCTGGTGAGGTCAGCTATGCTGCTTCTGACAGACAAGGATTGGTAAGTGAGGTTATGTTCAACTATATTTATTGAAACTTTTTTTGTTTGAATATTTTTAATCCTGTTTTTATTGCTTCTAATTTGCAGACATTCAATGCTCTAAATGTGGGTGCAGGAGCAGAAGGCTCTCATAGTGTGGCTGAACTGCATGCTGTTGGGATGTCTAAGCCTATTCCTGATGACCCTGTCCTAAAGCCAAAAGCAGATGTAACATTTTACCTGGGATATGATTTCTATGGAAAGGATAATCCCATTTACCATATTCCAAAGCTCTATGGATTCAGGCAAGGTATGTCCTCCCAATTTCTATAAGTTTCTTTAATTTTGATTTAAACAGAGAAATAATCATTTACTAAATGCAAGGATGTTTTGTATAAATTTTATGTTATAATTTTAAATGAATTAAAATACGTTATATATTCAGAGCAGTATCTCAAGCATAAAAATAATTTTAGCATAATTATAATGGGTTAGACAAAAACATTATTTGCACGGCCTAGTTTGATAGTGAGTGGGAGTGGGGCTTATTTATGTATGTATATATACCCATTGGTGGAAAAAGTGATGCTTTTTAAAGAAAAATGATAATTTCTCACAAAAGAGGATTCAACTTTCTCACAAAAGAGTCTGTGATATTCTTTTATTTTTCCGCTTGTCGTGTCTCCCCCCTTGTGGTGATGGATTCTTTTTATTGTGGAATTTTTGTTGAAGTCAGGCTCTCTGTCCGGAATGTATTAATATGTAGTTAAAAAATTATCTAAATCTCAATGCAAGAGAGTTAAGTCTTGTGTGGGGCCCCTAATAAAGCATGGGGCCCTGTTTCGAGGAGCCGACAGCATACGTATCACGCTGGCCCTGGACAAAAAATTAAAAGCCAATAATTATATTAATGCAAAACATGTTTAGATTTAATTGTTAAGGTAAAGCTTCTTTTTCTTTTGAGGTAATGTATTTTTTGTTAAAATTACTCCACAGTGCTCGATGATCGACAGCGCCTGCAGACACCCCAGTTAAATCACATATCACTTCAAATTCCTTCCTTTCCTGTCCTGACACAGCGTCACCTTCTGGAAGAGGGTGGTCCTGGCCTTCCTCAGTTCTGTAATGAGACGTCTCTGGCAGCAGAGGGGAAAAACTGTTCCTCCCAGGATTTCTGTCACTGCACACACCTTCTCAGTGTACCACTCGGAACTGTTGTAGAACTTATCCTAATCGATGAGGGTGAGTTTGAATATAATATTTCTTTTACATGACTTTTAGAGTATATAAATTTAGTCTTGATCAGGTTACCATTTCATGGAAGTTTTGTTAGAACAACGTTGGATTTCTTCCATTGGCCTAAATTTTTATAAGTCTAATTCTGCAATATTACATGGGACTTAATCTTCTTATCCTTGTGCACTTCAAAGAAATTGCACAAATGTGTAGAATCCTTCATTATTGATTGTTTTGTAATCATGGTACTCGGAAATATACACTAATATTGTTTAATAGTAAACCATGTTAGCAGAATTTATTGGCATAGTTTTATGGATGATTTAGAAATTTTCACATTCGTGAATTCCATTCACTATAAAAATCAATTCTTTTTCTATCTTTGCAGGTGCAGCATATGATGCAAATCATCCATTCCATCTCCATGGTCATGCATTCCGAGTACTTGGGATGGGAAGGATCGGACGTAGTGTCACTGTAGATACAGTAAAGGCACTAGATAGTTTGGGCTACATTCAACGTCGCACAGGGCCATTGAAACCAGCATTGAAGGACACAGTCACAGTACCTGATGGTGGATATACTGTAGTCCGTTTTCATGCAACCAATCCAGGTATGTTGCAGACTTCAATATAATATAATGAAGTCTATATGTATTCAGCTAATGCAATGCAGATTTAAATAGGAGTAACACTAACACAATTGAGTGCAACATATATTTTATTTGAATTTTAAAGTTAGTTATTATCCAATCAGTCATGTAGTGATATGAGTGTATTGTGTTAATAATTTGCATTTTAAAATTACATAGAATTATCATTTAAGTAGGACATACAAACATAAAGGGAAAAAATTAATAAAACAACCATTTATGAGTACTAAAATATAAAAAATAAGTATAAAATTCACATAATTAAATGTTCCAGAAAGTAAAAAATATTTGGTCATACAAAAGTTGTGTGGCATAATTTTCTATAAATAAGTTATCACTAATATTTCTTTGCCACACAAATGTCATACACCCAAAACAATTTTTACTTTTTGGAACATTCAATTATATGAATGTTATATTTATTTTTAACATTTTAGTGCATCTACAGTGTAGTTTCATTAATGTTGTACATCAATTCTATTTTGATTTAAAACTTAATTCATGCATACCCATCATTTTTGATGGGCAATTACACTAGTCTATAGATAATAGCAATAAATTCAGTTTTGCGGTGAGTAGAACTAAAATTTAAACTTACAAGAAGAGAGATTTCCCTGAATATTTTATGGTATTCCTGAATTGGTAAATTCATGCCCTCATATTTGCCATAATTATAGGTCTGGATTATACTCACCATGAAAATATCAGTGCTATTTATGGTTAATGAAAATGGAATGTTGTACATATTTTAATATCTGGATAACTGATAAGATTCTATAAAATTTTATGAAAATAAAAAAAATGGAACTAAATGGTTTGAGAGAAGTAAATTAATAGCTAAATTTCAATAATGTAACGATTTTTTTCTGCTGGCAGATGTTTGACAATTTCTTCTTCTATCATTGCAGGGTATTGGCTATTTCACTGCCATCTTGGTTTTCATGTAGAGCTTGGAATGGCACTCATCTTCAAAGTTGGAGAACATGAAGATTTTGTGCCAGTGCCTCCCAACTTCCCACAGTGTGGAAGCTGGGCACCATCCAAAGGAAAGACACAAATGCATCAGCCACAAAATGTGAAGAAACATCTAGAAGAGATGAAGTCACCAGAAAAAGAATCTACAGAAAATGATTTATGGCACTACTCGAGTTCAACCACTTTTCATCCACATTGGAGACTACAGCTCACTCTATTGTTCCTTCTTTATTTTTTTCTGTCACACAGGTTATGATTGCCTGAAATTTCCATTTTCTTCAAATCATCTCACATTATTTTTAAATGTTTCACATATGTATATTTTTGCACATATCAGTAAAAAACTTTTTATTATTACTTTTTATTTTATTTATAGGTTTGTGAAACCTCTTGAAACCATACTCTGATTTAAACTTTTCAAAAAAATATTTGTAAACTGATTCCTTTTCAGATCTTTATATAGAAACTAGCTAAAGTACCCAGCATTGCCCAGGTAAATCCAATATACACGTACTTCATATATGAAAAACTCTTCCAAGATTGGTGAAGCATGAATTAGAAAATTTATTGGGATACAGTATGTACACCATTTGCCCCAAAAAAGTCAGTAATAGAATATAATTACAGCTTATGGTTTTGAAGATAGAAATTCAAGAAAGTACCAAGCATGCCATTGTGTATTTTTCTACATTGGTTGACATCAATATTTTTTGGTGAGTACAATAAAAAAAATATTCTCCCCTCCCTTGGTCTTATATGATATATGAGGTAGCAATTAAAGAATTTATGCAGAGATGAAAATTTGAGAATTTTGGATATTCCATAAAAGTTTTTACCCAAGAGATCTTTTTACTTCTTTTAGAATTTTGACCCAGCATTGAGAAAATTCTGCACACTTTAATTAAGTTGATCGGAGTTCAGAACCTGGCCCTCCTCAAGTACCTTGTGACTGCACAGATGACTTGTATCAGCTTCCGATCATGCTTTTGAATCATCCCCATAGAAAAGGCATTCAGATTTGGGTCCAATAAATGGAAATACATACCATATATTCTGGCATGTAAGTCGACCTGGCATATAAGTCAACCTCTGCTTTTTTTGATGGAAATACATGGTTAGGCATATGTTCACCATATAAGTCGGCCTCCACTTTTTCACTTAAAAATACTTCTCATGATATCGTTTTCAGATAAATACTGTTTAGAGTCTGTGCTATTCTTCTTGAGCATTCCATGTGACAGATGTTTTAATTTAAACCAATGAGAAACTGTTATTCTCGGAGAGCCTGAACCACTTAAATAAAGTTTCCTATAATTCGATTTATGTCAGCTGCTAATGATACTATGGAAATGAACTATACCTATTGATTGCGATCGATCTCTACGTTGGTTGAATTCAATAAAATATCACATATGTATACACCACGCAGCTTTTTTCCCAAAATGTTGGTAAAAAAGAAGATTTCTGATCAAGATTTAAAAATTGCAAGATTCAATAGTAAATTTACTGCAATGCACGTCTATGTTTATACTTGCAAAAGACAAAGAATTCTACAAAGTTTATACGTATCTATACTACCAAGAAACGTTTAGGGTTTAAATGCACGGTTTATACTGCATCTTCAACATTGAGATGACGTAATATTTTTCTAATATTAAAGCTATACCTTTTAATTGAGTTTTAAGTTTATTATTGTTACTCAAAATAAGCAGTTCTGTCATTAAAAATTTACTATCAGTTCTTACCTACACTTTTTGCAGGAATAAGTTGGTATCTGTGTTTGCCGAATTCATCGTGAGCCGCTGATGCTCCTTTAACCCGGGAAGAATCATAGTTCCTTCTAATTTTTTTCATCCATGGGCAGAGTGAATATCACTATGGGTGCCTACATGATGCTAGTGCGCAGATATGCACCGGGGTAGACGCGGCTCTGTTCTGATATATTCTAGATACACACAATCCTGCGCGCTTAAAAATTTAGTGCACGGCACTTCAAAAACTGCTGTGCAGCTTGGAGAGAACACACCTATGGGGAATCCCACACTTTTTTGATTGTTTTTCTAATTTCTCGTTACCGTAGACGTCAACTTATTAAAACACAATTTTTTTTCTCCTCGAACTCGTCCAAAAATAGGGGTGCATGTGGTACACGAGAACGTGGATTACATGAGCAAATACAGTATAAAAATTAATTATTATAAATTTTCTAAAATAAATGTCATAAAATGTAAACACTGGAACAGCTGATTCAAAATAGTGATCACTTCCACTGAAAGATCAAAGGTCTTCATAAATATCGATGTTATTCATCTGTAAATTAAAGTTCACATTTTATGTTTGGCTTATAAGTCAACTCTAAGTTTTAGGAAAAAATTTTTAGGCTTCAAAGGTCGACTTATACGCCAGAATATACAGTAAATATTTTTCTGCTGCATGCATTGGGAGAACCAACAGAGCTTGTGTCTATTATTCTTGTTAGATTATCTTTGTTCTAAATCTCTTTGATGTGACAATGCAGCCAATGTCTAATGTAGAGGTACTGGACACCCCTATTAGGAAATACCTAAGAGATAAATGGAATACCTCTGCTAGCAGTAACTTATTTAAGTTACAATAGACAACTCATAATTTATTCACTGCCTATTTACCAGAGAGATGGAAGTGATCAAATTTTGCAGGTATGCCTGGGTAGATTGTGAATTTAGGGTCTTGGGACTTTTCTTGAGGGGGTCATCCATATATAGCTCTTGCTTGCTTTATAAGGAGAGCCCAAATTTGCTCAATCCTAGTCTCACACACCTCCCCTCCTCACAAGATTAAGGAATATGGGCAGTGGTATAACTAGGAGCAGAAAGGCCCACAGCACAATATTATCAATGGCCCCTCTCCAGTGCAGAGTCATAACTTCAGTTTTGGGACCCCAAGGCAAATAAGTAAAATGAAGCTCCCATAACAGAATTAAATATACATATAGTTTAAATTTTTATTTTACATTTAAAAATATAACATTTTCGATTTATTTTATAACTAATATTACAATAATTTTTTTGCCTTCTCAAGGCCTCTAGGCAATGCCTTGCCTTGCCATAGTTATGCCTCTGCTCCAGGGTCGTAACTATGGTTTTGGGGCCCCCATTTATATAAAAATATGAAATTATTATACCATTTTGATTTTTATCGATTTTTTTTACGTTTCAATTCCAAAAATACAGTGAGACTTCTATAATTCTAACATTATAAGGATAGGACAAAACAACTCCAAACACTTGAGATGTATTTTTGTCTTCATTTCGAGCGATTAAATCTTTCATTCTCATAAGGATATTACTACTTCGAATACCTTACGGCAGATTACGGGAAAAATTCTAAGTATTTTTGTTGGCCCCAATACTGAATCTGGGTGGACCCGCTCACGCCCATAGTCTTTACATATTATCTAATTGCGGCCTCATATACCTTTATTTTCGAGCTGAGAAACGGCGACGATATAGGCATAAAAATCTGTTCACATAAAAAACTTTTCGCCTCCAAGCTGCGTGGTCCTTAATCGTGCATTCATTATTCAACAATACCCTACGCGGGCTTCTGTGGATAAGAATAGGCTCGTCCCTGCATTTATGCAGGTACATACTTCAATTGGCTAGCCGTGACGTGAACAGTGCGCACTCGATTGTTTCTGTTGGTAGTGGCAGGTAAGTTGAAGTGGTTAAAGTGTCATACTTTTAGTGATTACACTTATATTGTAAATATATATTAATATACTTATTCAATTTGTAACGTTAAAGATAACTGATAAGGAAATAATAGTAATGAGTGCCAAAAATTATCGGTGGAGCAGATTGTGCAAAGATGATTCGCGTTTTGTTCTTAGAATGCTGGTAGTATAAATTAAATGAAAAACTTTTATATTTTATAGATATTTTCTCAAAGATGTATGTACTACTACATTCGACTTAAAATTTGAGAAGTGGCAAGGAGATTTACACAGGTAAATCAAGAAGTGAGAAACCGTGAATGAATTCGAGGAGAGCGTCATTCGACATCCAATGCCATTATATAGGTACATACATGCCAGCGCGAGTTACAACTTGTTTTTAACGTGAGTGTTCATGTTGATATACATATTTTTATTTTTCATTCTGGTATATTATTTACAAGGACCGTATTTTGTATGCCGACTGTTATGAAAGCCGCTACAATTGCCAAATTATAACAGCAGCTAATATTATATTTTTTTAACGAGCAAATTCACCCAAATGAAGAATAATAATTTTTTGTGGCTTTCATTATCGACTTTAAATATATGTATTTGTTAGAAATATCAAATTATGGGAGAAGTTAACCGATGCCATATCGTATTTGTTATTTTATAACTTCAAAATGTTTATGTCGATGTTTCGTTATTTTGAACCAATACGTATTCTTTCCCCTATAAGCGAGCTCAAGTAATGATGATAGGTGATAAACGTTCAACTCCATATTTTATGGCCATCGATGACGCAGTTATTGGCGAAATTGAATTGAAATAATATCGAATTTGATTTTTATCGAGCATTGATCCTGCAGGGATCTTATATCCATAATATTAAAAAACACTCTGATTTTTATTTTAGTAGTTTTAACTAATGTTTTCCGTTTCTGTCGTTTTATTAAAATACTTTGGAGGGTTTTATTGTGACTACGTTTAGCCTTTCAATTTTATAGAGGCTTTAGAATACATTTTTGAACAAACTCATGAAATGTGACTTGTAAATCCAATTTTATAAGTGAACAAATGTTGAAATAATTATCAAAATTTAAAGGAGACAGAGGTGTTCATTGCCATGATTTTTCAATCATTCGCCATCATCTAGCTCAGTTCCTGACGAATTTTATTTATATTTGGTGAATAGGCTAGGTCTACAAAGCGTTTGTAATTTCACTATACATTAAAAGTTACCGTGAAGAATTTATAACCTTTTTGATTGATAACATTCAATGTGCACAATATGCATACTGCTTTTAGCCTCTACATTATGTAGTTGATATTAGAATACCAATAAAAATTTTAATTTGTTATAAAATTTAGATAAATTGAATTTGTATTAGCATATTATTTAACATTATTTTAACTTTGTAATCATATTTGTTGTGAGGAATCATCAACTCTTGGAGAAAATTTATGCTCTTCAATTTTTAGTAATGCACTAATATAAAATTAGACAACCAAGTTTTTCTTTGTCAATGTGTCCTTACCTAATTTTATAGCTTAATTAAGTTGTATGCATTTTCAAGGGTCATGGTTACTTGTCCATGTCTTATTAGTAAAGTCCTGAACATTTATTGGGGAGTGGAGGGAATAGGTACTACAATTTTACCAAATTTCAACAGAGATAGATAGATAATCTCCTCATCTAAGTCCCATACACATTATATTTGCACACTGATAATGTACTGGTATTGTAAATGCCTTGGAGGTTCCTGTATCACATCACTTGGAGAAACACATGGAGCCAATATCTTGATTATTGTACTTTATTTTCCTAAAGTCCATGCAAAATAATTATGCTAGATTACAGTGAAATAGCCAACTCTCATTCCAGAACAAGGTCATTAAGTCTATTCTATGTTATAGTGACAAGATATCTTTCTTTTATTGCCTTTTATTATGAATACATTGACATTCAACTTGATGGTTTCGCTAATTAGAATGACCCTATATTTACACTATATTAACTTTGAGCAAACATTAATATTCGATAAAATGCATATTAGCTTGTGTTTATTTCGGGAAACTGAATCTTGTGGCATCCATTTGAGCATTTTCTCCATTTATTGCAACATGTAAAAACATTTGCATTCCAATAAATGAAAGAGAAAACAATTATATCATACTATATATATATAATAAATCAAGATAAATGCATGCCTCAGAAGTTAATAGTTTTATAGTATCTCTATCACTGATTTCTTTTCTCCATATTCATAAAAATTTAATGATGTAATTTTGTGAAATACCATGCAGATGTCCACAGAAAAAAGAGATTTAGCTCAAGACATTTGTAAATATTTATTTTTTACATAAAATCTTAATAGTTGAAAATATGATTGATATAAGGTGCAAAAATATGTAATAGTCTGGATTAAATACTATTTTATAATTATACAAATAATAGTCATTATTCGTCCACTGATTATACATTATAATTTTTAGACCTATCAGTAACTATAGCTTAAAATTATTAACATTTTGAAATATTAATTGCTTTGATAGTTTTTTATTCACTAGTATTTTTAAACATTTTATTGCTGTAGCAAGTTTATTGTAAAACTGTAATCCCATTATATCACTAGTAACTTTCTTGAAATATTCTTGTGGGATATAAACAGCCATGCAACCCAGGGACTATTTATTTAATTAATCAGATAAATATATCTATATTATTATATTTTTGTGAAGCTGCATGAGTGTGTGCATGTGAAGCCTTTGTATATTTTATATGAGTCTTACGTTAATGAGAAGCAGTGCAGTCTAACTTTCAATAGCATTTTAAATTAGTTAGACCACTGTTTCTCAACCCGTGTGACTTGAAAGCCGTCTAGGTGGGACCAGAGTCGGCTGAAGACATTTCAGCACCTCAAACGGTTAGACTTTCTGGCACCTTCTCCTTTATATTGTTAACAGTCTCAGGTGTAATTTGATGGAATTTCTTCAAATTGTCGAATTAAAAAAGATTTAATTGGTAAAAAAAATTAATTTTTAAAAATAAATAAATTTTTGTGGAATTACCAAGTAAATCTTTTTTGTTTTGACCTCCTTTGCATCTACCATTTATTAATCTACTACTTATATGCTTATAAACATAGAAATACATTTATTACAAAAAGTGAGGTCTTTCTTTATATCATGGTGGGACCAGGGTTTTTTAAAAAGGTGGTAGGTGGGATGCAAGAGGCAAAAGGTTGAGAACCACTGACTTAGACTTATACCAATACAGCTTTTGAACCAACCAATACCTAAAAGAATGAAAATTCATTTTCTATGGTTGATTTTTTAATACAAATTGATCTGCAAATTTGTTTTTAACACGAAACTTGGCATTTTCTCGGGTAAAAACCTTTCATCATCAAGGGGACTTGCATTGTTCATTTAGACATATAGTGCATCACTTATAGGTTCCCCTCTCCTCCACCCCCAGATGCTGTCAGTCTTACCATTAAATTTTTGGAACTATTAGTATTTGATATTTAAATCAACGTTTTTATTTATTGCTATTGTCACTAACAAATTGTTTAATGTTACACTGCTGTACATTGTAAAAGTATTAGTGTGTAAAATTGTTGAATAAGTTTTGTAAGTAAAACTAGAAATCATTTTCTTTTGTTACAAAGTGCATACATATGTTTAAAGAATAGGAGAACACACTGATAGGTATGCATATTTATGGGAATGAATTTCTTTTTAGTGGATATTTTGCAGTTTTTCTTGCTGGCCTTCTCCCTCTCTTCTTATACTATAGTCTTCCAAACTGATGAAATTCTCAGTTCCTTGGTCGTTTGTCTTCCACTACTATTACTTGGTAAATTGGTATAGTTGATGAAGTTAATTACATATATCGGCAAAACTTATTCTTTGCTACATTATTTACTGTCATTTTTCATAAAAATTGTGCTTGTGTTATGCTACTTAACATTTTAATGGGAAATGCGTTACTTTGAGATTGGCTAATTTATTGAAGCTAAAGTAAGTGATATTATTAAGACCAGATTTTTTATATTTCAAAGTGGTACACGTACCCCCACCAAAATGAATTACATAAAGGTCAAGAAGAGGGAAGTGATAATGTCACACAAATTCTAAATATGTATTTTTTTAAAAATGGGTCAAAAGGCAAAACAGGCTAAAACATATAAAGCATGTATAATATTATACATATATAATTACAAAATAGTTTATTAAAAAAACAACGTACTTTAATTAGAACATATGCATCAACCAATGGCAACAAAGCAAGTTCCCTCGCACGATATAGAACAGGGGTGCCCAAACTTTTTCATATCATGGGCAACTTTCATCCTGGTAATTGTCTTGCGGGCTACTTATTTTTTCAATATATAAAAAGGGATTTTAAGAATGAATTAGACTACAAATTTACCGCAAAACAACATTGTACAACTGATTAATTAAATTAAATTAAATCTTGATTGGCGCGATTATGGGCACGTTTACACTGCATATCTTCAGATAGTGAATGGTAATTAGGCATGTAACTAGTAACAGAGAGAAATAAACAGTCTTCGAGATGTTCATTAGTGAGAGCATTTCTGGTTTTTGATTTAATTAAGTTCATATTAGAAAATAGAACTCCTTACTCAGGCATATAAGCTTAATGTATTGATGGATGCGTGGGCGACACAGACCCTCCTAAAGGGCAACCGGTTGCCCGTGGGAGACGTAATGGGCACCCCTGATATAGAATGACCAATGAAACATTCTGGTTTATATTGCAACACATTCTTCCAAATATGCCCTGGGAACAGCCATAACATGCCATCTCGATCAGTGAGGTGAGTTACAAAGTTAAAGTCACATTTGATAGTATGTTGCCTTAGAGGTGACAGAATGTCTGCTCACAGCACCGGCAGGCAGCAACCCTGTAGTGCCAACGATGGTTGAGCAAAATGGCGATTATTGATGGCGAAGTTTAGCTAGGTCCTATTGAACTTTCGTGACTACTATAAAGCAGGAGATTGTCTGGATCGGGTGGGTGGCAGGACAGATTGTCAAAAAGTGATACTGTCCCACCTAAAGAGGGACGTCTGGCCACCTTAGATATTACATAGTGTTAAAAATTTATTCTATGAAATAGCTGATTAATTTTAAAAAATAAAATCAGGAAACATTTGTTGTTGAATAACTGTTTAATATAGGAACACAGTGATAAGTATCCGTAAGTATGGTGATTAATTTCTTCCTTTTTAATAAAACTTTTATAATTTTTTTTTTGGAGGGTCCGTCTACTCTCTCCTCTCCTGCTATTGTGATAGATGGGTGGTTTGAGTATCTACCGTTGGATGCTAAGGTCCCAAGTTTGAATCCCTGTGAGAATGTGGATGTTTGTTTTGGTCATGATGGGTAGGATGGAATAATAGACCATGGTCTAAATATACCCATTAAATAAAGATGGATTATTATTATTAGGTACATACTAGGAAGTCTTCCAAACTGATGACATTTCTCTCAGTACATTGGTCGCTTTCCTTCCACTGCTACTACTTGGTAAACTCTAACTGCAACTTAGTTGCAAGCTAAGCTACAACAGGCATACTAGTTATTACTTATCCCTTTCATAGTATAGTTAAAGTCACTTGTTTCACGTATTATTTTCTGGGCATTTTGAAAAATCAAGAGAAATAATGACGCATAATGGAATTATTTTTAGATACATTAATTTCGAACCATAACATATCTAAGCAAATTGTGTAAAAACAATTATAGATATTGAGAATGATGAAAAACATATTAAAGAGAAACAAATTTAGTTATGTGTTATAGTTTTATAGGAAGAAATACTGCACATTAACTGAGAATTCTTTTGAAATAAGAATTTACGAAATACAAAATTTTTGGAAAATTGTTAACCATTACAGAATGAGAACTTGATAGGATTACCCTGGTCGCAGTGGGAAACATAAACAACTTTTAATTTATTCTGAAAATTATAGCTTTTAAATCAGTAGTAAATGGCAACCGATTAAAAAACACCGCATAAGTTTCGATTTATTCCAGGTTACACAGAAAATTTTGTTTATTCGTATTTATCGATTTCGCCGCTTTAATCTTTCAGTTAGATTTTTATCCAAAATATTAAGGTTAGTTGAATAAATGATTTACCTTATGAGTAATTTTCTCCGGAAACGTCGAGTTATTTAAATACCTGACATCTCGCTCGCATCAAACCTTTATCTATGTATACGTGAATCAGTTGTAACGTAATTTAGATAATGCTGTCATAAAACTTATCACTTTTTAAATTTAGAGACAAGACGGTATAAGCAATTGATTATAAGTCACGAAGCTTAATTATTTTAATGATTAAAAAAACCTAGGTAACTACGCTTTTCGAAAAATTTTTTAGGAACAAGATAGTTACGAATTCCGAAATTACCATGTATGGCTGGTTCAAGGAATTCACTTTTCTGACGAAAGAGGCGTCATAGATTTAACTTATTGTTAAATAAAAATTGAAAAAATAATAAGACAAATTATTAAAGGAAAAAATTCTATTTTTAAGAAATATAATTTCGTACCTTATTATTTCCTTTTAAACATGAAAGCTAATTTTCTCTACAATTGAGGAAGATGTTTATGTTGTTTAGAACTGCTATATCTGTATTAACGAGTAACCATTATACCATCCTATGTATAAGAACTACAGCGTTGGGATTTTATCCTTATTAACTGCATAATTCCAATATAATTTTTCAGTAAAAGTTTACTTCACACGATGTACTCGTGAGATAAATGCGCCCAAATGAAATCCTGAATTATATTCTTGTTAGCTTTGCGCAGTGGCGATATCGTAACCAATGAGGTCTATCCGAGGTGCGATTATTGCTAGTTGAAAACTTAACCCAATACCCCGCCTGGTCGACGTGAAATACCGTCGGCCAAGGCAATTTTTGGACGCTTCTACGGAAGCTAACATTTAATAAACAATCTCGGTAAGTTGAAAAATCATCTCTGCTTTTAATAATGTCTAATGCCGGAATCCTACCTCAACTATAAATATGAGAGGGACTACTGTCTCCTTGTCCAGTGTCGATAAATACACAAAGCCTTCGGCGGGGCATTTCCGCTGACCCGCTTTCTTCCGGATTGTTTTGATAGATAAAGCTATTATAACTCCAGTGGTAAATGGCGACAATAAAGATGATGTTTTTTGAGAGATGACATTTAAATAAAGGAATTTCAGATATCTCAATGTAATTTTAGAATTTATCAGTAATTGATTGTTTCACAAATGTTGATTGCATGCACGAGGTTAACAAATTTCATTGCAGAAAATATCTGCTCAATATATATGGTTCCAAATTTGCAATAAATGCATTGCCAAGTGATGACTATCTGGGTAGTCACTTGTAGGAACAAATTTTTGGAAGTGTTTCAATTTGGGGGTCAAGGGTAGAAATTTGTTTTCAGAATTAGATATAAGGTTCTATCACTGTTGTGGTTAGTAAGTGACTTGAAATTTTGCTTGAGGCTGTGTGATTTTTATTACCCCTTCAATTTGCAATTGAATTTTCGGTGGATATTTCTGATTCATTGTCTAAAATGGAGAATTGGTTTATGAAGAGACTCAAGTTATTTCTTTCAGTTTCAAATTCTTTGAAGCTGGAATTAAATGATTGAATTATAGCTATAATAAAATTTAGCCTATCAACGTCCAAACTCAAAAATATGAAGGGCTCCAATCATCACGTTAAAACAACTTTAACTCCTAAGGGTGTTGTCCACCATTCCCACCTGCATCATGCGGGCTGCTGGGGCTTTCACTATCTTGTATCACTTTCATTTTGAATAATATTTAGAGTGGAAAGTTTCCAAAGATTTTACTGAGCCAGGTTGCTTGAAAAAAATTTCAGTTTCATCTTAACCCTCATACAGTAAAGGTTTTTGGCACTCAAATACTACCAAGGAGAGGTGTGCCTGCATCCCACACTATTTTTTCACTTCCTTTTTTGAAATACAGAGCAAAGTGTTTTTAAATATTGTGAGATAGTTATAATAGCAGGAAACTATGCCTTCCTGAAAGGAAAATTGTCAGTATAATAGTTTTATTTAAAATAAAACATTTTTGATATTGCAGATGGCCTACATTGGTCTGGTTATTGTTTCCATAAGGTAAATGTCCTCTTTCCCATAAAAATTTCAATTTTATTCAACTTGCAACAGTTTTCAAATATATACAGTGTAATAAAACATTTACAGAAGTGAAAATGGATCTCAATAAAAGTACTTAAAAAAGCCAAGAAGGGGTTAGGTGGCACCCCAAATCCATAAGCGATTTAATGCAGTAAAGCAGTTTGAAATTTCTACTTTACCATCAGACTAATGAAGAAATATGTAAGAATGCTTTTATAAAACGTGTAACTAATAGCATGAGTTTTTGTGGAACAACATCGAAAAAACTAATACTGGGGTGTGGCTGTATGAGAGTTAAAAGAATTGATATAGTTTTATGATTTTGGAAATTAACTATTTCACTTTGTAAAGAGTACAAAAACATTAAGATAGTTTGTAGTTTCCCTCAGAAAAGCTAAATCTCAGTGCCAATATTCATCTTTAAGTATTTCAAGTTCAGCAGGTAACTCAAGTTTTTTTCCAATAACTGAAGCACCTTCAGTTAAACAACATGCAGAGAGAGTAAATGTAAGAATGTTAATATAACTCTCTTGAGAGGCTAAATTTCATTTAGTTTTTTTTTTAAGTTAGCTTTGGTAGTGAGGGAAGTCATTGCAATAACACAAGTAGTTCTGCATACCAATACAAAAGAAGCATTTCAGGATTGCTTCCAGCAGCCTTACTAACACGCAAAAGTGCATTATGGCAGAGAATATATTGAGGAAGGATGCATTTAATGTTATCATCATCATAATATGTGAGCTAAGCACATAATTCAGACCAAAATCGCACAAAAACCAACGGTACTCCACAGCTTATAACTAAGAAACTACCATATATACCTGAATATAAGGTGAGGTTTTTTTTCCAGAATTGTCCCTCGGATAAGAGGGTGTCGCCTTATATTCAGACCCTTGAACTTTTATTATTCAAGTTTTTGTCAAATAATTTTTTCTAGTTTTCTCTGTGGAAAAATGGGGGTTTCCTTATATTTGGGCATATACAGTAGTAATACAATAAGAACAGATTTTGTCTTTCTGTAGAGCTAAAGTATAGAGCTTGATAATAATGTACGTGATCTGTTGACAAGTGTTTATTGTGCATTCAGACACAATCTGAAAACTTTATGCCCCATGCCACCCAAAAAATATTTTATTTCTAATAAATTCAAGTCACTGCTAAAATATCAAAAATATTTTAATTAGGATGAAATTTTTATCCGTTACAATGGAAGAAAGTATTTACAACTTTTTTGAAAGATGCTTACTTAAATTCTGTCATAGGTGCTGAATGTTCTAGCAGTCAATCTATCAATTTTGTTCAAAATGTATCCTTAAAGGAAATACTTAAGCAATTAAAATATATTTTAGGCAATCTTAATAGTAAAAGAATAAACTAGTTAGTGGTTGAGTAGGTTTTGCTGAGACCAGCTATTTCGTAGTTATTCCATCTTGCTGCAGATGTCTATTTGAATATGATTCTGGGTAGACATTTTAGAATAATACAAAGGAAATTATGTTATATTAAATAGTTTTTAAACATTTATTTTTGGTTATATTGCTCTCTATAAAATAATAGGTCATGTAGTTCTTTCGTTAGAAATAAGAGATTAAAAACCACATTTAAATGTTGCCACAGTCTAGTTTAATGAGTTAAATTGAATTATTAGTAAATATAAATAAAATATATATTTGTAAATATTATTTACAAAAATATTGACAATCTATGAACAATATTTTATAACAATATTATTGACTAAAAAGTGGATGAGAATGTGGCATTAATATAAATAATTTTAACAGTATATTACATAGTGAACTAAAAACCAATTGAACACAAAATTTACAAATGTACTTTGAAAAATACAAGTATAAATGCATTATTCCCAAACAAAATATCCATTTAAACAGAAATTTTAAGCTAACAAGAATTCTCAGGAGATTCCTCATTCTCTTCTATTGATTTAGTAAATATATATTATGCACACCAGTCACCTTTCTTAAATTTTGCACTTTTCATCCTGGAGTTCTTTTGCAAAATGATGAATTTGACAGCTAATGAATTCATCACAGATTGATTTGAGTTGTGGTGTTAGTCCTGGGGGGAAACGTAAAAGAGAAAATTAGTGATATATATATATATTGATTTAAACCTTTTGTTCATAAAATGGTAACTGTTCAATCTTTCTAGGATTTAACATTTCCTTTCATAGAAAACAGCACTGCAGTTAGGGTGGTACAACAGGGTAAAACAAAAGACAGCAACAGGCATGTCATGAGTTGATATTTTGCCATTAACATGTCTAAGAACCTTGCTTTGGATTTCAGTTTTTACTTGGAGAAATAAAATTAATATTCTTTAAATTTTGACTTAAAATTATGATTTTTGCAATAATAAGAAACTCAGGGACAGAGTTTTCTATCTCACTATGGGTGCCAAAATTATCTGCTATAGCATATGTACATATAAAACGTAATAATAGAAATTTGAAATTTTATGAGAAGCAAAACGTTTTTCCAATGCATATTTACTGATCTGTCAAATTAAAAACTTATCAGATCACAAAGTTGCCACCTTACCTAAATCTGATCCTTTTGGATAAGATTCTACAAGGTACTGCATCACTAAGTTACTCAAGAGCTGATGACCATGAATAGGGCTAAGTTTTCCTTGGAGAGTCAGATCAAGCCAACTTCCAAGCAACAAAGGCCAATCACATAAATGTTCGTGAGTTGTTCCTCTGAAAGTGATACAAATATTTCCATAAGTAATTGTCATTTAGTCGAATTTGTAGTTGGCGAAAAGGAAGAATACAGGATTAAATTGGGAATGAAAAGAACAGCAGAAAGATGAATTGCAATGAGTAACACATGCATTTCACAGTAAAATAATAATAAAATAAAAATATTCAATACCCCGATTGTGACTTGTGGTATGAAATCAATTTTTATGAGATATAATTTTAAACAAAATATTATTATCATATCACCTTAAATTAATAACAAACTTTATTTCTTATGAGATTCTAACTTCTCTCAAATTTTCTTAGGTTTAGAAACCCATTCTTTATGAAACCGAATATATTAATCAATGCATTTCATGATATTGATACGTAAGTATAAATTTAATATGCACTAAATAAAATGTCGGTTTTCCTGTACACCGAAAGATGATTGCAGTGTAGGATGAGATGTAATATTATTTTGAGTTCATTAGCAGGTTGCCTGGATCATCTTTTGACTTGCATCAAGCGAGAAAATGAGTTCCGATGCACCTATCTTCTGGAAATACTTTGATCTGTTTTACTGCACGTTGATTCTTGTATATTTTCTTATATGTAGCCGTGATAGACACCAATTCCTTTTTAAACTTGCTACTTTGCTCCATGTTGGATCGATATCTACTTCAGCTTCGGTGAGTTTGTCAACTAATATAAAGAATTCAGCCATATTTTTTGTAGTAAACTGCTGTGGTGCAGTGACAACTTCCTCCGCCACTTGTTTTCCTGATTTTGGTCTTTCATCCACACAACCAACATTTTCTTCATCTTCTCGATTGAAGGTTCTCTCACTCTGGACGTCATTTTTGTTGATAGAAAAGTCGCATGAGCAACATCTTTAATCTTAGCTGCATTCCTACGAAATGCAGCTAAGTTAAATATTTAGCCAACCTCTCACAAGTCAGCGAAGCACCTCCAACTTGGTTTCAAGCAGAGCCGTCTTGAGGATCCGCGGGGCCCCGAGAGAGAGGGTTTCCGCGGGCCCCCTACTTTTCACAGAAAAATCAAATTTCTCATTTACTTACAATTTAATTTTTGTTTTCAAGTTTACATTAGTATTATTCAGTATTATTATTAGTATTTTTCAGTATAATTATTAGTATTATTCAGAAATACATAAATTTTAAAAACCAGTAATTGTTAAGGGTTACACAAATTAAAATAACCAGCCCACTGCAATTTTAAAAGTTTACTTTTCTAGCTTTAATATGTGCAAATCTGTCGATTATTGTTGATTTCTCAATCTTACCAACTTCCTTGTGTTCAATTGACAAAAGAGATAGTCCAGTCAGTCTCTCTTGTGACATCGTCAATCGTATGTAATTTTTTATTAATTTTAATTTTGAAAACGACCTTTCAGCTGATAACAGATAAGATAAATTAAAATGTTTAATTCATGGGAAAGGAGTGAATTTGCCTAGCTTTTTGTCTTCGGATCTTTACAAACTTCAGCTACCTCAAGTAAAGCATTTTTTATTTTTGGTAAATGATAGCATTCGAGTCGGGACTCCCACCTAGTGCTAGACAAAGGTTTTAGAGATATATCTGTATAATTCTATAAGATACCCCATCTTGCTGGTGAAGCTGCGAATAAAGTATACAATCTTTGAATTATACCAAAAAATGACACCGCTCGTGGACAGGAATGAGCCATATCACTAAGAACTAAATTTAAGTTGTGCGCTCCGCATGGCATGAAAAGGCTTTAGAATTTAAAATTAAAATTCGTGCTTGAACTCCTTATTCATGACCTTTCATATTTGCACCGTTATCATACCCTTGCCCTCTGCAATATTTCATTGAAATTCCCACATCATCTAATTCTTTCAGTAGAGCTTGGCTAAGTCCTTTTCCTGTAGTATCTGTGACTTCAAGAAAGTTTGCGAAGTGTTCAACTACTTCTACATTTCTGTTTTCAATATGAACTATTCTTAGAATTACTGACATTAGCTCTTTGTGGCTCACATCTGGAGTACAATCCAGAATAATAGAATAGTACTTGGCATTTAAAACTTTTTGAATGATTGAATTTCTAACTTCAGAAGCCAAAATTTGTATTATTTCATTTTGTATTAATGGTCCCATATATTGATCCTTAATTTCACTTTGCTGGTATCGTCGTAAATGATCTTGGATGATCAGATAAAATGTAGCTAACACCTCTATCTGACCTAAGAAATGCCCATTATTTGGACAGTATAACGAACTACTACTACTGCGAAAAGGCAAGTTATGGCGAGCTAGATAAAGTATTATCTCAATAATTCTTTCCAAAACATTACGCCAACGCTGTTTTTCTTTTTGGTATAAATCTTGGTTTATGCTGTCAGTAAAAGTCCCTTTCTGTTTTCTCTGCGCATATTCCTGCCATTCTTGGAAGCTTCTCATATGTGACAATGATTTATCATGCTCACTTAGCTTATTTCCTACATTCTTCCATTGACTAAATCCCTCAGACGCCAATGCCGACTTTGACTCTGATGATGGAAACAGTTTACAGCAGAAACAAAAGCCATCTTTTTCTTTAGAATAAATCAACCATGTCCTTCTCACCTTCTCCCCATTTTTCAAAATCCTATAAAAACGGTAGTCAGAAAAGCATCTGTGCTCTGAGTTGCGTGGATAATTTCTCATTTTTTTCTTCAGTGTACTTTGGACCCATTTCTACTAAAAGATCCCTATGATAAGGAGTAAGAAATGTAGGCCATGTACTGGGGTCTGATGTAAAATTAAAATTTTCAGAGCTTACAGCAAGGTGACTGTGACTAATATTTATGGAAACGTTATTCACATCACGGGAAGAAAATGTTGGCGTACTCGGTGATGGAGTCACAACGAAATTAACGTGTTTGGCAAATTGCTGTTCACTGTCACTATTTGTTGACACCTCGATTCCTACGTCTGAAGAAATCAATGCTTTACTTTCACTCGATATGATGTCACTTAGTGCTGGAAAGGTCTTGATGAACTATTTTAATGTTCCATTTTGTTTCTTCAATTGTTCTTGTACTTTCACCCTTTTTCTTTTTTGTGATCCACTCTTGTATTTTCTTCCTATATCTCTCTCTCTGGAGACACTCATTTTTTTGTGATGGGATACTAAGGAATATAAAATATGCGAATTTTATTTTAAAAGACATAAAAAGAGTATCGTATTCTTATATTACAATAATGAAGAGATATCGGTACTAACCTTTAAAACTAAAATGCTGAACTCATTTCCCAGACTACATCCAAAACTTCCAAAGAATAAAAGGTTCACTATTTAACAGAGATAGCATTCTAAATTAATTTAAATGGCCCATGAGTACGCATACTGAAATATTAAATAATATAAATGAATGCACTAACCTTCTATGTTAATGTCAAATTCTTCATGAAAATGTGTAATAAATCCAAGTGCCCTTTTGTTTGCAGATAAGATTCACACGCCACAAGAAAACATTCTCACACTTGATGTTCCTTCTACCACAGTTTTAGGAGAACTGAGGAGATGCATTTCACTATTTTCCTAAGTTCCAAAATACCACCGGAGCTGTAAGCAATAAACCGAACCGAATGTGGCTGAAAAATTGTGCCCTCACCCTCGGTTTTTCGCATATCCCTTCTGAATTCTACTATCCAGGATAAAGTGCCGCTATGCGCGTTCTGCACTATTTTTCGGTGGTCAATCCCGTTAGGGAAAGAGAAATGAGCCTGCAGGGGTTCCTGGTGGGAGCCTCGAAGCTCAAGCAGCACTTCTTACTTTGTAAGTGGCATTGACTTTGTTGAAGGCAAGATAAGAATTTTATTGTGGCGAAGCATGTCTTCCCTTTCTCAAAAGGAGTTAGGATATGGAAAAGCAGGCAAGATCTCCAAATGAATGCCTGGGAAACGGCATTGTCAGGGTCTATGTCGATGTCTGCCAGATGTTTTTAAAAGCCGAATTTTGCGAAATGATGCCCTCATGTCTGTCTTGGAGGCAGGGACATTGCTTTCTCCTAATTCTTGGACGAAGCGGTCACATTGCCGACTCCTCTATCCCCAAGTTCATGCATTGTATCGACTTTTTGCGTGGTTTCCCAAGAGATGTTTCTTGAGATTCTCCAGAGAATTCATAGAGAAGCAATGTTACCAAATTATTTTTTAAAAAATGGTTTTCTTGATAATCGACAATATGAAATAAATTTTAACGAGAATTTTCGAGGCAGAATTTATTGAGCATAATTTCTACTAGAGTTCCTCATAGGTGCGGGGGCTCCGGTAGGTGCGGTGTCCGAGGTGACTGCCTACCCAGTCACCCCCTTCAGACGGGCCTGGTTTCAAGTATGGTATTTTCTTTTGCTTCGTCATGGAAGACACTTGATTAAATAAATCAGTTGTGGGAATAAATCAGGTTTGATTCCCAGTTAAGTTCAGAATTTTTCTCCTTCTCTAACTTCCCATTTGTGTTTAGTCCTATGCCTTCATGCATAAAAGTTACCTCTCCATTTTTTCCATCATGGCAGTTGTAGGACATTTATGGACTGCCATTATAAAAGAATACATAATCTGTAGAAGCAAGGGTCAGAATACTTGAAATGGCGAACAGCTATGTAAGAAAGCATATTGTAATGTACAGTGCCGTAACTAGGGTATGGCCAAGGTGGCATTTGCCATAGGTGCTGCTTGCAAAAGGCACCAAACATTCCCCAAAAAAAAAGGGTGAAATGTTCATTTTTACATAAATGTTACTTTAATACTTAAATGTTAATTTATATATAATAATAATGCTATTATTGTTTACTATAATGCAGAAAAAATTATATCCTACATAACCAAGGTATTTCCTAAAATTTTGCCATAGACACCATATCGCCAAGGTAAGTCTCTGGCAGTGTACTCTGAGGGAGCACTTCTTCTTTTCATTGACATCAAATTAATTTGTAACAAATGTGGTGTGCACAGCATTCATTTTGAAATGAAACACTCCTTTTGTCCTTGCCCTTTTGTTTAACTCTGAAGTGCTTCTTGCTTCTTATTCTCATCAAAGAAATGTTACTTTGTAAATAATGTGTATGTGCTCAGTGTTAATTTTAAATTGAGGCACATTATTTGCATGAGACAAATCGTTTAACTCTCAAGTGTACCGTTTATATCGATTTTTTTTGTTTTAAAAATCAATTCATTTAACTTCAAAATCACATAAAGTGAACTCATTCAAAGCAAGGGAGATCTGTATCTTAAATTACGTTTTGCTGATTTATTTTAATATTTTAAAGCATCATTTTACATAAACTTGTACTGTTTATGTGTAGTTCAAGCAAGTGATATGGATTCTTTCAAATTGTAAAATTATTACATGGGCTTGATAAGTAGGCTAATTGAACAAGAGATGAGGGAGGAAGACTGATTATTATAATTTAATCACATTCAAAGGTCTTATTATAAAACAGTACCATTTACATATAAAATTGTATTTTTGCCCTCTTAAAGAAATCATTGTCAGTTTAACAAAATAAACATTTTCACATTCTTTCATAAGTGTATTTTTGAAGATAAAATCGCTTTCATTGCACATTAATACATTTGGAAATACAGCGAACCTTGCTGGAACCATTTGCAACAAATATATTTTAATTCCTGTAGAAACATACCGTATTGTGACAAATTCAGGCACTTTACAACTGCTATTTTCACCCTTCATTGAAGACAGAAGAACTTTCAAGGTCCTTAGATTAATAGCATTGTGAAAAGTCTGCGAGTTGATGAAAGTTACTGGGCAGTTGGGTTCTGTTGAATGAGGTGATGGTGCAAGTGCTTTGCCAGTTTCCTCCACTTCTTCCTTGATAGGAAACATCCATACATCCAAGCCTATAGCTCTCCTAAAAGTAACAGCCATATATGTGTATTCATTTGACATAATTCATCTTTCTGTTTTAATTTTAAATTGTGATTATGGATATAAACTTATAATTTTACATAAATATGTATTCTACATGAAGATTAGGTGAATAAGTTTGATCTTTAACAAACTACTCATAATTTTTTAAAATTGATACCAATTAGCCAATCATTTGAAACATTTTTCCATACATTTCTTTTCCAAGTTTTATAGGTAATGTCCTGGGTATTTTATTTTACAAATGAGAAAAGCCATAAATCTTATATGCTACACAAGATTCCAGTAATTCTAGAACACTACTTGAGAACTAAGGCTTAAAACAGAATATCTGCTAGTGTTGAGAACAACCAAGGGATTTTAAGGTCAGCTGGTTGAAGAAAGCACTTGTTTAGTAAAGCAAGTTATAACTATAATAATAATTAATTTCATTTTACCTAAATCGGGAATCCTTCTTGATCGCTAGCAGTGCTGAGGGTCCACCGAATGAATAGCCAATGATTGCAGGATAAGTTAAATCAAGGCGACCCTATAAATGTTGAGCAGCATGTTTGTTAGCAGATACTCATGGATCAGTAATGACTTGTAGAAGTTATGAATTTTTATCAACCAAAATTAACCTTAACTAACATTAAGATTATAGGCAATAAAATTAAATATTTAGCAAAATTTCTTGTGATAGTATCAGATGAATAAATGAGTTTAAAAGGTTAAAAGGACATTAAAATTACTTATTAATTGCTTAAAACCAATTCATGAATTCTGATGTACAAGATATCCCAAAAGATAATCAGCAGATTTTAAATCAAATGTGCCACATGCTGCTTGAAGTATTTGGAGTAAGTAAACTTTTAGCGGTTAAATATGATCAAGTACAAAAAAATGGATCAAGTGGAAAGCTTCTTCAGTTCCAATTACTGTAAACATTTGTGTAGTGACTCTAATTTACAATTTAACCACTTAGGATGAGTGGTGTTACATCCTCCAGAATTTAAACAAGAATCATGAAAAGGGGATGTTTAAATTGAATCCATCGAATTCAGTTAGCATTTCTTAAGTTAATTAGAAAAATTACACATCTGCATTTTTGAAAAAAATTTTTGATGTTTTGAATATGACAGCTATTTCTAAATCATTTTCACATGCTGATTTCAGAAATAACATCCTTTTTGCTCTATCAGGTCAGAATTTTTGACAAATTAAAAAAATGAAAGGAAATATTTTCTCCAATTCTAATACGGGTCTTAAATTTACACTTAACAATAAAGATATGCAATACAATTTAAACGGTCATTTTACATATGGAATTGTGTTGAATGTTGAAGTTGAACACAAAGGTAGTGAATACTACAATTTGTCATATTTATGCCCATTTTTAGGTGTTAAAAGGATTAAATTTCCATTTTCTTGACTTCCTTCCAGAACTCTCTTCATGGGAACTCTCTTTTCAGCATCCAACAATAGTCCGCCATCATATTTACATTTCACAGTCCTTGGTACCTCTTCTCCATTTCATTGATATTCTGGTGAAATCTTTCACCCTGTTCTTCACTAACGCTTGCTAGGTTTTTGGGAAAATAGTCCAAATGAGAGTGCAAAAAGTGCACCTTTAGGCTCATATTACAACCCAGTTTTCGAAAGTTCTCCAGCATATCTTCCATGATCATTTTGTAATTTGGATCCTTGTTGTTTCCCAAGAAGTTATGGACAACATTTCTGAAGCTATTCCATACTTGTTTTTCACTTTTGTCCATAGTTTCTTCGAATTCCCTGTCCTGAATAACTTTCGGATTTGAGGGCCTACAAAAATTCCCTCTTTGATTTTGCTGACTGTGAGTGAAAGAAACTTGATGCAGATGTATTTGAAGCAAACACTTGTCCAGGGATTTTAAAATTGTTTCATCAAACCCAATTTAATATGCAAGGGGATAATAGTACCTTTTTATGATCAATCAATTAGTCATGTATTATATTTTTTGAACTAGGTGTAAGAGTTTTCCGAGGCGGCCATAGTCTCCTTTCCCAGTGTTCATTTCTTGCTTGACTATTCCACTCACACAAAAAGCATGTACCCAGACTGCTGACCAAGCAATAAACCAATCACTTTGAAATCTCCACATAGAAACCAACCATGATCTTTGTATTGCACTTTCTCCAAGAGAAGTTGAAGGTTTTCATAACGTTCTTTCAAATGCACTGAGTGGGCCACAGGAATCAATGCACATTACCATTATGAAGCAGAACTTCTTTGAGGCTTCTCTTTGAAGAGTCGATAAACAACTGCCATTCGATTGCTCGATAGACATTTCCAAAGTAGTTCATAATGACTCAAATGTTATTGCAAAAAAGGGAACTAATTCTTGTTCATAATGCTTGTATCATGAAAAAATGTACCTGCAGAAAGCAGATCTTGGCTTTTAGTCTAGATCTCAGAAGCTCTGCCGATCATTTGGTAGGTTTAAATCCCTGACCAAATCATTAAGCTCATGTTGTATGAACAATAGCGGTGCACAATCATGATTTTCTGCAGTAGTAACTTGTTGACACAACCGCACCAAGAATCCACCTGAACTAACAAATCGCCAGCTGGGAAGAGATACCACACAGATTACTCAAGGTCAAACGGTCAGCACAAAGCAGGATTGCCAACTACTAGACAGGCCAACCTCTAACCTTGGTCATTTCTCACTTAAACATGGTCAGATATTACGAATTATGTATATGCATGTGTTCCTATATAGTCCTACACAATTTTTATGCAAATTTTGAAAAAACAGACCCAGGATGTTTGCAACAAAACTGCACATGATAGTCAAAAACGGTTTTCATTTTCACAATCAGCATCAAAAATGGGTTAAGAAACACCTGCAAGTTTGAAAACATCAAAATCTATGCAGACCAGCGTTATCAGTTTTATGGGAATGAATAGAACTTGGACCATAGTACTGGCAAGCTTAAATTACGATAACGAGGTTAATTGCTCCAATTATGATTCTTTAAACCAGTGGTTCCTAAATTTTTTGTAGATGCAGCACCTTTTCAAATATAAACAATTTTGCAGCACCCTCACCTTGGTAGAAAGGTTTTTATTTATATATACGTGTATCTTAAACATTTGGATGCATCAATTTGTTAATCTATACCCTAAGTAATTTATTAGAGGAAATATTATCACTCTAATGACCTATGAACATCTCCAAATTATTGGTTTACTTACTTAAAAGTATTTCGTGAAACCACTAAGAATCAGTGCCCCAATGTGCTGCAGTATAGTAGTTTTAAAAGCTTACGGCACCTGCACAGAAGACAATTTTCGCTATGGAAGAGTCCACTTTAGAAACGCAAACTCGGTAGGGATGAGGGTGTTTACAATAGTGAGAGAGCTCACTTGTGCCTTGTTAGTTGCCAACCGTGCCGCTGTCCTATTAGATTTACCTTTCTAGTATCGCTGTTCTGTTTGTTGTTTGGTTACATTGTATTTAATTGCGGAATAAAAATTTGCTTTGGAAAAGTTTCTTCTTTCAGAGTTAAATAAGTGCAAAATCAAACTACATATATACATGATAATCTACAGTTCAGAACATTTCCGCCTCTTTTAAAACTGGATCCGGTAGTTTGGCCAACCTGCCAAGCAGCGAGTTCCAACTCACTTCGCTTCCCCCTCAACTTCCCTCTCCACAATCACTTTCCCCTACATTACGTCGCAGTCCACACAGAAAGGTGCCATAAGCTTTTAAAACTACTATACCCAGTTTGGAGAAACTGCTTCAAACTAATGATTGATGAAAATGATAAATTTAAACAAGTTAGGAAACTGTACAGTGTATCACAAATGTGTATTTCGTGCAGTGGAGTATTTGACAGAAATAATATACGTGTACGTAAGGAAAATGGCGTTTTAAAGTTAGTTCTTTTATTCGTCATAAATAATCCATTTTTTTACTATTTAAAAATATTGCATGAACACTAAGGAAATTAAACGTATTTTTGTGAGATTATTTATGTTACCAACAATGAAGAAGTAACCATGCAAGAAATTTTCAGTTCAGGTCGAATTAAGACATTCTTGTTTGATTTTCTTGATAATGGCTACTCCTATGATAACAATGTATAGGAAGAGAAATACTTTACTAGTTCTGCAAGTTTTATTTGAAAAGTATCTTAATATGAGCAATACTTGACGAGATATGACAGAAAGTTCATTTTTTGTCACCAGTAAAGTGATTCATTTATGTGATTTTCTTATTATCTTAGACTGTAAGTTCATAATTTCAAATTTCATGAAAATCCGTTTGGTAGAAGCCAAGAACGAACATGCGGATGGGTGGACAGACCGACACTAATAGGCACTCATGCTGGAAGCGAAATGCACTTAAAAAGGAAAGCATCACATTTACCAAGCTACTGGTTTGAAAAAGTTGTGAAGAGGAAGTTTGTGTAACTTAATAAATTTCAAACTTATTCTCATCAAGTATTGATGGGATTAGAAATTCCATTTTTGTTTAAGAGAACAAACAGTAATTATCACAATTTAACTGAATTATGTATTCATCAAACAGATTATTGCTTTATAGCCTAAATTCCCTACTATAACAAACTTGTACACTTGAATGTTGTCTTACTTTCATCTGTGATAGACTAAAGTCCATGCCTTCATTTTCTTTATGCAGAACATTATCTTGATCACCCATTTCACCATTATTAATTTTCTCCAAAACATCCAAGGCCCTTATGAGTTCAGAACATCTTATTTGCACCTACACAAATAAAATCAAGCATTAAAAATACATAACTTACACTTCACTGTCATGGGAAAAATTTTCCTTACATATATACTTTCTCTGAATTTTACAGAAGTTGTTTCATAAAGGAAAAGGCTTCCAGTTTGTGCTCTTAGCGTAAAAAGTTAAATAACAGAATGATTCATTCCTCATGTATCACAAATAATTCATCACTTCAAGGAGAAATTGCAAGAAAGTTGCCAAATGCATTACACCCAGCCTTAATGTTCTAAGTTTTCTTTCCTTTGAATACAGTTACATTGAAAGACATCTCATACTTCAAAGTTTACCTGTTCTTTCCTTGCCTTATAATGTTGATCATTTCCAAATTTTAAGTGCATGTATGGCAACCATGTCTTCTCTCCATTGTCTCTTTCCTGCTGAGATTTGAAGTGAAAAGTTGCTGAAGCTGAACCATCCCTAAAATTTTTTAAAAGTTAATCATTAAGCTTTGAAATAACTTATGTTTGGCAGGGTTGCTTTATCCTAATAGCAAAAGGCTCAACTGCCTAGGGTCCCTGCATGAGGCTATAACGATGCTACTATCACCACTCACAGTGAGCTTTGGTTAAAGGATACAATCTATTATAAATAAAATCTATAAATTAATTTGCCAAAGTTTTTCATGTATCAATGCAGAAAGTGTATGTAAATGATAAATTAACTTTTTAAGTATTAAAGATGTTATGGACCAGTTTTTTCATGAGTGATATGGGTGACTGCCTAAGGTGGTCTGGCATTAGGAGCAGTCCCAAGGCTGTGCTTTCATAATGGAATACACAGTTAAAATATACACTGGAGGCCAATAGCTAGTATCTGAGATTGGTTTCTTTCCAATTTTCTTTTTTTGGTCAGTCCTCTTAGGCTCCCAACTCTATCTTGGTATTTCCAATCTTTCCATTACACTTGGCATCTTCTCACCCAATGCTCTTATTTGTTTGCCCAAGCAAAGAACACTCTTGGCATCCTACCCTTAATTGTGCCTTCTTGATGGAAGCATCATCTCAAGTTAAGTCTTGGGCAGATTTTAAATATTGTCTGCCCTTTCTTATCCTACAATGAGAATAGGCACAATGCTGTCCCAAATCACTACTCTCACCAATTTCATAATTTAGAATCACACAAAATAGGACAGCACTTCCTTAACAGTTCTACTTGTCCTATCATCAAGGAAAGGTGAATTGAATGAAGAGCATCTTCTGCTAGAATTTTTTACTTTCTCATATACAGTATTATACTGAGAAGTATTGTAATCGCAAAAAAAATTCGATCTAGAGATTTTGATGGTTTAGGTGTTCCAGAGTCTGAAAATGTGGTTTTTGCCATACTGTGTCTGTTCGCAGCTCTAGAGCCTAAACGGTAGAGCGAAAATGATTGAAATCTTGTACTTAAGCATTTTATCATACAGAATAGAAACTGAAGAAATGGTTGTAATTGCTCTATAATTAAGGGCAGTTTATTCTAAGCAACTTCAACAACAATTTGATTTTTTCAAAAACTGGTCCAACGATTTTGATCAAATTTCGTACAGCTACTTGAGTTTGTCTGCAATAATACTACATAGTTTATATTTCTCAAAAAATTAATATAAGGCTAGTTTATTCTGGGGTAACTTTAATAACAATTAGATTTTCTAAAAAACGGCTCATACTATTTTCATCTAATTTCGTATAGTTATTTAAGTTGATGTTTATAATGTTTCTACATAGTTCATATTTTTCAAAAGATAACTAAATGACACATTAGTATATCAGAAAGTTTGTACATAGTACATTGTACAATTTTTTAAAACTAGCATAAAATAAAATCCAAAGAATATGGCTTAACTTAGTGGTAATTGATACTCATATTAACAAAAAACACTTGGTTAAATTCCACAATTGTGGAATTTACCCATGTTTTTCATTAGCATCAAGTTAATATATAATAGGTTAATGCTTTCATCTATAATAAATAATATTTTGTTGTCTTCACTTGGATTTATCACATCTATATTGATTTTTACTGTTTTTCTGCTAACAAAACCAGGCTTTACTCTTTGCACCTTGTCAAAATACATTAATTTAAGTTTATTCCATTCATTCCAAGTTTTATTCTGATGACATCTCTAAAAATATTCCTTCAAGAATAACGATTCTTGAATCAATCATTTCTGTTGTTTAGACGTTACTTTGTTTTTAAATTTTGGTGTCGTGAGCTCTAGTCCAGGCAGATTTCTTTCCCCCTTAAGGAATATATTGGAATACATCAGTGCAAGTCGTAAATTTTCCCAAGATTCTGATGATTTTTCCCCCAAATGTGAGTGTAGCGCTGATATTTTTTAATAAATACAAATTATTAAAACTAGCTTCAAAACTTCGTCACAAAATAAGGCCAAAAATAATTATGAAAAGAACATACTTTGATTGTTATTGGTAAAATACAGATCAATTCTGCAAAATCAATGTTTTAAGGATAGGTTTTAATTGAATTGGATTCGAGTTGCTGCAGATTATTTCTATATAACTGACCGGGTTGTCGACTTTGGTGATGAGCTAGTTCAGTTCTAGTCATTCCTGTTTTTCTACGAGAAAAAGAAGACTGTAAACTGGAACGGTTTGTGTAATGTTGTACTTGAAAATTATGTTCAATTACAATTTTTTATACCATTATCTTTTATGGGATGTTTTACCACTGAGGCTCTTGCTGAATATTCTTTTTTTAAACTCACCTATGCTCCACTGATGCAACCACAAAACCATTAGAAGCCAATTCTAGGGCAAGAGCAGAGTGTGAAAACCTTGTGCCAGCCATGCCGTGAGAGATTATCACCAATGGATGTTTGGACTCTTTCTGACCGTCTTTGTTGTTGTCGCTGCTTGTTGGTGCAAAGCGGGAACCCCATGAAACTGGTATACAGGCATTCATTCCCGCAATTACAGCATAACCGGCCCAAACTAGAAGTTTCCAGAGATGCATCAGCTTGGCACATCCTTCAAAATAGTTATATTCAGGCATCCATTTTATCCAACCTTTTTGGGGAGTTCCAGTAGATGGCTCAGAGTTTCCAACATCTTTTGCCTGAAAAAATGTGTTAACTTTGGTATTTAACATTAGTTGAAAACCAAAGCAATGCTAACTTTTTTAAGAGGATAATACTTTCTCATTTGCTTATTGAATGATTATATTGTTTACATAAAAATAATGCGAAAATAGAAATAAAGAAAATATAATTTAACCGAAGAAATAAATTTATCCCGCGTCAAGAGTTCCTGGATTAATGAATTTGCATGTCAGAATTGATGCGGCATTAAGTTGAAAAATTTCACAGATAATCGCCAATAAATGATTTGATGACTCCTGATTCTCCTGAAATGAAGATTTTAGGATTTCGTAACGATAACGATTGCATATCTTTAAAGATTATGTCCAATAATTATCTCATCTTGTTGGGTACCTACGCAAGGCCGAACATGGGCACCACAATCTTCGGACACAGACGTCAAAATTATTAAAAGTAATTGTTTTAGAAAACTGATCATCTTATTCACGAAACTATTAGCAATATGTACTATATATAAATACAAGTAATTAAAAACCGAACCTTTGGAAATGATGGATAGTAGACTCGAATGAAACTTCCATCTGTGGAATATTCGGTCATAATGTCAACACCTCCAGGAATAAATGGTCCTAAAAAAATAGTAAAATAAATATATAATCGATAAGATTAAGTGATTAAACTATTATAATAATAATTAATAGGTACAAAGTATTATTGACCATTTCCTAAGAAAAATACGAGTTTAAGTGATGAACAATTACAAGGTACTTTTAGCCGGAAAATATTAAAAAGCTATGCTTTACCCTCTGGTGCAGGAAGGTGAGACGGTATCATAATTTTATCCCACCAGCTCCACATTCTTAGATTTGACTTTACTGACTAATTGTTTGGAAAAGATCCACACGGTAGAGAGAGCAGTCAGCTTCAGTGCACTTGAATTTAACGCTGACTTGCGATTGAGGTAGGCGCGATAGTGGATTAGTGGAACGACTTGACTAAGCTTCGATATTCATGATAATCGAATGCTGAAAATTAAGACCGTTTTTAAACTAAATCGAGGTGAAGGAACGAACACTCGAATTAAATGGTTCCTCTATTATTGAATTTCGCTCGCCTATCAAAATTCGTAAAAAAAAGCCGTTGTTGCCAAATATATAGAGGCGCTACCAGCCTTCTGTTTATATTATCCTTTTCTAGTACGTCGTTGTTTGCCAATGTTTTCTAGGTATTTTAGAGGTCGAAGTTGTATCCTCAACGAAGGAATAAAAATAGTTAATCTTAACTTGTCAACATTTCCCATGTAATTTATAGGGGAGTATGTTTCGGGTGCTTCGGAAATTTATGTGATTTATTTAAAACATTAATTTTAATTTTGTGTTACACGGAGTTTTTATTTTTTTATCTAGGTTTATGTCTGAAAGATTTTTTTTATTTTAATGTTTATCCCAAATTAAAATTCAGATCAGATATAAAAGATAAAATTCCGGATTACAGCTTATGTGATGAATAAATATACATGCGAATACCGCATTAAAATCGATTTTTGAGATCGTTGTAGTCGCCATATGATCCTCGTTCATCCGTTATAGCTTTGTTGTCCATCAACACTTTACCGTTATTCCTTTACTCGAATTAACGAATCATCTGCTCCCATGGAGATTTCCCTTATCCTACTTCTCCTGACGCCCTACTTATTTTATGAAAACACGCTTTAATCTCAGTTCCTATAATGCAATATTTTAAAATTATGATAAAAGTCTATATGGGGATGGCCTTAATAAGTGGACCATGTCTTTGAAATTTTCACTCTGGCCATTCTTTAAATTTTTCATGCAGCTCGATCGGTAATTTTAAAGGCTTTATATAAAAGTTGGGTGATATATGATTTAGGTCGATAGTTTCGACCTTGTTTTCTTGCTCGTTACGCGTTAAAGATTTTTATATTTTACCATTCTGAAATATCTATTGGTATTTTGCTTGCGCCAAAAGATTCTAGTTTCTTGAATTTTCGTTAAGCCTTGAATAAGTGAATTGCCACCCTCAGTCATTGCCTAATCTAAATATGTAAAGCATTTGTCTAATAAAAGATGATTTTATTGTAGATGTAAAATAAGTAGCTTAAGGAGCGTAGATCTACCGCTCGTTTTTTATGAATGCCACAGTACCAGGGTTGGAAATATAGCATACGGCATATACTAGTTCATGAGTGGATTTATTTTACTCAGCTGTGTTGGTTATCTACACCTGTGATTCGCAAACTGGGTTCCACGCAGTGGCGTAACTAGGGTGAGGCAGGTGGCGCACGTGCCCTGGGCGCCAAATAGGGTTGGGAGGGGGGCGCAAAAATATCAAATTTGCATCCCCCCCCGTAAATCGCTTTGCTGCTGGGGGCGCAAAATTATTCTTTGCCCCGGGCGCCAGAAACCCTCAATTCGCCATTGGTTCCACGGCACACTGGGTCGCTGCAGCCGCGTTTTAGTAGCGCCGCGATAAACTTCCACCCCTGCGTAGTTTGTGGTTGAGATGCGCAGTTGATTGATTTGTTAGAATTTATTTTCAAATTTTCTTGCATTTATGAACACATAAAATACTGAATTCAAAGGTAAGCACTTGAAAATGTGCGTATCTATGGTATTTAGGATAGCCGTAGCATTGTTATGGCTATTGGAGATACCTTAGATAAGTACTTGTTTTTTCAAGTACTTAATCTCGAATTTATTTTCAGCCAATGAGAGCTCCGCTCCTGCTCGCTCGCCAACAATTTTTGGGTTTTCGGATTTTATTGTGCACCTATGTATATTGTAAAACCTGTGTCTGTGCCAAATTTGAAGTTTCTAAGTGAAACGGAAGTACCTTAGAATTTTGTCTGTCAGTGAGTTGTTCCAAATAAGAGTCACGCGTGCGTGACTGATTCTTTTTAGAATGGAAAGATAAGGCAAGCTCTATAATGCTCTAGTGAGTCAATATTTTGTCTGGTGATTATGTTGTTGTTCTAGTTGCCCTTTGCACTTGCTCTAACCCGGCGACTCCGGGTTAAACTTCGTGATGTGACAACACTAAATAGAGAAAGTGTACATTCAAATAGTCATTTTTCTTATACTTATCCAGTAGTAAAGTTTTTAATGTAATGTACAGTAATAAACTTTCAAAACACTAATTCTGTGACTATTACTGGCAGCCCAAGTGCGAGAATTCTCAGCCAAACTACCAAAAGTTCCTAGATTTCAATGACTACCTACTACGTCGAATTTGTTATTCATACAATCATATCTAGACAGATCGTGATGTGATGTTTCGATATAGTTTCTGAATAAGAAACTTTAAATTAATCTCCCTGATCTCATTGACCCGGAGATGTTATGACCTAACCCGTAGCCTATGGTTTTCCTAAACTCAAAGAGGTGGCAACTCTTATAGTTGTAAAATATGATATAAAAATTAAGACTGAAAAAAGTACGCATACTTTTGAGATCAATACAATAAAATATTCAACAATTTTCAGTGATATCATTAATAAAATTATAGATATTCTGAAATGGAAATTGGTTTTTTAGGAATAAGAGCATGATCGAAACGGTTTTACGCGTATTTCACCCATATTAGAAACACCACATAATATTAGGTGTTTATACGCTACAAATTTTATTTTAAATAATCATGTTATGGCGAGTAATTAGATTTCAGATGGTATACGGGACAAGCACTTTTACCTCCTGTACTTCCATCCGTGGTCATTTACGGTATCAGAAGGGTGTGTTTTCTGGTGAATCAGCATCTCGGGCTAATATCGCCGCAAAATCAAGTGGTCATTACGTATAATAGATAGTGCTGTTAATATTCCAGGCATTTATCCTTTCAAGAGAAATTTGGATACAGAAATAAACGCTGGGAGGTATGACAAGTGTTTTTTAAGGTTAATATTTTAAATGATATGTAAAGTTAATAGAAAGTCAGCAAGTACTGTTCGTTTACATTTCAATCCCGTGATTCCTGAATATACTATATATATAATACAAGAAAAATTAAAAGACTCCAAAATGTTAAGGTCATTTTTAAGTTTAAAGCATGAAATGTTTAATCTACGTTAATTCGAAAATACCGCTTGTTATGAAGGTGGCAATGCGTAATTTTCTGTAAGGAAAATCATGACTCGTTTGAAGTAAGGTGCGTGGATTAGGGATTCAAATAGTTTCATATTGAATTATTCAGTTGTGTTGAATTTTTCTGGATCACAGATATCCATGGCTGACCCTAACGCGAAATTTTTTACTAGAGTGCTAGAACTTAAAGGATGCTGTGGTTCGTTGACGTTAGTTCAGAAAGAAGTGGGGGATACAAGTTGTGTTGTATGGGATGCATCTGTGGTATTGGCAAAGTATCTTGAAATGGAAAGTATTAGAAGAGAAAATAAAGTATGGCTTCATGGCAAGGTTGTAGTGGAGTTTGGTGCTGGTGTTGGTTGTGCCGGTCTCACTGCAGCGTGTTATGGGTAAAGATGATTGTTCATTGATATATCGATGGTACCTATGTAATACGTATCATCTCGACGAGATATACTTAGTATAACATGTTTATTTGTATAACTTGTATGCTGGATGTCATGTTGATGTGTTGCTAATGTATTTCACTTGTGCATCATTAACTGTCGTTTTAATGTGGAACAATTCATCCCGTTAATTTCATTTGGTATTGGAATTACTGCTCTATGCCATTCATTTTTAAATGTATCATTTTTCGAGCTTCATCATCTAATTTCGCGCATCAGGTTCATTGCATTTATTATTTGTTCAGTAGCTTACTTACATTTGATTAGCCGGCTAGCATTATATTACTCAGCAAACAATTTAATTTTAATTTCAGAATACATTTAAGTAATAAATATAGTAGAGATACAACGATTTAATAGAGGGTGATATCTGGAATTGGAAATTTGATTAACTTAATACTTTGTTGACGCACCTCACAGTTTTCCTCCTTTTATTGCAGGGCAGATGTTGTATTAACAGACCTTCCAGAAGTTGTGTCCTTGCTCTGGGCTAATGTTGACGTAAATCGCTTTGTGTGGGATTCCAATGGGGGTAGAATAGAAGTTCGAGAGTTAGCATGGGGGAAAGATAGTACCTGTGACTGGCCAACACCTGATCTCATCTTAATGGCTGATTGTGTGTACTATGAACAGGTTAGTTATTCCTTGGGCCCTTTATGTATGTGTGTTAAATATATGCCCAAACTATCAGAGAAAACTATTTTTATCACACTAGATACACTTGCATGCATTAATATTTTAATCTTTTCTAAAAGAAAAATGGATTTAAATTTCAAGAAAAGGATGTCAGAAAGTTTTACAATGACTTTTAAAATATAACCATCTGGTTTCATATTAAATCTTTCGATGTTCATACAAATTGCTTTCTTCAATGTAGCTTCTTATTTGATTTTTTTATTCTCCTTCAGTGCACAAGTACTTTTACTTTTCTATAAATGTGAACAATTGCTGGGTTTTAATAGTAAATCTAACTTTAACCTTGAACATTAATGTCATGGAAAAATACAAGTAATGAGTACAAAAAATATTTGTTTGAAGATGAGTATATGTAGTGCATACTTTAAAAATTCTGAAAAATTTCTAAAACTTGCCAGTTGTGATTAGAATGTAAGTAATATACCTTGAGAAATATAATTCAGTGAATTTTATTATTACAATTTTTTTCTGGACATTAATCCATTTATAACGATGAATTATATTATCCTCTTTTCAAATAAGTTCATGAAAGAGTATAATATATGGTATAACATAACCATGCCTGTGATTGAGAGTTGAAGAGGACAGAACTTGCTTTTTCCCACTTAAAATTATCAGTAACTGGTCCTTTGAAAATATCCTTAGCAGGAGTGGGACTAAGTCCAAGCATGTCAAACTGGTTGCCCATTTTGTGCCTTACTGGGTCCAAATGCTAATTTTCTCTTAACTAAATTGTTTGAGATTTTATATAAATACATCATTTTTGTGAAAAGGGGAAAGGAATTTTTCATAGCATTTCAGGTACAACAGAATGCATTTTATGAATTATTTTCTTAATGGCAAAGCAGACATCCAGTCGTCTTGATAGTATATTTTTTCTAGCTCGGGCACTTATTTAACTACTATAATTCTAACGCAGTGCTTCTGTAACATCGATCGTTTCAATGAGGCCTTGACACCCCTTCGAGTTCGTCATGCTTGAGCTAGTATATTATTGATACTAAGTTATTATTAATGCATTTAATAGAATTTTTTTTCTTCACAATGATAGTCACTGCAGCCACTGGTTACAACTCTGGAAGACTTAGCTGGCTCAGAAACTGAAATACTTATTTGTCAAGAGCTTCGAGACACATCAAAGCAAAAAGAATTTTGGGACCAGTTTCTCAAGTTAATTGAGGCAAAGTTCAATGTGGAATATATCCCATTGAGTGAGCAACATTCCCTTTTCTCTAGCACAGATATCCACCTGTTAAAAGCTAAGAAGCGACGTGATAGCTGAACTAGTATTATTTTATCTCTGATGCGTAAGTTCCATAGGTGCAATATTATTTTATTTACTTGAGAAACATTGACCTATGAAAGTGCTTTTTTCCTTGAAATAATAATAGCATTAATGAACAGTAATTTTTTATAAATTGAAAGTACACTGTTATACATGAAATTATCACAATGGAATCAAAATTGCATGATTGTAAGCGTTAAAACTATGAACCATATTATAATTGACAATATAAAATAAACATCAAAGTGAATTAAAATATTTTAAACAAAATTGTATTTCAACTATTTTACATTTTTCAACAAATATTTTCAGATTACAAAATTTCATAAGTACAAATTTGCTCGGATTATACAACATGATTGCTGGGAAAATTTGTTTCTATTCACCTGCTTGATGTAAAAATTCACTAACGGTACAGTACCTCAGTTGGACCCAATGTTTTATGTAGTATTAGCTGCTTAAAAATATATTCCAAAGAGAATATAATTATGGAATGATAAATAACAAATTAACAAGAAATAAACATTGATGAATAATAATGTTGTTAGTAATCAAATGTATTCTCAAGTAAAACAGCACATGAAATAAAAACACCAAATGATTTACTGTGTAATGAAAAGAAATGAATAATATTGAATGTAAAATGGGAAATATTACCTCGGAAATTAATGTTAATGACCATGAATGTCATGTGCAATTACTTGTTTAGAAATGACTCTGCATGTAGAAATTTGTGCTCCCTCAATACAACTTTCACTTGATTTTTTTTTTACATCCCTTCACCTAGTTATGAAGCATTAAGTGATGAATTACTATTACTTCTGTTGAGTTTAGGAGATCATTTTTGAGGTGTGAATTTCACAAAGAAACAGTACAAATAGGTATGTAAATTGAGCTACTCATAATTCATCATGAGACGGGTAATGCTTGACAACAAACTCGTAGAGATCATCTAGACTGCGAGATCCATTGTACTCTGAAATCTTCTCTCCATCTTTGTACAGGAAAAGTGAAGGATAGCCATCCACCTGTGCAAAAATATTTTCAATATCAGTACGAAGAAATAAATATGAATTTTCTGACTAATCAATACATCAATTTTTTAATGCAGTAAGACAATAATTAACCTTGCCAATGGATGGCTTGCATTGTAATAATTACAAGATTTAATTAGAACACTTGATCTTCAAATAAAAAAATTAAATATTGAAAAATGCTTAGGCTTAATTATAGCACAAATGGGTAATCATGAAGTTTAGTCACTTTTATTATTTAAGGGGTTCCAAGCTAATGAAATGTACTCACTTTTATTATGAAGGTGGTTTTAGCCCTCGGGAACACCCAAAGTGAGTTTTTAAAGCATTTATTACTTTTATATTTAATATAAATGCAAGTGAATTACAAAACATATTGCTCAATAATACAAAGTAAAAAGCTATTGAAAACATCTGAATAACGAAATGCGTTACGCCTAATAAATTACATTTGGTTCCATTTGCGGAGCAACACTGAAGATGATATAACATTGAAAGGATAATATTGGCGAGAAACTGATTGGCTGGTCTCAACATTCAGTAATTGTCGAGACAGGCCAATCAGTTTTTACAAACCCAATCTCCAGACAAGAAACTGATTGGCCGGTCTCAACATTTACTAACCCAATCTCCGGAAAACATGGAGGGATATTATGGTTCCGGGCAAGGCAAAGGGCACGGTAGTGCCCGGAGCCGATTACGCATTAAAACAGCGAGCCGAAGGCTCGCCAATACATTCTTTCAATGCTTTTTGAAGTATACTTATCGATTTACATAATATAAGTGAGTAAATTTTAGCTTGGAACCCTTAAATAATACAAGTGACTAAACTTCATGATTACCCACAAATGTTAACTGCTTTTCAAAATTAAATTAATAATATTTTTGATTCCAAAATCATGATTGTTTCAACAACACCAAAATCGACTTAGCTTGTATCTGAAATGAAAGTGAACACTTCTACCAAAACCAGCTTAACTCACCCCTTCCTTTGAGCAAAGTGACTTATTGTCGTCCAGAGTGCAGTCTATTCTAACCACTTTCACCAGGTCACTACCAGCAAACTTCTTTCCCAGCTCCTCCCACGTAGGTGCGAGACGTTTGCAATGACCGCACCTGAAAATACAACGTCATCACTGTGTCTGCATATAGGTGTAACGTACTCCTTTGCTTTTCCTGATTAACATTTTAATTTGCAGTAGATTAAATCACTGTAGCTTTTCTAGGAGTGTTTCAACTGCAAAATGTTATTAGTATTTTCATTATTGACTTACCCGAAACTCAATAATGTTAGATTATAGTACATGCCAGAATTTTATGAACAATCTACAGCCAAACAGAAAACATTTTAGTAAATCCAACTGAAGTTCTCCCGTGACTGCTGTGTTACCTGCTAAAAATTTGTCTTACCAAGGAGCAAAGAATTTGGCGAAGCAAATTCCTTTAGATATGCCATTTTCGAAGTTGCCACCGTTAAGCGAAATCACTGGATCAGACACTTCTTCAACCTTGGCCTCCTCCTCTTCCTTTGTCCCAGAAGCAGCACCCATCATGCGGGAAACAAACTCCTTAAGATCTTCATGGGTGCGGGATCCGCTATACTTTTCCACCTGAAATCATGTCCAAAAATAAAGGTAAAACATAAGAAAATTTTATTGTTACCAAAAAAGATGAGTACTGACATACGCAATAAATAGAAACGCAAACCTTCTTTCCATCCTCTATCCACAGAAGGGTTGGATACCCTTTGACCTCATAGTCCTGGCAGATTGAACGATACACAGTACAGTCTATCTTGGAAATGCTGATACCTTCTTCATAGCTTAAAGATTCTGCCAACTTATCCCATGTTGAAGCCAATTTCTGCAAATATTATGGGGGTTAAGGTAAATGAAAAATAATTAGAAATTGAAATAAAAATTACTATCTTAAGTAGAAGACATGATTATACATATATGGTTGTACAATAGTTTGTCTTGATTTCATATCAATATTATTGGTGAACATAAGCTGACTAGGCTTAAAATTCCACAGAATGTGAAGTATGAATTCCAAAACTTCAGAAAAATGCCTAAGAAATGTTTCAAATACATATACTATTTTGTATTCATTCTAGTTGATTTCAATAAGTTTGTACTAAATATTAATAAGTTGTGGCTCAAACTATTTGTGATAAATCATTTTTGCAAATATTCAGTAATGACAGGTAAATGAAAATAAAACAGGATGTGGCTCACGTAAAGTGATTGACCTATTACTCACCTGGCAGTGTGTACACCATGGTGCATAAAACTTCACAAAATGGAGGCCTGATTTCACATGTTCTGCAAATGTTTCCTCTGTTAGCTCAATAAGGTTTGTAACTGGTTTAGGAGCTTCTGGCGATGCTGTAGTTTCCTCATCCTTTTAAATAAAATTACTAGATTCAGAACTTTTCAATGCCTTAACCCATTTGGTAACCAAGTTCATTTTAATGGACATTCAATTACATTATTTCAATAACTTCTTATGTATAATATAAAAACAGTAACTGACAGGATATTGGAATTTGGATAACTTAAATATTTGGTAAAGGTATTACTGATGTATTCAGAATCAAGATGCAATTGCAAAAAAAATGTATCCCACCAATTAAATTCATAACAAAACAATACTTTCTCTATACTACGTATATGGAGAAAGTAAAAAGAATAAGCTACTACTGATCTTAACGTTATTTGCCACCCAAGACTAAGCTGGACCACTTGACTCCCTGTAGTTATGACATTGGATATATACACCGATACGAATAAAGTATCCTCTTTCATTTTAAAATTTCTTAAACTCACGAACACTTTATTTATTCCAATAGAAGTGACTCAAATTCACCATTGCATTAGAACCATACGCAATTACGTTGTTGATAAACATTTAAATAAAATTCCAAACAATAAATCAATCTGTACTATGATACATATTGAACTTGGTAAAGGGCAGCAATAGCTTGACTTTGACGCATTATTTGTTAGTATTAATATATGCTAGAAAAATTATTGAGTGCCTGTCTGACTCCCACATATCGACAACGAATAATTTTAAATAATAATTACTTTTGTGCCCGATTCATTTAGTTTACCCACTAGATGAATATAATCTACCTCTGTTTTCTTTCCAAGTTTTTCTTCTACAAAGTTAGTTAAAGATTCAAGGTCCCTCGAGCCTCTGAACTTTATGCCTTCATTATCTCCAACTTTAAAAAATTTTAATCTGAAAAACAAAAAATAATCATCAATATATTAATCCTATAAAGAACTATACTATTAAACGGAGAATCGCTTACGTTGGGTACCCCGTTACATCGTATTCAGAACATAGTTCCGTTTCTGAAGTGCAATCTACTTTGGCTATGGCAAGATCACTATTCTCCACGTTGTATTTTTTTGCTAAGTCATCCCATGTTGGCGACAACCGTTTACAGTGGCCACACCTATAATATAATTTCATAAATGCATTTGTGTTTTTCATTTCCACGAGGACTTTTAAAATGAGAAATCAAGTCACACTCCGTTGATACAGGCAACAGCGTAATACATCTAGCGACAGTCATTTACAAATAAAAATAATTGAAATTAGTAGCGAATACAGTAATACTAAAGCGTAAAAATAAGTCATAGTGAATGTGAAAAAACTTTACCATGGAGCGAAGAACATAACGAAATGGTTCTTTTTCGAAACCTCCTCATGAAAGTTTTGCGTACTATATTGTAACGTATTTACACTTTCATCGTGGGCAAAACATGTTAAAGTTGGAATCAATGCTGCAGCAATAACCCGCAAAGTAAAACGAAAGGAATACATTGCTTTTCGTCTATCAATCTTTATCAGTTCTTAACGTTCTTAACACCGTGTAATACGTGTAGTACACAACGCCCTAATAGATCAACCAGATACCGACAGCTCATGTACCCGGCGTACCCGGCACAAGTGTGATAGCAGTTATCGAACAAAACAACCTTTGCCTAGGATAATTTTATATTAATTGTCAAATTTATTAATTTTACCAATGGCAATATTTATTTAACAATTTAAATCGTAACAATTATGTTTAATACAAACTGTGAAATTGAGTTATCGAGTAGACAAAAAACGGTATGATAGCGTTCATAATTTAACGAAGCGTTCATCGCTTAATATCCTAATAAAGGTCATTCCTCCGATATGACGATAGTGTAAGCCCTGTTAGTTACTTATTTCGGAAGAAAATTATTCAAACGGGGTATGATTTTATAGGGAAGTTGAGTGGCAAACTTAAAGGCATTAATTTTATTTGCCTTACTTGTAAAACGTAATTATTAGGAATAAATTACACGGGGGGATATTTCCACTCTTTTACGAATGTATTCTTTGTATTGGTTATAATGTGCTCGAAAAACATTTTAGAATCAATATTTTGAAACTTGAAGCGAGGTAGGGCATGAGCGCATGTCGCTTGTGAAGTATTTTTTTTATTCTGTTCCTTCATTCCCCTGCCTATGCACTTGAGCATATTCTGCACCCAATATGGCTCGCAGAAGGTGTCATGTATTATTGGGCTTCGAAGAAGAAAAAATCTTGGAGAAGAATAAGTGCCTAGTTGACTTTACGACGAGTAAAATTGGAGGAAAACCGGTAAGTAAAATCGTTAGCAATTATCATTTGGATATGGATGACCTCATTCTCCTCACTGAAGCCCCTGGAAAGTAGGTTACAAATGTCAGCTGCAGAATTAACTATTCGAAATGAATGTAATTGTAACCTTGCGTCAGTTTCCAAGCAATGATATGTAGTCTAGTAGGTAGTTATTACGGATGAAGCCCTTATTTGTTTGAAGTATCATTAAAAATACTTCTGATGTTATGTTTTAGTGTATTATTGTGGACGTTAAAATAAACGTCGATAGAAATTTATGTATCGGCTATTAAAAGTGCCCGTCAAAAATGACGGGGATGATGGATTATCCTGAAATAAAATTGAGGCAGTCCTCTTTGACCTGAAATCATACCTCCTGCTGAGAGGGTTGCCTTCGATCCGAGCGAAGGTTCGAAACCCTCGCCGCGAGTATATGTATTGTGCTTCAAAAGCTGACCTTAGTCCCCTCTTGCCAGGTATATTTCTGTTTCAGTGCGTGACAGAAGGAGTGACAAAGGGACAAAATAAGGCTTTCATTTATTTCCGATAATAAAAAAATCTTTCTTTTTAGGACTGGCCTTGCCAAGAAGCTCCAGACGTTTACTGCAGAGTATGTGGGCTGTATCTTCCTTTAGTTCTTCAAATTTATGCACCTCTAGAAAGTTCACCTTACCACCGAACCCTTTACATTTTTGGCTGCGTCAATCCGAAGTGCTGGAATAGAAGCGAAAGGTATGTCAATACTGTTCAATTTTTTCATTCTATAATTAAAATAACCGATAAGCCAAACTTTAAGGTCAAATCAGCAGATCAGAAATTACAATTGGCGTATTTATATGTGACTTTAAAATGCTCTTCTCGAAATTCTGATTATCTTTTTTAAAACTTGAATATAAATAGTAAAAAATTATTTAATCATTTCGTTAAATCAAATTTAAGTATCACAACATTTACGAATGTAATGGGTTGAATTTAATTAATTAATTGCTTGTATATTTAACTCCAAAGAAAACGTAATCTAAAACACGTTTATTTATGTTGCAGTATAATTTGTAACCCTACGCTTTTAGTATCTCCGAAGAAATCGATCTAATTTGACCCTGATTTTTTTATTTAAAAATTTTGTTTTTCTACATAAACTCGATCTGAATTTTGCGCTTTTCTTGTAGTGTTTAAATAGACAATATTAATTAGCAACCTGCCTGTATTTTTCCAATTTTGTTCCCTTTTACATCTTAAGAATCAAATCAAGTATACCTTGCATAGACTACTGAAATGGAAATTGCTTTTACACCCACTTGGCAATTTAAGATTTTCATTACATTTCTTTTAGAATTATGTATATGTTAATTGGTAGTAACAATAAATATCATCCTTGAACTGTCCTCTTAAATATTCAGTCATCTCTAAAAACCAAATATTTTAATTTCTAATAACTGTTAAAATGCAAAATTCATGTAATATATGTACTGTATGTACTTTGGCTCTGTATCCATAAACTTAATGGAAAATATTTTTATTTATTTTAAATAATTATACGGGAAGCCCCACTTACAAAAAGCACAAAAATGCAATACAAAACAAGAATTAATTAAACAAAAGCAAACAAATGCAAAAATACAAAATAAAATGTGATAAGAATTTACTAAAACATAATATAACGAGTACAGCAATTATTAGCTGTTCGTGAAATTAGTGATGGATTTAATGTGTCTAATGCTGGTGTTGAAGAAATCGATGTTATTAAGAGCTAGAATAGAATTACCAAGTCTCTGCATTCTAGTTAATGGTGCATTATACCTATAATTAGCTGAGTACGCTTTAACGAAAAATGTGTCATCTGATCTAGTACAGTATTGAGGTATCCGAAAATAAATGAATGATAATAATTCTGGGCAACTGATGTCGTTATTATACAGCTTATAAAGTATAACTAGGTCCATGATAATATGTCTATGGTACAAAGTTTGCAGATGAAGTTTGTGTAACAAGAAGTCATATGGAGTATTTTTTGCTGAATTTCCCATCTTAAAATTAATAAAGCGTAAAAATTTGTTTTGAATTTTTTCAATCTCTTTGATGTGTACATTATAATATGGATACCACACTGTTGAAGCATATTCAATTTTAGATCACACTAAAGAACAATATAAAATTTTCAATGAATTTATGTTTTTAAAATGATAAGTATTCCGAATTATAAAACCTAACATCTTTATTGCTTGTTTCTTAATGAAAGTAAGATGAGTCACGAAATTTAAAGAAGAATCACATAAAATCCCCAAATCCTTTACAACCGAGACACGAGAAATTACTGTATAAATACTAGAGCATCTTACACTAGTATAACATAATAATGTGAGATGATTTAAAATATTTTAATTTTTTAAAGAAGACATTCCATGTACAGTAAATTCCCAGTTATCTGGAATGCCCAGGGATTAGGTTTTCAGGTTAAGTGAATATTCCGGTTGCTTGAGAGTTTTATTGGAGAGGCTTCAATAAAGCATTTGGATACCAAAATAAGAAACAGATGCCTAATTATACATTCACCTTGGAATTGCCAACCTTTAGCCTAGGTACTCAACTCAATTGTTCTTAAACAATTCCTTGACATTAAAGAAAGTAATTAAACTCAAATATACAGATATTCAACACGTTTAATTGCAATATTTAATAACTGCATTACATCCTATGAAATTTCTCATATGCCTATCGCTTTTAACTTCTCCTTTGTTCTAATAACACGAGGTAAGGGTTAACTTCATCCAACCGTTAGCATTTTCCAACAAAATAATTGTTTCCTTGTTCGAGAAAAGGAGAGAAATTATCCTCTCACAACACAATGTATTAGCAGAAATTCTTGAGGTAAATTGATATTAAACGAAAGAGAAGTGAATAGTGACACGCAATCATGATACCATTACATACAGTGTAGTTAGTTAATATTAAAATAATGCAATTAAACGTGTTGTATAGTTACAGGGCCAGTTTCAGTTAAAAAATGTGTGTAAGCGAGATAAAAATTTGCCTCCCCTCTCGATATCAAAGGCATGAAATAATGTTAATGATATACTAAAAAAAGAAAATAATCTTATTTTACTGTTTTATTTTTTCAAAAAAATATTCAGCTAAATATTTTCAGAAAATAGAAATAAAATATTCGCTGACCTTATAACAAAATTACTATATAATGATTATATTACCGAATACTTTTACATTGCAACTTTTCGAAAAGGGCGAGATGAAGTTTTTTCGGGCTTTTTTCTTTGCATTATCATTTATCGGGGATCAGAGAGGGAATCTACGTGCAAAAGGTATAGATCCCGAATGTTAAATAGTTGCACAAAGAGACAAACCTCGAGTAATCAAAATCTCTAGTATTGAAGCTTCACTGTATTTGGAGTGGGAAGGTTATTTGAAATTACAATGCTTAATCCTTAAAAGCACATGAAACTTAGCAGTATAGTTATTGCTTTTGCATGCATATATTCCACTAAAGAGGTTAAGGCAAGTGCACAGTGTATCGGTGTGTTTTAGACAATGTAAAACTTTAAAATGTTCATCTTGCCACCCTTCTTAGGTTACACCTCTAAGCGGTAGGTTACGTCGCTTATACCTTGAACCGACCCTGAATGTAAATGACATATCTTGGCGTAAAGTACAATTTTTTCGCGATGTTTGCAAGTTCTGTGCAATAAACCTTTAAGAAAATGAAAATGTAAAAATCTGGAATATTGATTTTGCCACCCCTCTGAAGTGGCACCTGTAAGCGACTGTTTATGTCGCTCATGCCTGAAAGCGGCCCTGGATAGCTATATATATATTCCTTAACTAATGTTTAAAAAAATTCACAAAATTTATCGGCAGTTTCTTGGTCGGCCGAAACATATAGACATCTGATCTTAAAATCTGTTACCCATCCGTCTGAAAATGCACACGGTTCAATAATCTCCATTTGTTCATAAAAATCTTTGGCCTTTTCAATCAACATTGGTCCAGAAATAGGGACTCCCTCGGAACACTTTATAGAAAACCATTCATAAATACCAATATCCAATTGTTAAAGTTTCGGCTTACGTAGAGTGTGTCGATATTCTGTTCCTCTAGTTGTCTCAGAAGATGTAACGAATTTCATTAACTGTGATTTCTGTGCCTTAATGTTATAAATAGTAGAAGAACCAACATTGAACTTTTTCATTAAAACATTGCGGTTCTCAATTTTCTCTGTTTTATTATATCAAGTTTCTGGGTTAAGGTTAGCACAACCCATTTCCTTTTATTACTTTTAGCCCATATTGGAGTTTTAGGAGGCATTTAAAAAGGATGTGCGAAATATTTTATTTAACACAAACACTGAGTTCAAGAAGCATCCACAGTTGTGTATTGAGACTGCTGAAAATGCAAATCTTAGTGTTAAGATTTCGAAATAGATGTAAACAAAAAATTGTCGAAAGTGCCAATTTTAGCGGTAACATTCCGAATTAGATTTAAACAAAAAATTGTCAAAAGCGCCAATTTTATCGGTAACATTTTGGACTAGATGTAATAAAAAAATCGAGAGGCAGGAGATGCCGGTTGCTTGAGAATTCCAGTTGCATGAGTGCCGGATAACAGGGAGTTCACAGTAATATGTTAGTCTTTTAATAAAAACATAGAAAATAATTGAAAAAATAATTATTTCTGAAGGTTTGTTGATGACGTTGAGCTAAAATCGACATCAAACTCAGAAGCCCACTCATTATATTGTGAAAATTCAAAGAAATTATTAAGAATTTGATAGCCTGTTTTTCCTCCATAAAATTTAACATGTTTTCAGAATTAACGAGTTGTGGGCACCACAAACTACTATCACTTAGGGATCCCCCAAACCACTGTGAGCCTCGCAAATCATTTTCACCTTGCAGCCTCGCCCCCCCTAAATCTATGCCTATTATTAGGAATGTAAATTTGTTATGAGAAGGTTATCCAAACAATTTTTTTTTCTGAACTTATCGATTGAAGAAAAAATTGAAAGGAATGTTTATGTACTTATTATTATCACTGATTGTAGTTCTCAGCCATCTATTGTAATCAAACATGGGATTCCAAAATCAAATCTAGTAAATGGAAGGTTGGTGTTTATCGTCATCAGCCACTTAATACTTCCAATGAAATATAAACTAGTATGATCACAATAAATAGTATCTGTTGTATAAGGAGAAGAGGATTTTAGTAGTAGTTGTAATTAGGTTTTTAGGTGCGTCAACAGCTAAGGTCATTTTGCACCGTCAACTTCTGTTAGAGAAAATCAACATACATCACAACATCCATGCCCGAAGCAGGTTTCGAACCCGCGACCTTTGGTTTGGAAGGCAGGCGCATTGCCTACCAGTCTAACCTGGCCGGCAAGAGGATTCTTTGATAAGATCCATGCCCGCTTGACATGGAAAGCATCTTTTTTATGGGGTTATTTTCTTCAGTTTAATTGAATTACTACAGTAAATGAAATAAAGACAGCTTAGTAAAAAGTCATCTCTTCATGTAATTTACAGTAGAGTTCACAAAGTATAGGCTTCATCCATCGATTAAATTCCTACAGTATTAAAAAAATACATAGGATGATTTTATTATTACTTATGAGAGTAGAATGATTGAAATTATTTGATTGAAGATTATCTTAGGATTAATTTTTGATGCATTTCAATTTTGTGAAATAAAATTTTATGTTCTGAAGGGTCCTTTTATAGTATGTAGTCTGTTCTGTACAATAAAAATTCATTTTTTTATTTTTGTTATCTTTACCAATGCTAAACTTAAAATTATGAATTATTAGGTAAATCATCCAAATCAGACTTTGTTTAGTTTCTCTTTTCACCTTACAAAATGTTAACCCATTTTGATATATCATTCAATTATTACAATTACAACTAGTGTAATGCCCGTTGAAATATCAACGGAAGAATTATAGATAGATAGATTATTATTATTTTCATTTAAAATAATTAATATCCCCCTTTCATATATGAAATATTTTGTCATGTACAACATATCTAGTGAATTTTCTGTTGTTGACGGGCTATCTTTAGTTAAACTTAAAATAGTTGCCTCTCTCCCCCTCCCTTTCCCCCCCTTTCATACCCTCTCTCCCTATCCCACCCTCTATCTCCCTCCCCTCCTCATTTCTCCCCCTCTCTCTTCTCCCCATCTTTCCCCCTCCCCCCCTCTACTTCCCTCTCCCCCCCTCCCTCTTGCTCCCCCCTCTACCTCTCTCTCGAATTAAAAGCATACAAAGCACGCTTATACACCCATAAGGATTGATACAACAATAGGATTTTGAGGTCTAACAATATAATTGGTAGCCAAGGCAACATTCCGTTAAAATGGCAATATTTCCACAAAATATGTGAAGTAAACATATAACATGAGCGATTTAGAATTGTATGTGGAAAAAGATGAACAGAATAAGAAACTTTGTAATTTTTTCTTCAAAATGGTTCAGTTCCGAAGATCGTAGGTTAATTCGTTCTAATTTTAATTTCCAAAACAATAAAAGCCTGCACATCAAAAAATTGATTTTTACATGTTACCTTAGGGAAAATGGAAATGGCTTCCTTGGAGTCGAACCCAGGACTTTTTTGGAGATTTATTTTTGACATTACCGTAAAATATGTTAATCAAACATTCTTGCACAATTTCAATCTTCTACCTACTCAGGAAGTTTGTTAAAACGCTCTATATCAGCCATCATGAAAGCATGATCAACCAACCAACCAACAGACCTGGACTATTATAGTATAAAATAACAATGATAGAGAGGTCTTTGCCAATGCTACACTATGTAAGGCTTCCTCCTAATTTATTAATTAGTAAATAGGCAAAGTCTGTTATTATTTGCAATTAAGTGATAGCTTAATCTGCATGTATTCTGTGATGATATCGTCATAATTATTTCTGATTCATTTGATGGAATAGATAATTAATGATTAAAAATAGCTCAGTTTGTAAATTTTGATGAAAATGCATTAAAATGTTTTTTGTTATAATTATCCATTAATATATTGGTATTTTCTTGTTTTTATTGACATTACATTATTTTTATTAGAAATGGAAACTTAATTCTGTATTTCTCAAGCTTGAACTCTTCTTACAATGATAGTCCATTCATTTTATATTTTTTTGCCTTTTCCTCATTCCTGATTTTTCCTTAATATTAAAATCCTATCTAATAAAAATATGATTTTTATTTTCCCAAAACTATAGTTTGGATTAATTTTTGTATTTTCTGCAAGCTACTTTTATTATATCAACGTATTTTTTCTTCTTGAAAATATAGTTTTTGAAGGCATATTCTTAGTTAATTTTACCTATGTTACAGAATGTTCATATTTTAATACTTTTAACTAAACTGTCGAGTTCTTCATTTGAAGTCATAGTGTATGAAAAGTTAGTTTGTATCCCAAGTTAATCCTGCAAATTATGCTTGAAAACCTTAAATAATTTTGCTCTATCTTCATGTATTTTGGTAAATACTAGACTGCATGAAAATATTTGTTGCACACAACTGAAATAGTTATACGTTGTAAACAAGGAATTTTTTACAACTCATATGTTTAACTTATTTCTATTTATCTAATCAATTTAGTTGGGTTTGTCTGAGAAGTCAAGCTCTTGATGAAACATCAAGAAATACTGTCCTTCCTCTGCCGCCGCTTACTGGAGATGAGTGGTGTGAGAGATCTGCTCAGTGGGGAGATTCCGAGGATGAAGATGATGGCCAAAGGTATTTAAAATTTCTTCTCATGACTTGTTCAATTTCAAGAGATTCACTTAAAATCAAATTTTAACCTACTATTTCAAGGATTAAAACATAAACTAGTAGTTCAACAGTACCCAAACATGCATAAAAATAAAATACAAACCTATCTTTGCAAACTCCCTGAAAACCTTTATTGACTCCACACTGTAATAGATAATTTTTCTTTACAGATACTATATATATTCTTTGTAATGCTTCTTTTTTGTCATGGTTTACATAAAGTTAGAATTGCAATTCCCCTATGCCATAAAATAATTTTTTATTGGTGATTTACTATGTTATTTAGGATTGGGAGTGATAGAAAAATGCTATGAGATTGTTTCATAATTCATCATTTTTTAATTTATTTTTATCATTTAAGTGTTATAAAATTACAAATGAATTCTCATTCTTTTTCAGCTGTATTAACCATGCTATTATTTCAGCAAAAGGCTTTTTGTCCTTCACTCTTTTATTTGACATGAAACAGGAATGTTCCTAGTCTGCTGCTAGGGGTCAGTTCAGTTTTGATTTTACTGTATATGTATTATGGCACAGCTTTTCATTTTTCTTAGTGAAAGAATTTAAATCATTTCAAAATAGCAAAGGAATTAGATTGTATTCTGAAAACCTTTCAATTTGTAAAAAGGAAGGCTTACTGATTTTATTAATGTATGTGTTATGATATTTTATTTGAAGCAGTGGAGTAGGCACATGAGTAATGTCTACAATTATGATGCATATTAGTGAGATGTTTTGTTAATTTTTTTTAATATCATCATTTGGTGAATGTTTAAGTCAGTATAGAGATAGGTATATAAATACCTATTAATGATTTGTGGTTGGATTTCACTTCTACTGTTTTTCCATGCTCTTAAAATTTTGTTAACTTTTTACTTACTTGGCATTTTCGTTGATACCAGCAAAACACAGATCCCAAAGTTACTGCTTAATATTCTTTTACCATACTTGAAATTTATTTTACCTGATTGGCTACAGTAGAAAAGTTTGTAATGTTAGTTTTGTATAACATCAATTTCATGTGCAGATGTGTTGCTATATTTATTTAGGTTCAGTAAAACATTGTGGTGCTTGAGAGAACGAGGAATATCACTTGATTACTATAAATGGATAAGTTGTCTTTTTGTCATTAACATTTTTAAAGTCAATACAAAAACAAATCAAATTTGCCATGTTGTTATAGAATAGAGGTTCCTAGACTTTTTTGTGGTGTGACACATTTAGCTGGAATATCAGATTTTGGGACACATGGATGCAAATATTCATGAGAGGGAGAATAAATAACTTCTTCCATTTTTTCATGCCTATTGACTGAGTTGTTTAGCAAAAATGCTATGGAACTAGTTTATAGCATTTGTTAATGAAAATAATTAACTAAAATACTCATTTTAAATTTAACTTGTAAAATTTTTGTGACCCAATTTAAGAATATTGCAACACATAAATTTGCTATGACACATATTGGGAACTGATGTTACATAACTATTAAGGCTGTTCTTATTACTTATTTCATATTATCTTTTACTTATCAACAGGCAATTGGATGGTGACGAAGAGAATGGCAACGTCATCATGGGAATGGGAGGAAGAATCCTTCCACAAGCTGAAATTCCCGACAAACAGGGTGTGGAGGAAGATGAAGATGATGATGATGAAGATGAAGAAGATGTGATGGAGATGGGTGGGCTAGAAGTCGGGGTGCACAATCTATCTGTGGATGATCCTAATGCCAATTCCAATGCCCATGGAGGTGGTGGAGTTGAAGGTGGGGGTGCAGTGGGGCAACTTCGCTCTCCTGTTGCCACGGCTGAAATCGAGGTTGGGGACGAAGGAGAGGTTGTATGCATTGACACTCCTCGTGCAGCACAAATGGACATACTGGCACTTTTTGCTGGGGCATCGGAAACCAGCGGTCATGGAGGACATTGCGAGAATGATGACGATGATGACGAGGTAAAGTCTTAATGACTGCCATAATTTTCCTCTATATAATATGCATTTTTTCACGAAAAATCGAGGAAAAGTTAGTGTGCATATTATATATGGTAACAAATGCATACAACTTTTTCCACTCTGTAAATAATTGATATTTTCGGATGCATTTTTAATAATAAATCACATTTGTCATTGCATTACGATATCAGTGCTGTAAAATATATTTAACCAAAATTACTAATACTCAAATATTTTGAGCTGTCATGATCACTAAAGCCTCTGAATTCTTCATTACTGTCCTCGAATAGTTTGTCGGCAATCTTGTGTTCTTTCATTGTCTGCATAAATTGCATCGCTGCAAACATCGTCTTCATCTTCGCTATCCATTTCAGTGAAATCTTCATTCTATATGTCGTCTTCAGAACCATCCAGTAAGTTTGTGAAGCCATGTTTATATTGTAAACTCTCACTCACACATCTCGCTTGTCGGCAAGGCGAGAACTGTCTTGATACCACTAATAACCAAGTGACAAATTAGTGTTCTCTTTACAAAAACTGGGGTGTGTATTATACATGGTGATAAGACAATTTATACATTTCTCTCATAACAACATGGGTGCATATTATAATCAGAAAATTATGGTATTTTATTTTCCTTTTAATACTGTAATCCAGAGCTGCTGTTTTCACAGATTTTATATATTTTCACAGATATTTTTAAACAAAAAACAGACATTTCTGTGATTCACGGATATTTATAAGGAAAAATTCAGAATTTATCTGACGTAAAAAATGCATAGAATACTAAGAAATTCAGAGATTATTATTTCTATACAAATAATATGAACCCTGTAAAAAATATACATTCGATGAAATTGTTCCGTAAGTACATATGTATCTTAATATACTTATTGTGAGACTGAATGCAAAAACTAGCTGTTGAACTGGATCGGCAACCTACAGCATATTTATATTTTTACTTTCTGCATACCTAGTATAAAAGAAAGTATTGTATTTGTGAAAAAAAATTGATTTAGAGATTTCGATGGAAATACATGTTCTGAGGTCCCCTGAGTACGTTTTGATTATTTTCAATGTCTGTGAGTGACAAAATTTTGTGGGCGCTCTAGCTCAAAAACTAATAATCAGATTAGTACAAAACGTAAGATTTTTATTAGCAAATGAAGACTTGAAAAGGTTTTGGTTGAAATAGCTCAACCGGAAGTGGAGGTTTATTCTTGTCATTTTCCCAATATCTCCTTTAAAACTAAATTTACGTAAATATTTGTTATTATTAAAGTTGTATACAATGTAATGTTCTACAAGTTCTGTTTGTTTGAAACGTGTTTTCATAAAACCGATAGTTTAAGAGATATTTTGATTTTTCTTCTAAATTTGTTAAATACATCGCTTGTCTCAGTTGCTGTGATAACATTTTCTAATCTTTTATCACAATCCAAAGAAATTTTTTAATTTTGTCTAATTTTGTTGAGCCATTGTAGTGATGTCATTAAAAGTGAAAATTATTTTGTTTAACAGATTTCCTAAGGCCTGTCCTGTAAACTAGGCCTATGGCTACTTATTGTTTTCAATGCATTTGTGCTATTTACTGTATACAGGCGACTCCTGAGATTCGACCGGAATGCATTCCTGAAAACGCGGTTGAATCTCGAACAGTCGAATGTCGAACGTGCCTAAAAACGGATGAAATCAGCACAAATTCAAACAATTAGAGCAAAAATAACGATATCTAGACTGAAACTAAACCTCGCGTGGTTGGGCGGGCCGAAAATTTTGTGAAATGGGTTTAGAGGTTATACACAGGCAGTTCTTTTTCATTTTCTATTCATTATTTTTCGTATTTCATGATTTTATAATCATTATTTATATTCTGACATTCTTTGCTATAAAAATGTTTTAATTGTGAATTTTGGAAAAAATGATTACTTATCGTATTTCATGGAAAATTTGTAAGGAATTGATACTTTTGCAATAACAAATGCAGTTTCATAATTTTTATAAAAATATGTTCTGCACATCACAATAAACACAATGATTCATAAAATACTGTGGTGAAGGAATTTTGAGCAATGGCTCTAACAAGACTAATGAAACCCATTTTTAATTATGAAGATAATGGTGTAAAACCATTTATATTTACACACAATAATACAGTAACATAATTAGATACAAATATGCAACAATTGTAGTTATAAATGAGACTAGTTTAATGTTTTAAAAATCTGGACGTATAACCCACAAGATCCAAAAAAATATATAAAAGTATTGAAGAAATGCTAGCAGAAAACCGTGTAATCGGTGACGAAGAATTAGTGTTGGCAGATGAAGTTGACATTGAACCAGATTTCGTGGGAGTTTCCAGCCAAGAAGATGGGGATGAATTTTATGAACCGTTGGGAGAGAAATCTAGTCACAGCGATCATATTTCTCTGGAATATAAGAAGAAGGTCGTTGCTCTAGCAATAGCTCATCCAAAGTGGAGTTTGGGCAATTTACAAAAAAAGGTTGCAGACCGTTGAAGAGGAAGGATCAGTTGAAAATATGGAAGGAAAACATTAAACGAGGTGGAACAGTGTATGACAAATATAAAGCAATTAACTCATGGACCATGGACCACTTTGAAGAGGCGAGGGCTAACAACGAGCAGGTGACCGCAAGGATGTTACAGCAGTGGGCAATGCAAGCGGCATTTCAATTTCTATCACCAGACTTTCACTTCACTGCAAGCACACCTTAGGTGGAAAAGTTCAAAAGAGCACACAAGATTCGCCAGTAGAAGATAACCAGGTATGTGAGCGACAGAGCTGCTGCAACTGCGGAGGAAACCTTGGAGGCTGCCGAGAAGCTTCAAAAGCAAGTTAAAGTGCTGGTTCCACGCTTTGACCCAGATTTAATCAGTAATACTGACCAGACAGGGTACCAATACCAATCTACAGTTGACAGGACGCTAACACACAGAGGATCCAAAGTGGTATTCGTTAAAAAACATAGCCTCAATAAAATATCTCATACTTACACTTAGCAATATGCGCTTACGTTGTCAGGAAAATGGTTACCAAAAGTATTTCTATGCTTTCAAGAAACTTCTAACAAATTTGGTCCTCTTGTCCAAAAAAAAGTTGACGCAGTAGTAGAAGAGCTGGGCAATGTAGTTGTAACTGTTCAAAATCTGGAAAATTAACAACAAAATTATACAAACTTCTAGACAAGCATCTTACAACCTTATGTTGGGAAAGAAAATTTTCTTTTACTTATCGATTCATGGGGAGGGCGGATGAATCCTATCCTTTACGATGACATCTTCATCAATGATGATGGTGCAGCAACTTGTCATGTGAAAATAATACCACCTAAATGCACTCCTTTATGCCACTCGTGTGATGTTTACTTTTATAGGCAAGTAAAGAATTTTATTAAACGCATTCAAAACTGCTAACACTTGCTACAGCAAAAATGCGAAATAAGTTCATGCGAGGATGCAATAAAAATTCACTCGTTGCTGCACCATCAATTGAGTGCACCAGTTTTCCAAAACATGTGTCGTAAGCTTGGTTTGCGTCGAAGATCATCGACGAGAGAGAAATTTTCTTGAATGTAAATGAAGTTTGCTTCCCTACCAATATATTGAAAAGTAGTTGTGAATGTGACGGGGTTGCTTTGCTCTAGTGTTCTTGGTGTGAGAAGATTCTCTGTTTTGTTTGCATTTTTGACAATTATCATCTGAAAGATGGTGCACCGCGCGTCCCATCTGGATTACCTGATGACGAAATGTGTATGTAATGTGTATGTATGTATGTATGAAGAAGAAGAAATGTGTATGTGTGTGGGTATGTGGTGAGTTTATACAGGCCATAATCCTCTAACGGACCTTTTATATTCTTATGTTAAATGGAAAACAAGAGGGCTTCCTGGATAGATGCACAGCCTATAGCAAGGCAGAAATGTAATATAAATCTATCGATATGTATTATAAGTTTCACCAATCTTATGATATGTTTAATAAAGTAATCTTCCAAATGCAATCCAAAATCTTCAAAATTCCTTCTCCACGGTGTTTTATGAATCATTGTGTTTATTGTGATGTGCAGAACATTTTTATAAAAATTGTGAAACTGCATTTGTTATTGAAAAAGTATCAATTCCTTACAAATTTTCCATGAAATACGATAAGTAATCATTTTTTCCAAAATTCACAATTAAAACATTTTTATAGCATAGAGTGTCAGAATATAAATAACGATTATAAAATCATGAAATACGAAAAATAATGAACAGAAAATGAAAAAGAACTGCCAGTATATAACCCACATCGCACGCGAGTCAGAGTCACTAAACACTACGCTACGGCGGCTTCTTGTGCAAGGGGCTTTGTAGTAGGCTCATATAATACGCCGCACACACTGTTTTCTGCATTATTCACAAACCCTTGAGAGGCGCGCCTTCTCACTTCGTAATATTTCAAGTTACAATGCACAGCATACCCTGCCACATGATCGTTGAAATCGGTGTTCCATGATGCGTATGGACTCCTTATTAGCTCAACTTAATGTGCATGTTGGAACACGTATCAAACTTTTTGACTGGTTAAAGAAATAAAATGTTATGTAAGTTAGTTTATTTGTAATTTCATTGTTATTGTGTTAAAACATGTATATTTTACCAAAGTTATGATATAAAGCAACCCACATTTTACTTTATGTTACATAATATTCATTTTCCTGATTTTACACTTTCCTCAATTTTACGTTTATTTTAGGTGGTCCCTTCAATGGTGTAAAATCGAGGTTGGACTCAAGAATACAGTAAAACATCATCAATGCAAAATTAAAGGAACTTAAAATTTTATTGTTTGTAAGAACAAGGTGTTTTAATTACCTAATGAAATTTCAGCACTTGTTTTTACATTCATATATGTATATAAATTTTATTGTACTGTTGTCTTATTTCATGTCTTTATGTGGTAAATTTAAATTTTACTTAAAGCTTCCTGGTGACACGTATGTACATTTGTTTTCTTATCATTGTCATATTAAGCAATTTTTTATGAATCAATTTATATAAAATTAAGGAATAAATAAATACACATTAAAATAGGCTATATTTTTAGATACACTTAATCTCCGACTAACACGAGTTCTACTAACACGATTTCGGTTTAACACAATTTTTAAAGTAGGACTGATATTCGACTAACACAACTGATCATCCAGTTTAACACAGTTCTCCACGATCCCCCAAGTCAGTGCACTTCTTCTGAGTTAGTTTTTGTCTGCTGTCTTGTTGCTCGTACGTTCATCTCAGAACTTCAGTGATCTCGTGATTCACATTATTAATTCACATAACTTCAGTACATTCACCCTCAAAGTGAACAGAAACGTGGTAATGGGAGTAAGAAATCCAGAAAAGTTATAGCGTTAGAGCAAAAACTAGATGTTCTTAAGTGCTGCGAGAACAATGAATGAGCACGTGATATCGTTCGTGATACAGGTCTTAACGAAGCAATGCTACGAACCATCCACTCAAAAATGTTATTATTGTGTATTCTGATATGAGAAGACGAGGAAATTATTTTGCAAATCTACATCATCTGTAAAGTGTTAACATTCTTAAAAATGTAATCAAACAATACCACGTATTTAAGTACAACTGCATTTAGCCATTTTTTGTTTCTATCTTTATCATTGTTTCCATGGAACATATACCCCCTGTTTACATTACTTCTTTAGGGAAATTCGTGTCCGACTAACACGATTTCACCTTACACAAAAATTTTCAAGAACACATCTATCGTGTTAGTCTGGGACTAGGTGTACTATCCTCATTGGAAATGATTTTTAACTTTGATATGGTTGATCCTGAAACCAATAAACAGTAATAGGCAGGAAGATGAGAAACTATTTAATAGGCAGGAAGATAAGAAATTCTATTTTTTATAATGATACAGTAAAGACATGTTAAGAGAAATACACAAAACTTTAGTGATTAGGTGTTATTTCTGAGTCTGAGAAGTATTCTAAAAGATTTCTTGATTGATACCATGTTACTGAATTATCCTAGCTTATCTCAGATATGCCATTGCATAGCAGATTATCTACCCTGAAATAAAATTTTCTCTTAATGTTACTGAAGCATATTTCATAATAGAGATTTTTACTAAACTTTGTTTAAAGTGATGATGCTTCTTTTGATTTACATACAAAACAATGTGTACTTGATAGTTATAGTTAAATGTCTGTAACGATATTTCCAATTCAGATCTTTGTTTACTCGAAGTTATTTTTTTCTTGTTTATGATCATGTGTGTTTTAATTAGCGTATTTTTTTGGGTGATAAGGTGCATTTTTTTTCTAGAAAAATGACTTCCAAAATCAGCCTGCGTCTTATAGGCTGAAGGTAAGATTACAGTGGGTCCCCGTTATTCGCAGAGGTTCATACCAGAAAATGGTCACGAATACCGGGGAATTTTTCCCCATAAAAATACGTTATACAAAGGGAGGTTATGTTCCAATTTGCCACTAAAATCACTCGTGACAAAAAAAGAGAAATTTTCTCTCATAAGATTTCATGTAATAACGGAGATTAGGTTTAAGTCATTGCCACTGTTCCCGATGGCATCCAAACTAATAAAACAAGTCCGTTTACAGGCATACCAGTCATGAAAGGGTTAATATACAGGACTGTACATACACTGAACATTGCATAATCTTAATATAAATGGAAATAACTTAAAATTACATAAAGACAAATGGAAAACACACACACACACACACACATAACTCACATGCGCACACACAAATAATACACGTGCACACAGATATTGCAGGGTAAAACTTGTGAGAATCTCGGATACAATGTTCATGGCGCAATTCCAAAACAAAGCATGTGATGATAGTGCATAATAACACAGATGGTGTGTTAGTTCACTTCCTTACACTAGTAAAACCGAATAAAAAAGTAAAAAATAATTAACAGAAACAGCTAGGAAAATCATGGGGTCTGGTGCAAAGTGTGCGTGCGGGGCCTTTTACGCATAAAAAATTTTAATAGTAAACTATAATAACTAAAGCAATCTCTCTCAATATGGCACATCGATATTTTTTCAAAAATATGTGCATTTTATTAGCACGACAAGTATTTCTTAGAGAGAGCGGGGCCTGATGCAGTTCCACCGTTCTCACCTCAATCAAGCTGTCTCTGATAATTACCAACATAGTATATTCATTATCAATAGCAAAACAAACAAAATAGGTCGGAAAATAAAATAAAACGAGTTTAATGAGGCAGTCACTGTTGAACAAGTAGCATGCCTATCGACTTCTTACTCCACCATGGCAAGTAGTCCAAGTGACGAATAAGTGAAACAAAAAACCGTGGATACCGAAACATTGTTCCATAATACATGAATGACGAATAAGTGATATGATGAATATTTTTAAAATGATGTGAGATATGGAATAAATCAGAGCTAGAAATGAAGCATGACATTGCCTTTCCTAAATGTTTTGGTTAACAAAAACAATTTTTTCCTGAAAAATGCCCTTGGAAATTAGAGTGCGTCCTATCACCCAAAAAATATGGTATGTTTTGATACATAGAACTTTTCATAACTCAAATATTTTCTTCCCTCAAGGTTTGAATTGCATATATTTAAATGGAATTGCTAGCAATATGTAGAGATATATATAAACCAATTATGCATGTTTATGAGATAATTAAATATCTCATTGGATAGGATAAGAGATTATAGAATATTCTTAAGTTTGTATGATGGTTATCATCTAGAGTGATTGTTAAAATAATGATTACCTGTTGTGTCACCTATTCAGGATGATGAGGATGTTGATGGTCGAAGGCAGAGTAGAGTGCATCCCAGTGACTATGAGCCGTACTTCCTTTGTGTGTGGCCTGAGGATGATGCTGAGGCAGGTTCTTGGATGTGGAAAGGTGATGAAGACTCGGGTCGTTATGGAGGTTGGAATTCTCTCATGCCACGTGGCACAATGGAGGACATAGGAGATGAGGAAGAACATATCCGTCAACTACTGCTGGAATACAGACAAAACAGTGGCGAAGATTTGCCTCCAGCATGTGCAGGACGGCTGCAAAAGGTTAATAGAACTATATTTTCTCTTAAAAGTCGTATTTTTTATTAATAATATTTTTCATTTTACTAGCTGTACATCCTCAAATTTTGTACAAATCAATACAAATGAAAATAACATTTTTCATCACGAGATGAAGAGAGAAGTTTGTTAAATGCTGTATTTATTGGAGTACAAAGTGACTATTTTAAGAATTTGGGATGTGCTTCTTATGATTGCCTAACTTGTCTCTGGTGGTAGAATTGCATTATTAAGTCAAGTACAGTAAGTCATTGTTTTACACAGTTTTGAATAACGCGATTTTACCATAACACTGTTTTTACTTTGGTACCCATAATTCAATTAAAGCGGTCTATCCTTGCCATAACGCGGTATCTACTAATTTACTCCTAAAAGAAAATTCCTATTTTATACAGAAATTACAGGCTTAAGTGTGCCATCTCTACATATTGCCGTAAAATTAAAAGTTATTTTGTGATTACTTAACCAAACCAAGTTGAATAAATATTAAATTATTGACTGATTCAACTATTTTAAGGCTTTTTCACCTATTATTACGTACCAACTTCCAAATGACACGATCGCAAAAAAGTCTTAGCTTGTGCCATAGAACCCGTAGACAATGGGTTGATGACATGAGATATGCAACATACGTTTGTGGCTTAAGGAATAAATAGTAAGCTGTAACCTGAATTGTATACATATATGATCACCCTGAGAGCATACACCGAATAAACAGACATTGTTTGTGCAAGAAAAACTAGTGGTGTCTCATACGATTGGCATCGCTTGAGAATGTTGCATCATCGAAACTACACTGTTACAGCTTGATGAATCGATAATTACAACTGAAATGAAATTGATAGGAGTATAAATAAATGTATATTAGTAGATTGTCTATAATATATGTTGAAGCGTGTGTTTGTGTGGTTGTTCATGGAACTCCTCCTAAACGATAAAAGTTAGAATAACCAAATTTGGTATGATTCTTCCTTACATCCTAACTTAGTGAATGGTCAAGGTTGGGTCAACCGGGATTAAACAGTGCTGCCAATATATGGGGGATTAACATTTTTCCATAAGATAACACGTATGAATCCATTTCTTGACTTGCAAGGTATTCTTCCTTCAAGCATAAAAATACGTAAATATGGACCGATTTTTTTCGTTTTTGCTTTATTCGACGAATAAAACTCTATACTATCTTATTCCTGCGAAGTTTACATGTTACACGGTCGAAGTTTTCAGAAATACGCTATTTGATTCGAAATTTTGTGGATTTTTCGTACTCTTTCCGGGCATTGCCTAGGAGTGTTTCATTGTTGTCTGCAATTCAATTAGTGCCAATTAAACATTCAAATAGATGAAAGTTTAGCGTTATTCGATTTGCATTTTTGTTTAAGCAACGAAATGATCGATGTTTATGGATAGCAACGTAAATAGATACTGATTGTTATTCAGGAAGTGTTTATAATGATTGATGAAAGTAATTGAACCTTCTTTCGTCTATTGAATACTGGAATCTTACATTTTTGTAAGTAAAATCGTTATATTCTACATTATAATGTTTATTAATGTAAATAAGCTCACGTATCTGGTGTACATTTACCGGAGTCAGTGTTTAATCATGGACAACTGTACGTTGCTTTTTCATGAGTTTCTTGCTTACAAGACATAAAAGTAAATATTTCAGCGAGGCATAATTACACAAGAAATGAAGCTGGATTTGGCAAAAGTAATATGATAGGAAATAAAATTATCGTTATATTTGAATGCAATAGGCTCGGAAACGGATTGTTACAAGCAAATATGATTAATTGTTAAGAAAAGCTAATTGTAAGTTAAAAAGTATCTACTATATATTTTAAAGAGTTTATATGTTGTGCTGTAGTAGCTTCACTAAATCTGTTGAAATTCAACGGGAAATTCTGCTAGTATTATATATTTGGTCTTTGTTATGTGCTTCCATAACACAACCTATAAATTTACATACAGTGGAATCACGATTTAAGGTTCTCCCATTTAAGGTTTTCTTGCATTTAAGGATGTTTTTTTGTGGCCCTGACCAAAGCCCATGTAAATATTGTATTTATTATATTACCTGATTTAGTGTCTCAATTTTGTGAATTGCCCACATTTAAGGGACACACTTCTGGTCCCTAGATGGACATTGCCTCATTTTAAGGTGTGTTTACACACTGCAGCATGACAATATATTATTTAGTAGAGTTGTAATGTATTAATTCACTCTATTCATCAACAATGCAACACATACTGGCATTGTTACATTAAATAAACTCAAATAATTAATATTTTATCATGCTGTGTTTTGTCAATCCACCTTTAATCCTTAAGTCATCTGTTACATAAGTTAGAAAAGTTGTGGTGATGTCATTACGTGGACATGGATTTTGTTATGCTTCTGTTCCCAGGCGTTCCCTCACTAATGTGATGTGTTAGCTAGTTGTGCCACTTGTATGTATTACGGAAATATTTACTGTGTTAAACCAAAAGGAGACAATCCCTAAAAAATTGGAATGTTTATTCAGAAAAATGCTTCTTTTACATCGAGGTAATGTTATTCAAACTTCAGGTGTACCTACTCATCCATCGCTGGAGCATTTCCCTACCCCGCACAAGACAAGCAATCATATATGAGTTTTTCGCATAAAGCACAGAAATATAACAAATGTGCTTAAAATCTAATGATTACAAGGACGTGGGAAACTTCAATATCTGCTAGTGTTGTCATTTTGTGTGCAGCATTGTGCACGCTCAGCCGATTACTTGCACTGACACATCTGCCAAAGCTCACCGCACTACTTGATTACGGGATAAATTATTCAAAGCTTAAAAATTATCTCATACGATCCATGCGAGCTCAATCACCTATATCATGTATTCATTATTGTATATGAACTTAAAAAATTGAAATGATCTGCACGCTAGGTTGAGTCCTGCTATAGTAAGTACATCTCGAGTGTGTTTCTTTACATAAAAGTTTTAGGAAAGTTTGTCTCTCGGAAAAATTATAGATTGAAAATGCGCAGCTAGGAGGTGCAATGAGGGTCACAACCGTGAAGTTACAACTAATTTCATCTCCAAATCGAAATCTTAACAAATCTACTTCACCGGAGCACTTGCAGTATGATTCTCAGCCATCCTCGTTCCGTGAAATATTATGAATGAAAAAATTTATCGTAATCACTTCAGAAATCAATCAACACTAAAAGCTGCATGGTTTCTGAGCAGCCTAGGTGGAGCATTCATGGTCTTAATACAAATTAGGTGACTTTGTGTTTTTTTGCTAACTGTGCCTTTCTTCTCTCGTGGTTACTCATTCACTGGGATGGGTGTACGTTTACCATCCCTGCCGACTCCGGTATAACCCCACTCCTGCCTCTTTATGCATTTGCCATCTCCTACATCCCATTCACTGTTTTAAGTGATAGATGACATTTGTCAGTGGTGAAAATTAATATGTACATATACTTGGTGATTAGCTGAAAAAATTAAGAGCCGGTTCTAAAAAAAGTTCAAGGAAATTTGGGCTAATGTGGCAGAATGCCTACCTTCCAGGGGCACCAGATCACTCCATTTCATCACACATGTCGGCAATATAGTTCTCTTTCTTCAGAAATTTAGTGATACCGTTCCACTAACTTAACAAGTGTTCAGTTCATAATATATTCCATTTCATACGCTGTTGGTAATTGAATGTCAGATAGGGCAAAATGTACTTGAAAGGACGAAAATCAATAAATTTTCATATTTTCTAAAAATTTAACAACTGGCTCGCAAATTCAGAGAAAATTAACAAACGGCTTGCACGAGCCAGCTTCAGCTCATCACTGCATATACTTGTATATATTATATTTCAACCTCTTCACATCATTTCTCTCGGCCATGTTGAAGTGAATCACATTGTATGGGCTTATGGGTGTGAACTAGTCAATATGCTGGACAACTCATCGACAGTGTAGCTGTGTGATGGCAAAGTAACACCTAACATATTGGCTTTCTGATGTTGAGTGTTGTATTTTTATGCAGACAGTGTTTTCTGTGCGGCATTACAAACACTCGCTAGTTGTGCCATTCGTGCGCAAGTCTATTTCGTTTTGTGGAAAATATATTTATTTAATTCGGTGATATTTTATTAATATGGGTACCAAAATGAGTAAGCTTACTTTAAGTGAAAATGTTTCCATTATTCATCAAGTTGAGGCCCATCCAAACATGACAAGAATAGAGATGGCAAACAGCCTTAGACTAGCTCCATCTTCTTTGAGCAACGTTATCTATCTGTACTCTTAATATCTGTGTTTCAATTAATAAAAATTTGATATTAATAAACTGCTGTTTAGTCTTTAAATTTTAGACTACCCCCATTTAAGGTATTACTCAATTTAAGGTACAAAAAACTTGTCCCCCAGGCAAACGTTAAATGGGGTTTCCACTGTAGTTTCTTAAGGGAAAATCATTTTTGAATAATGTGATTTCACTCAACGCAGTACTTTTCAGGAATGCAACTACTGTGTAAAACGAGGACTTACTGCAATGGTTCTTAACCTTTTTTGTCTGCGTCACCATATGTTCAGTTCATTCCATTATGCGGCATCCCGTTTACAGTTCACTTATATTTTTAACTTTTAAAGATAAAATGGGCTTTCCCTACCACATAAAGATAAAATTCTGGCATTTAAATAAGCACAAGAGTTTATTCTCCTTTGTTTATAAGCCAGAATACGATACACTGTGAATTTACCAAATAAACGTGAATAAACGTGAATTTACCTTAATAAACGTCGCAACACCTTGGGGTGTCATGTCACCCTGGTTGAGAACCACTGACTTACTGTAATGAATTTTTTGAGGATTTCTGCATAAAAATTCTGTTGAATGTGGTATGTTTGGCTGAGATAGATTTCTAACTTTTGAAGACATTTCATAAAGATATTTTAATGTAATCCCAGTTATCAGGAATTTGTATTTGTGTAGTATGAGAAATTCTGTTGATATTCGATTTTTTGACACAAGCATTTTCAATGGATTTTTTAATTTAAAGCTTTGTAATTTATATTTAAAATAATTTTAAATTTAATGTTTGTGTACTACAACCTCAAAATTATGATATTTTTGGTTCTTTTGTAAAAAATTGTTAAAATCAGGTGTGATGTAAAGTTCTCAATTTATATTTTCATTTTTTCATGGATAATTTAACCTTACAAAGGAGCAGATTAATGCATTTAAATGATTAAATATTACACAACTTATTTATTTTTGTTTCAGTTTATACCTGTATTTTTATACCATGTAAAAATACTTGTAATGTTTTTTAGCCGTATCTCAGCTGTCTGAAATTTGTTTGCTTCTTCATTTACAAATGGTTCATTTCATTAGCATACAAAATTACCGTTACTGTAATCATAGGCTTTCACAGTTCATATTTGCATTTATGGATTTATTTCAGGCATTGATGGGATGTTGCTGGGGAGAGCAACCAAATGTGGGAGCTGCTGCAGTTGGTATGAAAGGTGGAGCAATGGTTGATGAAGGTTCTACTGGAGAGAAATACGAACGTGGCATGCCAGCTCATGGTGACCGCATATTTCATCGGTTTCTACTCCGACTTAAGAGACATCCAGGGCAGCTAATAAGGTATGTTTCAAAATACAAGTAGTATAGTCGATTTGCAAAATTTATTAGATAATGAAAAAATTTGCGTTTGTGGCGACAATAAGTTTGAAAAAAATGAAAGAAATTGCTTAGCATATAAGAATAAGATGGTTGTTGAAAAGAGCTATTAAAAAATAATTGAGTGAGGCTCAGTTGAAAATATCTTATCAGTGAAATGCACAGGATGATTATTTTTTCTGTGAAGTAACTGAATTAAAAAATTTTATTCTTATTGTCATTCAATGAGCTAAGTTCTAATATAGGGATTCCTCGCTTTACACACATCTGGTTTACAAATGGAAAATTAGGAAACACTTTTCAATTTGCGAAATGGATTTTTGCCAATATGTTTGATGTAATATCTATGTTTCATTGACCTGCGGAAAGTAGGTCTGACTGAAAAGATATGGGGTTCTTAGCTGAGGAGGCAATGATTCCTGTAATCTTTTACTCATACCATGCATACTGGGATGAATATTTCTATCCTTTCTGAAGTGATCTTGATGTTTTTTATGTTGACTTTATGAATTAATGTCTTTTATGAGAGGTGAATTTTGATAAATCCACTCTACAAGAAAATGTTTTGCAGTCTTTTATTTATTTATTCCATAGACATAGACTTCCTTTAATTCTTTTGTTTCAACTACCAAAATCTCTTTCTGGCATATAGGTACTCGCGTGATGCAGGGCCTCCGTTACTTCTTTATCCAATGGGTGGCCAGCCACAAGCGTCCAAATGCTTGCACTGCAGAGGCGAAACGGTGTTCGAACTTCAAATCCTTCCATCTCTGATTCCGAAACTCAGGCCCATGGGAGGAAACATGGGAGACGAGGAGTGCAGAAGGCCAGAGTTTGGTACGGTGTTGGTGTTTGCTTGCTCCAGCAGCTGCTGGGGTACTGGGGGTGATAAATGGAGGGAGGAGAGGGTTGTGGTGCAGGCCGAGCAAGGACCTTAAGTCGGTTATATAAAAAATCTGATGGATGTGAAGAGGTGGAGGGGGAGATAGGTTGGAGGGAAACGTGAAAGAATTTCGAGTGGATTATATGAACCGTTTCACTTTGAATGAGCTGAAAATGTATTGGTAAATAGAGTAAAAAAAATTAGTGCCATAAACTGTCAGGGTTCCAGAGTGACTGAAAAATGATTACAGTAAATTGATTGCAAATTTTAAGAAAGGGTAAATGAGTCGTAATGAATTAACCTTGAGATTGGGCGCTTTTGGATACATAAGCTACATGAAACCATCTAGTCAAAATTGCTAACTAGTGATTTTAATAGAACAGGAATATTGAATGTATAAAAGGAAATGAATTTGAATTAGCATGTCTGATGCATTACGTTTTGTTGTAAGCATCAAATATGCTATCCATGGTAATTTTGATTACAATTCTGAGAGAAAGGTGACAGTGCTATTAAAGTACTAATTTTAACTGAGATTAACTATAAAACAGGGATCTCATTATATAATAATATTCCTGTGTATCCTGAAAACAAAACTACTAGTGAAAAATATTGTGATTGTCCACATGAGAAGAACTGACTGATATAAGGCTTAGATGAATTATTTATAAAAAAAGATGTAACTGGGAGACACATTACAGTTTGGCTGGAATCAAACTTAGTCAGTAAGATTAAAGATGCCATCCTTCTGGATGATCTTGTATAACACTTCTATCAAATCTGTATCATTTTTAGCTGTGATCTACTTTTAGAGAGTCTCACTGTTACCAGTAGATTGAAAAATGTGAATAAAACTTTTCAATTTGTTGGAATCATTTTCAGCTAATAAGCTTCAAATACTTTCTCAAGTCTATTCAATTACATTGCCATTGCTATGTATTTAGAGTTAGAAATCCACGTTAAGAATTTTAGTTTGAATGCGCCGTTTGTATACTCGAACAAGTTGAAATATTTGGCTTTATTATTCATCATTACATTTTAAAGGACAAAGTGATGAAATTGACAGGTTTTATTTGAGTGTGAGATACTCAAGTAATGTTGTATATAATTTTTATTTTACTGCCATTTAATGTTTTTCTTTATTTTTGCTGAAACTCATTTGAAATGAGCGAAAATAAGGTGATTGAAAAATGTTAAGGAAATATGAAGGGCCAAAGATTTTATTGCAGGGAGTGTTTAATTCTATACTTTACTATACGAGTGAATGCAGCTGATAAATGATAGGGAAAACTGTTGAAGTTTGCATGTGAATATCAGGATGAATGTAGTTGATTGTATTCCTTGTATTTTCAATTATTTTGTACAGTGCTTTTTTATTTCAATTGCAGTAAACTCTTGTGATAACATTTCAGGCTTACCTTATTATGATGTCAGTGTCTTAGGTTTTGATGTTTGTGACCAAATTTATTTTATCTAGCATGCAGTGTCTTTATGATAATGTAGTTTGTTTTATTTTCGAGTTTGCCAAATAAGTAATTAATGAAGTAAAAATATCAGGCAAAAATAATCACAGGTGAATTTAAAGTTATAGCAAATAATCGGAGACAACCTTCATAGTTTCTCTAGTTTTACCTACTTGAGTGTTTTCTCAATAATATTCTTTGGAATTTTCAACCCTCAGCAAATCATGAATTATAATTAAGTTCTCCATTACTTACACAGTGACTTTTTCTATCCAAATCAATCAATGTTAGCACTAATGGCGAATGACTAGTCAAAAAATGGAGGTGAAGGGAATAACTTTTTTTATATATTTCAAAATACTTGGGTCATCAATGTGTACTTTTTGTCATATGCATTTCTTCATAAATATGAAATGATAAATACAAAATAAGAGGTTACATAACAAAATAGAATCAGCCAATATGTTTATATCAATTTCAGATTTTTAAATTTTGCTTATGCTTTCTGTTATCGGTGACATTAATGAAAAAAGCGCCTAGCTATTTAATTTTTGCTATCAGATAAGCTTGGGGATGGTGTTATAATTGCAAATTTGTAATAATAAGGGTTTACTGTAATTATATGATTATATGTATGTACATTATGTATTTATGGAAGTGTATATATATTGAAATTCAAACCAAATAATTTTTTTATTATTTTTATTTTTTATTTATTATTTTTTTGAGGTTTGAGTACTTAACACCAAATACTTCTTAATGAAGCTAATAGAATTTTTCATCCTAGTACATCTTCATTCTTTTTTATTTAAATATATATTAAATTATTAATGCACTTTTCTAAAATAATTAGCCTTTCTGGCTCAAGAATTGGCTTCAAAATTTCAAATTCATCTAGAAATTTTGTAGTAAGGTCTTTGAATAATAGATATACAATGAGGAGTATTCTACAGTAATGATATATCCTACCATACTGTTTTTTGAAGAAAATATTTTCTTACTGGTAAAAAAGTAACCTATTTGATCAAGTCTCAAATTTTTAAAACCATAGTTAATAAACTTTTACTTTTTGAAATACAAGTAATATACTCTTCAATAAGTTTTGGTACAGAACTATGCATTTCGTTACATTCCTTGGTTAAATTAATGTTTTCTTTTGTTAATTCAATGCACTAATACCTTGCCAATACTAGCAATGTGCTTGGTAGAAAATTTTAATTATATAGCTATTAGAATATGTTATAAAGCTGGAATATGGTATGTTGAGATCATCAAAGTGAAGGGATAGTTGAAATAGATTGAATAATTAATGAGGTGGGACTATTAGATATTCTTTGGGTTTGTGACCCAAGTTGTCTGGTCACACATTAATTGTGTAAGACAATAGTTAAGAGTGGTTGTTGTCATCTAAATCCTGAATTTGAAGAGCACGCAAAGTATAAATTTGTAGTTATGACTTATGAGAGATTTCGTGTTGTAATTGGGTTGGTCCCTAATCTAGATGGTTCATCACGTGAAATTTTCCCATTGTAACTTATATACGTTGATACATGATGATTAGTGTCTGTTTCATCCTTAATAATTTGAAAATTTACTGCTCACAAAGTTTGGAAATTTAAACAGTTTTGATCCAAAACTTTTAGTATGATCATTGGTGAGTAGAAAGGAATGTTTAGAAGCACTTTATTTAAATGCTTGCCAATTCTTTGTTCTAATACAACAAGGAAATTTTACACTTGTACATTCCTATAAGTGCTAAAATGTTTTATTTTTCATAATCAAATTTTAATTCTGTAATTTTCTAGAGAAAATGGCTTGATAGAGAATGCATGGCTAATGAGGCTGCATTAGTTTTTGTCAGGTCATGAGAAAAATTATGGGACGAAGGAGTAAATGAAAAACTTAGTTTAATAATATATTTAGATCTTTAATTTTTTGGGTGAATTTCCCATCAAATTATTTCAGATAGAGTTTAATCATTTTATGGAAATGTTTTATTTTCGTGAATAATGAATTTATCAGAGAGGAAGACAAGGTTAATTCCTTAAATTTGGCATTTTCATATATTTACAACAAACTCAAACTAAAATGTATTTTTTTCTCGGGTAAATATTTTTAAAAATGTTCACGTGAGGTAGAATTCTTACATTCAATGTTGTTAAACTTATTGATAAATACAGTGTTATTTGCATTCCTAGGGTGTTTTCTCAATTTAAAAGACTTTGCAAAATAGTGCATTATTCTTGTATCTATTATAAATTATGAAATGACATTTTTTCTTTTGGTGTTATGTATTCTAGTATGTTAGTTAATTTATTCCCTTTAAATACTCGAAAATGTGTCAAAGTACTATAATTATTTACTAAAGTATTTGTATGTTGTATTTGTGACATTTACAATTCTGTAAAAGTTATTGTTGGTGTCTTTAGATCTCTTGATTTCACAATCATTCTGGCTGTGGATAATCATATATTTACATGCATTGAATCAATAATGTGATGTCATATCAGATTCACTCTTTATTTGGTTAAAATTTTATGGATATTTATTTTTAAGATTAAGGAATCTTCTTGTAAAATAAGACATTATGGTTAGTGCCTAAGAAATGGAACTACAAGGTTACTGATACAATTCAGTGTAACAGTTGTCCTGTATATCATGTTTCAATCCCAAGTAGTAAATTCCCCACCATAAAATCCTGCCATTTCAATTTCTGACGTATACATTGATATTCTATAAAATTGCTTACAATTTTCATGACTGATAAGAAGATTAATTTCCAGTGTTAAAATATTGTCATAGTACTTGTACTAGTGTTTGTGTTATTGCTTGTATTGTTTGTGGTATTAAAGAAAGGGTTAATTAAAGTAAGCTATTTTATTTTTAAAATAATTTTTGAAGAAAGGCAGATCAGAGAAATATTTTGACCCTGACAGTTTCCTAAGGTAGATAGCATTATTGAAGATCCAAGATATAGAAAGTTGGGATTCCTTACAACACTTCCCTCAAATAATGTTGCATTAAAATTAACCTTTATCTTTCCCTTTCTCAGTCTTTTTATCACTTTCTTCTTAAAGTACTTGATCATCAATATATTTTAATGTTTTATAATCCTTCCTCCAATATTGTCTTCTCCAGTACATTCTAATACTTCTTGCATTAACCTTTCTAACCTTTATATTGAATAGGACCAGTGATAGGCAAAAACATTTTCTGCTGATATTCATTCCACTAATATCAGTTTTTTCCAATCTGACCTTCATAACTCAATTCACGTATATATTCTTGATCAGTCTCCTGTCTTTCCAATCTACACCTATATCTTCATCAGCAATACCCAATTTACTTTATTGAAGGCCTTCTTCCACTCAACTTTAGTCCTTTCAATCACTATCCTATCACTGCCTGAGACTTTTCCTTTATACAGCTCTCGAATTGCTTTTTGTACTTCAGTTTCTATAATACTTATTGTTAGTCTTAAAATGTCTTCTTCAACGTCGTTGTCTTCTTCCATTTTTATTTGGTAGGAATCTGTCTGTTTGTTGTATAGTTCCTTAAATGTATTCTTCCCACACCTGTGCTACATCTTTTGTTTTTGTGACTTTCTTGCTGCATTCGTAATTCCTTTAATACAGATTCCATTAGGCTTCCTATCTTCTAATTCCAGAGCCATGAGTACATCATACCATACATCCTTAACTCTTCCATCTGTTGTATTTCCTCAAATTTTTCTTTAATGTAGTTTTCTCTAGCTTTTTCTGTCATCCTTTTCAACTTGTTTATTCGTCTATAGTTAATTCTACCTTTGTAAATGTTAAATTTTTCAATTTTCTTTTGTTGTCCATTCTCTCAATCGCTTCCTATGCGATCCATGGCTTTCTTACTTTAGTTACCTATCTCTTCATTCATAGCCTTTGATACTGGCTTTAATTTCCTTCTATACTAAATCCATGGTTTTGGGTTTGCTTTCCAAGACTTCCAAATTAATATCATGCTGAATACATTATTCTTTTCTCAAGATCCCTTTTGTTTTTTTCTTCTCATTTTCTTTATTTTTTTGGCCTTTGTAGCTACATCTACTACTAGAAGGTAGTGATTTGAATGTAAACTCTACTTCGTCTTTGCATTTTTAATGCTATTCCTGAATTTTTGCTTTACTAGAACTAATTAGATCTTATTGTAAGTACCTCCTGCGCTCCTCCATGTATACATTGTTTTTGGTTTTGGACCATGTATTAGTAATTACCAGAGCATTATCAATGCAGGGTTCTAGCAGTTTATCTCCTCTTTAAGTTTTCTTTTCCTAAGTTTGTCATCATCATAGGTAGTCTGTCCGTTGACAGGGCCATGATTATTCTAGGTTAAACTTGCTTCTCCATATACTTTTATTTTCCGCAGTTTTCTTCATGTCTTGATAGCTCTCTTTCCCTTTCAAGTCGTCTACCAGCTGAAACCTTTTCCTGCCTCTTTCTCTTTTTCCATCCAGTTTTCCTTCTAGCACTTCTTTAATCATGCACTCTCTCCTCAGGTAATGCCCAGTCCAGTTCGCCTTCCCCTTTCTGATAGTCTGTATAATCGCTCGCTTCTCTCCTATTCTTTGTAGTACTTCCTCATTTTTCACCCTATCTGTCCATTTTATCTTCAGCATTCTTCTCCATGTCCACATTTCGAAGCTTTCCAAGTATTTAATATAATTTTTCCTTAGCATCCATGTTTCTGCCCCATACAAAGCTAAACTCCATACATAGCATTTCGTCAACCTCTTGCGGATTTCCTGCTTTATATTTCCCGTTAGCAGGAGTTTCTTTCTTCTGAAAGCGGCTTTTGTTATTCTAGTCCTGATTTCATCGGTACCTTATAGAATACTTATTTAGAGTATTCGGATGTATTACATTTAAAATGTTTCACTTTCTGAATGATTTGAATGATCGCAATTCTCCCATTACATTTTAATGGGCAATTCTACTAGTTTGAAATAAATTAGAATGTTGTGTAAGCGGCTTTTGCTTTTGTTATTCTAGTCCTGATTTCATCTGTACATTTTGCTTCTCTCGTTATGATGCTTCCAAGGTATTTATAATCTGAAACTTGTTCTAATGGCTTTCCTCCAATACTTACGTTCAAGTTTTCTTCTTCTTTACTTGATATTCACATAACCTTGGATTTTTCTGTATTAATTTCCATACCGTATTTTCTACCTGTTATCACTAGTCTATTTATCATTTTCTGGAGTTCCTTTTCCTTTCTTGTTAGAAGTACTTGATCATCCGCGTATTTCACTGTTCTTATAATCCTTCCTCCAATTTTGAAATCTCCCGCGCCTTCTAACACTTCCTGCATTAGTCTCTCTCCATATATATTGAATAGAACCAGAGCTATTCTTGCACTGCCATTTCCTCGAGAGTAAACTACTGAGAATTCTTTTGAGTTGCACCACCCTTCCTCCAATCTTACATCGCTCAACCCTACTTCTTCTCATTTCTTTTTCAGATTCTCTAGCTTGAAAGCCTTCCTTGTGGTTTTAAATTCCAAGTACCTACATTTAAGTTATCTTCCATAAATGTTTTCCTCAAGTAGTTCCCACTCTGAGATCTGACTGGGGCTACTTTACCTCTGGAATGTTTTACCCTTAGAGAACTCATTATGTAATCTAATAATAATTATTGAAAACAATGTATTAACTAATGTTTATTGCATTAGTCATGTAAATGAAAGGTCATTTTGTATCAAGCACAAAATCATACAATACTTTATATTTCTATTACAATAAATTTTAAATAAAATATTCAGTGGGGGGCGACAACTTAAAGATCTTCCCCCAGTTACGCCCCTGAAATATGATTTTCTGTGAGATCTCCTCTTTTGAGTGTCCTTGCGGGAATCTTTATTAGCGTCTTTGTCTTTTTAGCACAAATTTCATTACAACTTTCCCCTCTGTCGAATCATTCTCTCCTAGGACCGAATTCGTCTCTCAATTCTTCAACCGATATTTTGTCATTTGCCCGGTCTTCTACAATAAGTTCATCCTCTTTTTTAGAAGAACACTTGTCTTTTCTAGTTCTCTCCTTTTTTGCCTCTCAAACTCCTCCCGGATCTAGGCACCGTCACCACCTACTGTACACTTAAGACTCACTGACTGATAAATATATCAATTATGTCTTTGAATTGGTAATCAATGAAAGATTCATGTGTAAACTTGCTCCGCTACATTTGTTCAGAGAAGGCTATTTTGGAATAAGAAACACAAGGAGTGACTTTGAAACCACGACTTCAACTAATCATGCACGCATCCTTCAAAATATTGAACTCACTTATTTTGGTACAGTAGCTAGCCTGTATCAGTGCTATCATTTGATTTTTATCAATCCCGCAGTTATCTTTACTCTTCATATACTCGAGCAGATCTCCATGATCTCCAGACTCTCTTGTTGCTCATTGACTATTGGTAGTAGAGCCATCTACAAAATAAGAATAAACAAATGAATAGCAGCCCGTGTCTTCCGATAATGTTAGTTGTGTTAAGTTGGCCTGTAATTAATTTAATTAAATCTTTCTACGATGAATAAAGCGATTACTTGGACATATTTCTACATGTTGTTCAATGAATCCTTACTTAGATCTGTCGTCTTGAATAACCATATATGGTGAAACCAAAGAAATTGGAAAATCATGGCTTCTCATAAAAGTGGAGGGCAAAGCGGCCGGAAGAAAGTTCAGGTAAATTTACCTAACTGATAATTTAACGACTGATTTACAGCATGTTAACCTAATTTTGTCTCAATCTCATGTTAAATATGTATTACCTTTTCAATTTTGCTGCTGTCAAACTACCACTGTCATACAGTGCTTCCAAGTCTTTTCTGAAATCAATGAATTATTATTGCTGTGAATTGTGGTACTTTTACCATTCTGATGACACTTATGTATAGCAAGTGTTCAGTGCAAAGCTTATTGTCTCCATCGCCAGGTCAATCTAATATAAAACCATGTATTTGTCAAAAATGAAAATTTGATGCACAGAAAGAACTAAGTCTTGATGAACTTAAACATGTATAAAGTACTCGAATAATTGATGCACAACTTAATCGTTATGTTTACAGAAAATGAATCTAAAAAAGTAATTTAACCATGGAAAGTGATTTCTCAAGCTGACATTAGGGAAACATTGTCAGCAGCACAAAACTTCAAACGACTATCTTATTCCTAATTATGAGTAATTTTCTAGTTGAGTCCTTTGACAAAATTTAGCGTTGAATGGTATTAATTAGTTTTATAATTTATTTAATTACATTTTATTAGGTGTCTTTTGTAATAAGAGATGAAGTGGAGCGACAGCACCGCGCTGGAGTTAACTCGCTTCAGTATGATCCATATACTCATCGTCTATATTCTGCTGGACGTGATAGCATAATACGAGTATGGAACACGAAAGCGGCTGTTGTATCTCCAAATTCGAGTGGAACAGCCACCTCCAACAAAGATCCTTACATTCAGTCAATGGAACATCATACTGACTGGGTCAATGACATCGTACTTTGTTGTGGAGGGAAAAACCGTTAGTTTACTTTACTAATTTTAATTTTTTTAAATCACCGCTTAGAAACTATGTTAATTATTAATATATTATGAATGCCAACAATTTATAACACATCTTATTATATTTTATTATGTCTGCTATTTAAAAAAATCATAATTTTTTTAACTCATCTGAAATAAGTGAAAAATGATTTTTAAATGCACCTCCTATTAAGTGAATCACGAATCAGTATGATTTATTACCATAAAGCGAGATTTTAAAAATTTTAAACATCAAATCTCACATGAGATAGTTTTTTCTATGTTTATTACCTAAGTTTCTCATCTTAATTGCACCCTTTTCAAATTTGAGTAGCAGAAAAACTAACATTTCCCCATATATTGACCTATCTTTACTTTAACATGATATGTTAGAGTCTGGTCAGCAACAAATGAAATTAAATGTAACATATCAGTTACTTAAGCAATAAGTAGCTGATATGTTAGATTATTATTCTCAATGTTGGAAAAGTACATGATAAACTGCTCACTTTACCATATTTAATCATCTAGTTGGAATACAAAATTTGCAGATTAACATAGCTTATGGTTTTGTGTCATGTAGATAGTTAATCCCTTTTCAACTATTGATAATTCACCCAATAAATTCCTGAAGAGAAGATTTTGTATAATAACTAATTAATCAAATTACTCGTATTTTTCTTCTGTTACCATTTTCATTATCCTTTTATCTTTTGTTTTCTATTAGGCCTTTTGAATATTTACTCTTAAACATTTATAAGTAATGTCTTCAATAAATGTATCCATAAACATTTACATTTATTTAAATGTAGTCTATCATAAACTGCAGATAATCATCTTCTTATCACATTTTCAGTTATTTCGGCCAGTTCAGATACAATGGTGAAGGTATGGAATACCAATAAAGGTTTTTGCATGTCGACTTTACGTACCCATCGAGATTATGTCAAGGCCCTTGCTTATGCGAGAGAAAGGGAGCAAGTGGCATCTGCAGGTCTAGACCGATCAATTTATCTTTGGGATGTAAATACTCTAATGGCTCTGACAGCCACAAACAACACTGTATCAAGTAAGTTTCCTCAAACATGACTTTGTTTATATATTTGCTAGAATTGATTGTAGTATAAATAACTTATGACTTTCTAGTTATCCAGATGTATTCTGATTACCATTTTAAATGTAGTAGCATTTTGTCTACTTAGTATTGCTTCCATCCACTGGTTCATATCTTTTTCATATAAATGGCTTGGAAATGTTTTAAAAAGAATAGTTGCTGTTGTATGTTATAGTAAGGCACTACCCTTTTATTTCCGAAAGTGCTAAAAGTTATGTTTTTACTTGAATTTTATGCATGAACTGTATCATGTATTTCCAAATAGCTTCTTATGTGTGCTCTAATGAGTTTATTTGATTTGTAACAGAACGAGTTGAGTAAAAATCCAACTGTCTCAGAAGCTTCCTTATATGTACGATGGATAAATGTGTTGATCAAAATATTAGCTATGTTGCCATTAATAATTCTTAAAAAGGAATTTTGGGAAACATCTACTCCTCTCTTTTCTTATTTCTCTAAATGCTCCACAAGTTAGGGCTACCATATCCTCTTTTTTCCAGGCATGTCCTCATTTTTGGCATTAAACCATCCTAAAGTAATTCTATAAAATTGAATGTTTCCTGGTATTTAAGCATATATCAGATCCAGATGTTGTTCTGATATAGGGTTTTTTTAATATAATTAATTCATTCCAATATTTCTGCAAAAAAGATACTATAAACTTTGTCGGTATATAGGGAGTCCTCATTATCCAGCCCAGAATATGGTACCACAAGTGACCTTGCCCCTCGGCTGTTTTTCTTGCAAAAGTCATATACAGGGTGATCATTTTATCAGAAAACGCACCAGCATGGCTAATTCCTCCAGACTTCAGCCCAAATCGGCCGCATGTGACAGTATGCACGGTTGCGCTATCTTGTTAGAAATATCCATACTGTCTTTCTTCATCAGTTAGCTGAGCAAAAAATGGTTCCAATATGTTCCTAATGTATGAAGCCGAGTTCACGGTTTCGTTAAATTGGACCGATTATTTTTCTAGCACTAACAGCATACAACACACCAATCTTTAAATCGTGTAACAGAATCTGGTGAATTGCATGCGGATTCTCGTCACCCCAAATTCAGGTATTTTGAGATTTTACATAACCACTGACATGAAAATAGGCCTCGTCAGTTCTGAAGAGCAATTGCAGATCAACGAGCCCGTCATGCACATTTTGCAGCACCCAGTTACAAAATTCAGTCCTTTTGGAAGCATCAGGATGTTTGAGCTCATGCGCTACTCTCACCTTGTATGGGCGAAACTTAATTAACTTAGTAGTCTTGAAAGCAGATCCGTAAGATTGTCTTTTGCGACAAATGTCTTAAAGATTTCTGAGGGCTAAACTGTAACCGCGCTTGAATATCTTGAATTGTTTCATCCGTGAGCAGTTTTAGTTTATACATAAAATGCTTAATAAAATAAAATTATAAAACTATAGTTTATAAAACTTATAAAATACAAATAAGCACAGCAATGGAACGAACAGTACCGCAGATCTTCCTTCCGAACAGAATGAAAGCTTACTGGCTATGGCTAGCAGAACATGTGTAAGCAGGCTCGGGAGATCCCCGCTAATGAGTCATCACCACATGCGACCGATACAGGCTGAAATCTGGAGGAATTAGCCACGCGAGGGCCAGTGCTGGTGCATTTCCTGATAAAATGATCACCCTGTATAATACCGCTTTGAAATTTAATGAGCTCATTTAGTTAGAGGGCTATAATTACTTTACTAGAGAACTATCAAACTCATCTTATGGCTGAAACAAATTCAAGAATAATCACCTCAAAAGCACAGCACTCTTATTTTCTTTTTTTAAATTACAGCTTCAGCTTTAAGTGGAAATAAAGATTCTATCTATAGTCTTGCAATGAACCCATCTGGGACAGCTATAGTGAGTGGATCGACGGAAAAGGTTCTTCGGGTATGGGATCCTAGAACTTGCACTAAACTTATGAAGCTGAAAGGTAACGTCAGATTAAACTTTTCTTATATTTCTGATCATGTTTTCTTTTTTTAGTGAAAATATGTTTAACTCAGTCACCAAGCTTTTCTAAAAAAATGTGTATGCTGGCCAATTCATGTTGCTCCGACTTTTTTAATTTTTCAGAAAAATAATTTGTGGTTTTTTAGCCATACCGTAAATGCAGGAACAAAAACTGCATTGCCGAACTCTAAAAGTAAAATTCAGTTTGTTCATTGTACATAGAATGTAGTTCTTAAATGAACATCAAACAAAAAATTATTTTCACTATGAGGAAATTGCCATTGAAACACACTAATATTGATTATTGACATTGATATAGCACAGCCTGTATAAATAATCACTGGTTGGGCAATGCATGCCATACAGCTGAAGTGCATGTTTATATTTGAGATTCAAGTGCAAAAACTTGTATGCTATACTTACAACTCCCAAGCCTATGCCAAAATAGTTTTAGAAAACTATTGATATGTATCATGGTTACAAAGCTGCTATCTTCTTTCCATTACCATTATCATGGTTTATTTTGTAACTGAAATCGGTATCATTAGCTTTTCAAAAGAAATTTTATTTTTGCTTAGGTACTTTCTTTTATTTTACTTCTATTTGTGATATTCTACAAAATTTTGTCTGTTTTGGTACACTGTATTATTTCAACATTCATTCATTCATCGTAACTCTACCTTCCCATAGGGCACACCCAACCTCATCTGTGCTATCTAAGGCCTTTCTCTTCATATTTTCATACCTATTTCCTTCCTTTAATGCATCTAATATACCTTTACTATTTCTACCTCTTTGTATCTTTCCTAACATTCTTACTTCTCTGACTTCTTTCAGCAGACTGTTTCCTTTTAAAATTTGACCTACCCATTTCATTTGTCATTCCTATATTACTCTAATTAAGTTCCTTTCTTCCCTTATTGTATTCAAAACTTCATTTGTTTTTCTGTTCATTTAATTTCCCTTAGTATGCATCAGCATTTCTCAACCATTTTGAAAATTCGGCCGACCTAAGCTACAGAAAATTTTCTAATACCTGTATAAATTCTATATTGCTGACTAAAAGTAGTGGGTTTTTTAAGAAACAAAGCAATATATTAAAAATTTCATTTATTATTTGTTATGCTTGATTTTGAGAAAATATTAAGTTTTTGCTATACTTTTGTGACAATTTTTAAATATTGTTAACTGACTTTGAATTTTTTTGAATTTTTTGTGGCTCACCAGTGGGCTACCTCCTGGTAGAGAAACACTGGTCTATTTCATAACCACATTTCAAATGCCTTTAATCTGCTCATTTCTTCTTTTCTCTTTGTTCATGTCTCACATACATTTAATGCTACACTACGTTTCATTATGTTAGTTATAGTAGTTCAACATGCCCTTCACAAGTTCAGTTGAATCATACATAGTTTTAACCACCAAGAGCAAAAGCCGCCGTTTCTCCTACTGGTGGATTCATTTGTTAAATCTGACCTATCAACACAGTCCTTGTGATTTTGATACCTTCATCCACTAAGATAGTGATTCCCAAACTGGGGTACGCTCCCTGCTGGAGAGGAGGGGGGTAGTAGGTACATAGAGGGAGATGCAAAAGATTTTACATGTATTTACTGTCCTAATATTGAGATCTACAATATGCAGCCATCAAAATCTTGTACTCAAGTGTCTTGGACATATCGTTTGCATCCATGTTTGTTCTTAAGGTGGTTATATTAATGGGAATTGTATGTCTAGTAGATATTGTTTATAAACTGTGATTGAACATGGCATAGAGAAGGGGCGTGGATTTGTAATGTTTGAAATCCGCTGCAGTAAGATGCAGACCAATTTTTTCTTATTCAACAGCAATTATGGTGATTTGAGGAATGCTTATATATTAATAATAGTACACGGTGCTTGCATTCTGCAAGCATTTCAGCCTACTTTCAATAATTGGGTAAAAACAACTCCGAAAAATTAGAATTTTTATAATATGTATCAGATTTTTCCATCAGTTATGACGAAAAATATACAGTCTTACCAAATTTTGAGTCTCTAACTCATTTATAAGTGCTGTATAATTTTTATCCTCATATCTTTTTGAAATTTTTACAGTATGGCATTTCTTCCATTGGTCGTAGTTCATCATTAATGGCATTATAATATAGCCCTCTGGTTCCCATTAAAAACCATGGTAGTCGATTGATGGGACTCAGAAAAATTCCCACTTTTTTTGATAAAAACTAATAATTTACACTAAATCTATAGTGATTTGAATTCTGTCTTCAAAAATAAGAAACTGCAATGCTGTGTAGTGATGTACCCGGCATACCCAGCCATATTTTCAGTACCCGGAAATTACCCGGATCCTGCACGGGGACCTGGTGCCGGGTACTGGGTCCCTCATGAGCAAAAAAGGATAACAATAAAAACAAATTAAATGGAACTTAATATTTTACTTTTACTTTTTAGCCTGCAAGAAACATTCAGAGAAACGATATTTTAATTATAATAGACTTAAAAAACCGATTACTCTAACATAAGTTAAACTGAACCATGAAATAACATTTGACATAATATGCATAATTATGCTTAACGACTGGTTAACAGTAACAGATTGTAAAATCTTATAGACTATAAAATCTTCTTAAGTAAAGAATGAAATAAAAGTGCAGTCAAATTTTAATAATTAAATTTCAACAATGGGAGATTATGATGAAGAAACAATAGTTTTTCCGCATTTCGCGGAAGGAGTTTATTCTTCCAGTCTTCGTACGTGATTCCCGCCTCTCTAAACATCCTTTCACTGGGTATGCTGCTTGGAGGTGATGACAAGTAACGTCTGGCCAATTTTGACAGTTCAGGAAAGATAGCTAGCTGCATTTTTTGCCCACCAAGTTAAAGGATTTTCTTTATGAGGGATGTTAGGACATTTAATAAAATTTTCAAATTGCCTCTCTTCTTTAGAATAAGACGTATTATCCTCAGCACAAAATTCTTCTTGTTTGCTTTCATTTTCAAACAAAATTTCATTTAAGCAAGCCCACACATCTTGAACCAAATTGATTCAACCTACCCGACAGGGTACCCAGATACCCGGCCGGGTAATTTTTCTTTGCTTCCCCGGGTACCCAGTACCCGGTATTTTTTAGTATCTGGTACATCACTAATGCTGAGGTTATGTTTTTCAGGTTATTCCTGATAATAAGCACGTCTAAAAACGGTAATTTTTCATCTTTCTCTATTTCCGTAGTGAATTTGATGTTTTGGTGTCTTGTGCTTAAAAAGTCAAAAAAAACTCTTCCTGTTTTTGTTGTCCATGCGTCCAAATTATAAAAGTATCATCCACGTATCTCAGCCAGAAGACGGGAGCCTGGGACACACCATGTTCCAGAAAATGAATACGAACAGATTTCTACATGCAAACTCCCACCATTATCGAGGCAAATTAATGCCGTGATGGAAACAATGATCCATCGTTCCATCACATTAAGTGACGCCAACCACCTTCAACCGGAATTAAAACAATTAAAAAGGATTTTACAAGGCAACAAATACCAAGAACTCCATATAAATCGGGTGATCGTGAGGAAGGAAACTAAAGGCAAAACGAGAAGATGGGAGAGAAAGAAAAAAAGGGCATATCTCTCGTACATCAAGGGAACAGCAGACATATTGGGACATGTATTAAAGAAATATAACATTACGACAATTTTTCAGCCGTCAACCAAATTAAGAAGACATTAAAAACCACTAAACATAGGACGCCACTACAGGTAGAGGGGGTGTATAGGATACCATGCAGGACTTGCGATCAAGGTTATATAGGAGAAACAGAGAGAACAATCAAGACACAAGTAGAACATAAAAGAGCCATTTGACTCAAACATGCCAACAAATCAGCAGTAGTAGAACACACGAACGGGGGACACGAAATAGATTTCACAAACAAGGATTCTCGTAAAAGAAAAACTTTATGGAAAACAAATAATACGGGAGGCATCAGAAATAAAAAAGCACAGAAATAATCTCAACAGAGACAGTGACTATAAGTTGAGCAACACTTGGACCCCAGTTGTAGTAAACAACATGATAAGACAAATGCCACAACAAAACTCACCCCACCACCAACCCTCCCTTTCCTATAAACCACCCACCCCTCCTCTACTACCATAGTACATATATACACACACACACATACATATATACATACACACACATGCACGCGTGCACACACACACACACACATATATATAAAGGCAACATGAGGACACCTGGCCAGATCACCCTGAAGAAGTCTCCGGCAAAGGAGAAGAAACGGCGTTTAATGCAAAAATTTATGCAGGATAACCCGGAAAACATAACCTCAGCATGACAAGCATCCATGAAAGCGTCAATCAATTAAGAAACTACAATGTCTTAGCTCTCCAATAGTTTAAGAATCATACTCGAAACTTAACGGGAAATAATTTTAAAAAGGAAATATAAAAATCTCTACACCGATTTAGGTGCTTTTTTTATGGAGCAATAATGGGGCAAAAACAGCCCCTGAAAATGAAAGTGTCAACAATTTTGGATTTTTTCCATCGGTTGTTACCAAAAAGCTGTAATCATGCCAAATTTCAAGTCTCTAGCGTATATGGAAGTGTCTTATAATTTGTATCCTCCTATGTAAGAAGCAGCAATATACCTATTGAAGATATTGGGTGCATGAAATGTTATTGTTTTAAAGTCCAAGATACCCAACTATCATGTGTATAGTTTTATTTTTACTATTCCTTTATTCGTAAAATATTTGTCAATCAATATTGATTGTCTTTGCTTTCTTTCTCCAGGACATTCAGATAATGTGAAAGCTCTGGTGCTTAACTGGGATGGAACGCAATGCCTTTCCGGTAGCTCAGATGGTACCATCAAACTTTGGTCTTTGGGACAGCAGAGATGTGTATCAACTATTCGAGTCCACACAGAAGGTGTGTGGACGCTTCTGGTATGTATTACTTCACACAAATTTTGCCATGCAGTAATAACCACTTAGAAACCTCTAATTGCGTCACTATACCGACAAATTGCACTGCTGTCAGATAGTATACACTTGACGTTATTTTAATAAAAGATCAAAACAATGAATGGTGCAGTATGATCTAAAAATTTCAGCAAATGTGGCACAAGGAAGTTGTAGGTGTTTTGGAATTTTCAAGATAACAGAATTCTATGATGGTCAAATAAATTACATATATTGAATAGCCAGTAGTCTGCTGGGCAATGTCTAGTCCACCTTGTGCAGCTTACAAAACTTGTCTTTGATGGAATTTCTTATTACAATAATGATACAATAAGCAGTCGGACACAACTGATGATAAATATTTTGTAGCCGAAATGTGAATCTGCTTTGCCCAGCCTAATTATGTCCATTAGAATTACCCAATTTTTCAATTAGGTTTTACTTCATTTTATAATAACTTAAAACTGAGCTCAACTAATGTAATAATTTGTTAAAAGTGATGAATGAAGGTTGACAGTCAGAAAAATAGTTTTCTTTATTTATCCTTCTCCTCATTACTATTTTTCAAAATGTTGGGACATATTCAAGTAGCAGCTGCTTCACTTCATGTCTGAAATGGAATCTGCTCTAACAAGTGGTTTTATTGTGGAAGAAAAAAAATCTCTGGAGCCAGATAAAATTTCAGGCCGATATGTGTTTCAGTTGAAAAGTACTTGAGAGCGAATGGACTGGTGAAGAGAAGAGTCCAGTGGCACATTCTCAAGTAATATGTATCGACCTGAAATTTTATCGAAACTTACTGGCTCTGAAGATTTTTCTTTGTCTTATACATTCAAATCAGCCACTGATAGCTCATATTTTCTTTTCAAATGGTTTTATTGCTTGGCTGGTCAACATTTGTCAAACCTTTCTTATAGATGAAGTTTCTCTACAAACTGAAGATTTCAGTTGGTGGTCTTACTTGAATTTGAAAACTTTCCATTATAGTTACATGTTATGCAAGCTATTTTACAAAATTAAAATGGAATAATTTGTTAAACTATGTTGATGCTAAAAAATGTTGGTATTCAATGAGCAAAATATGCCTTTGCCAGATTCTTTGTTATTAAATTTTTATTATTGAAACAAATTGAAGAAAATACATTAAACATTTTTGTTAAATAGGTATTATCAACATTTGATTGATTTTAGAATTTCATTCTCATGATTACTTTTTGTGTATGTCTTGTTACTTGCATATGTTCATTAATAATAGGTATAGAAAACATCTTATGTAATATCTAGCCATTTGTTCACCATGGTAATTTTCTTCAGTCAACAGATAACTTTGGCCATGTAATTTCTGGTGGCAGAGACAGGCGAGTTTGGATGACTGACGTGAGGAACCCAGAGAGGAGAGTTCTTGTTTGTGAAGAATCTGCACCTATCCTGAGGCTTGCTCTTGCCCCTGATACCAATACGCTTTGGATAGCAACCTCTAATTCTACAATCAATGGATGGGTATGTAATGATTCATTTCATCATGTTTTAAGCTTATGCTCAAATTTAGTGCAGCTTTGCTTTCTAAATTTGTACTATCCTTTTATTTTATTAAATATATAAATTCCTAATTATTTTATGACAAGAGTAAAATAACATAGCTAAGAACATGAAATTTGAAGAATTGAGATCACTTTTTAATTTTGTTTTATTTTGCATCAGGATTACCTCACTTCCAAATTCATTTGGTTATTCTGAGAACTTGAAGAATGAGTATCAATAATTTTGATGTAGTTTTCACTTGTTTCATTCAGTACTTTCAATGTCCTGACATCTATTATTTCCTTTTACCCTTTAATCCCTTAGCACGGTCCTGCATTCTGGGTACAATAGAAGAAAACTCCACATACTGCTGTCCTGCGTACTGGGTACGCTGCGTCACCAGCTTTCTTTATTTTTTTGGCAGTAAATTTTCTTAAATATGGGTAACCTTTATATATTTCAAAAGAGGAACCTTTGGCCTATCTATTTATCATCATTCTGCAATTCTTTTATCTTTTTTATTACACATAATGTGCATTAAATTTTGTGATTGATTTTTCGTGAATTGGAGAATCACGTCTTCTAAAAATCCTCTATCCAATGCTGAGAGGAGCCGTACCTCAACACGAATGCTACTGCAAAGTGAAACAAGATCTAGACTGCTAATCTGCCCACAAACTTCTCTTTCTCTTTGGTTTTTCTTATGAGTCAGAGGTTGAAAGGTATAAGACGAGGAGAGCCGAACAACAAAAACCATCGTTTGGCTCTCGGCCAGGCCATGTGCTTTCTTCAGCATTTCTTGAGACCAGTATAGTAGGAGAGAGAGGGAGAAACGCATGTTCTTGTGTCCAAGGTCCGTTTACAAGTATAGGTCACTGATGATTCATAGTAAGCTAGAGAGTTTCGGAGCGACCGCTTGCGCAATGCCCTTACGCTTGGGTCGTCGCAGGAAAAATATTCTCGTGTCGCTCTAAAGAAGTTAGTCTTAAGTGAATGCTAGAAAAAATTCAGTATAGATGATTCATTGAAGTTATATTTTCTTGTAAATTTCATGGTAAATTGGATAAAGCAAATGCCTTTAAAAAAACTTTTAACTTTTCTAATTTTTTTATTACGTGTACATTCTGATACATACAGCATCATATCTCCGTTTCTACTGAATGAAATAGGACAATTTTCACCTTGTAACTTCTATAATGAATTCAAAATTTTATAAGCTTTATGAAATGTCTTTTAAAAATATAATAAACAAAATTTATTTCAAATTTTTAGTCAAGACATAAAAAAGTTGAACGGCAAAGGTTTACTGTTTTTTGGAAAATGGATTTTTCAGGGAAATGGATCTTTGGGAATAATGAACTATTCAAGGAAATGGCCTTCGGGAAAATGATTTTCAGGAAAACAATCACTCAAGAAAGCAATTTTTAGGAAAGTGTACCCAATTCGACCTGGACTACTGGGTGCCTGAATATTTACATGGCTGTAATAGTCGGTCTTTAGATAGCTCTTTGATTATTATCATTTAAATCTTGCTTTCTAATTATAATAGTTTTCTGTAATCTTCTTCATTCCTTGATAGCTCACTTTATTCTTCAAGCCATCTAGAATTTGAAGCCGTTTCCTTCCTCATTCTATCTTTTCCTTCCAGTTTTCTTTCTAACACACCTTTAATCATTCTTCCCTCAGGTAACATCCAATCAAGTTCGCCTTCCTTCTTCAATCATTGCAAACTTTACTCCTGTTCTTCTTATTATTTCCCCATGTTTCATCCTGTCTATTTTGGGGGTGTTTGTGGTATAGTGGTTAGAGCATTGGCCTCCTAATTTATTAGCATGTCCATTGGAACTGCTTAGAGACTTTATCGCAATCAAGCTATTGTTTGGTACTATTACCTTTGTCATGCTTCTGGTTATATCTTTCCTATGTACCAGAGTTATTCCTCTTGCACTGCTATTTCTTCCAGAGTGAACTACCTTGACTTCTTCTGAGCTGAACTTCCCTTCTCCATCCCATCTTGCTTCCCTCAATGCTATGTTGCCAATCCTGTTGATTCTCAATCTATCTTTCAGATTTTATAGCTTTCCTGCCTTACAGTTTCCACATTCCAAGTACTTATATGTATATTATCAATAAATGTTTTCCTCGAGCCAGTCCCTACTCAAATATTCAAATGGGAGACTATTTTACATCAGGAGGAAGTACTCGTGTTATGTTACCATATAATCATTCCTAGGGAACAGTTAAGCCTTGCTTCCTTCATCCTAGTATTGTAACATTCATATTGTCCCAGTCATGCCTATAGATTTATTGCATATAGACCAAGCCAACATAATTTGTTTTTGGCTCTATACCAGTGATAGCGAACTTTCTATTGCCCACGTGCCAGTATTACTGAAATTGTTGAATCTTTTCTGCCTCGCGTACCACAAAAATGTCCTTGATTTTTTTTTTGCATGCCAACTAAATTAAATTCGTGATCAAGACATAAGAGATTGAAATTTGTAACCGCAAAACTAATGTTTACAATGCTAAATAACACTAATGTTTTTGCGGCACTAAATCAGTACAATAAATGCTTTGATTGGTTTTCGCCTTTCGTTGGCACGCCAGCCAAAATCATCTTGCATGCCACTTATGGCACGCGTGCCATAGGTTCGCCATCGCTGCTCTATACCATGCTTACAGTGCTGCTGCTTACTGCTAGGCACAGGTGATTCTTGTTTTTTTTAAAAATAAAATGCCATTTGCAGGGGTCAAACTCTGGGTCCTCATAACGGGAAGCTGAAACACTAACCATTTTGCCACAATTGCTATTCTTTTTACATTTAACCCTTCATCATATGATGCAATTTACTTCAGAGCTAACTTTTATGTATTACATTTCCATAAGATGTTCCGTTATAAACGTATTAAAGGTTATAAATTTCAGTCTTTTAAAGTGTACTCTCCATGATTTGATTTAAAATCTTCATACGATTTTGGATTAAATGTGCTTTTGTCACAAGTGTGATATATATTTCATTTAATTGTTCCACAGAATTAATTGCTTTATTTTATTTCTACGTAATTTCCTAATGCTTTACATATTCATAGCCAGTTAAATGTTTAAGCCCTTGAAAATTATTGTTTTTCATACAAAAAATTATTTTGTTGCAGCCTATTCCAAAGCGTGAATCTCTATCCGAGAATGTGGTTATAAATGGCAACAGCAATGGCCCAGTAGTAGGTTCACTGCTACCATCTGGTAGGGTACGGATAGAAGTTGTGGGAGACAATGGCATCCAACAAAGTGGAGACTGTCAAAGAGCTACCATTGATAGATTAGACCGAATGGTAGATGATGGCTTTGGAGGTGATGCAAGAGAAGCCGAAGATCCCCCTCTGAGGCCACTTCACACACGTCCATCTCATGTCATCAAGGGTGGACCTGCAATTCGCCAGTATCGTGTCCTTAACGACCGAAGACATATACTCACGAAGGATACAGAAGATAGCATTGCTCTGTATGATGTGCTCAAGGTTAGTCTTATGCAATAGCATGTTAATTGATTTTAGTTTGGATTTTTATTCAAATATTCATTCAGATATGGTGTTCTATTCATCAGTTTTTTATTTTATGAATGTCATTCTTGACCTTTCATTGTGATTATCTTAGTATGAAAAAAATGAATTTACATTGACTGAACTCTGAATATTCTAGCATATGACTTAGTTATAATTGTTATATTTGAAAAAATTCTTTCAGTTGATTGTTACCATCTGGCTAGTTAGGCCAGATGGTAATGCTTTATTTAAAAATAATAATTTATTTGAATTTCGTAAATCAGAAAATGTTTTCATATTTGATGCTTAATTTTTATTTCATGGCCATAATTTTTAACTTTAAAGAGGATCTTAATGATTCTGTTGTATCACAATTAAAATAAACTTTGATTGTCTTTGAAGTGATGTTTGAGCAATGTTATTATATATCTTTGTTGCTGTTTACTTAAATTTTTAATACTTCATTTATACAGATTTTATTAAATGTCGTCATATATCATAGTTCTCATTTGTATTTTATGTATTTTGTATGTTTAGGCATGTAAAGTTGAAGATTTGGGTAAGGTGGATTTTGAGGAAGAAGTGAAAAAAAGGTTCCGGATGGTGTATGTTCCAAATTGGTTTAGCGTTGATTTAAAGACTGGGGTAAGTTAGTAATTTATCATAAAATTGCATTAAAATGATGTTATTAACTAAAGACTATTTTAGGCCAAACTATCTATAAATACAGTATGTACTTGCATATAAGCCACTCCTGCATATAAGCTGCAACCTTCTTTTTCAAACTAGGAAAATAAGTTACCTGAATATAAGCTGTTCAAATTGTTAGAGCATTACAGCATTTAAAGTTATTAAAGCTAGGTAGGATTCAATAATGCCGTACAAAATAAAATTTTAACACAAACCCTCAGTTCACACATACTTACCAAACAGACAGGGTTTATGAGTTTTTACGCCTCTCCAGTGACCCCAGTCAGTGACACACATGATCCTCACACACACCTCTCATCTAAGGATTTATGGGTTTTTATGCCTCTCCAGTGATCCACGTCAACAACACACAGGAGCTTTACACACACCAGACATACACAAGGGTTTATGGGTTTTTACACTGCTCCAGTGGCCCAGGGTACAAACACACTCAGCCTCACATGACCTACTAAAAGAAAAGACAAATACATATTTCGTCTACATGGTAGTCCTCTTCGGCATCTTCTGAAGAAGAATCGGAAGATTGATGGCGACTCCGGTATATATCCAGGGTGATGGTTAAGAGCTGTGTGGACTGAGTGAATACGTTTGTACTAAAATTTTGTTAATTTCGTATGGCATTGTTGAGTCCCACCTAGCTTTAATGAATATAAGCTGTATAGTGAACTAGGGAATACAAATAAAAGAAGAAACATATTGCAATTATGCCTAAAACATTCTGGCTAATTAAAAATCACTAATAAGTACCATTAACTGTGCATAAATATTTATGAGAATTATAGTATATCAAAGAGAAAAGTGTTGGTATATTTTGAAGGATAATTATTGTGATTTTCAGGACTTCATATTTCATAATACCATAAGTACACAAAGTAATGTACATATGCTAATTATTTTTTTAAATGGGTTTTTCTTGATGCTGTGATTATTATAATAAGAGCAATTACATGGTAAACTTAAGTCATTTATTCATTAGAAAAGCTAAAAGCCTTACAGTTAAGTCCTGAGTTAACTGATGACAATTTTCATATAATTAGTATATATCATTATTATTAATAGGTAAAATTTGAAAAAAATTGCTGTAAAGTGTTTCATCACTATAATTATTGAAACCTTGACTTGTACAATTTGGTGCACTTTATTAAGTTTAACAATCTAAATTGAGCCTTATAAATTAAACCCGATAATCATACCACAATAGCTAAATAAATGCCTACCGTTGAATTAAAGGGCTACACATTCCAGCTATACATCAATTGTATCATTGTAATGTTATTTATTTTATCATTGCTATGCTATTTACAAACAGTGTTTAAAGAATCAACTTAATTTGCATGTTTGTTATAGCAGCATTTTCCAAACTTTTAGTTTTGTGGAAGGGAAGACAATATGTAGAAAAACATATACCTTTCCCCTGCTTTGCCCAGATCCAGAGTGCACATTTTCACTCATGCACATTTTATTTTTTAACACCGGTTTCACAGTGCATGATTTGGGTTTCACTGATGCATGGGTGACTCCACTCAGTGTAAACATTTTAGAGAAAGCTTGCCTCTCGACTGTTTTTAAACAGAGCTCAGTTTGAGCTAATATTTTGGATCAAACAACTTATCCCAATGTGCAATTAATATAGTTTGTTCCTAAAAAGGCACAATTGCATGAAAGGTATACTATTGATCTTAAGGAATGCTTGTAGGGAGAGGAGGGGATATGCTCTAACCAGATAGTGGACCACTGATAATAGCTCTCGTGATGACTTCAGTATCATTCACACCACTATTCTCATCACTTGCATGATATGAATGAATTTATTGTCTGAAGCATTTAATGGATTTGTGGATTACATTCTCGGATCATGGCATCCTACAAATATGGTAAAATTTCTCTTGGACCTCAAGATACTTCTATGAAGAAATCAGTGGTAATTATGTCATTGCAAATATTATAAAAGTGGACATTGTCAAATGGCTTGAAAGTGGAAAGTCTGTTGCCTCTCTCGGACATGTGTATATTGTGAATGAGTTTAGCATACATAAACTTAACATGAATGCAGAGAAGATTAAAACTGCTGTGGTTGAGTCAAGCTCATTAAATGCTGGGAAATAACAAGAGTAAGATTGATTGAGGAAATGGAAAGAAATCTTGGCCATCTGGATAGAGGATCAAAAACATATTACTTTAGGCTCAAGAATGATCCTTGCAAAGGCTTTAAAGTTGCATGATTCAAGCTTATGGCAAAAATATGGTGTAAAATCATGTGATGTCTTTTCAAGCAAATAAAGGCTGGTTTTTAGGTTTACTAAGCCCTGTCTTCATTGCATCAACATTAGAGTAGAAGCTGCTAGTGAGGACACAGCAGCAGCTGCTACATTTCCGAATGGCTTAGGTTCACTGGCATTGATACTTAAGTGAGGTGTATGCTTGCTCTTTGTAATTATAAGATAAAAGTTGTGCTCACAAATATTCATGGACATTATGCAGTGGTGGCATTATATAGGAGGGAACTATCTGTGTCTGATTCTATTGCAATACCTTCATGTCATGAAACCAAGTCACCCAAGAAACTCTTTGTGGAAATATTAAATCTGATACTACAGTAACACACAGGACACATTGGAAAAGCAGATGCAAAAATTTTTACTGTTAACTTGATTTGAAACTTTTCAGGACTCATAATTTTTTCATTTTACATTTACGGGCAGACCCTTGCTTTTGAACATTCAAGTTACAAACAATTCGTACTTATGAACATTAAACATACTAATGAATTGTGACTATCTATTCAGTTAACAAACACAGCACCCTCACTTACAAACATCAGGTTTACATTCAGGGGTGGAGGATGTAACCTTACATTAGGTTAAAATCTTTTCTTACTGGGTATGGGAATGGAGGATCTCTCCAAATTTGTTTATATATGCCTTCTGCAATTAGGATTTTCATTTTCTTTATGTGTATAGTAACTGGTTCTCACTCAGCCATTTTCTGTTCTATGTAAATAATTTCAACCATAAGCTTGCCTATGCCTATTCCTGAACTCATCCTAAAAAGTGAAAGGGTAAAATCGTTTTCCCAGAAGTGGTTTGTGAATCATTTTGTTCCAGCCATCAAAACATATTGTAGTGAGAATAATTTAGCTTTTAAAATTTTATTGGTCCTTGATAATGCGCCAGGATATCCTTAAACATTAACTGACATGAATTCAAATGTGCAAGTGGTCTTCTTACTTCAACACCACTTCCTTACTGCAACTAATGGATCAGATGGTAATAGCAACCTTCAGAAGGTTTTATGTACATTGAACAATTCCTCAAGCTATTGCAGTTACCGATGCATATGGAACTAACCCTAAAAGATTTTTGGAAAGGGTACAATGCCCTAGAAGCAGTTAAAAATGCTGAGCGCAGCTGGAAAGAAATCAAACAGACAACTATGAACCACTGTTGGAAAAAGCTGTGCCCACAGCATGTTGCTGATTCACAGGAATGTGAACAAACTTGTGAGCAGATTACCCAGGAAGTTGTAGAAATGATCCAAAGAATCAATTTGGAAATGGATGCTAAAGATATAAGGGAGTTAATGGACTCCCATTCAACTGAACTTACGAATAACAAGCTCATTGAAATGCAGAAGGAAGTCATTGAACAGGAAAATAATGAGAACAGCCATGATGACACTTCCCCTCTAAGCCCTCCCACAAAGGTTTTGTCTGTAAAAGTTTTTGGCAAATCAATCACTCAAGAAATTGACGAAGCTTTAAAGACATTAGAAGACAATGATCTGAGTGTTGAAAGAAGCTCTACTGTTTATGGAGCTGTCCATTAAGAGCTTACCAGCTACAAACTTCTTTATGAGGAGAAAAAGAAAAAAATCTTCCTATCAACCGACATTGAACAGTTTCTTCAAAAGAGTAGATTTGTCAGAGTAGTAATAAATCTTTTTTTCTTGAAAACCATTGAATAAACTAAATTACTGACTAACTGTACACCTGGCCCTCCTATTACACTGGTTCTTATAACAGCTTACGTGCACATTTCGAGGAACACATTATGTTCGTAAGTTGGGGTCCTCCTGTAATACTTACATCAGTTGATATTCGTATTGTTTGTATTATAACAACCACAAGATGTGGTCAAAAGTCAAGTTTCTTATCTAATTGATGCTTTTTGAAAAACAAATTGGTAATTCTGGTACTGTGTGTAATTTTTCCAGATGTTGACAATACACTTAGGCCAAGATGAAAACGATTGCTTTTCTGCATGGGTTTCATCAAGGGATGCCGGTCTAACAGCCAGTGATGCTGCAGAACATAAAGGCAAGTTCATCCTTGAACTATCTTTTCCTAGTCAGAAAATTGTAGGCTTTGTTGCAAAGTCTTAGGTGATGACATAATTATGACAGACGAAACTAATTGTGTTCCTTGGCTTTTTTTACACTAGTGAATTATGGAGATCTGCTGCTGCAGGCTCTGCTGGAGTACTGGTGGCGTCCCGTTCAAGGAGAGGAAGAGGCAGATGGCGTGCCAATGGGGAACATGAGAGGAGACATGTCCCAACAATCTCAGGTTGCTGGCGGAGGACAGGTGAAAACACGTGGTGGGAATAGATATTTCTCTGTGCCATGGCATACACCTGTTATGTTCAGGTGAGTTTTTATCTCGTCTGTTAATTTATTCCCCCAATTGGGATTGATAAGCTGAAATTTTATCTTGTTTGTGATATGATACAGGTTTTATCGTAAAGCCTGAAGATATGAATATCATCTAAAAAGATCTTGCTTAGAGTCATTTTGTATGATTTATTGTTGATTAAATTGAAAATAAAAAAGCATAGGATAAAGAAAAAGGAAACAGTATTGACAAAGAACCAAAAGAGCCATGTGATGTTAATTTGAAGGATGTTTTAATAATGCAGTGAAGTTTAGTGGGTTTAGTTTTTAGGTGCGTTTTGCTTCCAGCGTGAGCGCCTATTATCGTTGGTCTGTCCGTCCGTCCACAGGTTCGTTCTCGGCTTCTAACAAACGGATTTTCATGAAATTTGATATTAAGGACTTACAATCAAATATAATAAGAAAATCGCAAAAACGAATCACGTACACCAATCAGGGGTACCACTTGACATGACAAAAAATTAAATTTTCATCATATCTCATCAAGTATTGCTCATATCAAAATATTTTTCAAATAAAAGTTATAGAACTAGTAAAGAAGAGTATTTCCTTTCCTATACATTTTTATCATAGGAGTAGCTGTTATTGATAAAATCAAACAAGAATGTCTTTATTCGAGTTGAACTTAGAAATTTTCTTGCATGGTCACTTCATTGTTGCTAACGTAAACAATCTCACAAACAAACGTTTCCTTACTTGTGCATGCACTATTTTTAAATAGGAAGAAAATGGATTATTTAAGATGAAGAAAAGAACTTTAAAACACAATTTCCCTTACGTACAGGTATATACCATATTTACCTGAAAGAAAGACGACCTCGAATTTAAGACAACCCCTAAAAAAACCAAGGTCTATTTACGAAAAACTTTTAAATAATAACACACTAAAAGCATGAATAAAAAATTGGTACAACATACATTGTACAAACTTTCTCATATAATAATGTGTCGTTTAGTTATCTTTAGAAAATCATATCAGCCGCTTTTTAGAAAATCCAATTTTTTTTAAAGTTGCCCAAGAATAAACTAGCCTTATATTCATTCATTGAGAAAAATGAAATATGTAATATTATTGCAGAAGTCTACTCAAGTAATTGTACGAAATTTGACCAAAATCGTTGAAGCCGTTTTTGAGAAAATCAAATTCTTGTTAAAAATGCGTAGAATAAACTTCCCTTAATTATTGAGAAATGTCAACCATTTCTTCATAGACTCTGCTCAGTATGATAAAATGCCTAAGTACGAGATTTCATTCATTTTCTCTCTACCGTTTGGGCTCTAGACGGCATTGGGAAAACCACTTTTTCAGATTCAGTGACACCTAAAACGTATATTTCATAAAAATCTCAAGGTCGAATTTTTTCGCAATAACAATACTTTCTCAATACTTTGTATGAGAAAGTAAAAAGGCATTGGCTTTGACATCTAACAATTATTCCTTTAGGTAGCAGTTCCCTAAGCATTGTTTTGCATTTTAAAATAACATACGGCGGCAATTCATGCCATCCACTAACGCAGCCAGCATTACCGTAACGCATAATTTTTCATTCCCGGAAGTTTTTATAGTGACACTATATCTTTGGGGTAACTTATTTTAAACTTAAAAATAATGACTAGTCTTCCCTTCACATTAAAACTTGGTGAAGTGAGTACTAATGGAGTGCTTTCAAAAATGTTATACTCTTTAAAATTCAGGTGTACTTTCGTCTGCTGCTGGAGCACCAATCTAAAGGTAGCAGATTTTTAAACTGTAATACATAGACATGTTTAAAATGTAACAATATACCTCAAATACGGCCGCCAATCCTTGCTTAACTGTCTACATTGTTGCACATATCAGATTTCCTACCCAGCCGTAAACACACCCCTTCCATCAGTACCCCAGAGGTAATCTTTCGTACTATGTGCAACTTTAAGAACTATGATACGAATTTTTAATGTATTATAATAATTAATTAAATGTAATGTATTGTTGTATGTATTTATAAATGCGTTTTCATGGACATATACTCGAAATCCGGTGTTCCGTGTGGTGTTTAAAATGCACGCATTTTTCCCCCCTAAAACTTCATACTCGATTTTAAGATGATCCCTAATTTTTTTGCGGACATTTTTTGTAAAAAACCTCGTCTTCCTTTCAGGTAAATACGGTAATTTCTTTCTAATACTCTAATACACAAAACGTGCTCATTTGTGATACGTTGTACACTTTCCTAACTTGTTATCATTTACATAATACAAGTAAAAATTTTCAGACTTATTATATCGTAAAGAAATAGCTCCAGTTATGCAAAATTTTAAAGTGAGTCAAGTACTGATGATACTTTTCTCCCAATTTTGCACTGCTCTTAAGATTTTTTTAACTTTTCTATCAAGCGAGTTTAATGTAAGAGATATTTAGCGCATTTCAACATGCTTTCAGAGTGTTTGTTTTAAAATGTGTCTGTAGTTTTCATATATTTTGTGAGCATTCTTTTTATGGTGAGTTATTCTTGAAAAGCTATTAGATTTCTCTGACTATAATTTTCAAGATTGTCAATATTGATTTCCATTGGCCATTCTTTATAAAACTGAAAATTTTGGAATTTTTATTGTTATCGGCACCATATAAAGCATGCATTGGATCATAGCTTGATAACTACTTTAAAAATTAATATTCGTGTTTGTTGCAGCGAGGTTGGTGGAAGGACTCAGTACCGCTTATTAGTGAGAGATGCCGGTGGAGAAGCAGAAAATGTGCTCCTTAACGAAATGGTTCCTTCGTGGGTTGCTGATGCGGTATTTGAACGCAGCATGCCAAGGTTCCTAAAGGTCCCCTTTCATCTCCATCCGCACTCTTCTTCCACATCCTCTTCATCATCCTCCACATCTTCCTCCTCTTCCAACAATCCTTCCCTCGTGTCGGGAGCCAATGCAGGAGTTGGAGGCCCAGCTTCATCAGTTGTGTCATCGTCCTCAGCTGCGTCTTCTGCCTTGAAGAGCCTCAAGAGGTTTGTTTAATTTATTTTCATGCATTCTCTTTGTCTTGCCTTTGGCTTCAGTAGATTGAATAGATTATTTATTGCTTTCATGTTTAGACTTGCATTTTATATATTCACGTTTGTATTTCCATCCTTTGGTGATTGGTTGGATAAGAAATATACATATCTTAAAATAAATTTCAGTTTTAATAAAATCCACCAAAGAAATGTGAAACATGGTGTGATTTATAGTCTTTGTGGTAATGAAAATTTTTCTGATCTGATTTTTTAATCTCATTGACTCTGATTTAGTTTACTGAAGTGTTATCATATATAATAGAGCTAAAAAATTTTATAAGTAAGCCATAATGTAAAAAGGTCTTGAACAATGAAAAATTCTTTTTTAATGTGATGGTTGTCAGAGTTGGTGCATTGAAAATTTATGATCAGCTTGATAGTAAGATTCTTTTATTTCAAATCTATATAGTATTCTGTTAAAAAATTTTCTTGGTTGCATTTTTCAAGAAAAACTATTTTCTTAAGTCGATTCTTTTATTTTTACTTGCTGGCATATTTTTTTATTCAAGCTAAAAATTTTAATTTTTTTCTATAGCCTGGTCATTTACGTAAATGTTGAAGTAAGAAGTTATACTTAACATTAATCATAGCAAGTGAGACTTCTGTAAGCATTATCATTCTCTGAACATTTGGGTGCATAAATCCGACATAGATTGTTTAAAATAAGGGATAATATTTCAGTGACAGTGAAAATGGGGATTCCATGAAGATTCTTCAATCTTATATAAACTTTTTATTTAAACTAATTGGACAATATGAGATTTGGAAAATCCCTAGATTTAACTGTGTTTTACCCTTTCACTCTGATTTTCAGAGATCGTTTGATCGCCAATGACTTCATCCAGGTACGGAAGGTGGCTGAGCATGTGTACGAGAAGGTGCTCGGTGCTGGTGGAAATTCTGCTGGAACGGGAGCCACCCCTGGGTCGGACGGCATGGGGACGGGATCACCAGGGTCTGAGCGACCTCCAGCAGGGGCTCAGAATGGCAGCAACCCCTCTGAAGGAGAAGGTCCAGAAACAGCTTCCCTGGCAGAGGAGAAGGTGGAGTTACTCTGCAATGATCAGGTAACACTTTTTCTTACTTCCTCTTTTATCATTTCATTTAACATCAACAGCTTTTTTCAAATAATAGTCATTTACCAGAACTGGTGAAATTGATGCTGATTAACTAGCACCAAATTTTTAAAAAAATATTGCTGTATCAAAAGACAGCCGCTTAAATGAATCAGGTGTCAAGAAAATCCTTCATTCATCAAAATATGTAAATATGGACCGATTTTTTTCATTTCTGCTTTATATGCTATCTTATTCCTGCGATGTTTACATGTTACACAATCGAAGTTTTCAGAAATATGCAATTTGTTTAGAAATTTTGTGGATTTTTTGTACTCTTTCCGGGCGTTGCCAAGGCGGCCATCATTGTTACCTCTGATTCAGTTAGCATCAATGAATCTTACAAATAGACAAAAGTTTAGCATTATTTGCTTCACACTTTGTTTAAGCAACGAAACAATCAATGTAGCTACGTCATTCTTTATACGTGGTAACGTAAATAGATGCTGATTATTATTCAGAGCACTGCATGTGGGATGCGTTTCTAACGATTGACGAAAGCAATTGAATCTTCTTTCGTCTATTGAATACTGGAATCTTACCTACATAACATCAATATCATTCTTAAAAGTATCAATAATATATTTATACACTTCGTATGATGGACGTTAGCAACAGAAGATATCTGTCATAATAATAATTATTATTCTTTTGTTGATTTCAATATTTATTTATGATTTTCTGTATTGTTGACTGTGTATATTATTGTATGAAAATTGAATATTATTCTGATTATTAAACTAGCTGTACAACATTAGATTAAGCTCAAAGGAAAAGACCAAAACATTCGATTAAAACCAATAAACAACAAATGTCAGATCAAGTCGCGAAACTTAGAAATATTTGGGTAAATGAAGGAAAAGAAAAACTGCGAAAGGGACTGGCAGATCACATCATAAGAAAAACAACAAGGTACATATGTATAGATGCCATAACTTGTCATGACAAAAAATTACAGTGACCTTCATCATCATAGGTAGTCTGTCCGTTGACAGGTCTGTGATTATTCATGGTTAAACTTGGTTCTCCGTATACTTTTATTTTCCGCAGTTTTCTTCATGTCTTGATAGCTCTCTTTCCCTTTCAAGTCGTCTACCAGCTGAAACCTTTTCCTGCCTCTTTCTCTTTTTCCATCCAGTTTTCCTTCTAGCACTTCTTTAATCATGCACGCTCTCCTCAGGTAATGCCCAGTCCAGTTCACCTTCCCCTTTCTGATAGTCTGTATAATCGTTCGCTTCTCTCCTATTCTTCGTAGTACTTCCTCATTTTTCACCCTATCTGTCCATTTTATCTTCAGCATTCTTCTCCATGTCCACATTTCGAAGCTTTCCAAGTATTTAATATCATTTTTCCTTAGCATCCATGTTTCTGCCCCATACAAAGCTATACTCCATACATAGCATTTTATCAACCTCTTGCGGATTTCCTGCTTTATATTTCCCGTTAGCAGGAGTTTCTTTCTTCTGAAAGCGGCTTTTGCTTTTGTTATTCTAGTCCTGATTTCATCGGTACCTTATAGAATACTTATTTAGAGTATTCGGATGTATTACATTTAAAATGTTTCGCTTTCTGAATGATTTGAATGATCGCAGTTCTCCCATTACATTTTAATGGGCAATTCTACTAGTTTGAAATAAATTAGAATGTTGTGTAATTTTTATCTCGTTCATTTTTTATGAAGGTATTGGACCCATCCATGGATTTGAGAACTGTAAGGCATTTCATCTGGAAGAACTCGGCAGATGTGGTGCTCCATTACCGTCCATTGAAGTGAGAATCAGCTAAATTGTTGCCCTGTTGCCTCCACTCACTCCTCTTAGTGGACTATTTGAATAGGAGCCCAGACTATCACCCGTAACGATTTGTTTCCTCATCCTTACTTCCAAGAATACAACAACTTCGATAGTCGTAACAGCATGGATTACCTACATCTGGTACAGTGGCCAGTAGTAGCGGAGCTTTGACTATGCTACCCCATTCAAAAAGACTTACCAGATTTGGAGTCGTCATTCAAAGGAAACAGTTGCAAAAACACTGTGATCCAGTTTGCAGGTTCCTTTTATTATTACATGTTCAGTGAAGTGATCTGTCTGAAAGGCGGTTATCACCTCATTTCTCTGTGCAGTGAAAAACAATCGTATGTATCTTGTAGCGTCTCTTAATCAGTAATTTTTGGGGAACGAGCTGACTGAATAACATTTGTTACTTGCATTCAATGTGGCATTTTAATATCATCCAGGTCATCCAAAAGAGATGCTGCAAGAATAAAAAAAGAAGTATATCCTCCGGACTGCATTGTGTAAATTTTATCTTAATCAAATTAAGACAAAACTGTGGACTCTAATAGCTTTAAAATATAGTTGGGGAAGAAAAGAAGGAAAGAGAAAAAGTCAATCAAAAATATTAAAATAAGTTTAGTTGTACAAAGTGCAAAGCTGTTTTACAGATTAGGGTTTTTGCATCAAATAAGACTGCTTTTTTTGTGTGCGCAGTGTTTGCTGTTTAAAAGGTTGTGACTTAATCCTTCAGCAAAAGTCGTCCTATGTAGCAGAGTTGTGCTGACCGCTTCAGGGAAGTGGAGGCAGTGTGTGTAAGATACTCAGGTTATGGCTTATTCCAATACAAGAACAAATGTTTTGAAGAAGTTGGGATGATACTAGGGTGTGTTTATTGTGTATATTTTCAAGATAATGCTGTTTAACATAATAGTATGACTTATAACACCCTCTGGGCACTTGAAAGGAAAAAAATCACATCAAACCGATCTTATTGGCCTCTATGAGGGATTGTGATTTTTTTAAAATGTGCTTTGGCAGTGCCCTTTTCCCAATTTTAAGGGCTGTGAAGAAACCTGAGCGAATGTCTCATTCGTCAGTTTACCAATCAAGAAGAAGAAACTTTTATTTTTTCCCAGGGATGCCAGTAAAAATTTCCATTGTTTTGGTCCTGAGGATGATTGTTTATTTCTAGTTAATTTCTAATGGCCCTATTGGGCTTTTTATTTGAATATTTGAAAATATTAAAAAAATATTTATTAGCAAAAATATTTTGCAGAATAAATCTTAACAAACGGTTAGAAAATATTCATAGTTGTGAGAAATTAACTTTGCCTTTTTCTTGTCTCTCAATTCAGAGACTAGATTTATTAGTTTTCATGCTTTGTATGTTAATTTTTTTTTCATTTTGAAATAATTGCCTCTACCTATGGATGTAATAAGGGAAGAGGCCTGTAGTAAATCTTGCATCCTTTCATTGCGCAAGAGAGTTTGCTAATCTTATTAAGGATGCCCAGAAAAGAATTCAGTTTTCAAGAATTGGCCAAATGGCTTTCTCTCTCTCACACTCATTTTATTTTTGCTACTAATATTTTACCTCAACATAAATTTTTTCTTGCAATTTAGTACACTAAATTGATCGCTATGCATAATTTTTGCCTCTTCTTTTAAATTACTTGACATTTCTGTTTACAGGTAATATATCATTAATATTGGAAGGCTTATGCATCTAGCACGATATGCTGTTGGTAGCTCTCTTTTGTTGAATATTCCATTTTTTTATTTCTAACAAACATAGTTTTATGGTGATATATTTATTGCTTACGTAGCTGCAACCTTCTTTTGTTAGTTTAAAATGGTAAGAATCATTCCAGACTCATAAAAACAAACTTAAACTGAAATTTTGTTAACATTCGTACCATTGTTTAATTGTGGAAAAAACAAAAAGCATACAATGCTGAATTTTGTATTTTTGTCTCATTAACACCATTTTAACATTGGTTGGTTTGGAATTTCAGGAGCAGGACTGGTAGTGTGACCATTTTCAAAATCAACACATTGAAGCAGCTAAAACTTAAAATATCTTTCAAAATATTCACAATGGTGAAATGTTTTCTAATTTTGATTGTTACGACATAATATACATGTAGTAGGTCTCAAATGAATTTTTATATAGCAACTATGCATTACAAACAATATAACACGGAGAAAAATAAAAAGTATGAAGAATATTAGATGAATATCATTTGGCAAGAGTCACTGAACTACTCCAACCTCACTTTAAAATTCTTGAAAGAATATTTTATGAATAACATCCTCTAGCTTAAATGTGAGGTAAATTCTGAGAACAGCTAGTCATTTGAACAAATACTTAGATATAAGCTTTTACAGAACGTCTTTTTACACTAGTTTCTTGTAAAATGCTTACGCTTTGTGTGTTGTTTATATTACTACTCTCCATGTAGTATATGGTAGATACTTTTAAAAAATGACGTGGATGTAAAGTCAAGAAAGCAGTGTTTAGATCCTGTACCACCTATTGCATGTGATAAATACCATGTAAAAATATTGTGCCATTTACTACTATTTGATGTGTTTGGGTTACATTATAAATATTTTTGGTAAAGAGGAATTTCTAATTTAATGCATTTCTCTTACATAGAAAAATATGTTAAGCAGTATGAGTAAGGTGAGTTGTTCTTTATCTTTGAATTTCAACAGCCATACTCGTTATTTTTTCTTCTCTTTATTATGGTCATTGAAAAACCTCATAATTTAGTTGTAGTGAACATGGGAATGTTTGCTTGGATAAGCCTAATAAATGCATGCTGTAGAATGAGACCTCTGCATTGTAAAGACAGTGATGACTGTCCCAGATGTCATCAAATATTTAATGTCACTTTTTTAGCTGAAAGTTAATTAAATATAAATGCAGTAGAAGGAAGAAAAATTATGGTATTTTGTTATTAATTGATTCTATATTCAATTTGTTAGCACTCTTTGAATTATAATTAATTATATTTAGTTTGAACATATGTTCATCAATTTTTTTTTCATAGTTGGGAAGTATGATTACTAGTGTACATTTATTTTTATGTTAAATGGTTTAACTTAATTATTTATATGAACCATATAATTCTGACTGCTAAAAACTTGTATAAAGGATTTTAACATATGGATTTTTATCAAACAAGACTTCTTTTATTGTTATAGTATTGTATTAAAGTTTCATTGTTAATAAGTGAGGATATTTTTTCAGAGATAATTTATTAACATCTTTAAGCCTAATGCAGGAATGGCCAACCTTTATGTATTCATACATCATAAAAGTTACAATAGGTTATAACAAGATAAGATTGGAGTTCTCGGTTATTAATCTATTCACCAACTAATGCAAAAATTTAATTATCTTATTTAATAGCTTGTATGATTTTTCTGGTTCTTAGAGGATGAAAAGTTTATAAATGATTATAGATTTGTATGCCAATTTATGCATTATTCCCATAGGTTTACCATCCCTGACTTAGCAAAAGTAATTGAGTAGCCAGATACCTAGAAAACTATCCAAAGGTGTGTTATGTCTTATAGTTCTTTGGTTTTGTTTTTGTTATAAAAGCTCATCTCTTAAACTGAGCCATCAAAAAATGACCAGTCTTGAAGTACATATTATAATCAAATCCTATTTTTTATTAAACTTTTTCCAGGATGAGGCAGTTAAAAGTTTTAACTGAAGTTACAGCAGCAACTTCCAGAAAAACTTATTTGAAATATACAAATGTATCCCTTAATAGTAAATGTAGACAACCTTTTCATTCCAGGAAGTGTTTTTTTAGCAAAGAGTTTTCCTAGTTTTTCTAAAGTTTGGTCTCACATTCAGTAGCATTTGATGGGCATGGGTTAACTTAATTATCATATTTAACATGATAATTAAACTAAAATTCAATCTTTTTGGAATGTTAGTCAAGCAGTAGTGAAAGATTAAACTTATAAGGTTTCCAAGTATCAACAAGCCATCTTTAATAGATTAATTATGAATTTGGACATTTAAAAGTAATAAAACTTTTTGAAATTTTTTATTTATGTCAAAGAAATCTATACAGTTAATAATCGTTTTTTAATTAAAATCATTCAATTACAGATGATACAACTAAGTAACATTTCGTGATTTATTCACTATGGAATATCATATCAAGCTAAATTCAGATACCGAGTCCATGCAATGAAGATGGGACCTGTTACTATTTAATGTGATATAAGTATTACCATTTCTAATTATTCATTTATGGTATAGTAGTTTGTTAGAACTTACGAGAAAAATGCCCAAGGTTATAATTTAATATTTTTCTGCAAAAAAATATCAGTATTAATATACAGAAAAAATTCATAGAAAAGTTGTTTAATTTCTTAAATGCCAAATGAATAATTTTGTTTACGTGACAATCACAAAATGTTTTTAGATATCTAGTCAGTTTGATTATTATAATATTATATTACCAAATGTAATTTAATTATGTAATATAATAATAATAATAATATTTATTTGTCATTAGATGGCATTAACCACAATAGACATTGTCAAAAGAGGAAAAATATATATACGTACATAGAGCAAAATAGTCATAGAATATGTTACATAAAATAGAAATGGTAATAATAGCAAATATTATATCAAAAATTCAGAAGGAAATATCATCTATATTGGAATCAAGATATGCTTGAATAGATTAGAAAGGTTTCGATACAAACCATTTATAAAGTACAGCTTTAAACCTTAATATACTTACACAACTAGCTGTTTCTGGCAATTTATTAAATAACTTTACACCCATATATTTAAAAGACTGTTGCACTTTTGATAGTTTATGAAATGTAACATCAATTTTAGTTTGTTTCTAGTATGTATTATAATTATGTACATCAGATCTTAATGCTAAACTGTCAATGTTTTCTTTTATATACAACAGAATTAGAAACATATATTGATTATCCACAGTCATGCTACCACTAGCTACAAAAAGTGATTTGCAGTGGTCTTTGACTGCTGCATTGTTAATTAATCGTACAGCTTTCTTTTGGAGTAAAAGTATGTTTTTGACATCACTAGAATTTTCCCACAATGAAAATGCATAATAAGCATTACATAAGTAAATAGCTGGTACCTGAGGCTTGATTTTTCTCAATAAATACAATGCTCTAGACAGTTTGTTGCAGACGTATTGTATGGTCAACCCAACTTAACTTGGGGTCCAATACAAAACATAATTTTACTGGTTCAGTCCTGTCTTGTGTGTTGGTACAGACACTGCAGGTAAGATTTTGAGTTTTATCCATATTTAATAGAAAATTATTAGCAGAAAACGATTTATCAGATAACTTAGAGTAGCACTAGAGAGACCGTTAACTATATTTAAGTCAGCACTATGATGAATAAAAGTATCATCTGCAAACAACATAGTTTTGCAGTTAACATTACTAGGCAAGTCATTAACCATTATAAGAAAAAGAAAGGGGCCAAGCACCGGCCGTTGTGGTACACCATTTGTAACATCATAGAATTTCAATTGTAATCCACCAAGGTATAAACACTGTCCTTTGAGTTAAATATGATTTTATCAACTGTAGGACAAAGCCCTGAACACCATAGTAATTAACTTTTCCTTGATCAAATATCAGGTTTCATTTGCATGAATTTAAGTGCAGCTAAACTTAACTTCAATTCATTCACTGTCATGAAAAACTAACACACTGAATGAGTAAGAATGGTTCATGCAGAAGACTGTATGACAAAAAATAATAGTTTATGATATTGTCACAGAGTGATTTTGTACCTGAAAACATTTTATAATCGTTTGTTTTGAACCATAAGTGTCCGCACTTCATATATTGAATAATCTGCCCCGAACTGTCGATTAATTTTAAATTATTCTTGTCAAGTAATTTTACTATCATATTGATTTTTTGATTACTTTTATAAGGTGGCAAAAGAAAAAAATTAGCAATATGTAATATGTTTGGAATCGAGCTAAAAGTGTCTTTTTGAATTTATTATATAATAATAAGAATTAATAATCGAATTTATTAGAGTTTTACATATCATAAATTCATTCAGAGTAATATTTTATTCCATATTATTTGACCAATTAACTAATTAAAATATATTATTTACATAAATTTATTATTGAAAGTTGGAAAAATTGAGATGCCGTGCATCATCGCCATTGGAAAGCAAGAAACTGGCTACTTCAATAATTAAATCTATCATTCAATCAAGGAAATCTTAATAAGGGCTTACGGAAAAGAATTTTCCTAGACCCTTGATAAATATAGCGAACATTTTTTTTCATTTGTTATAAATGAACCAAAGGAAAAACGCTGTGTAACTTCCATTGTTTTTATTTGTCTTACGACCCGGATTTCGACGTTACGATGCTATCGTCAGGTGCAGATATGGTGAGAATAGAAAGTATATGCAGAGAAATGGGTAGAGACGGGGGAGGGAGGTAGTTTGTAAGACGGAAAGGAATGGAGGGGAGGGAAAGGAGGAACCTATCTCAGAGGGTTACTGCGGGGGGTAGGTTGTAAAGGGATAAAGGAGGAGGGGAAAGGAAAGGCTGGAGGGGGGAGACCATCTCGGGAGGGTTTGGGGAAAGACGGGAAGGACTAAAAAGAAAGGTCTTGTGGAAGACGGAGAGGAGGGAGGAAATTATCAATGCGGCAATGGGTATGTGTGTGGGAATAAGAAAAATATGGGCAAGTGCGGGTGGTAGAACTAAAGAGGTTAAATATTGGGAGATGGGCGGTAACGCCCTTGCTATAAATATTTTTTCCTCTAAATAATGTGTATTACAGGTAAGTATAGGAAATAAAATGCCTGAGGAACTACTTTTCTTTGATTTTTAATGATTTCTTTGAAACACTTTTATGTTTTCGGTTTGTCCGTCCATCCAGGGATAATCTCAAAAGCGGTTTAAGCTAGAAGCGCATTTTCTTTCCTATTATGTATGATTGTGTATGTTGGTAAATGAATTTGAAGTGAATCCATTCAGAGAATTTTTAATTGATATGTAAACAACAATGAACAAAAATCATGTTAGGATCAAAAATGCCATTTTAAAATATAAATAAATGAAGATGATGATGGGATTGTAATATATTTAAAATATGAATTTTTCCTTTCTTTAAATAAATTCTTCTTTCATTTAAAATAATAATGACTGCTGATTGATTTACTTACAGATTGTTACTGAATTTGTAATGTTTATATTGGATAAATTATTTCTGAATAGTATTTCAAATGATTAATTTAGTTGAACCGAACTGCAAACCGAACCGAACCACTTGTCAAAATTCTCGTCTTAACTGAACCACTTCTAAAAATTTAGAACCGAACCACTCCAAATTTTGAAGTGGTTTGCAGCTCTGGTTGGCAACAATGAAGAAGAAACGCAAGAAATTTTCAACTCGAATTAAGACATTTTTTTGATTTTCTCAATAACAGCTACTCCTACGATAAAAATGTACAGGAAAGGAAATACTCTTCTTTACCAGTTCTACAACTTTTATTTGAAAAATATTTTGATATGAGCAATACTTTACGAGATATGACAAAAATTTAATTTTTTTTCACCAGTAAAGTGGTACCCCTGATTTGCGTACGTGATTCATTTGTACGATTTTCTTATTATATTTTATTGTAAGTCCTTAATATCAAATTTCATGAAAGTCCGTTCTGTAGAAGCCGAGAACAAACATGCAGATGGACGGATGGACAGACCGACAATAATAGGCGCTCATGCTGGAAGCAAAACACGCCTAAAAACGAGCAATATTGTATATCCTGAAGCTCTATTTGAATAAAAATTGTAATGTTTCAAAAATTAATTACTGTAAACATATTTAAAATAAATTTATATTTTCCTTTTTACTACTTTTCTGTGTACATAGTATAAAGAAAGTATTTTCTTCATGAAAAAAATCAACTTTGAGATTTCAATGGAAATACATGTTTTGACGTCCCTAGAACACGTTTAGACTATTTTTGGAATGTTGTCTGTGTGTGTGTATGTGATTGTCGGTGCTCTAACTCGAAAAGTACTTGCTATATTGTTACCAAATTTCATGTATAACACTTTGGTATGAGCACAAAGAACTGATTAGTTTTTGGACAACACCGGTTAACCGGAAGTTGAGGTTTATTCGAAACCCAATTCAGTTTTTGTGATATTTCTCCATTAAAACATCATTATTGTATATACAACTCTATACAAATATTATAGAGAATATAATTTCCTACGACTTTTATTTGAAACAATTTTCTATAGCAGTTATTGTTTAGGAACTATTTATAAATAATCGGTTTTTTTGGTTTCCATCAAATTTCTCCTTAAAAACGTGGTTATTGGTAATATTCGTGAGGACCAAAGTTGTAGAGAATAACATTTCTTCCAAGTTTTGTTCGAAACAAATTTTCGTTGAACCATCCCTTTCGGAGATGTTCAACTTATAAATTTACAGTATACAGTGCCGCCAACTAGCAGTGAATTCTGTAAACATATTCAACATATAATTTACGGCAATAAGGACGACTATTCTTCTACGATACAAAATAATAATTTTTCCTTATAATGCTATTCATAATAATGTAAATATGTGTACCCCAAATATAGAGAAAGTCATGTGTTGGCCACATCAGATTTTCTTTTAATTAGGTCGTTTTTACGCTGTTCTGAATCCTGGGCAACACCGTGTAAACTATCGCTAGTATGTGAGAAAGTTTGTACAATGTATGTTGTACCAATTTTTTTGTCATGAACTGAAGCACTTCATTTTTCAACTTGAAAAATTGGGTCAATACTTTACCTTTTGATAGCCACCAAACAGAGGAGTGGAGTGTTCATTAATTTCATCTTCATAAAGACATATGAATTCCCTTTGATTGAGTGCCCTTGCTCGGATGTGATGGACGCAGCGCACAACAGGGTCAATAGCATGGCTGAATTTTATGTCCTTTCCACAGAGAGTTTCTTGAGGAATTATAAAATGGTAAGTAACTTTGAAAGTACTGTTGCAGCAAAGGAGCGCAACCACTTCTTTTTCCAACCATTGATGGAGCTACATCAGTGCAAATACTTTATAGTTTACTCCAATTGAGTTTTCTTCCATCGTCCTCACCATCTTCAATGCATCTTTTTAGTGTCACAAATATTTCTAAACCTGCCGTGGTTGTCGAAAGCTGGCCGAGAATATCTTGAAGTATGTCAAATTCTTCACTAACACAATGGACAAATATAAGTATTTAGGCATTCCCAGTAATGTCACAACTCTCATCCGTAGCAATCGAATAATATTTGCAAAGGCCAGCAATAACTTTAATTTGGTCTGATACATCTTTGGCCATTTCTTCCATCGTCTCATCACTGTATTTTGTGAAAGAGAAATGGTTTTGTACATTTTATTGACACTAGGTTCTTATCAGCAAATATTGACAAGCAGTCTTTTACTATTTTGCCATCAGAAAATGGTTTTTTCTTCCATGCTAGGAGGAGTGATATTTGATACGAAGCATTTGCCATGTTTTTCATTTCTTCGTTCTTTTTAAGAAAAAAGTTTTGCTGGGATGTATCTTTTCATTCTTCAGAATGTAATCTGCTCTGAGAGGAGCTTAAAATGCCTTTCCAAGTTATACTTTTTCGGTATGGCTACAGTAGCCAAACCAATCAAACACACAGGTTTTGACAACTTTCCCTGTGTGAAGAAATTCCTCTTCCCAGTCGTTATGGAAAGCATGCATTACAATTTCGCTGACATGATGACACTTTGATGGTCCTGGTTTTGATAATGCCATTGTGAAAATCTAGTTAAAAATATACTGTATGATAATTTTAAGGAATACATTGACACAAAAAATCCGTGCGTGCAAATAACAAAAACAGACACTGCATTACACGAAATAAACGAAATGTGGTCTTCCTTTGTCACCAGGAACTAAAACACGGAGCAGAGGACTTCTCTCTCCTCTTGCAATCCACGCAGGTGCGAGTTAAGACTGGTACGGTGTCGGCATATCAATATCACTAATTTATTGTCCCCCCTTTGTACTTTTCTTGACTTTGCAATTTTTTACTTGGAAATCCTATAAACAAAAAGGAAATTATTACTTCATTTTTTTATTAGAACTAAGAAAATGAATGTGTAACACTGTTAGAAAATTGATAAAAACTTTAGAACAGATCAGTCTGAAATCACATTCACTATCTTCGTCTCTGGTCTATTCAATTGTACCAAGTTTTCAATTTTTTAATTATTAACACGAAATAAATTACTTTTCCACAAAGAATGAAATAGAACAGAATAGAATTTGACAAGAAAAAAAAGGTGAAATAGGTGATTTTATTTTGTGTTAAGAAAGCTTAGTAAAATTTTTGAATTTCATTACAATCTTTTATGAATGAAAACTTAAACTTCCCCAAGCGAAGCCGAGGTAAAATAAGCTAGTGGTTAATAATTGCAAGTTACAATGTAGTTGTTATAGTATTGTATTTTAAAGCCACTATTGATTTATAATGATATCTAATTAAATACATAATTTGCACCTTACCCCAAAAAAATGAAAAATGTGAGCGAATGTTATTGATTGGGGCAAAGACACGGCAATTGGTGGGTGTATTGTTCCAGTTGTTTAAAATTAACGCTCCCTTGTGCCAGAAAAAATTCACCGCCCCTATACGGTTGGAATGGGGAGAGTTACTATGTACTTACTGGAATCACCGTCGATGTTGCCTGTAGAAACTGTCACTCACAGACCTTCAAATCAGTACAACGAAAGCAGCACTATCCACCAACCACCTTAACTGAGCAATGGTAAGATTATGACAATTTTCTTTGAGAAATAAGACTATTTTTCATTGGTTCTAGCTTCCTTGTGGGAACCTCGTTTCAAACCATTCTACAAGTGCTATTAAATATGGTTCTTGATTAGATCCGAAACAACAATGTATACAATATAGTATATTGTATACATGGCTTTCGTATTTTTGGCCGTATTCACTGCAGCGAATGTAAATGAACAAGTATGCTGTTAAGCGAAAGTAAGTAAAATTACGCAGTTGTAAAATTTTATTCTATGAAATATTTTGTCGTTGTTATTTAATGCCAATTGTTTACATGATATGCTGCTTAACATTGTAATAGTAAAATACATTGCTGTGAGAGTAGTTAATTAATTTTGTGAAACAAAAGTGAAAATACATAGTTCTGAAAATGTATGTACACAATTAGTGTATGGAATATTATTAAAGGTGCGAACTTTTCACGATAGGTTGGTCTGCAGGGAAATGTGTTTTTAATTTTAGTATTCTTAAAAAAATGCCTTATGTAATTTGCTCTGCAATTCTTTCCGTACTTGTTTGTAAAAGTTTTGCAATTTTCTCCTCTCTCCTCACATTTACTCCATTTGTTTCAAAAATTGTTTTAGCCATCTTTATGGCCTAAGTTAAGACGAGTTCCTTTTTAATACGTATATTAAATGGTAAGTAGATATCGTTTCCCTTAAAACTTTTATATTTATTGCTTTAGGATTTGTTAAAAAAAGTTTTACTTCGGAAAAGGTAATAGCAAAAACAACTTCAGTTAGTGTGTAAAATTAGTCATTGAAGACTCAAATCGAAGGTACTTCTCGACAGGGTAAGCTAATGATAATGGCAAATGTGGTTTAGCTTGCATGCATGTTTAATTCTATAAATCAACAGAACGTATTTAAATATGTTATCATATGGTGGTATAAGATATTTAAGTAAGCCGTTTTGATTGAATAGATTTAAAAGTTTTATTTTCTTCCATTTGGATGACATAGCATATTTTTAATTAGCATTTTAAAATTACCATGTTTTCCGTCATATAAGATGCACCGTCATACAAGACGCACCTTTATTTCAGAATTTTTGTCCATATTCTCATACATGTATTTTCTATTTACTGTTACCACAATTTATTGAATGAAAAACAATTCCTCGTTCACCTTGGAGATATGCCTTGTTGTTATGTTTTCGTCACTCATAATTTACGTAGAATATTTAACAATACCTACTCTAAATTTTCTTTCAAGGTTTCATATGTATTTTTCGGCTATGATCTGATATTATGTATGATAGCTCTATCCTACAGTCTTTTGCAGTGATACCAACATTAGAATTTAGACTTATTGGCTAACTTAATGTATTAGTTTGTAAATTTCGTGCATTGTTATGTGTGTAGTCGATATATAAAAAGGCAAAGTTATTCGAAGGATCAGTTTTTGTGCAATCAACATATTGAGCGGTGTTGAAATTTTCGGGATCACTCGGCATTTTGTATGGCTGTATTTATTCACTGTGCTCCTTTATCTTTAGTTATTATTTAATTTGACTTGTAATAATTTATATTTGTTTTTAGTAACACAACTATAATAAATATCTTTTAGGGTTCTACTGGGGATTGAATCAGACCCATAGACCTATCTAAACATAGAAAAGGATAGCATTTTCCTTAGTAATATTTTTGACTTTCGCCGTATTAGATGCAGGATGAATTTGGACTATTTTTTTTAAAGACCATATCTTATACGACGGAAAATATGGTAGTTGCAATCGAGCTCCATTTAAATGATTGTACAATGAAAGAACAAAGTTTATTTTGATTGAAGAGAGAATTCTAATCCATGCAGAGAATCACTAAAGTACAGTTTGAAACTTAAAAGCTGACCGTTTGTTATTAACAGGCTGCATGAGTGCCGAATAATGGGGAGTTTACTGTATTTCAACAAATATATCATTTTCTTATTTTTAATTATTATTAATTAATTGTGACCTGTGCATTAAATTTTAAGTTGAAGTACGGATAGTAAATTGGTGTTACATGTAATGTCAAATAAATGTTTTAAAAACTTTTCCTGACATAATTAATGTAAATGTATTGTAATTTAAAAGCAAATGACAATGTGGATGATAATAAACGGCTTACAAAGGATGTTTTTAATTTTAAAGTACAGGCATAAACTATAATTTAAAATTTTTTATTCATCAAACTTTTATGGAAATTACATAATTTTTCTTATATTATTTATCCATACCTTCTCGTCGTCTTCCTCCTCACGCCGTCGATGGGACCTTCCCCTACACAGCGTGGAGAAGAGGAGTCCTCGCCCATCGAAGGAGCATGCAACCCTGCAGAAAGAAGAAAAGTCCTCGATCATCGAAGGAAGCACACTGCTCAGTGTGAAGAACATGAGTCCTGGAACACAAGAACACCCCTACTTCCCTCCATTCCCGATTCCTACCCTACCCCCTTCCCTCTCACAACACTCCTTTCCTGCTTCTCATCTTCCTCTCCTCCCTCCCATCTACCTCATTTCTTCCTCCTGCTTCCCACCTTTCCCCTACCATCTTCCTCTCCCTCATCTCATCTTTTCATACCTCCTATTCTTCCATTCACCTCTCCCAACTCTCCATCCTCCTCTCCTGCCTCCCTCACCGCCAACCACATCCCTCTCCTTTTTCTCCTCCCTCCTCTTCCCTCTCCTGCCACCCATTCTCTCTCCCCTTTGCAACTCCCATCCTCTCCTTTCTCCTCTCCTCACATCCATCCTCATCCTCGAAACCCGATTCTGTTTTTGCGATATTTCTTCGTTAGAAGAAGATTATTGTATAGACAATTCAATAGAAAAGTTATAGAGAATGTAATTTCCTACAACTTTCATTTGAAACAATTTTGTACAGCAGTTATTGTTTAGGAGTTGTTAAGAAATGACGGTTTCTCGGGTTTCTCCTTAAAAAATTCGTTATTGGTAATCTTCGTAAGGACCAAAGTTGTAGAGAATAATGTTACTTACAGAGTAAAATAATATATGTAGCTTTGCTAAGTTTCGTCACGGTATCTTCAAAACTGAATTTGTGTAGCGGACAAACAGAAACAGAATTTCAGATTTATGCATATAGATTTTTGTATTAAGTTAGAAGACGAACCTGTAATATCTCTATCTTACACATGAGCATGTGACTTGCGCGTTCTTCCCCTCCACTTCCCCTCACTAGTGGCTCATAGCATCTCTCCGCGCACGACCAAGGTCACGCGTCTCGCGCTAGCCAAGCAAAAATATAAGCGTATTTATTGAATTAAGCAACGCCCAATTTTTATCGCTATATAGCCTATGTTACAGGCAGGATAAAATTAGATACCTGTGCGAATTTTTGCGACAATATCTTCAAAGGTGTAGATTTTTATAGCGGACAAAGGAAAAATGGATTTCAGGTTTATATATACAGTAGAACCTCATGAACCCGGCAACCTCGGGACCTAGAATTTGCCAGGTTTTTGAAAATGTATAAAAAATCCTTAAGTAATGTGCATTTTTGGTAGTTGATTATATAATTCAAATGATGAATAGCAATTAAAAGGGAATCCATTATCAATAAAGACTATTCCTTATACATGCACTAAAATGAGGTATTATAAATGAACCATTAAAATGTAAATAACGAACGTAAAATAAAGAGTATATCTAATACGCATTTACAGCATTATTTTCATCACACATTATCCTGAGATTTTTTTAACAGATCAAGCAAACTAGCTTGCTTCATGTATTTTGATTTTTCCTTCATAAGTTTATCTTGTATTCTATACAAACACGTAATCCATTGAAAATCAATGCAAGAGCGTTGTTCTGAAGCAGATATTATATCTGTGACCTCTGTATAGGGCGATCTATCGAAGGTTTGTCCTTAACTATCTCTTGATTATCGTCACTTTCACTTTCTTCATATTTTTCGTTCTCATGTTTCAAAACCATGTTCGCTATTTCGACTATTTCACATAAGTTAGCTGAAGTACGACAGGCGCATTATTGTCGATATCAACCCAGTTTTCACTCTTTTTGCAATTGTGAAAAATTTTCCATTGCTGTATCAGCATTAGGCCTGAAATAGGTACACTTTCACTTGTTCGCTGACGAAACCACTCAAACAATACCTTATCAATAATATTTACCCGGGACGTGTAGTGTTTTACGGCTACACATAGCATTAGGTGTATCACTCTCGGCATAAAATTTCAATATTCCCGTTTTTTTCTTCTTTAAGCCATACACAGAGGAACTACCAATGCTATATTCTCCGCAGTCTCTTCACTGATGTACTTTTTTCAAGTTTTCTTAGTCATTCCACATTTTTTTCAATCGTGAGATTTTTCTGTTTACGTTTCGTAGCACCACTTATGGGTTATATTCTTTTTTTGCAGTCATGTCAAAATACAATTTAACAAAAGTACTAATTGCATTAACGAAAAACAACTGCTGCCGCCACAAATCTAAACGTGGTTATAATCGTTATAATGAGGTAAACAAAACAATTAAAATAGATAAGCTTACATCACTTAAAGTAATTCTTAGAGTATTAGAATTGTTTACGTAAAAATTTCCAAAAAATGCCAAGTTTTTGAGAATGCCGGGTTTATGAGGTTCTACTGTGTGTGTGTATACATAGATACACACACACACACATATATATATATATAAAATGAATGCGAGTGGGATATAGGAGTCACAACATAAAATAGTTCAAATGTATGTATGAAGAATTAGTCACGTATCTCGATGCACGTTTAACTATCGTAAGAAAAGGTTATATCCTAAAATTGCTGCTCCGATAAATTCCAAGACGATTAGTTTTTGATAACATACGTTGAACAAACCACAACTTTTTCGTTAATGTTGGAGTATTTATGGATTTATCAGGAGCTATAATCAACTTCAATTTTGATCCGAAGTTATCTTAATTAATTTAAGAACATAAAGATCAGTATACATATTCTATTGTATGACTACGATATTAAGTATATATTTCTCCACCTTATATCTTTCTTTTTATCTATTTCAGAACAATACAGCCAAAAATCTTCGTAATCACCATCCTGAGACTGCAGCGAAGCTTCGAATAATAAGGAAGAATATGAGCTGTTTTATCTCCTTAAAAACTATTCAAAACTGCTGGAAATACTTCTGTTGTCATTGACTGTATGAATACTCATGAAAAATGTTGAATAGGTATCGGAAAGTCATGAATGTTATTGACTTTAAACAAACTGCTTTAATTAATAAAAATGGTAGTTAAAACGTCTTCTTCTTATTTAAAAATGAAGATGAAAACGTATTACGCATTCTCCTCAAACCTTTGTATTCGCAGATTGAATATAAAACGATGTAAAAGCGATGAAAATGTCAAGATTCAAACGAGCCGTTTAAATCTCGCGCCACGTTTCTGTGAAGATTTTGAGAACTACGCGAAAAACCGCGATTTGTCCCTGAAAAAGGCCAAAAACTCACACCCCTTTGGTTTTCGGACTACAAAGTAAACAAAGGAAGCCAAAATCCTCACACTCCTCTGGGTTTTGACCTCCAACTCACCTCGAGAGGCCTGAAAGACCAACTTTCCCCTAGTTATGCCTTCGTCGATCAAAAAGGGTCGCTTAAAGGCCATACATGGGACGTGAGATAGTGGGGCCGTCTAAAGGGATTGCTTTACTGTGCATTAAGTAATGGGGCCAGAGCTGCATTTTGCTGGTGTCTTTACGAAGGCATTTTCTACTGGCACTAGAAAGACCAACCTTTATAGGGAATAACTTTCCAGTGTATTCCAAGCTGGCAGCTAGGCTCGGGTGTAAAGAGCTCGGTTGGAGTTATGTTAGTCGTGTGTTCAAGTCCCAATTACACTTAGTAATTTTTTACTTCATGCTTATTATCCGTGACGTGTGTAACTTTTTGGACACAACTGCTGATCTTTCGCTCCTATGTTAAACTAATGTCTCAGATATATTTGCATTCTATTTTTACTGCGTGTTACCTATAAACCAGGGTTCGTTCGTCAAAATAACATGAATTTCTTAATTAGGAGCAGTTGTTCTCGCCACAAAAATTTATTTCTATAATCTTTTCTCAATACGATCATATCACGATGATATTATTGGTGTTCCTGGTGTTTCTTCGTTCGCGCGCGCTGTCGCCTACCCGGCATTTTGTCTTGCCAGAAGTTTCGTAGTACCCTTCCATAATCACGTCGGCGCCTCACCGTACTACGGCCCTTAGTGTGCATTTTTTACCTGGCAAATTCGTGCCCCCACGTCAGCGATAATGGCTGATGCCTTCGGTGTAAAGAGCTTGGCCACTAATATGGCATTCCTGTGTTAAATTCCCAATTGCAGTTAATAATTTTTTTGCTTCATGCTTAATATCCGTGACGTGTAACTTTTTGGATAAAATTAAGTGCTGTTCTTTCGCCGTAGCTGGCTGTATGGCGATAAAAATTTGGCAGTTGCTTATTGCAATAATTTTGCTTGTAATTGTGCTTGGCTAGCGTGAGACGCGTGAACTTGGTGCCATGGAGAGAGAGTACTAATTGCATTAACGAAAAACAACTCTGTCGCCACAAATCTAAACGTGGTTATAATAGTTATAATGAGGTAAACAAAACAATTAAAATAGATATGCGTACATCACTTAAAGTAAGTTCTAGAGTATTAGATTTGTTTCCAAAAGGTGCCGAGTTTTTGAGAATGCCGAGTTTTTGAGGTTCTACTGTGTGTGTGTGTATACATATATACACACCTACACACATATATATATATATAAAATGAATGCGAGCGGGGTATAGGAGTCACAACATAAAATAGTTCAAATGTATGTATGAAGAATTAGTCACGTATCTCGATGCACGTTTAACTATCGTAAGAAAAGGTTATATCCTAAAATTGCTGCTCCGATAAATTCCAAGACGATTTGTTTTTGATAACATACGTTGAACAAACCACAACTTTTTCGTTAATGTTGGAGTATTTATGGATTTATTAGGAGCTATAATCAACTTCAATTTTGATCCGAAGTTATCTTAATTAATTTAAGAACATAAAGATCAGTATACATATTCTATTGTATGACTAAGATATTAAGTATATATTTCTCCACCTTATATCTTTCTTTTTATCTATTTCAGAACAATACAGCCAAAAATCTTCGTAATCACCATCCTGAGACTGCAGCGAAGCTTCGAATAATAAGGAAGAATATGAGCTGTTTTATTCCTTAAAAACTATTCAAAACTGCTGGAAATACTTCTGTTGTCATTGACTGTATGAATACTCATGAAAAATGTTGAATAGGTATCGGAAAGTCATGAATGTTATTTGACTTTAAACAAACTGCTTTAATTAATAAAAATGGTAGTTAAAACGTCTTCTTCTTATTTAAAAATGAAGATGAAAACGTATTACGCATTCTCCTCAAACCTTTGTATTCGCAGATTGAATATAAAACGATGTAAAAGCGATGAAAATGTCAAGATTCAAACGAGCCGTTTAAATCTCGCGCCACGTTTCTGTGAAGATTTTGAGAACTACGCGAAAAACCGCGATTTGTCCCTGAAAAAGGCCAAAAACTCACACCCCTTTGGTTTTCGGACTACAAAGTAAACAAAGGAAGCCAAAATCCTCACACTCCTCTGGGTTTTGACCTCCAACTCACCTCGAGAGGCCTGAAAGACCAACTTTCCCCTAGTTATGCCTTCGTCGATCAAAAAGGGTCGCTTAAAGGCCATACATGGGACGTGAGATAGTGGGGCCGTCTAAAGGGATTGCTTTACTGTGCATTAAGTAATGGGGCCAGAGCTGCATTTTGCTGGTGTCTTTACGAAGGCATTTTCTACTGGCACTAGAAAGACTAACCTTTATAGGGAATAACTTTCCAGTGTATTTCAAGCTGGCTGCTAGGATCGGGTGTAAAGAGCTCGGCTGGAGTTATGTTAGTCGTGTGTTCAAGTCCCAATTACATATAATAACTTTTTACTTCATGCTTATTATCCGTGACGTGTGTAACTTTTTGGACACAACTGCTGATCTTTCGCTCCTATGTTAAACTAATTTCTCAGATATATTTGCTTTCTATTTTTACCGCGTGCTACCTGTAAATCAGGGTTCGTTCGTCAAAAGAACATGAATTTCTTAATCAGGAGCAGTTGTTCTTGCCACAAAAATTTATTTCTATAATATTTTCTCAATACGATCATATCACGATGATATTATTGGTGTTCATGGTGTTTTTCGTTCGCGCGCGCTGTCTCCGTAGCTGGCCTTCTCTTCCGTAGAACCCCTCCATAATCACGTCGTCGCCTCTTCGCTCTTGGTGAGCGTTTTTCAAGCGCTGAAGTCTTTCGAATAAACTATTAAAGTTAGGTATAATAACATGTTCGTCTTCTACCATTTATAGGTTTGTCACGTTGGTGTCGGTGAGCGTCTTTTGAAGAGGAAATTGACGGCGGAAGAGAGATCGCGTTGGCTCCAGCGAGTATGCCAGAGCTAATCTGAACGGGATGTGTCAGACAGATACAATAAACGGCGAGTGGAGAGATCAAGGCGGCTACAGAATGTCTGAGGACTCCTGATAGGAGACGACGCTTTCCCTCCCGTGTCGCGCCGGGTAATGAGAGGCGCCCTCTGTGGCCCGCCGTCAAAAACCCTTTCACACCTTCTTCGGAACGCTGTGAAATCAATCGACAACGGTACGTCAATTCGATGGAGCCATCCCCTTCTACCAGCACCCCTCGCCATCGTCTGCTCCGCAGGATTACTGCAAGCAAATTGTAATCACATAATAATCACTGCGTGTGAGAAGGCTTATCCGAACTTTCGTCGTTGTTATTGATAATACCTTCAACTTAGGACAGGAATTCGCCGTATCGAAGGTATTATTTCAATAATATTCATTTTATATCCATTGTATTACATTCTACGTGTTATGATCGATTCATTATGAATATCTATAATGGCCATAATATAATGTATTTTAAAACGTATGTATATGATGAATTGGTGTTATATTTCAATGAATGTATAAATGTGTTTAACTTAACTTATGCACATTTCATTTTCAGAATTATATAGCAAAAATCCTCGTAACCACCATCCTGAGAGTGCAGCGAAACTTCGAATCCGAATAATGATCCAAAAGGATACAGAAGAATATAAACTTCTGTGTCACCTTACAAACTATTGAAAAATGCTGGGAATACTTCTGTTGTCATTGACTGTATGAATATTCATGAGAATGTTGGATACGTATCGGAAAGTCATGAATGTTAATGACTGTAAATAAACTGCATTAAATTAATAAAAATTGTAGTTAAAACGTCTTCTTCTTATTTAAGAATGAAGATGAAAACGTATTACGCATTCTCCTCAAACCTTTGTATTCGCAGATTGAATATAAAACTATGTAAAGGCGATGATAATGTCAAGATTCAAATGAGCGGTTTAAATCTCGCGCAACGTTCGATCATATTATTGATGTTCCTGGTGTTTCTTCGTTTGCACGCGCTGTCGCCGTACCCGGCGTTCTGTCTCTCCATTAGTTTCGTAGTACCCTTCCATAAACATGTCGGCGACTCTCCGTACTATGCTCCTTAGTGTGCGTTCATTACCTGCCAAATTCGTGTCCCATGTCAGCGGTAATTTCATAATATTTGCACCACAAGGAATCCCTCCAAATGATAGAAAGACTCGAAGACGAACATGTATATCTCTCTCTAACTACGGAGTATATGGCTTGCGCATGTCCTTCCCCTCCGCTTCTCCTCACTCATAGCTAATAGTATCTCTCTCCATGGCCCCAAGTTCACGCGTCTCACGCTAGCCAAGCACAATTACAAGCAAAATTATTGCAATAAGCAACTGCCAAATTTTTATCGCCATACAGCCAGCTACGGCGAAAGAACAGCACTTAATTTTATCCAAAAAGTTACACGTCACGGATATTAAGCATGAAGCAAAAAATTATTAACTGCAATTGGGAATTTAACACAGGAATGCCATATTAGTGGCCAAGCTCTTTACATCGAAGGCATCATTATCGCTGACGTGGGGCACGAATTTGCCAGGTAAGAAATGCACACTAAGGGCCGTAGTACGGTGAGGCGCCTACGTGATTATGGAAGGGTACTACGAAACTTATGGCAAAACAGAATGCCGGGTAGGCGACAGCGCGCGCGAACGAAGAAACACCAGGAACACCAATAATATCATCGTGATATGATCGTATTGAGAAAAGGTTATAGAAATAAATTTTTGTGGCGAGAACAACTGCTCCTGATTAAGAAATTCATGTTATTTTGACGAACGAACCCTGGTTTACAGGTAGCACGCGGTAAAAATAGAAAGCAAATATATCTGAGAAATTAGTTTAACATAGGAGCGAAAGATCAGCAGTTGTGTCCAAAAGGTTACACACGTCACGGATAATAAGCATGAAGTAAAAAATTACTAAGTGTAATTGGGACTTGAACACACGACTAACATTACGCCAGGCGAGCTCTTTACACCCGAGCCTAGCAGCCAACTTGGTATACGCTGGAAAGTTATTCCCTATAAAGGTTGGTCTTTCTAGTGCCAGTAGAAAATGCCTTCGTAAAGACACCAGCAAAATGCAGCTCTGGCCCCATTACTTAATGCACAGTAAAGCAATCCCTTTAGACGGCCCCACTATCTCACGTCCCATGTATGGCCTTTAAGCGACCCTTTTTGATCGACGAAGGCATAACTAGGGGAAAGTTGGTCTTTCAGGCCTCTCGAGGTGAGTTGGAGGTCAAAACCCAGAGGAGTGTGAGGATTTTGGCTTCCTTTGTTTACTTTGTAGTCCGAAAACCAAAGGGGTGTGAGTTTTTGGCCTTTTTCATGGACAAATCGCGGTTTTTCGCGTAGTTCTCAAAATCTTCACAGAAACGTGGCGCGAGATTTAAACGGCTCGTTTGAATCTTGACATTTTCATCGCCTTTACATCTTTTTATATTCAATCTGCGAATACAAAGGTTTGAGGAGAATGCGTAATACGTTTTCATCTTCATTTTTAAATAAGAAGAAGACGTTTTAACTACCATTTTTATTAATTAAAGCAGTTTATTTAAAGTCAATAACATTCGTGACTTTCCGATACATATTCAACATTTTTCATGAGTATTCATACAGTCAATGACAACAGAAGTATTTCCAGCAGTTTTGAATAGTTTTTAAGGAGATAAAACAGCTCATATTCTTCCTTATTATTCGAAGCTTCGCTGCAGTCTCAGGATGGTGATTACGAAGATTTTTGGCTGTATTGTTCTGAAATAGATAAAAAGAAAGATATAAGGTGGAGAAATATATACTTAATATCGTAGTCATACAATACAATATGTATACTGATCTTTATGTCCTTAAATTAATTAAGATAACTTCGGATCAAAATTGAAGTTGATTATAGCTCCTGATAAATCCATAAATACTCCAACATTAACGAAAAAGTTGTGGTTTGTTCAACGTATGTTATCAAAAACTAATCGTCTTGGAATTTATCGGAGCAGCAATTTTAGGATATAACCTTTTCTTACGATAGTTAAACGTGCATCGAGATACGTGACTAATTCTTCATACATACATTTGAACTATTTTATGTTGTGACTCCTATATCCCACTCGCATTCATTTTATATATATATATATATATATATATATATATATAAGGGTAGCAACAAGGTGTTGGAGGAAGCCCAGTGGACACTTACCTAGAATGAAGAGCCGCTGGGGGTGCTGAGGACACACGAAAAACACAAAAGAACAAAAACTACACAAAAATGGAGCTTTCGGGCTGATGCCCTTCTTCAGCGACGGAGGAACATATATATATATATATATGTGTGTGTGTGTGTGTGTGTGTGTATCCATGTATACACACACACAGTAGAACCTCATAAACCCGGCATTCTCAAAAACTCGGCACTTTTTGGAAAGTTTTACGTAAACAATTCTAATACTCTAGGAATTACTTTAAGTGATGTAAGCTTATCTGTATTAATTGTTTTGTTTACCTCATTATAACGATTATAACCACGTTTAGATTTGTGGCGACAGCAGTTGTTTTTCGTTAATGCAATTAGTACTTTTGTTAAATTGTATTTTGACATGACTGCAAAAAAAGAATATAACCCATAAGTGGTGCTACGAAACGTAAACAGAAAAATCTCACGATTGAAAAAAATGTGGAATGACTAAGAAAACTTGAAAAAGGTACATCAGTGAAGAGACTGCGGAGAATATAGCATCGGTAGTTCCTCTGTGTATGACTTAAAGAAGAAGAAAACGGGAATATTGAAATTTTATGCCGAGAGTGATACACCTAAAGCTACGTGTAGCCGTAAAACACTACACGTCCCGGGTAAATATTGTTGATAAGATATTGTTTGAGTGGTTTCGTCAGCGAAGAAGTGAAAGTGTACCTATTTCAGGCCTAATGCTGATACAGCAAGCGAAAATTTTTCACAATTGCAAAAAGAGTGAAAACTGGGTTGATATCGACAATAATGCGCCTGTCGTACTTCAGCTAACTTATGTGAAATAGTCGAAATAGCGAACATGGTTTTGAAACCTGAGAACGAAAAAGATGAAGAAAGTGACGATAATCAAGAGATAGTTAAGGACAAACCTTCGATAGATCACCCTATACAGAGGTCACAGATATAATATCCGCTTTAGAACAACGCTCTTGCATTGATTTTCAAGGGATTACGTGTTTGTATAGAATACAAGATAAACTTATGAAGGAAAAATCGAAATGCATGAAGCAAGCTAGTTTGCTTGATCTGTTAAAAAAATCTCAGGATAATGTGTGATGAAAATAATGCTGTAAATGCGTATTAGATATACTCTTTATTTTACGTTCGTTATTTACATTTTAATGGTTCATTTATAATACCTCATTTTAGTGCATGTATAAGGAATAGTCTTTATTGATAATGGATTCCCTTTTAATTGCTATTCATCATTTGAATTATATAATCAACTACCAAAAATGTACATTACTTAAGGATTTTTTATACATTTTCAAAAACCCGGCAAATTCTTGGTCCCGAGGTTGCCGGGTTCATGAGGTTCTACTGTATATATAAACCTGAAATCCATTTTTCCTTTGTCCGCTATAAAAATCCACACCTTTGAAGATATTGTCGCAAAAATTCGCACAGGTATCTAATTTTATCCTGCGTGTAACATAGGCTATATAGCGATAAAAATTGGGCGTTGCTTAATTCAATAAATACGCTTATATTTTTGCTTGGCTAGCGCGAGACGCGTGACCTTGGTCGTACGCGGAGAGATGCTATGAGCCACTAGTGAGGGGAAGTGGAGGGGAAGAACGCGCAAGTCTTCTTCTAACTTAATACAAAAATCTATATGCATAAATCTGAAATTCTGTTTCTGTTTATCCGCTACACAAATTCAGTTTTGAAGATACCGTGACGAAACTTAGCAAAGCTACATATATTATTTTACTCTGTAAGTAACATTATTTTCTACAACTTTGGTCCTTACGAAGATTACCAATAACGAATTTTTTAAGGAGAAACCCGAGAAACCGTCATTTCTTAACAACTCCTAAACAATAACTGCCGTACAAAATTGTTTCAAATGAAAGTTGTAAGAAAATTACATTCTCTATAACTTTTCTATTGAATTGTCTATACAATAATCTTGTTTTAACGAAGAAATATCGCAAAAACCGAATCGGGTTTCGAATAAACCTCGACTTCCGGTTAACCGTTATTGTCCAAAAACTAATCAGTTCTTTGTGCTCATGCTAAAGTGTTATTTATGAAGTTTGGTAACGATATGGCATGTACTTTTTGAGTTACAGCGCCCACAATCACATACACGCACGCACACACACAGACATCATTCCAAAAATAGTCTAAACGTGTTCTAGGGACCTCAAAGCGTGTATTTTCGTTGAAATCTCGAAGTCGATTTTTTTCGTGAACACAATACATTCCCATTACTACGTATGGATAAAGTAATAATTTACGGCAATAAGGCCGACTGTATTCTTTTACGATACGAAATAATAATTTTGCCTCGTAATACTCTTCATAATAATTTAAATATCTATACCCCAGATATGGAGAAATTCATGTTTTGGCCACATCAGATTTTTACTTTCTCCGGTTTATTCGAAACCCGATTCGGTTTTTAGATATTTTTCCGTTAAAACATCATTATTGTATATACAATACTATACAAAGGTTATAGAGAATGTAATTTCCTACAACTTTCTTTGGAAACAGTTTTCCATAGCAGTTATTGTTTGGGAATTATTTATAAATAATCGGTTTTTCGGTTTCCGTCAAATATCTCCTCAAAACATCATTATTGGTAACATTTGTGAGGACCAAAGTTGTAGAGAGTAATATTTCTTCCAAGTTTTGTTTGAAGCAAATTTTCGAAGATCCATCCACATCGAAGATATTTTGCTTTTTCTTAATACCAGAATACAACGCCAGCAGCATGTAGCGCTGAATTCTGTAAACATGTTCTAAATATACGTAATTTGCGGCAATAAGGACGACTGTATTCTTTTACGATACGAAATAATAATTTTGCCTCATAATGCAATTCAAAGTAATTTAAATATCTGTACCCCAAATATGGAGAAAGTCATGTCTTGGCCACATCAGATTTTTTACTATACTGTTCATCAAACATGCACAATACTATATCTTCTATATGCAGCATAGTTTGTTTCCAAATACCTTCGAAGCCTAGTAGGGGCTAAAGAGGTGTTAGATAATGTTTTGTTGCACAACACGTACTGAGCATCAGGAGCATCTTTATTGCCAATGGAAGTAAATCCAAAAGACAAATAACTTTCATCGTACTTTCTTTTTGGTTTCCTACTACCTGATGCTAATTTGTTGTAATTGGACATTAATTGTTCCATCTTGGACAGCTCACCTCCCGATTTGTTAGAAACCGAAGGCTGCGATTGTTCATCTTCATTTTGAAATATTCCTACTTTTTGCTTGTTTGATTCAAACACATTTTGAGCACCACAAGACTCTGCTTTTTGTTTAAAACTTCCTTCTTTCAGCCACGGATCCATGGAGAACAAGTTTGTGTAGTATAAATGTTTAATATACAATAAACATTGAATAATATCCCAAATATATGTTGAAATTATAAGACAAGATACGTAGCATAGACCAGCGATCATCGAATAGACCAGTGGCTGCAAATTCTTCAGCGGGCTACATTGGAAGTTGCCAATTATTCGGCGGGCCAAGTTAGAGTTTAAATTTGATGTTACCTATATATTCTAAGGTGCTATTTTAGTGAAAATCAAGTCTAAATGGGATTTTTACGGTAAAAACTCCAATGTTAAAAAAATTATCATCAAAAACGTCATAAAATGCATGAATTGCGTGCTAAATTTTTCGGATTGCTTTTCCATCATGGCTTTGCGGGCCGCGTAAAAACCCTTCGCGGGCCACATCCGGCCTGTGGACTGTAGGTTGGGTGCCACTGGAATAGACGACATACATAAACACGACGGTTAGTTGATAAATGCTGCCTATGCATCAATGCGCAGATCGAACGTCATGCGCTCATGCATCAGATTATCTTTCATGCGACTTCCTGGCGTTCTCGGGTATGGCACACCATTTCTTAAAGGCGGACTATCGCATAATAATAAGAACAACCACATAAATGAGTTTAGTATTTTTCTTACATATATATTTTTTAAATAAATTTTAGAAGGAAAAATATTGCTAGCGTCGATTTTTTTTCGTGGAACGCAGTTTGGGAAACACTGAGGTAGAGGAACGGAGGATGCTGGGAAGGAACAGGAGGAGGGTGTGAGGTAGGGCAGTGCTCCCCAACCTTTTTTGCTCCACGGCAACCTTCGTGCACGCTTAGAAACATCTCGGCACACCAAACCACCCCTAATTAATTTCACTGCGTAAAAACACATTTTTTAAAGAAAAAACTAGCATAAAACAAATAAAAGTCGCAATTATATTAGACTGTCACGATTGGTAAAGTAATAGTCAAATAATTTTGGAATTTTATTGTAAATTAAGTACACACAATTCAACGTGTAAAAATGTAACGCTCTTCGACAGAAAATTTGGGCTTGCCTTTTTGCCACAAAGACGCTTTATATTTGGCTCACTAATACAAAGAGCTACAAGAACTTCTTCATCTAGGTTCTTTAAACATGTCCTTTTAATATTTTAAATACGGGTTGAAGAACAACTAAATTCGCATAAATACGTTGTTGAATTTGAAATGTCATACCGATGGGATATTCAGATATTGAAGGACATTCACCTTTTAGCCAAAATACATCTAAAGGTTGCATAATAATTTTAAGTTACTAAGGTCTGCAGTTCCTCTCGTAGTTGCAGAATAAATTCCTTGGGCGATAAAATTTATTCGAATTTGTTTGTTCCAAACGCTTTGGTGAAAATTAAATATCCTCAGACTGTGCGGCACAGTAGTGCCTTCCTCGCGGCACACTAATGTGGCGCGGCACACCGGTTGGAGAGCACTGAGGTAGAGGACGTACGGAATACGAGGAGGGAATGAGATGGTAGTCGGAAGGAGGCTGGGAGAACGAAGGAGGACGGATTGGAAGAAGAGGCAGAGACGGAAGTGGAATGTAATTATAGTTAGGGTAGAGGGAATGGCAGCAGGGAGATGAAGGGTGGAAAATGATATGAGTGGAGGAAGGGTGATTACAGCAAAAGAAAATAATAACTGAGAAAGTGGGAAAAGGTACGAGGGTTGGAAACTAGTAAATGAGTAATGATATTGAGGGATGACGTATATCGAAGGATAAAGGATATTTAGGGATGAGAGATTTATGTGAATGAAGGGTAATTTTCGATGATGAATATTGAGGAAAGGAGCGTTTGAAACCAGAGAGGGTAGAGTTGGAGGGCTGAGAGTGAGGGTGGAGATGGAAGGCAAGAGATGGAGGGCAGTGAGGGAGAGAAGAGAGGGAGGGAAGAGAGGGAGGGAGGGAAGAGAGAGAGAGGGAGGGAAGAGAGAGAGGGAGGGAAGAGAGAGAGGGAGGGAAGAGAGAGAGGATTGGAAGAGAGAGAGCGGGAGGGAAGAGGGAGTAATCAACAAGAGTAGTAAGACGAAGGACGGGGAGAGAGATAGGGGCATCAATAAGGATAGCAAGAAGAACGAGGAGAGAGAGAGAGAGGCACCAACAAGAGTAGTAAGACGAGGAGAGAGTGAAAATGAGGGAGTGAGATGGAAGACGCAGGGAAACGAGGGCAATGAAGAAGGGAGGGAAACTGAGAATTGAGGTAAAAGGAGGAGGGAGGGAAACTGATAACAGTGGAAAATGTTGGGCGGATGGAAAAGGAGAATGAAAGAATAAGGAGAACGTAGTGAAAAGGAGAACGGATAGAAGAAGAGGATGACGGAAGGCAAAAGAGGACGGGAGAAGGGAGGACAGAGATAACAGGAGGAGAGAGAGGAATGGATGACAAGGGGAAACGGAAGATGGAAGGAAAAGGCGGATGGAAGAGAAGGAAGAACGGACTGAAATGGTGGACGGAGTAAAGAAGAGGACGGAGGAAAAAGGCGAACGGAGAGAAACGGATAGCGGAGGGAAACTGAGGACGGAAGGAAAAAGAGGACGGAAGGAAAAAGAGGACGGATGTAAAAGGGAGGACGAATTCAAACAGGTAACGGAGTGAAAGGGCGGAAGGAGTGAGGTGGAAGACGGAGTGAAACGGATGACGGAGTAAAACCGAGGACGGAGAGGAAAGGAAGACGGGGAGAAGAGAGGACGGAGAAAAACTGATAAGGGAGGCGAAGTGAAAAGTAGAACGGAAGGATAAGGAGAACGCAATGAAATGGAGAATGGATAGTGGAGGAGGACGGAGGGAGAGGGAGGAAAGTGAGAGAGAGAGGGAAGAGAGAGAGGGAGAGAAGAGAGGGAGAGAAGAGAGGGAGAGAAGAGAGGGAGGGAAGAGAGAGGGAGGGAAGAGTGAGGGAGGGAAAAGAAGGAGAGAAATGTTGTAGGGTTGAGAGGGAGAGATGAGAGTGAGGGAAGAGATGGAGGGCAATTAGGGATGGAAGAGAGGGTTGGAATAAACGGTGGTCAGAGGGGAAAGGAAGAGAGAGAGAGGGAAGAGAGGGAGGAAAGAGGGGGAGAGAAGAGAGGGGGGTGATAGGAGGGAAGAGGGGGAGAGAAGAGATGGATTTGATTAGATTAGATATCGTTTTTATTTGGGGCGAGATTGAGACTAGGAAGTTCCACCTAACCCCTCGTCATGATACAAATATAATATTATATACTAGAAACAATAATAATATTATAATAATACAATACTGAAAAAAGATACTATTGTGCGAGAAAAATAAGGACTATTGCATCCATATAAAAAAAACCAGGAAAACACCCACATAGAATATAGAAAAACCTGAGAAACCTACTAAGATTCACTAAACAAATCATCATATAATGGAGGATAATATAATGGATGAACCTACATAGAAAGAAATAGAAAAGGGTAGAGAGGGAGGGCAGATTTTGAGGGAAGAGTAAGAGGGAAGAGAGGGAGGGAAGAGACGGAAGGCATAATGGGAGGGAAGAGAGTGAGAGACGAGAGGGATTGAAGAGATGGAAGGCTGAGAGGGAGAGAAGAGAGAGAGGGACTGAAGAGACGGAAAGTCAGAGGAGGAGGGAAGATATCGAGTGCAGAGAGGGAGGAAAGAGAGCGTTGGAATAGGAGGAGGATAGATGGGGCGGTAAGAGGAGCAGGGAAATGATTGAGAGCAAAGAGGGAGGAAAGAGAGAAGGAAAGGGATGGACGGCAGAGATGATGGGCAGTGAGGAAAAGAAGAGCGGGAGGGCAGAGAAGAAGGGAAGAGGGATTGACTGCAGGGGCGGGGGAAGTGTGGGAGGGAAGTGTCGGAAGGGAGGGAGAGAAGTGAGGGATGGAAGAGACTGAGGACAGAGAATGAGGGAAAAGATGGAGGTAAGAGAGGGAGGGATTAAAGGAAGGAAAGAGGTGGAAGGCAGAGAGGAATGTCAAGAGTGGAAAGCGGGCAGAGACGGATTGCAGAGAGGAAGGGGGAGAAGAGATGGAGGGTGATCGGAGAGGGAGGCAGAGCAGCGAGGGAGGTAGAGGAGAGGCTGTGGGGGACAGAATGGGAGGTATATCAGAGAGTTAGGTACATATGGGGGGAAAGGAGCAGAGAGGGAGGGAGGAGAGCAATTTATAATAGAACAAGTGTCGGAGGAGAGTGGGTGAGTGTTGATAAGAGGGTTGACGGTTTAGTTGCGGTGAATATATTGTTGATAGACGATGAAAAAACGCTAACCTCTGACAGCTTTCGCAAATGCGGTAGACGTCCCGCCATAGGCGAGATTGCCAGGTTTCTGTCTACGTAACATGCTCCGAATTTAAATCTGGCTGCAATTATATAGCATATTCTCGGGTGATAATGAATGCGTAGTTAAAGTGATGAATTATTTATTTTCGGGTTGTATATTAACTTTTTTCAATCTTTTTTTACTCGAGTACCCCCCCCCCCCCCATTACAGATCTGCATTCTAGGCTTTTTTCTAGACTATTCCTGATTTTTCTGAATATTTACGCATTTGGTTCAGTATTGACTGGTCGCGATTTCGTAAGAGTACGAGTTAACGAATAAAATTTAGTTTCCGATTTATTTCCGTGTAATTGGTTATCACATTTACCATTACTTACAGAATAGAAGACACGAAGTAAGTCTTATATCCATGAATTCTTTTAATAAAGTTTAATTAGATGGAATTCATCGTCGTGTCAACCTTATAATACGCTATTAAGTGTACTTAAATGTCAAGTTCAACATTATAAATATGGTCAATGAAGAAATAAAAGCTATCGTATCTCTAAAACAAATTGGGAGAAAACAATATATGTAGTTCTGTAGAATGACCGTATGACGACACTTCGAGTCTGGCGACAGGCGAAACATATGACCGCTCCTATTATCGGCCTCTCCAGAGGCCCGGGCCTCGGGAATTTTGCCCCGGTATCCCCGCCCTCTCGGTGGCCTTGCTTACCACCGGCACCGGTTGAAAACGCCTGACGTAGAGTCACGTATTTGTGTACGTGTGTCAATGTCAACGCAAGAATAATGGGGAAATTTGCGCAATTCCTACCAACATCTACCTGCAACGAGCTCTAGCATTCTGAGCTCATAGTGGTGTTCAACAGGGGATGCTTGGGAGGCAAGTCTTTTAGGTTTCCTTTACTCCCTGTATGGGAGTGCGATAGGAGGGGTGGGTGGAATGTCTTATACCCAATAAAAGCGTATACCACCCATCAACGGCGTAAAATGGAAGCATCTTAAAGATTAGTGTATTGAAATGGGGATTTTCTTGAGCATACCTGTCTTTGTACGTGGTCAGTTATATGTGGCATTTTCAAGGTGTAGATCACTACAATCCATTGTGATGCAGCTGCCTGAGAGTGAAACATGCACTAGGAACGTTGTATTTCCTGAAGCACTTTTGTAATACTATGAATTTCCTTTAATAAAATATGATCATAATAAAAAAAACTCCACTTTTCCTACTTATAAGGTACAGGTACTTTAAATCAACAATCAAATAACATGTTCTGCTAAATTACGTTCTTCAGTTGTTAACAGTTGACTGTTGAAAATCGAGTAGCTCGTGCTTTGTATTGTGCTCTGTTGTGCTCGTAGTTAGGGGTCGTGATGATTTGGTTAGTAAACTGTCATTAAATTACTTAAATTTGTTTATATTTAATTATAATATTTACGTGCTTTGTTATTATATTACACTATGATGCAATTAGAAAACACTGGGAGAATTGTCTGCTAACTACGTATTACGTGTTAAAATTTCCTTTTTGTTGACAGGAGTTCATAGCAGAGTGACATGAAGTATGGGTGAACCGAATAAATATTCGACTGAAATTTATTGTGACTGAGTGCGTTGTATACCCAAGATCCATCAGTTGTACTTTTGCCAAGTATTGCGTTACCTTTCACTGTACAAAGTCAAAGAAAATATTCTCTAGGAGATCCAAATGGCCAGATATATAGCCCAAATTATTATAATAGGAACACAAGTGGTGGGTCGAGCATTTGCGCGAGCACTTCGTCAAGAATTCGCTGCTAGTCAAGAAGCGGCGAAACAGCAATCTAGCGGCCGTTCAAGAGCTACGTCCGAGGCCAATGCGAGAACTGGAATTACTCTGGAAGAGGCTATGCAAATACTCAACGTAGATGGAAATCCACCAGATCCAGAGAAAGTTAACAAAAACTTTGAAAATCTTTTCGAAGCGAACGACAGGAAGAAAGGCGGTTCTTTCTACCTTCAGTCTAAGGTTGTACGAGCGAAGGAGAGGATAGATCAAGAATTCCTTTCTCAAGCGCCGAAAGATAAAGAAAGCCAAGAAAAGCAGTAACTTAAAGTGATGACAGTGTTTTAATTGTTGCAGTCATAACTTTAGGTCATCGTTATTTAAAATTACTAATGTTTTTAGTTACTAAGTTGTGACTTTGGAATGTTTATTTTGTATGAATTGATCCTAAATGACTGTGTCACAAGTAGACCCAATAGTAATTGTACAGAAATAATATATTAAAGGTTTATAGTTGAATGAAGTTTTAGGTTTATCTCATTTGACAGGAATAGCACCCTCTTTAAGATTACTTAGTGTAAGTTATTTTATAGAAATGCAATGAACCATTCTAATTCAAAACTCTGATGGAAAGATATTTATCATAGCTCTAAAAATGTCTATTAAGGTGTTATTTCATTTAAGACATACCCAACAGAATTTTCAGATGGCAAACAGATCGGCCTTTTTGCCACATAATACAAAACAATATTATATGTTGGGCTTAATTTAAATTAAAGGTTAAAGTGATACACGATAATGATTTAAATTATTTATTAGTCAAATCATTAAATTCAAACAACGTTTAATGTGATACTTGACAGTTCATTTGTCCAAGTAGTGATTGAAATTTGGCATAAAATTCACAAATTTTAACATTTTACTGTGTTGTGTAAAATGATATGATTATATTTATGTAAAGTCCTATTATAAAAATTAATATTTTGTATTATGTTGCAAAAGGGCCATTGTGTCAAATTTACACAACCAGATATAAACAAATTTAGTACTATGTGATTTAATAAACTAATAAAAAATAGTAGACTTGACAATGAACATCAATTTGCCACGTCAGTGGCGATGGGGTTGGACACCACTGATCTAAGATATTGTACTTTCTAAAGGTGGCTACAAAAGTTTTTAGAGAAATACTAATAATTTCAGTTAATCTAAAAAATTGAAAATGAAATTTGTGTGATTTTCACAGGTACCTCAATGTTAGTTTCTTGTTATGGGGCTTATCTACCTATAAAGATCTCTTAGGATTATAGCTTACAACATGTTTATTTCCATTTGTTCTTCCATGATACCTATTAAAATATCAACTATGGCCATCTTGAATTTAAAAGCTGATTGCAATTTCTTTTCTCTAGCAAATATTTCTGTTCTTATAAAATGAATTTGGGTTAGTTTGGGATAATACACATTTAGTTAATTCTACACTATGAATGAATTTTAAATTTAGTTAGGTCTAATTTTTTTAAACCAAATGTTACAAAAACTTGATGTTTTTCATTTAGTTATTGTACTTAATTATTCTCTAAAAATACATAAATGCAAGTGAACATTCACTCTGATAACTGGGAAACACTCATAGTCTGCATTATGAAAGATAATTGTAATTTTCTGCATTTACATATAAATTCTCACAAAAACAAAATATGGCAATAACGAGCATTTATATGCCATAGAGCAGGGATGGCAAATACGTGGCACGAGTAAGCTTGTATTTTCTGTATAAAATATGAAGTTTATTAGAGGAGTAAAGACAAAATATGGCAATAAGCAGCATTTGTATGCCATAGACAGGGCCGGGACGATGGTGAGGCGAGTGGGGCTCTTGCCCCAGGTGCATCATTCTAGGAGTCGCCAAAATTATGATTATATGTGCATATATGTATTTTATATAAACATATATTTACAACAATAAAATTTATTGAAATGACGTGATCGAGTGAGATTGGCAACAGTAATTACAATTATTATTGTTTATGTCATAAGATACAGGCTTTGGGCCAAGGGTGAGGTTCACGTTCTTTGTCCCGGGCACCAAAATACCTAGTCCCGGCTCTGGCCATAAGAGGCTTAATAAAATCAATCTAGGAAGTCATAACTTTGTGGAATTGCATCAATGTGTTGAATAAATTCATTATGAGGATGGAAGAATTAAACAATGTTAAATAGGAACTGATGTATGAGCGAAAGAACGAATAGTGGGGACTGCCTGTATATTAATATCAGTTTGTAGTGACAGTAAGTGAAATAAAACTCATTTAATGCCACAAGTTGTTGTGGTATTTGAAAATTTATTTAATAGACTTCATTCATTCACCATATATATATGTATATATAAATGTACAAATAGTATAGAATACAACTGTCATAAAATGGCAGTGGAAAGCAAGTGAATAAGAAAAGTTTAAAAATGTTGACCATAACTTCCACAGGAAACATAAATAATCATTTCACAACAGTCTACTAAACTAGCCACAACTGGACACACACAGACAATTAGGACACAACAATGTTATTTGTATAGTTTAAGTCTGCACTTCAAGCATTTGTCAATTAAAAAATTGCTTGAATTCTGTTCTTACAGTACACAAAAGAACTGAAAAGGCTGCCCCCTCCTCGTTATCTTTCTGGCTTTAATATGCAAGAGAGATCACAGATCATTTAAACGTTAGTTAAGAGCAGTAACAAAATTTTAACTTTAAAATTTTATATCACAATGTCACAGCTATTGTGCATTACTATGTCTAATCACAAAGTTTGAAATCACCCAATCCAGTCTTACTTGGTTAATAGTAAACTTGTCAGCTTACCCACTTAGTCAAAAATTTTCTAAAAGTTTATGATTGAAGGAGAGATTATAGTTAACAAAAGAGGTTCCCTAAAAATTTCAACTTTTTATTCCAGAAAGCTTTTAAGAAAATTCTAGGTACTTTTATCCATCCTAAAGTTGATTCAAGAATGTGATTTCTAAAATGCAAGATTTGTTTCTACACAAATCAAATTTCAATATAAACTGCCTCAAATAGATCAATTTTGGTTAACTACATCATTACAACAGCCACATCTCTTTACTGTTGATTTCCGAGTGATGGCTGTGAGCACTTTGGCTTTTGAATATATGTCTTCAAAAAACAGATGTATGTATATCTATAAAATTCTTTCTAAAAACTAGAAATTTAAAAATTAAAAAAAAGACCATCAAATCTCCACAGAAGGAAAATTACTGTGGTTTTAAGACCACAATATGGACTCGTATGCAGGGGAATAGTTACCCTGTATAACCTTAGCACACAACAAACCTGTGCAGTTCGTATCAATGTTAAGTTCAAATCTATGAAATATCACGCTTAACTTGTATAATATAAAGAAGAAACTGGTCTCACCCAAGATGTATACATTTGACGGGCTTGACATACCAGCTGATGCCAAAAGTGCAGCCTTATAAGTAATTATGCTTTCTGCCTGCAAGGGCAAATCTTGATCATTAAACTCCACTTGATATAACCATTTTGCAGATAGACATTGTCTATCCATCTTTAACTGATTACTTTTCAATTAATAATGCCATGTTATTTTGCACAGAATTAAAAGTGATGAAAATAATAATAGCAAAGATGACAGGAAATTCTCGGAACTATAACAAGTAATGTTATGATATGACTTATAAATCAATGTGTGAGAATCATAGCAAAACCTATGGTGAACCATTTAATTATTGCAGATAACAGTTAACTACTTGCTCAAATGAAAAAAATGAATTTCTTGTTCATCCATAAACTTTTGATTAGTTATCCAATTTTAAAATTGAGTAATAATACAGTAAAACTCGTTTATAACATATTTGAGGGGACTGACTTGTTGCTTCGTTATAAGCGTGACTACATTATATACGAGGAACATGGTTTTTGACCTATACATCCCATATAACGTAGGCACATATGTATTTGCACTTCAATGCCGTACTTACATATGCAAATAAATGCTTATCAACTTTGCAGCGTGCAAAATGTTCGAGTGTTATTATGTACATACGATTTTTTCATAGACTGTGCTCCTAAAATGTCGTGTCACTAGCATTCACACATACTATGTCGCAGTAAGGCGCTCTCCGCTCCCCTGATGGAATTTTCAAGGGCGGATTCGACCAAGCGACGAACTGTCTGGTACCACGGTGGGTCGCTATCACTCTCACATATGTCATCAAAGAACATGAACCTCCAACTGTAACTCGACACCATTGACAAGGTATATATGAACCTCGTCACACTCAGTATCGAGTTTAATTTCAAGGGGAGGAAGGGAGAAATGGAGGCGAAATGCAGTATGTACCTAGGGAGATGGAGTTGCGCTCGTTCCTGATTGGTCTGAGCCGGTGACACGGTACCAGCCGGTCACAATAGGCAGACGTTCGAACGTCAGTTCACAGAAAATGGTCAACAGCACGTAGTGCAGTGAGGTGTGACTAGGGACTGCTGGTGCTCATGAGTGACAGTGACCATGTCTTCAAATGAGGCAGAAGGCAGGAAGAAGACATAAAATAAAGAGAAAATCACTTAGTGTAGCAGACAAGATTAGCATTCTGAATGATGTGGACAGGAATCCGAATATTCCCAAAAAGGATATCGCATATAAATATGAGATCTCTCCTTCTACCCCCTCAACTATACTGGCTCAGCGAGAAACCATTGAAAATGCTGCAGTAGGGAGTAGTACTAAGAGCAAGAAACTGAAAACTGCAAAGAACAAAGACCTAGAGAACGTGCTCGCAGAGTGGTTTTATCAGCCGAGAATCCAGGACATCCCCCTAAGTGGGCATCATCTTAAAGAAGAAGCGGCGAAGGTAGCTCAGCGGCTCAATATTCAAGGATTCACCCCTTACAACGGATGGCTTGATCACTTCAGGAAACGGAAGGGGATAGTTTATCGTCAAATTAGTGGCGAATCCCAAGCCGTCAATCAAATATCTGTTGATTATTGGATTAATGAAATTCTCCCGAACAAACGCCAGGGGTATACGCCTAAGGACACCTTTAACGCCGACTAATTCTTCAACCTGCTGCCCGACAAGAGTATGGTGTCACATACGGAGTCCTGTCATGGCAGTAAGCGCAGCAAAGAGCATGTCACAGCTCTGCTGTGCTGCAACATGGACGGCTCAGAGAAACTGCAGCCTGTTGTTATAGGAAAATCTGAGAAACCGAGATGCTTCAAGAATTTGAAAACTCTTCCGTGTGAATGGACGCACCGGAAAAAGGCCTGGATGACCAGTCATTTTCATTGAGTGGCTGAAGAAGCTAGATGGATAGATGGGAGCCAAACACCGCAAAATATTTCTGTTCATCGATCACTGCCCTGCCCACCCACCGGCTTCGGAATTCCTGAGAAATGTACACGTGGAATTCTTGCCAATGAATGCAACATCGAAGCTTCAGCCTCTCGATATGGGAATAATCTGAGCAGTGAAGCATTATTACAGAAAGAAGGTGGTATGGCAGCTACTGAATTTCAGTGACCGGAAGTTAGACAAGAAAGACACGAAAATCAACATCTATCAAGCCATGCGTTTTCTTGCTGTGAGTACCCGTAGTTATTTTCTCTATTACATTCGCTTTCTTTACAAACTGGAAAAAACTGCGGCAGTTTGCTGGCCCGTGTTCTCTTTATTTGTTGCAGGAGACGTGGGACCAAGTTATGGCACAAACAGTGCAAAACTGTTTCTGAAATGCTGGGTTCAGGGAATTCAGCGTTGAAGAGAGGGGGACAGCCCTGATGTGGACATCCTTTCGGAACAAGCAAAAGATGACCCAGATGTCACTGAGAGGTGGAGCAAGGTGCAGACACTTTTTGAGTCATCTGTGAACTTCAAGAGTTTATGTCAGTGGACGACTCAACTCCTGTCACAGCCATGAAGACCGTCGAGGAGATGCTCAACGATCACGATGGGGACAACTTGGAAGGAGATCCCACCGATGAAGGAGGGGATGACCACGACGAGGAATATCCGCCTGTGACTCGAGCTGAAGGGATGGAAGCTTTGGAAATTTTTCGGTGGTATATGAGTCAGTTGAGTGTAGATGACGATTTTTTTAGGATAATTCACCACCTTGAAAACATGGCCTATGCAGCATCCAACAGGGCCAAACATCAAACAACCATTGATTCTTTTTTCAAGAAAGTATAGAACAGGGATCGGCAACGTTTTTCTTTGGCGTGCCACTCATATCAATACTTAAAGTCCATGGCCCTTCTCGCGTGCTGTCATTTTTTTCAATATAAGGTTACAATATTGTTTCTGTATGTGTAGAACGATTACCAATATATGTTTACTTATAATAAATTTATTTTAATTACCAATTAATATTCTTATTATTATTATTATTATGGCCATTAATTTACAAAAATTTTCAATTTTTAATATCAATTTCAAAACAAAGGGAGCAAGGAAATTCGTATGGAAGGGGTAGAAGGAGGAAGGGAAGTAGGTAGGCACGGTTTCTGGACCTCTCTACCAACAAGTGTGCGGTAAACAGGGACGGAAACTATTAATTACTTGCTTCGCTTGCCAACATTCGTTATATATGGGGCATTTTTTTGCCACGGGACCAAACATTTGTTCGTTACAGCTGAGAATTCGTAATATGTGTGTTTGTTACATCCGAGAAATTTAACCAATGCCCTTATGGAGAAATCCAAGGGACCGACACATTTCTTCATTATAGCCGAGATTTTATTTTAGGCATGATCGTTATAAACGAGTTTTACTGTACTTTTATGAAGGTGTGTGTTTTCAGTGTTCACTGTATATTTGTCCCAGTAACATTAACGCGCAGCAGCTAAAACCAACACGACTAACTCTTTCAGCAATCCAAAATCTGACAAAACTTCAATACCATCTGACAGTAACTAAAACTGGGTAAAAAAATGAAACAAATCACAAAATGAATACTTTCCTCATTGAATTTGAGGGCAATAATATCATATTCAAATGAATCCATGGCTCAAGCCAGGCATTCTTGCGGGTCAGTTCCAGCTGGTTCTTCAGGAGCGCCAACTACTGCTGTGATGACCACAACTGTGTAAGGGGCACATTCTGGTACCCCCATGCGTGAACAGAGCCATGCATAGAAACCCTTTTCTGGATCAGCAACTGCAGAACGCCAACGTGCCATGGAGCAGGTTATCTGCATGATGATTAGAATAAGATGATAATAAAATGCCTTGTTTACGAGTAATCTATATAAAATATAATGATGTAAGGAATTTGATTTTTAGTAACTTTACTTTTTTGCAGTTTATGCAAATAGCTTAATTAATTTGACTAAGTGTATGAATTTTGGTTTTGAGTAATTTTCCATTCCACTGCATACAATTTTGAATAAAAATTTACAAAAATATAACTACAAACAAAAATAAACAAATATATTAGCTTAGAGATACTGTACTGAAATGGCCTGAAAAAATGCATTGCATCAGACACTGTCAGATACATTCTGACAATTTATGATGCGTCTGGTATTCCAAATGATGCAGGATTAAATTAAGTACAAAAGTAAAATAAAATTTAGCTTTAAATTATTAAGAATAATCAGGAAAATGAAAGGAAAAACACATAAAACAGATCCTATTAAAAAGAGTAACTCTGTTGAACAAATATATTTTGTTGCCGTTTATATGGGAGGCAGATCTTACTCTAATATGCATCTTATATATTCTATCTATATAGCACTCCAATTTTTTTGGTCATTTTGGAAAAATACAAGTAATTCAACAGAAATACCGTATATACTCGTGTATAGTACGAGTTTTTACGACCAAATTTTTATTGCAAAAATTGGGGATCGTACTATACACGAGTACTAATGCATTTGAGGATTTAAAATTCATTATCTTCACGGGCATTTTCGGTGAAGTTATGCCACCCGCACGCATTCTAATGGTAGGCTAACCTTAACAGTGATGTCCTTTATCGTTGTTATGTTGCTTCGTGAAAAGTAGAATCTTTTTCATATATACAGCTTCAAATTCACAAATACTTGATATAAGTGACGATTTACGGGCACTTCCTTTCTGGAATTTTATGTATGTACGTCTTTGTTTGCGTCTTTTTACAAGGGATGGATTGGAACGAGTTGGACTATAAGTATCGTAGACGGCGTAACTTTATGGAATTTCGACATCTCGGAAAAAAGAAATTACTTTGTAATATTCAACAGTCTTTATTGTTTCTACAATCACACACCGATCAGTTTCCACTACAAAGTCATTCTAAAGGTGTTACGTCGGTTAGTAACACCATTAGAATGATTTTGTAGTGGAAACCGGTCGTTGTGTGATTGAAGAAACAATAAAGACTATGGAATATTACAAAGTAATTTCTTTTTATCCGTTATCCCTACCTATTAAGTAGATGGATTACATACGCAGAACGTAATCCAGAAGCACTAGAATTGAAAACGATTTTATTTCATCTTGAGCAATCATGATTCATATCACTTTTTATTAAATGTTTTAGAAGTAAGATACTTAACTTATCCGAATTTTAGTGTACTCGCAAGAAATACTATTTACGACATTTACGGCCTATTCTATGGTGGTGTGGAAAATCAAGGTTGTTCGATATATCTTGCTCGTAACCATCGAGCTATCGAAACTAAATATATCGACCATGGTGAAAAGCTGGGGTCGTACTATAAATGAGATATATGAAAAAATCAGGTTTGTTCACCAAAAAATCAGGGGTCGTACTATACATGGAGTCGGCATATACACGAGTATATACGGTATATCATATTATTTTTTAATTAATTATCTTTATAAACCTGTTACATATTTTAGTATAAGTAATGCCATTCTGTTATTTTTAAATATGCTGTCATCAGTGAGGACATCTAGTGTCGGAAGGTTTACTACTGAGTTAGCCCTTCCTTCACCAAAAATACCCCAATTCGAGAATGGAGAATTAGTCTGGCTTGGTAGCTTAGTTGGCTGAAGCACCTATATGGCAAATGGGAGACCCGGGTTTGAGTCCCAGTCAAGTTCAGAATTTTTCTCCATCTCAATCTTTTCATTTGTGATCAGTATTATGCACTCACGCATTTCAGTTAAATTTCCACCATTTCACTCTTGTTATTAAAAAAAAAAACGGTTTTAATAATTCTCAAAGGGTACATCAACATAAAAAGGTGGACCACTACTCTAATAGGCTCACTTTCATGGGGTTTGGCCCAAGTTATAATATATGATCGCCAGTGGACAAAGCTGAAATTTCGATAATATTTATATAACTGCTCAGATCACACCTGGATAAAATAAAATACAGGTATACCTCACAATGCACTCGGGATGCATTCCTAAAAACTAGAGTGTATTGCAAAACGCATTTATATATTAGAATAATGCTAAAAAAAGATGCGTTCATAGACGGATAAAAATCGAGGGTATTCAAAAAATGCTTGTACAATGAAATATCAATAAATCATACAAATTAAAACTTGATAAAACAATATTCACGGGTCAGTTTTAAAGAAAATTTTGACAAAATATCATGCGATTTTGTTAAGGATTAATAACATGTTACATGCAGCATTCAGTTAAAACAATATCTATGAAAAAAGGTACTGTTTTGTTTAAAATTAATGTTAATGCAAGCATACAATCAAATTTCGTACTTAGATTTACAAAATGCCTGGAAAATGATTTATTAATTAATTACCATGCAAAAATGTGGACACAGAAAACCATTCTTCAGCTTATTTAAAATTACCAACACAACTGTAATAATACCACCAGATGGAAAGATAGATTGTTATGCCACAGAATCTAATATGCTGTTAGAGATGCCAAAACAGCTTACTGCATGTTTTTTTTTAAATAGCAGCCTGTGGTAATCTTCCAAATGCGTTATAGAGGAAATTGAAGAAGCACTTTTGCCTTTATTATTAATTTCAACCCATAAGTTTACTTAGTGATATTCGGAGCATGCTAAACCCGAAGACTTCAGGTGAAATCGGTAGATGTGGCAACCCTAGTCATGCATAAAGCCTAAAATACTTCTAACTCCTGTCATCTATGAACGGGAACTTCCCTATGTGGATGGAGAGTTTTTTGCGTAGCGTCCTGTGAATAAATATTAGGTCAGGAATAAACAATTCCAAACACTTGCTTGGTTGAATAAATAGGCACATATTTTGTAGAATTCAATATCTTTTGTGAATATAAATGTAGACGCAAGCATATAGAATTTACTATCGATACAATTTATATAATCCGTTCAGAAATAAATCCTGTTTTTTCACAGGCATTTCGGGAAAAAGGTACATGAGTAAATACGTTATTTGTGAAGAGAGAGATGGTAGAGGTTGACATGTTTTCTCTGTTTTTATTAATTGAACTTTTCATTCACTTTCATTATATTGAAACAAGTAATATTTCATTAAATTCTGGTACATTATATTTGCATACTTTTCTAATAGTTTAAATATAAATAGTGCATTTTTAATGTGGTTTCTCATAAATGTAATCTTACAGAAAAGTGCACAAAGTACAATAACTGAAATACAGAAAATTACTACTATCTTAGAAAAATTATTTGAAGATTGTCAAATTTATTTTAAACAGTTGATTAATTTCTGACAAACTTTTTATGGAGGCATCTGGATACTCAAAGACAAAAGGGGAAATTTAAAATCTCAAAAAAGCATGAATCATTTATGGACAGCCTAAGAGAAAGTTTTCACTGCATATACAACATTATCAAATAGAGAAAAATTCTCTTTAAGGCTATAAAAATGAAATAAAACTGAGTTTGTAAATATGGTTAAAAAACAAATTTACTATTAACAAATATTTTATTCATTTAAAAGCATTAGATACTGATCTTCCTTACTCAAATATGGACACAATATGTGATTTTATCAATGTAATTAAACATACAACAAATACATACAAACCTCAAGCACTGGTAGTGTTTTGGATTCTGTAATAACATTTGTGCTATGTCAAAATGAAATAAATTTGTCATCTCATACAATAACCCTAACCTGACACAAACTAAGATTCTTTTACAAAATGCACTGAAACAGAGTGATAATATAGTCTAACCTGATGAGCTGCTCCATAAAGACCCAGTCCAATTGAAAGCAATACAATCATGAATGGATAAGAGAGCACCAAAAGGGGTGCAAGTAGCACCAAGCATCTTCGCCCACCATGTCTGCTTCCAGATAGATTTCTCGTTTCACTCTATAAGGAATTAAATAATTTAAGTAAAAAGAATGAGAAAATCGCCATAAATATACTGCTGACTAAAATAAATTCGTTAAAAAAACATGGGCTAAACTAAATTTAATATCCACTATGATTAATTTATTCCAATTTCATTCATATTAAAATTCTGTAACTGTGAAAAAGTATATCTGGAACATCTCACACAATGGAATAAAATAATAAAACAGACTGAAAAAGTAGAAGATTAATTTATTTCTAACTTGAATTAAAATTATGGTATTTCATACTGGTTTAACTTGCTTAATAACAGGGTTAGATTTCATGATCAAGCCACTAACATAATGCTGCTTTATAGTGGCAAGAGGTTTAAATTTGATGGGAATTATTTTATTGATATTCATGAACAAATCTTTAACACCTCATTATTGACCAATTCTAAGCTAATAAAGATCACCGGCAATGAATCGCAATGATCTTATGAAAACTAATTATTGCTAAATGAACATTCTTGGGCATGGCTCAAACCTCTAGCCTATCTATCGAGCAGCTGAAGTCCTATCCACCTCCTATGATAAGAAAGAGGGATTTGGTATCAAATAGTTTCAGAAGCAAACTTTTATTTAAACCTGCTCGAAAATAAGAACGGGAACCAACCTTCCTTGCTGAGGAGACTCCGTTGAGTAGACCATTCCATGTGATGGTGCCGGCATGGAACGACGCAGCCGCTGACGAGATAAAGGCAAGCGGAGCAAAGAGGATGGTGAAGAGGAGAACGTGAGGGCCGTGTCTCAGGCCGCATCTTCCTCCATCGGCCCCTTCCCTTCCTCCTCCTCCGGTATTCCCTCCAGCAGCAGCCTCCAGCATTTCCAGCTCCTCTCTCGAAACATCCACCCGCACCAACGCAGGGGATCCCCTGTGACCGATCGTGGCCTCCCATCAGCATACTCCAGCCACCACCAGATTCTTCATCTCCACCCTTTCTTAATCCCGCATGGCAAATGCATGCCAGTTTTACGAACTATCATGCATTCGGGCAGACAAAACAAAGCAGAACCAAAACTAAAATCAAAACAATGGCAAAGAATGAAAGAAAATGCATTTTTCTTCACACTTTTCCAAGGTTCAAAAAAAAAAAAGTACGTAGGAGTATATAAATGATGCAACAAAGAAAAACAATTTTACGAAAATACAATCAAATGATGATAAAATCAAATAGCGCATAACATAACAAATGATTCCAATAATAAAGGCTTGCAATAAACAAAGACTACATTATAATTAGCACACCAAACTTTTCATATAATAAGTACCTACTGGCATTTTTATACAAAACTTTCCCATTAATCTTCTTAAACATTCAAGCTTACATCAACTGAAAATCACAGACTCATCCTAGTTTCTCCCTGTTTCGCTTTCTCTGATCAAGTTTTATATAAAATAAACCACCATATATTGTTTATAAATCAAATATTTTTCTTTGTATTGAACTTATTTATCTTAATCTATCTTTAAACGGAAATGCTAATGCCTATAAATCAACACCATGGACTAAACATCCCTGTCAGACATATCGTATGTTTGCAATTACTGCAACCATAGAAATATGACCCCTTAAAACTATCTGTCCATAAATCATGTGGCATACTAGAACCCTTCTGAAACTTCCTGCCAAGGATTCATATTTCTCAATATTGGGCCCCATCTAGTTGTGGGCCTTCTGTTATGAGGTGCAGGGTACAGCATCATATATCTATTATATAAAGCGCTTATGATATATGTATATATTTTTATATGTATGTATGTTAACATTACTACATTGCTATCTACAACCAGTAAATAAAAAAAAGTTAATTTAGCTGAGTAACGCCCGCAACGAATGCTATTCTGTCTTATACATGTTAATTTAGTAATGTGATTGATGAAGTCTGTGGTCTAATAATCTCATTAAAACAATTGCAATTCAATTTATAATATCAAAGTTGATGTGGATGACAGCGAAGTAGTATATACAAGTGCGGACGAGTTAGTTAATTGTAATGAAGAAGAAAAGGCAAATTTTCCAGTTGAGTTTTTAAATTCACTCACACCACAAGGAATGCCACCGCATAAATTAAGATTAAGAGTTGGAGCTATGGTAATGCTACTAAGAAATATCAATGTAAAAAGAGGACTTTGTAATGGAACACGCCTAACAGTTAAAAAGTTGGGGAAAAAACACAATTGAATGTAAAATTGCGACTGGTAGTAACAAAGGAAATTCAGTGTTGCTACCAAAAATTGTCGTTACAATGACAGAATGCGAATTACCATTCGAAATGAAATGAAGACAATTTCCTATAACACTGTCGTTTGCAATGACAATAAATAAGAGTCAGGGGCAAACTTTTGACTATGTAGGACTGTTGCTCAAAAATCAAATATTTGCCCATGGGCAACTTTACGTTGGTTTATCAAGAGTACGACGACAGGATTGCCTAAGAATACTGTCCAGCAAAGAAGACAAAATGAAAAACATTGTTATTACAGATGTAATTTCATGATTTAAAAAAAATTATTTATTTAAATATTTTTAATCTGATTTTTATTTTGTCTAAACGTTAGATTGAGTGTATTATAAAGCTGGCACATGGTGCCCATAGGTCACTAGTACACACACACATATATATATATACAGGGTGGCCATAAAGTCTGGAAACAGGCGAATATACATAATAAATGGTTTATTGATATTACATTACAATACATGATATGTTCAATGTGTTGTCCCTCATTAGCAATGCACAGTTCAATGCCCTGTGCAAAATTGCAATGAACGCGGTGCATAAACGAAGCATTTCCATCAATCCCTGCACATCTATCTGTGATGCATTGCCTCAGATGATTTGTGTCTCTGATTTTCACTGAATAAACCTGCGCCTTTAGCATACCCCAGAAGAAGTAATCAAGGGGGTTCAGATCTGGCGAGTGTGCAGCCCACTGCACACGGCCATTAGCTATGTTTCCAGATTTTATGGCCACCCTGTATATGTCTAACTTTTTTACCTACTGTGAGTTAGACCCCTTGAAACTGGCAACCAGGTTAAAAGACCTAATCTTACATACAGGACTGTATTTACAGGGGGCTGGGAGGGAAGCCACCAAGGACCCTGCACCTTGTGAGAAAGGGGGTGCATGTTAGTGCTTGAAGTTAGCTTACTATTCTTATTTACTACTCTTAGAAGAAAGACATACTGTGTGTGAAATGTGAAAAAAATCACTCCAGTTGTTAGCTATAAGCAAGATATTTTTCTGTACGAGGTATAGGAGACTCCACAGACCTTAGAGATGGCCCAGACTACATTGTAACCAGTGCTTAATTTCTGGGGGAATGCAAGGGAATGGCATTCCCTCACACATTTGCAAGTTTCTAAAAGGTTATGAATAAAAAATGTTTGTTACAAGAATTTAAAGGCTGATGTCTATACATTTCAAACTCCCTCTTGAGGGACAACATCCGATTTGTACAAAATTGTTTTTTTTTATTTTACCCTTTTCAAATTACCTTATATTTATTAAAGACCATAGATCTCATTATGTATTCAGTTTTGTCCTGGGTGGTTAGGTTAGGTAAGGTAAGGTTACCCGTTCCCTTTCTTATTTGGCTACAAATTAAGCACTGATTGTAACCACAACATAATGTAGTGGTATCTCATACCCCCAGGGGTACACATATCCCAGGTTGAATACTGCTGGCCTAAGTAATGTATTTGTCTCGTGTGGAACAATATATTAAGTGATAATCCCACAGTGAATCTATTTTATATACAAAGGCAACCAATCAGCTGTCCCTCATCTCACAAAAATCTCATTTTTTTACCTGTTCCTAGTTCTACTACAATTTGTTTATTTTTTTAATGTTGTAAATATACTCTCTTTAATATAATCTAAGTTATTTTGAAGTTAAAAAAAACTATAAAGAGTTCTTTTTCTATATTTTTACCCTATATTATTCAATGATTTTAAGGAAACTCCTGGTATAAAGTACTGTCATTTCACATATTTAACACAATAATAATGTTTTGATTTTTTGCTGGTAACTTGCCCTTATGGGTATAGGGATTGTCATGTCGAATGCCGTCGTAAAAGCGTTGTGATACTTCAAAAATATTACCAAAATTAAAAATGTGATACATTGAAGCAAACTCACCCATCATCATTTTTCCCAGACTCTCTCCGTCCACGACGAACAGTCCCCGTTAGAGTTAGGTATTGTCTGCCGGTATCCTCTGCCCCTGGCATTGGTCCATCAGCAACACCAGTTCCTCGACCAGGAGCAGAGCCACGTCTTCGGCGGCGGCGGCCTGAATGACGCTTACCAGTGCCAGTTTGATCAGCATGCTTATCCAATTCTTCAACCGACAACTCTCCAGAAAGAGATTTTTTGCATTCCTCCTCCGCGGGTGTCTGAGGATTATAGTAAAATTAAGGGCAGTTTAACACCATAGATCACAGACCAGAGAGAGAAAGTGAAACAATGTTTGGCAAAAACATGACAGTATAGCATTCGGGAAATTTAAGCGACAAATAAAAATTGTAATAAAAATATTTCGGTTAAATAAAAAAGATCAGATAATACCTTTTCTATCCTGAAATTACCACGGATAAGTTTATTTACTCATACCTTCACTAGCACTCCATTTTCCGGTTGATGATTTTCTGGGGAGGGGCTCGCGCCGTTTTGTATTATTTTCATTTGTCCACTCTTTACGCTAACAAATGCTGATTGTGGTTTTGATTCCTCCATCATATAAAATAAAATTTGTCTCTAGCGAAAGTATAATTCAACTATTCCGGTTTGTTTAAATTAAAAACAATATTAACCTATCGGTGTGACACATCTAATGCTAGTGTTTCAAGTGGTGGATGCGCTTGTGTTGCGCGGACAGACAATGCGCATAAAATGAAGAGCGATTTTTCTTTTGACTTGTTTTCGGACACTTAAATTTTACAAGTATACCCTGTTTTTAAATATCATATCTCAAAAAAGTATGGGTGACATAAATTGAAAGGTTAAATAACAAAATTACTCAAATTATAAATGTAGGCAGAGATTAATTGCACGTGTATAAGTAGAAAACTTCCTTCTCAATGAGAAATTCGTCAACATTGCCGAGCGGAGAAAGTCTCTCGGGTTCATCATCTTTTTGTCGTTTCTAAATAATTATTTTTAAAATTCAGCGTACAAAACTAACGGAAGTAATGAATTCGTGTGTCCATAGCTATGCGACTCTGTGAAGTTCCAATTTAAAAACCAAAAGTTTACACTTTTTTGGCTGAAAAAGGACAGCTGACAAGTATTAGCAGTAAGTTTAATTTTTACTACTACAGCGGAATTGTATTTATTGCATTGAGTTTATATATTGCCTCGAGCTTGTCAATAACAGTTAATTTTATTGTTTAATATTTAGGTTATAAGGTATAATGGAGTTTATACATTTAACTAAGGTAAGGTAGACCTATTAGCCCAGCTACAGCTGCCAGAGAAAGGAAGAGGAGCCAGAGGTCAAAGGAAGAGTATTGTAGGAAAGAGAGAGAAAGAGATGCGGAAGTTCATAGGATTGCCCGTGTAGATGAGGAGCGGAGAGTACAAGAAAGACAAAGAAATAGGGAAACACGTCAAAGGAATAGGGAACAAAGAAGATCTAACCTAGGGCCGAACTATTTAGATTATTTGCATTTCATTAATTATTTAGTCAAAATTATTTCATTAACCTTCAGTTTATTTAAATCGCGTTGAGGATCGGAGATCCGGGGCTGCCCTACTAGTTTGGTATTAATATGACAAGTACTTTTTGAGTTAGAGCACCCACAATCACATACAGACCATCCATCCACACACACATCATTCCGAAAATAGTCTAAACGTGTTCTAGGGACCTCAAAACGTATATTTCCGTTGAAATCTCGAAGTCGCTTTTTTTTGTGATCACAATACTTTCGCTAGAGGTCTGCACGGGCCGAAATCTTCGGCCCAAGCCCGACCCATTCATAATTGAGTCCAAGCCCGGCCCATTCATAATTGAGTCCAAGCCCGGCCCGAGACTTCACCCCATTTTCGCACCCACTCTCTGCCCTAATTATTTTAAACACCCAAATTCGGCCCGACCGTGGACATTTTCATTCTTCACTTAACATATACCCTTTATAATGTATCGTTTTATGTTTAAAAAATTTCAAAGCATTTCAAATGTAAACGCACCTTTAAAAAAAAATTCCTTGTTTGAATCCATTCTGGTATTTTAGGGATTTGTAAAAAGTTTTAATAACACAAAATATATTTCAAACCACACAAATGCACGAAGAATACAAATTAGGTATGTCAGTTTTTATCAGTATGGAAGACCAATATCATCTGCTACCCAGAGCGAACTGACGACCAATTGCGGATACAAAAGGGAGAGTAATGGGATAAGGTGTAGATGTAGGGAATGAAGCTTCGAATGTAAGACTCCCAAAGATCCTGCTATTTCCTAAGGCAAACAGAACCCTCTTGATGGTGATATAAGTAGTTGTTTAAGGGATGGTCGGTTGGTAGGAATTCATGGGTGCTCTAGTGGCGGCCTGGGAGATGTGTCGCTTGTAAGGAGAAAATGGACAACTCTCCCTAAAAGAAATAGTGAAGACGAAACAATGCACAGTGATGCAAACATGAGGGGGGTCCACTGGGTCCTCAACTGGCCCGAACGGGAATGGCGTCGGATAAATCGTCTAGGCCCAAGCCCGGCCCGAGTCCATTGCTTTTCAGCCTTACCGGGCCCGTGCAGACCTCTAACTTTCCCTATACTATGTATGGAGAAAGTAAAAAAGTCCAGTTTTCTAGATAGTGTATTTTTCCAACTATGGCCCACATTAAACAACTGTACAGTGGAAGATCCAGAAAAATTTGACAGGGGAGCACATAATAAAAAATCTATAAACAAACAAACATGATCATGTATTCTTGTAAGTTTCTACATGTGATGCAGGAATACGGTTGTCATCTTTTCCTCAGAGACAACCCAAAGATTTCCAATTTTGACCCGAATACAGTTGAATCTCCTTAATCTGGCAACCTTGGGACCTGACTGAAACCGGATTAGGGAATTTTCCGGATTACGGGAGGTTCCTAATTCTATAGTTATGCTTAGCTCATCTCTACATGGTATTACATGTTGTAATGTAGTAAATATTAAATTAAATGCATAGAATGTTATTTAAATATGAATTACAATAATAAGGTAATAAATAAAATTTAAGATATGCAGTGTTTTATTTTATGGAGGTGAGATGACTGAGACGCTTTTTTTAACAGTGAAGAGCTATGTACTTCACAGACGTTCCGACAGGGAAATCTATTTTGAATAGCAGGGGAAGTTGGCTTGCTCGGTGAACTAAATTTACAAATAAAAATTGTTATTGCGAATAGATTGTCGCCAGCTGGTAATATCAACTCGCCACTGGTGAGCAGGCGACTGTATTTTTCGAGCCCTGTCCATAACTACTAGTAGCAATTTGTAAATTATATAAATAATCCACAAATATATGATAGGCTAATGCATCTTAGTGCAAAGAAGTTCATCAGCCCAAAGTGATGATGCAGATCAGGTTGAAGTGGAGCAGCCAGTTTCAGCCACTGCAACTGTAATCCTATAACATTCATCTCTTTGGAGCCGATTAGGAAAATCTTGGGGCATGGTGCAAAGTGCGCATGCTTATGTGTAAAAAAACTCTATATAAATTTTAATATATAAATTAGCCTCTCAAATGTTCAATATTTTTTCCAATTTTTAAAAAGTATGTAAAGTACAAATATTTTTGTGAATTCAGGGCCTTGTGAAGTCACACTGTAGGCAACATCAAGTTTAACGTACTTGATTGAACATGTATATTTAAAAATTGGAATATTTTTCCTTTGAAATGCCTATTCTTTTGATTGAATATTTTTCAAATACTTTAATTATACAAAATTTACATTAATGTACAGAGGCTTAACATTAACTTAGGTGTCGATTGGGAGTACATTGTTGAATTATATTTCTCTTTAAAGTTGAAAAACACAATCCATAGGAAGCACCCTTTCCTTTTTCAAAATCAGTGATTATATTTTTGTCTGTTGAATATTTTACAAGATGAGAATTTGCTTTTTTATTAATGGCCATAGAATGTATCTTCATTAATTTTAAAAAAATTATGCAAAAATAATAATGAAAATTTAATATATGAAATCATAATAGCCACTATGATGCATCATCACTAATTTTGCGGTTGAGATTAAAACAAAAATTTTAATAACCTATCATATACATTACTTTGCTAGAGTTGCATTCATACAAGCTCTCTTCAAAAGATAATTTTAACTAATATAGTTAAATTTAGTATTTATAATCCAATTACTCATGCAACAAATTCCAAATTTGATCACCATTGTTTCATAAGATTTGAGAAATAAGAAACGAAATGGCAGGTCAAAGCAAATCCCCAACATTTCCTATTCACATTTATTGGAACTAATCAGTTACAAATTAAGTATGAAACATTTCTTTTGGCAAACATGTATGATTAACAAAAATATAATTTCTTTATCACAATGTTTGAGGCAAATTAACACCTGAGGCCTCCATCCACACAGATCAGCACATATTTTGTTTTGTAAAATTCTAAAAATAATCACCCACAGCAGATAAATCTGTATGATTTTTTTTTGCAGAATGTCAAAGGAATGTTACCTCAACCTAACTTTGCATTCTGCCATTGCCACTTTATTGAAGCACGGTGGACTAACCGTGGGACTGAGAAAAATTGCCACATGGGGAAGAAATATGGACACTAGCCAATGTTAAGTGATGGCCACTGAACAGGTGGAAATAGATTAAATTTTATATATATATATATATATATATATATATCATTCCTGCTTGTCAACTAAAGAAATTAGAGGTAAGGTTTCATAAAATTTACCCATATTTCATTAAGAATACCACCGACACAAGTTTTCATAAAAATATTTGTCATAATAAAATTATCCCAAACCAAGGTAGCATTCTTGCGGCAAGACAACAGGCTTTGGTCATAGCCTTCAACTGTTGGTCCCAGCCTCGACTCGCACTTGCCTCACCCAATGCCGTCTCTTGCCTCCCTCTCCTGCCAATAGTTTTTAATTCATTTTTTCTACCATCTTATGTACACTTTTACCATGCAAAAATGTGGACACAGAAAACCATTCTTCAGCTTATTTAAAATTACCAACACAACTGTAATAATACCACCAGATGGAAAGATAGATTGTTATGCCACAGAATCTAATATGCTGTTAGAGATGCCAAAACAGCTTACTGCATGTTTTTTTTTAAATAGCAGCCTGTGGTAATCTTCCAAATGCGTTATAGAGGAAATTGAAGAAGCACTTTTGCCTTTCGAGAGCCAATATGGCATATTATGAAGGAGGCAACCATTTGGTGGCATTGAGGATATCTATTTACAAACAAACAATACCAGCGACAAAAATTCATGGGATGGTCATTACATTCCACTTATCCAGATCACGATAGTACAGCCACATAACTTCATCTACGTCACTCATTTTTCTTTGCCTACACCTCTGCTGCTGCTAAATATTTTATTGTGATTTGAGCCACAGCACAGGGACGGTTTATTGCACGCTGGTTTAACGTTTAGTGTGTTTTCTCGCCTTAGAATTGGCATATTTCATCAATAAGTAAACAATGGTAAAATTAACCACTCAAATTATTTACATTAGTCAAGTTCTTTTAAAAGTGATTTTCTGCCATTTTGTTCCCTCAACCAAGATTCAAAATGGCCTTCCAATCTTAAATACATGGTGCAAGAAATTTACTCTCTTCTCATTTATTTAATTGGCTAATCAACTTTCAGAATAATTATGACATTCTGCTATTTATGCACCATATTCTCAATGCTATCATGAAGAATCTTCAACAGAAGAAAATGTGCAAAACGAGAAAGTTTGTTAGAATACAAAAATGATTTGTACAAAAAATCTAGTGACTATTATTTAGTGTAAAGAGCTCGTGCTGGGAGCTAGATTATTTATTTCTTTTGAATGAAACAAAGAAAAAAAGCTTGAATTAGTCAATTCTACCGTTTTTGCCTAACTCCCCAATCATCGATGTAGTTTTAAGCACCATGTACACATCACTCTATGCAGAGCAGCAGCACTTCTATCTAGAGTGCTTCAATTTTTATGGTGCACAGTGCTTAGCGAATGAACCCTAACACCAAACTTTATTCCTCCATTAGCCTTCCACACAGAGTTCAAAATTCATTATTTACACTTGACCCCCTCCGCAGATGATCAATTCCCTACCTTTAAGGTATCAATAAAAATATTTTAATTACTATTAGTAGTAAAAAGTCAAAGAGTTATTGTTATTGATGACAAATAAAAGCATGAAGGCCACAATCTTCAAGGCTCAGCCCATCCACCACTATGTCACAATATATTCATTTGTACCAATGGCACACGTGCCACTTCCACTATAGAAGTCCATATCACACGCCACTTCGACCAGATGTCCCTGCACCACTTGCACCTGGTGCATCACCAGGGCCATGTCCTCCCTGAGCATCTGGTGGTGGTCCACCAGCACGGGGCACCAAAAGCACTGTTCCATCAGCAGATTGCTGGAGACTGTATTCAAACTGAGAATATGGCCTTCCCTCAGGATCTCTCAGCGCCTGAAAAGTAAAAGTAAAACCATTGTAATAATCCTTTGCATGCCCAACATAATATGATGGTGTTAATGAGACGCAGTCATTGTTGCATGAAATACAATCTTTTAACTTAGGTCCTAAGTGCCTGAAGCTGCCTGTTATCTCATAACCGAAACAGCATCATCTGCAAGAATTATGAGATGCTTGTTTGTAAGGAGTCCTCTTATACTTAAATTTGAAATGGCTACGATAAGTAGTATTCAAGTAATTATAAGAAATGTTAAATGATGCATGGGTAGCATTTAATTCGTATAAAATACTGTCCGCTACGGGGATTACGGACATTTAAATTTGGACAGGAGAGGGTTATTATTTTGTCTATGTCCTTATACGTCATAATTTAATATGAACAAGCTTTTATTTCCCATTACCAAAGACAGTAAATAATTGATAATTAAGATTCTTCATTCACACAGCATTGTTGGATACTTCCTCAAACTAAGGACAAATATTACGCTTGAAAAAAATAAAATAGCAATGAAAGCATTTTATATAAGATATTTTGATTATTTGATTGAAAAACAAAATTAAGTGAGGTAAATCACATAAGCTCTAAGCAGATAAAATGCATCAATCAAATATGAGCAAAATGAATTTTAATCAAGGGCTAGATTGGCTTATCTCCATTACTAATTTTATAAATGTAATCTTTTAAGATCCCATAAGATGAATACATCTGAAATTCTCTGTCTGAACATTTGATTGACATAGTACAGGCGACTCCTGAGATTCGACCGGGATGCTTTCCTGAAAACACAGTCGAATCTCGAACAGTCGAATGCCGAATGCACCTAAAAACGAGTGAAATCAGCACAAATTAAAACAATTACAGCAGAAATAATGATGTCTAGACTGAAACTAAACCTTGAGTGGTTGGGGGGGGGGGGGGGGGTGAAAATTACTTCGCGTAAACTAGTTCATAATTCGACTGACCGATCGGCTGGGTCGAATAAGTGGGCTTCGACCGGTCGAATTCTCGAATTGGTCGAATCTCGGGAGTTGCCTGTATTTGAATACATTTTTAAATGGGATTAGTGAGTTGGAAAATAAAGGCTACTATCACAACTGCTGAAATAGGTGTCCTGAAAGGGTGACAATGAGTTCTAAGGGATTAAAAGAGTACATTTTGCATTTACCTGGAAAACATGGCGATACAATCTTGAAAATCTCTCTTTTGCGATTCTGTGCTGTTCTATCATAGTGTCACGATCCCTTAAGAGTTTATCTTTTCGGTCTCGCATTCTGCGAACTTCATCGGCTAGGGAAAGTATCTGGTCAAGTTTGCGCTTGCGGCAATTCTGCGCAGCCACCTACATAAACCAAAAGTAACAGTTAATAAAAAGCAAATTAACAAACTACATCTTTATGCCCTGAAAAGAAATAGACACCTCCATTTATCCAAACGATACAAACCTTATTTTTGCCTCTTCGGCGAATGTCCCTTATCAGGCCAAGCTGGGCTTCTGTGAGGTCATGCTTGGAAAGGCGCTCATTAAACTCATCCATCGGCAGGTTTATAATATCTGCAACGCAGATGGGCACTCCAAGAGCACGTGCTCTCTTCTCATCTCTGCTCAATTGCTGCTGTGGCAAATGGGAATGGTGATGGTGCCTTCTGCGTGGAGCTACTTCTTCTACACAGCTACGACCTCCATCTGCTATAATAAGAGATTCATACACATTATATTGTGGATTTTAGCCTTTTATGTGCCACAGTATAATGTTATTAATTATATCTATATACCTACAGACAAAATAGTTTACTAAAATATTACTGTTTCAATCAAAAGTTCTCATTAGAATAAATACCGTAATTTTCTGATTATAATACACAACCTATATAATACGCACCTATGTTTTTATGAGTGAAATGTGAAAATTGTCTTATCACCATGTATAATACGCAACTCATTTTTTGTAAAAAAAATCGCTGTAATTTTTCACTTGGCTATTAGCAATATCGAGACAATTCTCGCCCTGCCGCGAAGTGAGATATGTGCGAGGGTGTTTACGAAAACTTTACGTCTATATAGTTCTTACTCTCACTTTAAAGATCGATACAATATATACATATAAAACATGTCTCAATGTTGCATTGTGTAATAATCTGGTAAGTTGGAATAACAGTTCTCGCATTACCACCAAGCGAGTTATGTGCGAGAGTGTTTACAAAAACTTCACGTCTATATAGTTTTGACTCTCACGTTAAAGATCGATACAATGTCGCATTGTGTAATAACCTGGCCAGTTGGCATAAAAGTTCTCGCTTTACCACCGAGCGAGACAGTTTACGTGAATATCACGTCTAGTTCTGACTCTAGTCTTCATACAAGCCGGTCGAGGTATGTAAAATAATATTTGTTGCTCGCAACTTGCATTGATTTTTCCTTGAAAAGCGTGACTTTAAAAAGTGTTGCCTCACACACGCCATGGATAGTTCTGAAGACATCATATGGGATGATGATTTCGCCGAATTGGATAGTGAGGATGAAGACGACGTTCTCGACGATGCCATTTACGTAGACGATGAGAGAGAACAAAATCGCCAGCGAACTATTTGAGGACAGCAATAATGAATTCAGAGGTTAATATTTGGACAGTTAAAGTAAATAAATAATTATTCTTATTTTTGTTTTGAAAAATGATATTTAAAGGAATGTTATTGAAACGCACATATTTGTAAAAATATGCCCGAAAATATAAATCATTTCCTTACTAAAAAAGGTTGTATGAGCTTGTTACCATATATAATACGCACCCTAACTTTTTGTCAATTTTTCGTGAAAAAAAAATGCGTATTATAATCGGAAAATTATGGTAACCAGTAAATTGCCACTGAGGCCTACTTAGGTGATTAAAATTCACAAACCATTTACTAAACCAATTTATGGATGTAGGAATCAATCTTGTTTAACTCATATAAGCCATTAGTTGGGCTCAATTATTTGTTTTAGAATAAATATTCTTGCTCAAATTTAAACTGTCTTAGGTAAAGGTTTGTTTAAAATGATTTAGGTAAATCCAATTTCTATAAAATTGATTAATAAACCATATTTGCAATTTGACTGCAAGGTAGCAACTTTCAGCAACAGTTCATCAAACTTAGATTCTAAAGATTACACAACCATTTTATAGCAGAGCAGCAAACTGAAACAAACCACACTAATTTGCTGAACCGTGGACATGTTTAACAGGTTTCAGAAAATGGTACTCAACCTGGATCAATGTTATGCGGATCACATTTTTCTATTTAATTAATGTTATGAATTAAGGAAAAGTTCTAGGCTGACCTCTGGATTGAATTTTCTGCTCAAAAAAGGTAAAAATGCTAACCTAACCAAAACAAAAGGCAATAAAAATATCTTGGTAATTTTACCTCCTGGAGAAAGATCCATGTGATGCAAAGGGCCTATGTCCCTCTCCGAAGCGAGGGGCTCAAGGCTCCTGTGCCTGCTTGGTGAGGAGACCTTATCCCTAGCTGGTGGTCCTCTTGGTGCTGAAGCACCTTCAGGTGGTAAGGAGTATGAGTGGTTGTGCATTGTAGTTCCATCTCTCACACCAGGAATCAATCCAGTGCTCTCGCTATGCACTGAGGAAGAAAGAAGTTGTAACATTTAAATTTATCATATAACTAGGAATTTATTTATAGTATAATACAGTAAAACTCTGTTATAACGCGCCTCACTATACCGCGGATTTGGATATACCGCGGGCCTAGTCATGTTCCCCAAAATGATTCCATTTATTTTCTTCGTAAACAACCTTGATTCAAATTTTACCACGATTTATTTTCTTCGTAAACAACGTTCAAATTTTACCGCGATTTATTTTCTTCATAAACAACTTGGTTCAAATTTTACTGCGATTTATTTTCTTCATAAACAACTTGGTTCAAATTTTACTGTGATTTATTTTCCTTGTAAACAACTTAGTTCAAATTTTACCGCGATTTATCTTCTTCATAAATGCCATCAGCTGTAGTACCAAAAGAAAATATCGGACTATTTTAAACACACCGATTAAAGTAAGGTACGCATTTAAATCAACATACGATATCAGTTTTTATAGCATTTTGCAATTAAATTTGTTATAAAACATATACTTTCACGTTTTTAAAAATTACTTCCCGAAATACCGCAGGTTGCTGAAAACGCGAGTGTACATTCTGTCTCCCAAAACCCGCGTTATAACAGGGTTTTAATGTAATAGGAAGTTGATGGCTGAGAATTTATCAGTAATCCGTCAGCGTCATTCTGCGTACCCAGTACGTGGGACAAAAACTCCACATGCGGTCGTACTGGGTACACCACGGAGGTCGCTAGCTGTTTTTTTTTTTTAATGATGCCTTCCCCGCAAAGCCAATTTTTTTAGGCTTGTCTGCCGGTAGGGGAAAAACCCCAAGACGAATCACAACATCCATGCCTGAAGCGGGATTCGAACCCGCGACCTTTGGATTCGAAGGCAGGCACACTACCTACCAGTCTAACCCGGCCGGCAATTGACAGTAAATTTTGTTAAATATGAGTAACCTTTATACATTTCAAAAGAGGAATCTTTGGTCTACCTACTTATCGTCATTCTGCAATCTTTTTGTCTTTTTTATTACACTTAATGTGCATTAAAATTTGTGATTGATTTTTCGCGAATTGGGGAATCGCGTCTTCTAAATATCCCCTATCCTATGCTGAGAGAAACCGTATCTTGACACGAATGCTACTGCAATGTAAACAAGATCTAGACTGCTTATCTGCCCACAAATTTCTCTTTCTCTTTGGTTTTTCCTATGAGTCAGACGTTGAGAGGTATAAGATGAAGAGAGTCAAACAAAAACCGTTGTTAGGCTCTCGGCTGAGCCGTGCTTGCTTCAGCATTTCTTGAGACCAGTACAGTATGAGAGAGAGGGAGAAACGTCTGTTCTTGTGTCCTAGGTCTGTTTACAAATAAGTCACTGATGATACATAGTAAGTGAGAGAATTTTGGAGCGACCTCTTGCGTGATACCATTACGCTCGGATCATCGCAGGAGAAATATTCTTGTGTTGCTCTCAAGAAGTTAGTCTGAGATGAATGATAGTAAAAAATATTCAATATAGATGATTCATTGAAGTTATATTTTCTTGTAAATTTCATGGTAATTTGGCTAAAGCAATGCCTTTAAAAAAACTTTTAACTTTTCTAATTTTTTTATTACACGTACATTCGGATACATACAACATCATATCTCCGTTTCTACTGAATGAAATAGGACAAATTTCACCATGTAACTTCTATATTGACTATGAATGTCTACTGTACAACTCAAAACTTTATTTATAAGCTTTATGAAATGTATTTTAAAAGTATTTGAAATGTAAAATTTATTTCAAATTTTTAGTCAAGACATGAAAAAGTTGACCTGCAAGAAACTTTTTCCCATTTAGTTTAGGTAGGCACATCCAGTGAATGAAATTTTAATAAAAGCTGAAATACTATTTTGAAAAAGACCATATCAATGCCGTTTATAGTTTTCACAATACAGGTGCCACTCGATTTACGCCAATCTGATTTACACGCTTTCATTTTAACACCATTTATAATGAACGTATAAATAACATCCTATTTACTCCATCGTGCTCGTTTATACGCCTTCGCTACCTTAGAATGTTACATTGTGAAGTTTCACGGTAAATCTTCAGATGTGGTCATCCCAAATACACTGCACAGCCAGAATATTGCAAGCTTGATTTATATGCTGCATAAATATGAAAATTTTTAATATCTACATATATTATAAAATAATGCCTAGATTTACCTTTTTGTTTAATTCAGCACTTTTCCTTTATTTTTACTGCGTATTTGATAAATGCTAAGTTTATATGATCAGTGGCGGCTCCTATGTCTTTTAACTGGCTGGGATAGCCACAAAATTTTGTCGTAATTTTGTGTATGCACACGAGCGTAATTTTGGAACCCCCAGATTAGGTACTATTTCGCATTTTTTCACAGGACAGTGCAACCTAAGGAAAAGTTTGAAAAGGTTGCTCGCATGAGAAATTTATGATGCGTTATTTACATTAAACATATACAAGGAATAATATTAAATACAGGAATAAATTAACTACTGACAGTACACCACCATAAATAAAGATTTTACGGAGGTTTAAAAAGTTCTGGGAGGATGAATCCCATTATCCCCATGGTAGGAGCTGCCACTGTACATGATCAAATACCGCTGGAAAATAACATTCAATTTACATCAATTTTGATTTACGTCATAATCCTCAGAACGTATCTATGGCGTAAATCGAGTGTCGCCTGTACTGAAAGATATACGAAAGCACAGGTGCACGCTAACTGTTTGGCGTATTTCGTATTTTTCTTCTCTCCTGTAAAGTGTGTGCTTCACGTAAGATAACGTAAAAGGTATTGTTTATAAATGTTATGTTCTACTAAAATTCTCAAAAAATTTTATACAAATACAATAAAAATGAAAAGTTATTAATTTTTCAATTTTCAGGAATCGAAATCGCGAATTTTCGCAAATTTTTAAAAAACCTCCTCTGACCTCATACATGTGATTTAAGTAAATGTCCTTCGAGCTTGAGAGGTTAAGTAGATAAATGTTAAATTCAAGGTAAATTTTTCAAAAATACATGGTCCCATTGTTATTACATTTGATTTTTACCAAGTCATTATAATACCATCAATATGCTTTATAAATCATGTAAATAGATTCAGTATTGTAATTGTGCAAAATTTTGAGGAATTTTTTGGAATGAGGTTACTAACAAATAAGCCAAATACTTCCTACTGGATGCAAGTTTAGAAAGCTTGAAAATCCCATGATATTGAAATTAATGGTGAATTAGTGAACTAAATTATTAGACAAAAAAATCTAAGATAAATATCTAAATAAATATCTTTAATTTAACAAAATCAACGAGTGATGACTTTACAACAGAATTTATAGAAAAAAATCTGAAAATTTTAAATTATAACTGATTCTAAAGTAAACTCAATAAAGAAGATTTCTGGAAAGATTTCTAATGTTACAGAAACCTTAAATTTCCATATCGTGCTTCATATTAAACTATAATAAACTCTGAGACCTGGGTTTGATTTCCAGTCATTCTAGATTTATTGTTGGCTATTTTGGCACTTTACCTCTGAAAATTTGAACTATTAGTAAATCAGAATTTATTCCCATAAAGGATAATGAGGATTTATCTGAATGGAAACTCACTTGGTCTAGGCCCATGACCAGGATCACCATGGTTAGGAGCACGAGCATGGTGTAGACCGGGATGGGAGGGAGAGTTAAGTGCACCTGCACCTCCAGATGGAAAATCTGGACTTGCTGCTCCTGCAGTCTCCCCAAAGGCATATTTCCCAGAGGATTGCGGAGCTAAAGCACCTCCAGCAGGTGAATTGGATCTTAACGGAGGGCCACCAGAAATACCAGACTCAGGTGAAGATGGTTGAGGACCTGCTGTGCACGAGAATAATGAGAGAATTCATAAGTATGTTAAAGAACATGAAAAGCAGGAGGTACATGACAATTTATTTGTTCAATAACCTACCAAACATAAATGACTTGAAAATTCATATTTAAATGAGATGAAGTCATTAAACATTAAATTTGAGATGTAAATAATCCTATTTTATAAATTACTAGCTGGAGTGCCCGTTGAATTTCAACGGATTTAGTGAATCTAAAACTTCGATCATGTAACATGTAAGCATCGCAAGAATAACGTAGTACACAGTTATAACCATCGAATAAAGCAAAAATGAAGAAAACCGCTCCGCATTTTCCTATTTAGATGAAGGAAGGAAGAAAATCTTGCAATGTGAAAAATCGAAAATAACGTGTCAACTCCCTCCCCCTCCCTTCCACCCTCCCCTCCCTTCTCCCCCTCCCTCCCTCTCCCTTTCTCTCCCTCCCTTCTCCTCTTAAATGTAAGAAGGGACTATATAGTCTCAATTTCGGTGACAATGGGAGTTGTCATGGTAGCTTATAATTGGTATTGTAATAAAACTGATAAAATCACGTATTTTATTGATGCTAACCGCATTTCTATGCAAATTCGACCAGAATTCGGAATCTTGTCTTCAATAAAAATAAACTTTGTTATTTCCCGCAAAGAAGTATCCAAGTCTCAAGTTCGTACCGTGATTTTAAGTAATTTTAAAGTGCAAATTCAAAGTAGTCTACACTCATCCCTGTATTTCAGTTGCAGGATGCAGCAAAATACGTGACATTCGATAATTAAATCATTCGCCATTTCGAATCAAAGTGACGGACAGAAACAAAACCTTGACCATTCACTAAATTAGGATGTAAGGAAGAATCGTACCAAATTTGGTTATTCTAGCTTTTATCGTTTAGGAGGAGTTCAATGAACAAACACACAAACCAAGAAACAAACGCTTAAAAATATATTATAGTAGATATTTAAAAAAACTAGTGATGCACCGAACTTCGGCCTCGGTATTTGGCCAAAATCTGCTATTCGGCCTCGGCTTTTGGATGGCCGAATAGCCAAATACTACATATTTTTTTTGATAAAACAAAAAATGATGATGACATAATAGAAGAAAGCTGAAAACACTAAATAAAAGCATAATACACTGAGTTGTTGCCAATACAATTCACATATCTCGGATTCAGCCTGACAATTATGTGATACTCTTTTTTATGGCCTACGACGTATAATATATTAGTGTGTTCCAACGTGTGGACAATTCGTTTATTTAGAATACTCCTCATTAGTTGGAATTTTTGATGTTTTACAGTACTCTGTAAGTAGCAGACAATCTCTGACATCTGGTTCATGTTTTTGCATGACGTATAAAAAGTAGTGCCATCGTGCCAAAACCAAAATGGCACAGTGTCGACTGAGTTTTCGTTTCATTTTTGAATTTCATAAGTGCAGAGGTTTTTATATAACAGAATATATAATAAACTTAACAAGGCTGCGATTATTTGTATATATCTTCATATTAATAAAGAATTTAAATAGATTTCTATAGAAAACATTAGTGTTCATTAGTTGGTACTTCAGGTTGGTAGTGTTTTAAAAACGATTTTGGAAATTCCCCGGGAGGAATATTCTTGTTATTGTAACCGACTTTCACAGTCAACATTGGGGATGTGTGCAGATTTTTCGTAAACCCAGAACTTATTAGTAGTATCATTTTAAAAATTAATAGGTGAGGCTAAGGCTCCATCCCACGTACAAGCGATGCGGGCGGTGTGAGCGACTAAGCGGAAAAACAATACAATGTAATGTTATGGCGGTGTCCCAAGTTCTGGCGTCAACGTGTGTACTCGTGCGAGCAGTGAGCGTCTTCGAAGCGATCAACACACCTTGTTTTCGAAGTGAGCGACCAGAACCGTCGCTGTGGCAAATACTTTGTATTTCAGCATTTTCTTTGTAGTTTTATCGCCGTTTTAAGTTGTGTTCTTACACTGTTATGGAAATGAACCAAAATTTAATTTCCGAGATCCAAAAGAGTTTCATCTCATAGAATTTAAAAGATAAAATTTATTTTAATCAGTTTTGGCCAATTACCAAGGCCAAAGCCGATATTCGGTGCATCACTTTATGCTATTGGAGATATTCGGCTTCGGCCTCATACTGATTTTAATATTCGGCCATTCGGTATTCGGCCAAAATGAGTATTTGGTGCATCTCTAAAAAAAACATACCCTGTTCTTGGAAATATCGCCTGCCAAACATATGGTGCTTCTTTTGGGCAACAGGAGGTCCATCTGAGATGCCAGCACCAAGATGTGATGCATCATGACGACTACGACGACCATGCATTTCACTTCCAGAGAAACCATGAGGTGCAGTAGGTAAAACTGATGGAGAAAAGCCAAATTCGTACGACCTGAACTTCCTACAAGAAAGAAATAAAGAAAACAAAATGAATCAATGCCTATAATAATGAACTTTCTGTATTTTGTTAAGCAAATATTATAATGTTAGCTAGTGACTTACAATATTGTCATACATAGTCTAACAGCATTTTTTAACCAGTCGACTGCTATTATGTGCTAAAATTTTAAAAATTTGATTTATAGGAAATGTGAAAAACAGCAATATTTAATTCAGTACTCCCATATAGTAATGCAGCAACTTTATTAACATTTAATGCTGAAAAATAACAACAAATCTAATAAATGATACAGATATTATTCTTATACAGACTTTGTAAAACTAACTGCCTCAGGTCCAAAAAACAGCAGACAACAGTCAATTGAACTTATTTATTTTAAAAAAATATTTTGAAATAGCTAATAAACAACACTTCCTCATCAAACTTGATGAGAAGTGTAGACCTTTAATTTGTATGAATGCGGGCAGATGCTGCATTTTTAGCATTTCTGGAGAGCAGAATAAAAATTCTGCTTTGACTGTGAATCAAACCTGGGTCTTCCACTTGCCAGGCAGATATATCTTATTGCGAAACAGAGGAATAACTCTGCCTTGTTAGTTCAATGGCAGAACATCCGTCTGACAATTGGAAGACCAAGATTCAATTCCAGAATTTTTCACTTGCTTACATAACACTTCAACTGTTTTTACAACAAGCATGATTAATAAAGAGAGCACAGATGACCATGCCTCCAGCAAGATTTGAAATCTATACTCTAGAATTGGAAGCCAGACAAACCAACCATCCCTACACCAATAAATAAAGCAATGACTCAGTTGCACTAAGTTCATTCTGCTCATTTACAAGTAGATAATAGGATGGTTAAAAAGAATGTAACTTACCCTCCTGGATGGCACTCATTCTGACCCATTGGAGTCACTGGATAATGTTGATGGCCTCTACCACTGGTCACTTCTGCCCACTCCCCTCCGTCGGAGCCCATGGAACTGACAGCACTGTCGCTCGACTCATCTACAGGACCACCAGATGAAGAAGATGAGGAGATGTTTCCACGACCAATGCCTCCACCCCCAGTTGCACCTTCCAACATTCGCATAGTATACATTCCTGTCGAGAAACAATTAGAATTGTATAAGGAATAATGTAAGGTGAAACAAACTAAATAAACTCAATGAATCTAAAGTAAAAAACTATAACAAAATAGAAAAAATACCATTCAGTCAAACACTGAGTTTCAAGTTTGACTTTAAATCAGATAAAAAATTACTATTCAATTATTATCAATGAATAGAGAAATGTGACTAGAGCACAAATATGAAGTGATATTATTGAGGTTGGTGAACTGATGGAAAAACTGCGAATAAAATAATAAAATACAGTATGACAATGTATGTAAATTCTATAAGACAAAGTCATTAAGTCTTTTTAGATTGGTATTTTCCAGCATTCCGTGGCCGTTCAATACTATTAGTCACAAGAGCTAAAAGTGTTAAGGAGTACAACTGAACAAACTTCAGCAGGCGCCACTGCAGGCCTTTGGGAACCCCTGTTTTTTGGTGATGGTGAACTCTATATACTGGTAATTCATTGCGAAACTTTTATATCCTTCAATACCGAAATACCGGTATTGAATGAAATGGTACCACAGTATTTCGGTACTGAAAAATTGGGCGATATACCGGTATTGCATTCCCTAGAATTGTAATGGTCGAAGCAGGAAAGATGTCTTCTAAAAGGTGAGGTTCTATTGAGTGGAGGATAATACCTAATTTCCCAAGAATTATGCATCACAAATTTTTTGAGAAACTCCTAAAATTAAAAAAATATGCTGAATTAATTAAGAAAGAAAGCCAAGCAGATTTTTATTAATTGATGCCAAAAATTCTCCAAAAAATTAGCAAAACAAGGAAAACTTCCCAAAAAGAGAGACAGCTCCAGTAAATACATGAATAATATAGCATAATAAACATTCAATAGGTATGATGGGAATAATTAGAAAACTATTAAAAACAAATACAAAAGAAAATATCTAGGTAAAATTAGAATGAACCTTTGACTGATATGTGAGCATAAATGTATAGTCAGAAATAATAAGGAAATCGTTAAAATTAATTCTTAAAGTTTTTATACATATCAGGAAATCTTTGAGCGTGTAAGATTGTACACAATATATACAATATTTGGGATATTTTTCCCCAATAAAAAAGAGAGGGTGGAATATGTGGAGCAACCAAAATACACCCACTAAAGAGACAATAGGAAAACATTGAAAGAAGACAGAAAATTATGAGATAAGGTAAAGTCTGAGCTTTAAAGTGATAATGTAAATTGATAGGGATAAAAAGATAAAGGCTTGCTCACACAAAGAAAATACTTTAGGGGCATATTGCCAAAAAAATCTTCCTAAAAACAATGTGCCTTGTGGAAAAGATTACATAAGACTGGAAGATGAAATTATATCACAAGCAGCAGAGGTAATTAAAACATTCTTCTATTTAAGCTGATTCTATGAAAATAAACAGCAACCAAAAGTTTGCACCAAATAGGACAATAAAAATAATTTCGCTCCAGCAACTCTTCCAATAATCATTGAAAATGTATCACAAAATCAGTGGCGATGATAAAGCCAAATAAGGAGAATGAAGGAATAGTGCGACATTTAAACCTGATAAAAATTAGGATTCTATCCATTTTGAGATAATCTTTAATCTACCACGGAAATTGCATTTCATTAAACGTCAACCTGCTTAGGGTAATATGAATACAAAGGAATCGCATAAAAAAATCAATCAAGCCCTAATTAAACATGGCATAAATTACTCATCGGGGAGACTGGTGCTTATGAACGTCGAAGAGTAAACTTAGTTCAAAAGATCCAGTTTTCCGCCAATCATATACAACCGATCTCATTTAACACCCATCGAGTTAAAGAGTTTCTTCACGTCACCCCTCATTACTAACCTATCGCGCTGCAATTACATGGCAGGAAACGCATGTATCCCAAAAAAAATCGGTACAACAAACACTGTACAAACTTTCTCATATACTAATGCGTCGTTTAGTTATCTTTAGAAAATGAAAATCGTATGAGCCTGTTTTTAGAAAAACCAATTTTTGTTAACGTTGCCCAAGAATAAACTAGCCTTATATTCACTCATTGAGAAAAATGAAATGCGTAGTATTATTGTAGATGTATACTCATGTAACTGTACGAAATTTGATCAAAATCGTTAGAGCCGTTTTTGAGAAAATCGAATTGTTGTTAAATTTGCCTAGAATAAACTAGCCTTATATTCATTTTTTGAGAAATGTGAACTATACAGTATTATTGAAGACGTAAACTCAAGTAACTGTACGAAATTTGATCAAAATCGTTAGAGCCGTTTTTGAGAAAATCGGATTGTTGTTAAAAATGCGTAGAATTAACTACTCTTAATTATTGATCAATGTCAACCATTTCTACGTATACTCTGCTCAGTATGATAAAATGCCTAAGTACGAGATTTCATTCATTTTCGCTCTACCGTCTAGGCTCCAGCGCCAGTAACAGACAGACAGACGGCATTGCGAAAACCACTTTTTCGGATTCGGCGATACCTAAAACGTGTATTTCCGTAAAAATCTCGAGGTCGAATTTTTTCACGAAAACAATACTTTCTCGATACTTCGTATGAGAAAGTAAAAATATTAAAAGCGTCGCTCCTTCGCGCGCAGCGCGCTACGACCCACCTGGACGCTGAGGGCAAGAGGATCCGCGACCCGCTAACGCCCCATCCTCCCCCTTCACGAACCTCCCGCTGACCGTGATGACCATCGAAAAATAAAGACCACACGAAGGACCTCGAATGGACAGTCTTCTTCCCGCGTCGGATGAAATCGCTAACTCATGTCAACGAATGCGAAGAAGGGGAGGTGCGTGGATTGAGGAGGGATACGACTGGGGCGGAGGGGGAGTTTGGAGGTGAGGAAAGGGAGAGAATGAGGAATAGAGGGCAGTGGAAAGACGACGCCAATGTGGCTGCGGATGGTGTCAAGCCTAAGGAGATGATCTTACCACCCGCTTAACGCCTTGAGGAGGGGGAGATAAGAGAGAATAGGGGTCCGGAGAGAAGGTAATAGAGTACGTAAGGGGAAGTGATGGAGAGGAGGCGGAATGTATAGAGGAAAAGAGGGAAGGAGAGTGAGAGAGAGATAAGGGAATAAGTGGGAGGAATGAGAAACCGGTATCTTATTGCCACAGTTTCCTCGACTACTCGGACCGTCTAACAATAAGAGAAAAGTGATCGCCGCCGGTAATATGCATCTAGCGAACGATATGCACAATTCTCAAATTAAATCGGACCGAGCGCCGCCGGAGATGTCAAACCTCATCCATTCGTAATTTTTTCCCGCATTCCCATCAATTCGTTCGTGAACGTACTGAAAAAATCGGTACAACATACATTGTACAAACTTTCTCATATACTAATGCGTCGTTTAGTTATCTTTAGAAAACGAAAATCGTATCAGCCGGTTTTTAGAAAATCCAATTTTTGTTAAAGTTGCCCAAGAATAAACTGGCCTTATAACCATTCATTGAGAAAAATGAAATATGTAGTAATATTGCAGACGTATACTCAAGTAACTGTACGAAATTTGATCAAAATCGTTAGAGCCGTTTTTGAGAAAATCAAATTATTACTAAAGTTGCCTAGAATAAACTAGCCTTATGTTCATTTTTTTGAGAAATATGAACTATACAGTATTATTAAAGACGTAGACTCAAGTAACTGTAGGAAATTTGATCAAAATTGTTAGAGCTGTCTTTGAGAAAATCGAATTGTTGTTAAAAATGCGTAGAATAAACTACGCTTAATTATTGAGCAATGACAACCATTTCTATATATACTGTGCTCAATATGATAAAATACTTAAGTACGAGACTTCATTCATTTTCACTTTACCGTTTAGGCTCCAGAGCCAGTAACGGACAGACAGACGACATTGCAAAAACCACTTTTTCGGATTCAGCGACACCTAAAACGTATATTTCCGTAAAAATCTCGTGGTCGAATTTTTTCTCGATACTTCGTATGAGAAAGTAACAACGTTGAAGAACAGATAGATATTAACGTTTTTTTAAAAGGATGAATAACAAATTCAAAAGAATTACGCATCATGTGGTAGGTTATATTAGTCCTGCATTTTTTTTGCCAAATTTAGGAAAGATTTTTTATATGGCAAAAATTTTGAATCTCGACTCTTATTAATAAACGGAGAAAAATACCTAGTCGGATCAAATATGCACAGAATAATAAAATCGGATCTTAAGCAAAGTAAAAAAAAAAAATATCGAGTCCAAATCGACGTACGAATGTAAAATTTTGAATGACAGTATCAATCTTCCTACAAGCCTGCGTTACTATCTCGATTGTTTTCCAGGTATGCGACGAAAAAATTTGACAATCTGCCGCGAAAAAAATTAAGCGATCGAGGTGCAAGGCTGGAAAAACGTTAAAATTTGTACCGGGAAATCTGTCAGTAAATATTTCCCGGAAATTCCTGAATAAACTCCAGCGTTGTCGACCTTTCCCTACTTCCCCTATCAATGCACAAGCAAACGTTGCTTTCGATTAAAGGCGTTCGAGCGAAATCACGGTCGCGACTTATTTTATCCACGTCCACATATAAGGCAAGATTCAAATCCGGTAATTTTCGAAGAATGCGAAATGTATCTACAATTAAGTTCAAAGAGTACCTACACAGGAATTTATTTGGAGGGAGCCGCTTGCCAATAACTTGAAATATTACTAAAAATCGGTAAAAAGCGGAATATTAACACGACACGTGTTGCACATTGCTCTAGTATACTCTATCGTTAGATAATATCACAATCCGATACAAATTTATTCGAAGTAATTTACATGTACGAAATTCGTCAGATTCTTTCGGTGAAGACCCAAGCCCGACAAGCCTCTGATAAAAGCCAGTGCGGATCATTCCATTCATTTTGATCGACATCGCGGCATTATAGGACAGAACGAAGCGAATTTCCAAAGAATACGAACGCGTTGAGACCCCGTTACCAAAAAATTGTTGGACTTAAAGTTACGCAAATACGAACGGAATTGCGAAACACATCCCCCCCTTTAGCACATATTTGCAGTTTCTTCTCTACCCGCCCAAGGACGGGACAACATGGAGCTAGTTCGATGATATTTCTAGGAAGTCATGACGGAAAAGAGTTACCGAGGGAAAAGGACCTTCTTCGTGAAGAAGCGAACCTCCGAGTCATTCCGGTGACTAGATTTTGTTTAAGGATTTCACACTCCCGCTCTTCTCCTTCCACTGAACATCGCGCCAAAACTTTTCCACGCAGTGCGCGACTCATTCCCAAGGAATGTTTGCAATTCGCGAGCTCGGGATGTCCTAAAAGGGGGCGGGGTCCGGAGAAAATCGAAGATCCCTTAACATTAAACCACAAAATTAAACATTCCTTGCGATAACGTCAGGGAGACCGTGGAAGACGCATTGATCAACATCCCAAAATGCTCACATATTTTTAGGCACTACATACTTTGGGACCTCCATTACATTGATAAGTAACAGCTGAACGACGGCAGCGATTAAATATTATGTAGTGCCGTAACTAGGGCGGGGCAAGCGGGGCATCTGCCCCGGGCGCAACTAGGCAAGGGGCGCAAAAAATCTAAATAGTAACTAAATAAACTAGAGCGAGCAATTTCTTGAAAGGGAAAGGGCGCATATTTAGGAGTTTGCACGGGCACTAAAATATCTAGTTACGGGGCTGATTATGTATAATACGTAACGAAGAGAACATGCAAGTAAACATGTTAATTTTTTTTGTAATAGGTAATTAATGTTTAGTCCCTCCCATTAACCTTAAACCCCTGAGAATCCGGCCCTGGGCCCAAGGGACGGCCCCCGGCGCACGCTGAACGTTATAAAGCGACCCTAGAAATATTTTCGGTTGGGTTGCCACCCGACTGATAAACGCCTGAATCGATAAATGGGATGATGCCAAGCGTGAAGCTAAGATGGTAATTGAGGTGTTTACCTCTTATTATTGTCGCTAAGTTTTCGGGGAGTTAATATGCTGACTTTCTTCCTTATCTTTTTCATTCTGCCCGTTATTATACGCGTTTTTTTTGGTATCCACGCATCTTATTTATTATTCTTTAATTTGTCCTTTGTAAGCTTTAATTATAAATATTCGCCGTTCGTTTTTTTTATAATCCTTTTTTTATAATCCCATTTTCGTTTATTTATGCGCAATATGGAATGAACATGCGAAGTATTGCATCCGGATCGATTTTAGATAAATTATTTGCATTGTCCCCTACTCTCTCTGTCTCCTGTCCAAAAAAGGTTTTTAGAGGAACTAAAGTAATTCCAGAGTTAAGTATTACTTAGCGAAAATACATATGTGAACTTGAAATGGACTCGCTCCCCGGGGCTTCATCTTGCTATTCCCTGCTTTACCATATGAAATTTGTTTTCCCTCCCCATTACACGAAGCAATGGATAGATGACCAACGAGTTCCGTTCTTGCCCGATCGGTATACAAATCAGTGAAATTTGCTCAACCTATCACCGCTTCTTTTAGTCCAATATATCTGCGCACGCGATTCGTTCACCACCGGGTCCCGTGCAACATGGATTCTACGAATAACTACCACTAAACTTTCGTTCAACTTGAACGAATTTGTCGCAAAATCTTGGAGTCACCGATTACTGGAAAAAATACGAAATGAATTACGGGAAAAAATAAAAACAGAATAGCGATATTCGCTTAGTCTGTGTCGATTAAATTATGTAGGAAACTCGTATTACCAAAAACGGTTGAAAACATTTCATTCGCTTTCCAAGTCTAAAATATCCGTCGCCAGAGACTTCATTCTAGAAATAACACTTTATAAATGTTATTTGCTGTTTTATGGCTACAGAATTATCCTCTATCATACCCATAAAAAAGGAGGACGAAGAGAGATAAGTTATTAGTAAGGAGCGATAATAAACGAACGCTTGGTTTACGCGTACAAGATCTGACGCTTTATTTTTGGTAAAGATATCAGCTGAATTTTAAAGTTAAAAAAGAAAAATAAGAGGAATACTTTGGAATAAAATTGAGCGCTTCAATTCGTCGATTTCTGCTGCAAAAAGAGCAACCGATAAAATGGCACTGCGCAGCGAACTCTTTTTTATTTAAGTTCATATCGTACCAAACGTAGACTCCCATTCACGAGAGAAGACGCAAAAGAGTTTACGAAATATCTTTGACGGAGAGGGAAAAAAATACGCTTTGACAAATGATTTATGTTAAAGCCACAATTCGATCAATCAGCGCATTTGTAGTTCGAGGAGAACATATCATCTTGATATGGAAACGAGGAAGAGGGAGTATAATTTTAAGATATTCCAGATCTAAAGAACTCCATAAATCATCCACGAAAATAACTAATCTCGCGTCCTTCAAGCGTGGCATTGTAACAATGAACAAAATGTGTCTCTACATTTATCAGAAATTTTACGACCGCCATTTCAAAATTGAAATTAGCCTTCTTATAGCCTCACCCAACTTCTATGCGGCGCCTTACCGAAACAGCTGCGCCCATAATGATGAGTCAAAGCTTCGGAAAATTACTTTCAAAGATATGATACGGTTTACAGAGTGATAATTATATCAGAATTTTATCTGGACTAAACAAAATAATGGAATTTCGAATCTAGTAATTCGCTTTTGTGCCCTTTCGGTCCGCAAAAATCTATAAACACCCTAGGATGGATTGGCAAAGGACATGACGTCACGAACGGCGTAAACATGGCGTGTCTGCAGGTCAAACGGCTATAAAAACAAACGAGATTGGATCATGTGACAACTTGTAATTATTAGCGCACATATCGCCGAGAACGAGACGTCGAACGAAGTGCATTGAGAGATCGAGACCCTTATGACGAGAAGCGGACGATGAACGAAACTACATTTCTCATACAACTGACCTCAATGTTAAAAGCGAATCGACAATATTCATCTATAAAATAGGCTTACGAGTCAAGAATAAAATTTTATATTTCTTTATCTCAACTATTTATCTTCCCATGTCGTAAAATAGAATGAGCTAACGTTAGGTCCAGCGAAAATTTATCTATATTATCGTTCAAAAAAGACGACGGAGGTTGGGATCCCTCTTTTTCCTTGTACAAGATAACTTCTCAAGTGATTCACGAGAACACTTTTTTAGGGATAGAGCGAAAACTACGAGGAAAGATATCGATAAAAATCTTTCGCAGGGCTAATTAAAAAAAATAATTCTCGGATACGCCGATAAGATCTCTCGTGTTATCTTTGGGTAGATACAGGGAATAAAAAAAGCCAATTAGATAAAGCACCTTTCTTAATCGAAGATCGCTAAGGTATTTAGCATTCGCGGATTAGGTAATTATGTTTTATAAACTTTTTAAAAAAATATCTATATACAATCGTACGTAATTTCTGTTCATGAAATCATCTTGATAGCGAGGGAGAATGTGCGCGTTAATTTTAGAATACTTCGCGATAAGATGTTACGATTTTATTTATTTCTTTTATCCTGATGTGTATAAAAAGTATCATAAAAATTGTTTTAAGTGACTTGCCAACGAAATATGATTGCCGTAAAGATTAATTCTAATAATATCGCTACATACAGCGTGGATGTTCGCACTTCAAGATTAAGATTGTGGAAATTTTACACGCGAATGTTTAAGTTAACTCTAAACTATCCTGACCCAATTTCCATGGCACTTTTATTCACATACAGGTCGTATCTTAAATGTACTACAAACTATTATATATTGTCTTAATAGAATATAACAAGTGACATCGTGCCTTGCGCATGGGCGTCCGCAAGAGGGTGTGACATCTATCCTATCTGGAATGTCCGCAGAAAATATACAAAAGAAATCATTTACAATATTATAGTAGAAGGTTAAATGAAACAAAATTACAGTAAATATCAATAAATATGTACTGCTGAAGTTTAATGGTAAATGTAAGGGGTGGGGTGCTGTCACGCCTTCCAAAATGCCTCAACCCGATCCAGATTTTGGCCACACATCCGCTCCATACCGGGAAAAGTTAGTGTGGACGACCATGGCCTCGCATTTGTTGTCATAACAACTAAGAAGTCAGCGTGATTTTATCCCTCGAGACACAATGAACACGCTGGAACCAAAAATACGTGAATTTGAATAATTGATAATTAGCGACAACTGGTAAGATTGAAATGGCATATAAGTTACTCTTTTTAAAACGTGCGTTATGAATGTTAGTACTCCTGTTCGACTAAGAAGTACACACACACGGGATATGCCAACGAATCGATGGCACACGAATTGATATGTAAAAACATTCGTTCGTTCGGAGCCACGGATCGATCGTGGAATTAGACTTACGACTCGAGACGTGCGAACGACATTATTCTTCATAAGCAACTCATTAAATTATATGCAAAGATAATAAATAAAACTAGTGCCAGCGATCGTAAATTAATACAGAAGTGCATGAAATTAATGGCAGAAACTGAATTGATTCTTTATGACAAGAGACTTGCATAATGAGAAAGGAAAACTTGTTTCTGAAAATGCAACTGACTCCTTTGTATATCAACAGTACAATAAAAGTCAAATCTCTAAGGAGAATATAAAAACATCGAGTTGTGGAACTTAGACTAATAAAACTAAATATAAAATATATTTCTCGATTAATCGGGTTAACTAGTTAAGACTTCATTTACTAGAAGAGGTAATAATCCCGTCCGTTCAATATCCAAATTCGTAGACCGAAAAGATTACGCTCTGACGCCGCCATTAACATACAATCTTCCGCGGACGCCATTTTGATGTTTTATGCATTCCATTCTGGCATAACAAATCCACAGCTGGAAGAGATACGAGATGAAGATGCGAATGTGAAAGAGAAGTGAGACAAGATGGATGGATGAGAGACGGCAAACAGCCATAATGAAAGAATAATTTCAAAGAGATGGAAGTTAGGGAATACTGCCCAAAAGAAAAAGTTGATAAACATATTATTTTATCTATAACAAGCGCAATTTGATCCAGAGTCGGAATCTTCCGGAACGACGGAAAATAGAATTCGCGACGGTTTTTTTTTAACCCTGACCTTGGGATACTCGAACCGAGGAATTCTAATCTGACGGCGAATCGTAATGAGCGAATGCTTCGCCGCCCATGCGAGAATTGCGGATGAGAAGTGCCCACTGCGAAAGCTCTCGTTATAAAAAGAGGCAAATACACGCCAGTGTTTACGACGAGACATGCTGATAAAGTAGCAGATAAAAAATCAGCAACGCTTTGAACATGTGGATTTTTGAGGACTGTAAACAGATCGGCCACAATCTGAAGATACCGCAACCTAATCGTGATGCTTTAAAAAAAATCCCTAATGCAGTATTAAGATATCAAGGAGTCGAGTTGGCGGGAATGCTGAACGCGCCGGACCGCGGATTCACGTGAATTTCAAATACGCGGACTTTATTTCTTCGATCGCATGCGGAGCTAAGCTTGAAGCTCTCGAAAACGTAAACGACACGATGTAGGGGATAGTAACGTCTATTAAAGGCTCCAATAAACCGCACTCTCATCTAAACTTCAAGGCACTCGTCAAAAAAAATCAAACCGTTTCATGTCCATTAAGAGTGACCATTTTGTGGATAAAATAAGCATGTGGGTAACCCAAACTCTTTATAAATACATATATTACCTACATAATTCATTACAAGTTTGAAGTCGGATGGAAAAATAGATATTTCGTCAGAGGACTATTTCGACTTGTGAACGAAGCCATATTTAATGAACCATACGTACGTTCCAATTACAACGTAGTCGTTATCTGTGGTAACCCGTCGATAGTTTGTTCAAACAAGAACCTTAAAAATCCTGTATCTGTGAAATTCCGCTCGCTGGTTGATACGAGCCAATGGTTTACCGAAATTTTTTTAGACCATTCGGTCTCGTTCGAATGACAATCCGAGCAGAATAATTCAATTTGGTAGAGGGGTGGTTCCCATTGCTAGGGTCGCAGGTTCGAATCCTGCTAAGGGCATGGTCATGTGCGCTCGTCCTTGTTATTGTTGTTAAGATATTCAGTATAACTAGCCCTGTTCTCTCTCTGAATTCTTGCTAAAAAATAAAATAAATCAACTGTGAATTCACCTAGCTCGAAGAAACGAAGATTAAAATATTTAACGCTGAAACCTGAAAAATGCTGTCATCTTTCCACGTAATAAGTCCGCAGAACATAAGAGCGCCTTTCATGCGCTAGAATACATTTAACCTTTAATCGGTGAGGCGAAACCATGATCGCGCTGTAATCTAGGTGCGGTCTCCCCTCAGACCGCGGTTATTATTATTATTTATTCACTACACAACTTTTCTGTTTAATAATCCGCCGTGAGAATTAGGAGATAATTTTTAAAAATTTGCATCCATTTTATTTCTTTGAAATATGTTAAAACTAGCGGAATGTCGAGTAGCGGGTCAATTTGGCACCTTAACTTAGTAGTCTCACAGACCGCACCTCAGAAGTTTAAGTTTACGAGCAAATAAAATTCAAGGAAAACGAACCGTATCAGATGGCATACATATCTAAACTTATAAGAAAAAAAAATGGAGCAAAATAGCATCAAATAACCAAGGAAAAAATTCCTGGCAGTCTATCAGGTACACTGGCACTCACATCGGATCGATAGGCCAAACAGCGTAAATTCCTACCATACCACTCTCTTAGGAACCGAATTTCAAAATAGGAGGAAAAGGAGCATCCTTGTTATCTACAATAAGATATCGAGATGGGACGAAACATCCGATAAGCTCCGAGCGGCACTTCTCTCGCGGTTCAAAATCCCTCAAATCGTCAACGGTAACGATGACTCGCGAAACAAGAGAGACTTGAAACAAGTGAATGAGTGGAATGGGAGAGGAGAGAGAGAGGAAGATATGGAGCGGAGAAGGAGAGGGAGAGAGAGAGAGAGAGTGAAACTGGGTAAACCGTTTCGTTTAAGGCAGTCCCTTTCGTCGCGTATTTCTGCACACTCGCGATGACTCGACGTCGCAGCGTCATGCAACGGAACCTATACAAAACACTCCGAATAAGCAGTCCAGTCACGCTGGTCTCACCATTTAACACGAAGAGGACGAATGGACTAGGTCATAGGAGAGAAGGATCGGACGACCCTATCTCTCAAGAAGATGCACACTCCGTGGGCAGGGTTCAAAACGTGAGTTGAAATATTTTTCATTATATTTAAGCGGTCGAATGTCTATATCTCTCGACTTTAGCGGAACAAAAAAAAATCCCGATATGTAATCAAAGCTGGATATTATTAACGTGAAGAATATTTTTTTCTGAACAATCGAAAATTCGAGATTTAGATATCGAAGTTCGACCATGTAAGTGTTTGTACATTCTAAACAGAATTTTCAGTTTCTGTCTTTTTGTCTGTCTTTACAAATAAGACTATTTCCTCACTGTTTTATATTTAAATGCAAATATTAATAATCAGTCTATCTATAATTCTTCCGCTGATATATTTCAACGGGAATTACACTAGTACGTATATATTTTACACCGGCATGAAGAGTGCTTCAGCTCACAATTATTACTTTTGATAATATGATATTTGAAAGTTTAAAGAATCATATAAAACTGCTGAATTGTTCTAATTGAATAATGGCATCCCTTTGGTGAAATTTGCAATTTTAGTATCCATGCAAAATAGAATACGGTTTTGAGATTATTTTTGCATATACAATTCAAAATAATTTATTGGAGTTAAGTCAATATTCATGATTGTGTGTGATATATAAATCTAAATTCTAAGGAGTATTTAAACTAGAATGTTATCGATAAATTCATTAGGTTTATGGTACAGGTATTTCAGTGCAGGCTTGGGGAATAGATATTAAAATGTATTTACTCAAATCAACGCAGCAGAGATCAAACTGTTAAAGAATGACAGAAATAAAATTTTGGTAAGAAACTTTTGTAAGTAATGGGAATTTTGTGTAAATTCAGCTAGAGTAAAACTGAAAGCGTACACATACTTGAGACATGCAAAGTCACTGTTTACAAAGTCATCAGAAATCATTAGCAGTATTTTTCATATTTGGAAATCTGCAAACTTAACATCTTATTCCTCCATGCTTTAGGGGAAAATTTCAATCAGATAGAATTTAAAATCTTTCAATTTCTTGATTAATAGATTTATAACTGTTAATGCCAACACAAACTTGTGCACAATTAAATAAGTTTTACCTAAGATCCAAATAGTGTCTATAAACTGTAAATTTAGGTTGATTTTGCTTCTCCATAAATTTCTTATATTTTAACATTTCTTTGAGTTTTGAATTGATTTAACTGCATCTTTGGAATTTATTGGCAAAAATTTTGTGATTCATGATGACTATATCAAATTTTAGATATCACAAAATGAATAGTTGATTATTTCTGTGCTCATAGAATGCCCTTTTCATGAAGAGTTATGGTATTGTTATAGTCTTTACTCTGATGTATTGCAGTTAATCATTAATTAGCAGATTTACAAATATCACATCCTCTCTAAATCCTCTTAATCAGATATCTCAAACTCATTGACAGCTCAATGTCATGTCATTGCCATACTAAAAGATTTGGATGTTTCACCATTTCACTCCCAAAGAGCAGTTGATTCTAAACTAAACTATCATGTGGAATAAGATACTTCATGACCAAAAGGGCCATAGAATGAAAGCTGAAACTTTATCAAAAACTAATTGAAGAACAAAATATAATTTTTTGAGAGATAATTCATTTCCAAATTAAGGCCAATGAAATGTAATTCTGGAGTTGAGTACACTTAATGCATAGCATATAAAAATTATGCCATTCTCAGTAAAATGAACTACTTACAAAATGTTAATTTTAAAAATACATTGCAGACAGAAATAAAGCATCAATTGGGAATCATGAAGCTTATGGCCCTAGATCCAAATCACACAGTAGAATGAATATCAATCTTTCAACAAAAATAACCAGGATAATTGACTTGAACGTGATAGGTAAGAGATGGCTGCAATGTGTTCCTTTCACATTAAGTTCACAATATGCATGCATTTATGTACCATATTTACTTGTGTGATACCCACACTTTTTTCCCTTAAAACTGAACCCACAAAAAGGGGGTGCAGACATTACACAAGAGACCATTTACCTTTTGACGGCAGGCCACCTGTGAAATGCCTGTCGTGTTCCATGGCAAAGAATGAATTCGATGTGTTTCCTGGAAGGTGCCGTACACCACAAATTTTGTCTTTAATTTTACGTGATTCATGCTTAAATTTGAAGAACACAATAGCAACGGGTTTCAAAATATGCTTCCGACATCTTTCCTATAATATAATATTGCTGAATGTCAATTTTTTGCAATTGATTGTGTTAGAATAGGCAGTAAAAGTTGTTTTAATATTTACGTCTTAAATACAAGATTTTTGCCGCTTAGGCATCATCAGACTCGACTTAGATTAGTTTACCAATGTTGCCATTAAATAACAAAATTGGAATTTTTAAAGTGCGGGCATTACACGAATACCTTTTTTTCCCAGATATTTACTTTCAAAAACTGGGGTGCAGGTATTACATGCATACAGGTATTACTCAAGTAAATACGGTATATTGGGCTATTATTAAATTGTTGTGCAGGATTATATGATGTTGCAGTTTTAAATAACTTTTAATTAAAAAATGAATATCAAACTTGGATGTAATAATAGTCTATGGATTAAAATTGACTTTTATATATTTCTTAAGAGTCAAAAAATCAATATGAAAATATTCTATACCTTCAATGCTGAGAATTTTAATTACTATGAATGCCTAACTCAGTGGTGCCCAAACGTTTTGGTTCAAGAGCAACTATTTATTTATTGCAATAAAATCTATAAACAGCCGACATTAGACCTATTACAATGGATTTATCAACAAGTTATAAGTTATTAAAATATATAGTACAACAAAACAAACAGGAAAATTGACAATATTACTAATATTTGGAATAAATATTTAATTTTTTTAAATATTCACTTTGATACTATAGTAATTTTTTTAAGCTAAATATGCATTTCTATCGTCATTTGAGATTGGACAGAGGTTGCCCATAATATTACAGGCAAATCGGAGAAGCGGTTAACTTGCAAAAGTCGTGGAGGGCCTGATGAAAATACTCAGCTGGTTATATGTGGCTCGTAGTTTGGTCTAATTCATCATTACAGCATCCAATCTAACTACTTTTTATATTAAGGCAATAGAAAGTGCATGGTCTACTTCACTGGTTCGAAAAAATATAAATGTAGCCATTACTAAACTTCAACTATTTTTCTTTTCCAGTCAGATATGGCCTTAACGCTGGTGGAGTTTAAAAAAATTTGCAAACAAGTTGGGAATGTGTCATTTCACACAGTGAAACAAAAAAACAGAGATCACACACACACACTCACCCTCATTCACAGCCATGTCCATCAGTTGGAGGTCCTCTTCGTTGAGAATGGACGACAGCAAACCATCCGCTGATGGGGGAACTCCAGAGCAAGCACCATGGTGAAGTTCTGGTGGAGGGAATGTAGGGGTCACTGGAGCACCTCCACTAGGTGAAGAGGCACCCGAGGATGATGAGTTCTGCTGAGAGATGAATGCAAGGACTTGGTCAATTTTGGGTAACGTGACTCATTTCAAAAGTATATTATTATAACTTTATTATTAACCCTTTCCTGATTTGCCATGCATGGACACTTATTCACTCACCATCTCTATTTTGATATTCCTGTATTTTTCCTCTATTATAATTTCTGGAATAGTTTTTGCATTACTGCATTGAAAATACCATAATATTTAAACTAAAGATCAACCATTGTTTTCATAATTATTTTTGTAGCAAAATATCTACTGAAATTAAATTTTTGGTTAAAAATTAAAAATTAACAAGAAATTGTCTAGGGCAAAATCCATTTTTCTGGATTTAATATTAGAAATATTGCGAAGAAACTGATAATTGACCATCTAAGTTTAATTTTATTACTTCTTAAGTATTAAACAATGAGGAAGACAGTTACTATCACTATTTTATACAACGCTCAACTTAAGCTATCTAGTTAAATGAGCACATAATGACTTGTATTAATTAACTCCATTGCCACAATGATTTCATGTTTTTTAGGACAGAGAAAATAACCTTGATTACTAAAAAGGTGGCAATTACTGACCAATAAAAGTGCCATTTGTAGTAATAATCCATATGCCCTAAGGTCAAAATTGATAAAATTTATTTTTCTGTTTTATATTGTACTTTGTCTTCATTGATAGTTATATTTTCAAGTATCAATAAATGGTGATCGAAAGAATTACAATGCATAATAGTAAATCATCGTCAATTTAGTTTATCACGAAATTTTTGGATATCATATTTTTTATAACATTTAATTTTAAACTTATGAACTTTTAATTCGTTAATAAAAATTATCCCAGTTATTTAAAAAATTTGAAATGAATTTCATTCCTAATTCTTCAACACAAAAACACAACAAATAAAATATTCTCCATAGTATGTGAATGCTATTTTCCCTCATCTAGAATGTGCAACGTTTAAAAAAATGTTTCATTGTACTTCAACATTTATAGACAGTCAAGAAAAGGCCACATCTCTCCTACATACCTGATAGAATAGGTATTCAGTTGACGAGTGGTTGGGGATGTGGTGATGATTGGGTGGTAGGTGGTGATGGTGCTGCATGTGGTGGTGTGGTGGAGTTGGACCAGTTGGTGGCATTGTGCAGGGTTCCGTCTTGAAGCATCCCATGCCATCCAACCCGTTGCCCATTCCTGATACATTGTCACCGCCAGCACCATTTAGGCTCATTGACGTGGCGAGGGCAGAGCCCAGGTCACTCGCAGCCGAGCAACCTCCAGTGGGACCACCTGACAAAAAATGAAAAATTACCATGAAGGTTAGTTTCTTTTGTATGTTGTACAGGAAAAAATTCAAACCTGAAAAATAGTGATGTATATAAAGCTGAGAATATTCTATCAGAAATGATACTTCCATCATTTTAAATGCAAAACACATTAAGCGTTTTCGATTTGTTGCATTGATATTGTGTTTAAAGAAAGCCACAGTGAACAATGAGAGATATTTTCCAAAATGCAGACTTTAGTCAACCAATTAATGGCTTGAATATAATGTGTGGAGTCGTAATTCAATAATCATATCATAAAATTAAATATATATTTTTAAAAATGGTGTACATTGCCTACTTCAGAATTAAAAAAAAACCTTGAACATTTTCTTTAATAAATATGATTATTGATATAGGAATAACTAATCGTGAATGTGATCCAATAGTATATTAAAAATATTAAAATCCCCATAAGAGTTGCCGGATTTGGACTGACCTACAATCTTCAGACATAAAACATTCTGAAGAAAGCATTATAGTTTCTTTTTCTTTTCATCTTTTTTTTCCGCCTACAGTTCGAAATCACTCAATTTAAACGTTTAATTCACACAGTTTGAGGAAATCTTGCCATTTTTAACGGGATGTTACCCTGCCTACCTATTCCATTGTTAGACCTCGATATCATATTGTTATTTCAATCCTTATGGGTATAAACGTGCTTTGAATGCTTTTAAAGCGAGATAGAGGGAGAGAGAGTGGGGGAGAGGGAGGGGGGAGAGATGGAGAAACGATTTTCAAGACATTTGTTTCTGATGTTAATATGATCTCCCTAAATAGTTTGAACGATCGTATCTTTCCTCCTGTAATTTTTTAATAGGCATTACACTAGTCTATAATATATTTTGAAGCATGTGTTTGTGTGTTTGTTCATGGAACTCCTAAACGATAAAAGCTAGAATAACCAAATTTGGTATGATTCTTCCTTACACTCAAACTTAGTGAATGGTCAAGGTTTGGTCAACCGGGATTAATCACTGCTGCCAATATAGGGGCTTAACCTTTTTTTCATAAGATAACACGTATGAATCCATTTCTTGACTTGCAAGGTATTCTTCCTTCAAGCATAAAAATACGTAAATATGGACCGATTTTTTTCGTTTTTGCTTTATTCGATGAATAAAACTCTATACTATCTTATTGCTGCGAAGTTTACATGTTACACGATCAAAGTTTTCAGAAATACGCTCTTTGTTTCAAAATTATGTGAATTTTTTATACCCCTCCCGGGCTTTGTTGTTACCTCTGATTCAATTAACTTCAATGAAGCTTACAAATAGACGAAAGTTTAGCATTATTCACTTTGCACTTTTGTTTAAGCAACGAAACGATCGATGTTTATGGATAGCAACGTAAATAGATACTGATTATTATTCAGGAAGCATTTATTGATGAAAGTAATTGAACCTTCTTTTGTCTATTCGTCTATTGAATACTGGAATCTTACATTTTTTGTAAGTAAAATCATTATATTTTACATTATAATGTTTATTAACGTAAATAGGCTCACGTATCTGGTGTACATTTACTAGTCAGTGTTCAATCATGGACAACTGTACGTTGCTTTTTCACGGGTTTCTTGCTTACAAGACATAAATGTAAACATTTCATAGGCATAATTACACAAGAAATGAAGCTGGATTTGGCGAAAGTGATTTATATGATAGAAAATACAATTATCATATTTGAATGCAATACGTTCGGAAATGGATTGTTACAAGCAAATATGATTAATTGTTAAGAAAAGCTAATTGTAATTTAAAAAGTATCTACTATAGAGGTATTTTAAAGAGTTTGTATGTTGTGATGTAGTAGCTTCACTAAATCCGTTGAAATTCAACTGGAAATTCTGCTAGTTTTATATAAATGCTTTAACTTTCTGAAAAAGATGCAAGATTTTTTCTTAGTTATTGAGACACAATAGAATGCAGTTTCTAAATCATTGTTTTTAATAACAAAACAGTTGACCAATCTTCTAAATGAAGTCTATTTTGCCAATTTTGACTCTCATTAAACAACTGCAATCCTAATGTGGCCCTTCTTTAACATTGATCACTTCAATGTGGCCCTGACGCTTCTTCGAGTTTGACATGACAGGTTTAGTTAATAAAGCGATTTTAAACAGCACGAAACTTCTACAGCCACCTATGTCGCACACCATAAATCTAATGTCTTTTGCATAATTAATATTTATTTATGTTGGTTTATGTTGCCCACATCTTATCTTGATCTTAACTGTTTAATTATTGAAACTAGAATATGAGCATAACAAAAAATTGGATCAAAAATATCAAAAAAGCATGATTTAAAATAATGTGTTTACATAATAAATGCGCCGCATAAGAGTGAACGGTATAAAATCTTTGTTTCGCAGTCTAAAGGTTAAGCACATTGTATCAAAGTTCGTGCGGCAGAGGCCCCTAAAATCAGGGGCCCCTAGGCAGCTCTGCCCACTTTGCCCATTGGAAAAAGCAGCCCTGAAGATTATCTCATAGAGAAAAATCATGATAGAAATTTCCTAAGCATTCTCAGAATTTAATATAGCAATAGAATGTGTCTCTGATAAGATTTTTTAACAGATAATTTATTTCATTTATATTCCCGCATGAAATAATCAATTTTTATAAAGTTTTAATGGTTTACATTAGGATGAAGTATGTATGGTCATTTTCTACCTTAAGTAGGCAATGCCCCTGATATAACTTATAGCCAGTAATTAATTTGTCAAAGGGACAGCTTAAAGACAATTTTACTTCTCAATTTCTTGAAAATATTCAAAACATTTATGCTTATGTATATTATTAATAAAAATATATTTATATATTAAAACATCATTAATAATATCAAAAAATGAATATGATCAATAGTAACTGAAAATATAATAATGCACATATTTTATAATTTTATATGATGTGCAACATAGCTAACTATGAACAAATTTAACTGATTTCATTTAAAAAACAAAATTTTAATGCAAGAAGTACAAAACAATTCAAATTACAAAATTCCACATTTGAAATATTAAAAAAAACACAGAATTACACAGAATGAGTTGGAAAATGGAGATAACTCCAAGCAGTGGCAAGTTGAGAGAAAGGGATGATGCAATTCATCTCAATGCCGACTTCCATATATGCGAGAGATGGGATTAAAGGATGAATAAAACTAATACAGCAAGTCATTAATCAATATGGGCTTATTTCTCATCAGCATCAGACAGATTCAGAAAAAAAGTCACAAAAAGAACGTTTACCAAGGAGTGATGGATAAGGAGAAGGTCCTGTCTCGATATCTCCTTGAGGGGGAGCCAATGTGGCATTGTTGATCAGCACCCCGTTCATGGGCGGCGGCATGCTGTTTTCTTCCTTGAATCCATTGTGTAGGAGAGAGGCAGGAAGGGGTGGTGGTCCTCCATGCGGCTGACCACCATGATGATGATGATGATAGTGGTTGCGATGCTGCTGATGCGGCTGTGGACGTTGCAGGTGGTTGGGGATGCAGCCACCCTCCACAGACACGCCTCCACCTTGGGGTAGACTCAGAAGGTTGGCAAGATCCTGCCAACGCTGCTCCATGCTCACTGCACGTACCAACGGGGCACGGCCCTTTATAAGGAAAGGGGAAAAAAATTAGATTGGAATGGGTAAGAGAAAACTGTTGACTACATTCGTATTAATTACTTATGATTATTTGTGACACTTCCAAAAGTAAGAAGACTTAAAAAGGTCAATTTATGGCTAAAATTCAATATTCAAGTACATTCAGTCTCATTTCTCAGAAGTTTTGTGAGATGATAACAATGCACACTATTTATTGCATGATTTTTGAAGAGTGGACATAGAGCACAATCACATAAAATCATTAGTTTGAGGCGTTATTTTGTGGAATTTATTAACCATGGAGAATAAAATATGGAAATATTTGTACTTATTCCACAATTTAATTCAGGGTGTTTAATAATTTACATGATCACGACTGTGATTTCTCTATAATGTGGCATCTAGAGGTCCTATAAAATTAATTGTCCTGAATTAAATTGTGGAAAAAGTACCAAGTACTTCATTTTTAATTTTCCATTATCACGTATGTACTAAACTTAATAACTTGATGCTCTCGTTTACTGTCTTGAAATAAAGATCTTAAAAATCATTTGTGTTCTTTATTTATAAACTGACTTACATTAAGGTTAATGCTTGCATGTCATACAGTAGATGCACATAAAAAATTAGAACTAATAAAAGCTTACACATATGGAGCACCATAAAATTCAAATATTTTTTTATTTCCAAGTTATGTCTATAAAAATGCAATTAATGAAGCACACAGAAAGTATACAACATTATAACATACTACCTGAAACGCCCAGCTTCGCTCAGGAAAGTTTTCTTTTAAGTGGCAAACGATTTTTACTGCTCGGGGCAAACATTCCCCATTCCTTAATTAAGCAAGCGATGCTTACATTAACATTTACTATTTTATGTATTGTATTGTAAAGTTTTACCATCAATATAATTATGCATTAACGTCTTACTTAATATTCACGTGGATAGATGCACCGAAGCCTTTAAAGCAGCAATAAAATTATGTGGATTATGTCAATACTATTAGCCAAAACGTAAACAACAAACAACATCTTGGTTACCGAACAAATGTAAGTATATGTATCGATTTATGTTGCGATAAATCTTTCAATGTTAATGGTAAAAGATAACAATGTTCTAATATTCCTTAAAAATCATTTGACTCACTTTAAAAGTATTCATAGACTATATTTAGGTATATCTTGGCGTTAGCTATTCTTCCTTTACGGCATGCACGGCGTGGATTTTCCTTGCATTAATCTTTACGTGTATATCTCCCTTTGAGGAGGACAACAATTAAGAAATTTAGCTTCGTTGCTGCCTGGAAATTGGACATCTAAACTGATAAATTTTGCACTTAAAGGAAAATTGAGCGATTTAGCATGTAATACCACGAAACACGAATGGAATTAAAATACTCAGTCTTTCGTGCGTAAAATAATCCATTTCCCGTGATCGTAAGTTAATATTTAGGTATATTTATATCCACATCAGTGAAGGGCTTCATGGCATTTTGGGGCTTCTCCACACCATTTCTCATGAATTCTTATGGAAATAGTATTTTGTTGACCCCATGGAGTATAAGAGACCCCACGGTCTGCAAACCTATAAGTTCTTCCTTTGGTCCATAGGATGGCCCATGAAACTTTTGAAATCAATAGCTTCAACGCTGTAAAAACTTATAAAGAACATACACATACATACATACATACATACATACATACATACACACACATACACTCTAAAATATTTATAAGATATTCATATACTAATGTTTGTGTTTGGATGCATATAAGCATAAGGCAAATGCACAAATGTATTTACTTTTTCAAGGACAATTTTAAGTACATTTTCATGGTTAAACAAATGTTAAACAGAACGAGCAATAAATACATTCAGATAAGTTTCTATTGTTACCACTTTGACATGTTTCACAAGTGTGGTTTCATGGATATAACTAAAGAGTTTCATTGAAACCAAGGTCATCTAAACGAAAAGTCTATCTACCAAGTCAATTTCAACCAAAACCTATTGAGCAAAATTTAAAAAAGAATTTCAATGTCTCTTTCCCACAAATCTGGATTCTTGTTTTTTTTCACTCGGAACTTCAATAACAGGTGACATCCATATTGCTAGCAACATTTCTATGCCACCAACGCCACCAAAGTCTCCGCCCACCCGATTTATCTCCTGAAGGAGCAGAGAGGGCAATCAGGCCAAATGTAATTTTGCAATAAGAGTTGAGGCTGCCGCTTGATGATGGCCTGAAGGCACTGGCCTTGGGCCAGGGAGGGGAAAGTGAAAGGGATGGAGGGTTGGAAGGGAAGGAGGAAAAGCTGAAGAGAGAGAGAGAGAGGTGAGGGACAGAATTACCTCCCCTTCTTACAAGCACAAAGAGATATGCCAGGTCTCACAAAAGGAGCACCTTACAGTCTGTGAATTGACATTGTGCACGGTGACCAGAGAAGGAAATTCCAAAGTTTAAGCCATGTAAACCTTGCGTAATGAACCTCTTTCTATACTGAGAAATTCCATTCTAATGATCTCTCAGATTTCCTTGAAGCCTAATCTTATGATTTTTTGCATTGAGTTTTTTTTAACAGTTTGATAGATCCTGTAAATCTGAATCCATTAAATTTCCATTGCTGACGTCATTTTTTTCTATTTCAAATGGCAATGATTGTAAAGGACTGTTATCATTTGTTGAAAAACCTTGCATGCAAGTCAGGTTAATTTTTTAACTTCACGATAAAGTTTGAAAATTACTGCAGATTGAAACAAGAAGAAGTGTGTAATATTTAGAAGACATTCAAATGTCACAAATAAAATTCATAAAAATGAATTTCTTCATCAATGTATTTTTATTACGATAAAGCTTTCACCAAGCAGAAATAATGACAGATTGATTAATAAAATCACAATACACCTGCATTCATTTAGCCAATAATGTTAACTTTCACTAACATTCATTAACATAACGAATTTCATTAGGCAATGTTACATAAATAATGTAATATTAAGGTAAGATTTGCAACCTTAACTATTTTTAAGTTTTTATTTTTAAAATTTAATTATCAAAGCTTAGAGTTAAATATATGAAAAACCAGCCTTAGTTATGTTCAGTTTCCTTTCTAATAATAAGACAGGCAATGTGCGAGTTGAAAAATATGGTCAATACCAATTTGAAAAGACAAGGATATTTGAGATTGAGAGACAATGCAATTTGCGTATTAGTGCATCCCATTTGTTTATATGAATTTCTGAATGTGAACAAATTTTGCAAATCTGAGTAAAATCCATAACCTTTGAGTGAACTGATGTTTCAGGATATTCAACTATAACACTGTCTATGACAATGACTCTCATTGAAGAAATCAGCTTGTTTTTTTTTTGTGAATTGACATGTACTTTAGAAGTTTATTTTATAACTCAACTAAAAATTCTGAATGTGATTACTGATGAGACTTATAATTTATTAGAAAAATGGTATCTAATCTAAAATGGAAACTAGAGAAAGACTTGATGAATTTCATATCTGTGAATTAGTCTCTCTGATTAATTAACAAAAAATATTCATCTGAAATAGTTTGTAATGAAATAAGACAAACAGGCGGTTTACAATGAAAAATAACTTAAAATTAATATTAAAATCTATGAAGGCTATGTTAAAATAGTGAAGATCCAAATTTTACAGAGATTCCTATTCGAAACACCTCTCTGGTATGTATTTTATGAAAAACAAACATTTAACTTCAACAAAAATATAAGTATATTATAGTATATAAGGATAAATTGATAGAAACCCTTTCAGAGGGATATTAGGTCCAAATATAAAATTATTAATTATCATTCATGAAAATGACTGGATTATTTTGTTCCAAAAAATGAGACTATGGTTCATGGCTCTACATATTAGGATGCATGAGCATTAATATTTTCTTTTAAATGAGTTTCAATAAACTACAGAGGTAAAGTCAGGAATGTTTTTAACGTAGGTGCAATCTCTGCAACACACCGAGGGGTCCCTCATATTGCGGGCCCCAAATTAATTCACCGATGGGGCGACCTGCATGTTGATGATTCTTGCTCAGAAACACCATTTTGATCGTAACCACTGGAATCGCTTTAAATAAATAATTCTTCCTTCATCTGCACATTAGGCATTTTACTTGAAATTGAATTTACTACTACTAAATTAAAATTTAGAAATTTTGAAAATGGAAATTCGAATTTTTATAGCTAAACAAATGAGCCTCTTAAGAAAATTGGACCGAGTAGTTTGAAGTCTTAAAAACGCCTCTCGTTAAAGGATAACTGTTATTTAAGTAGGTTCAAAAGTAAATAAATTTAATAATTGTATCACATTTTTAATTTTTTAATTCTTTTTTCCCCTGATTTTGTTATAAAAACAACCTCAGACCTCAAGGTTTTAAAAAGTAGCGCTTTATCCACTAGGCCAAGTAGGCAACTGCCTACGGGCGCCGAATTTTAAGGGGCGCGGGGCGCAAAATTTAAAAAAACAGGTGCTTAATTTTTAAAGTTTATGGCAAAAAGTATGAGTTTGAGAGGGCGCAAAAATTTACTCGGCCTACGGGTGCACAAAAGCGCCCCTGGTCACTACTAATTATTTTTGTACGTATATCTCAGATCTGAAATTATAAAACTTGTGATACAACTTATGTTAATGAAATACATAAGACATATTTGATGTTGACAATCGTATATGCGAGGAATGGAAATTTGCAAAAATGTTCAGTTATGTAATGCATAATTATTTAGATTACTTTTTTATGTTTTTCATTTTATACTACCTAGTAGAAGCAACTGCGAAGGAGACTAAATTGTCGCGTCATTAAAAAACAATCTAGCTGTAGTGAACGTTACGTCTCAATTTTTTGTCACCCTTCAAGAATTAATATGTATTTGCAAGTAAACTGCAAAAAAATAATAACTCCATATGAATGGCAGGCAAGTTCTCTGCCATTTACCTGGAATCCTTTTCCACTCGAATACCATTTACACACGTTTTCGTAACGGAAACGCAACGGCGATAAAATGCTGCCACCAACGAGCGTCAGTTAACGAATGACAACATTTCTTTGCACGAGCATAATTTTTTTTTCTCTATGAATAAAAGAAGGTCTTCGGACATCGATTATCAGTCAATATGGCTAACGAAAATTGTTTTCCTTTACGCATGAAATTGGACTCTCGCGCCATCACTAAAAGTACTAAGCTAGGAGGCGTAAACGGTATGATTTAAAACGAAAGAAGTGAGATTCATCAACATGAATTTGTCATGCGTGTAATGTTATGCCAGGATCATGAGGGCCGAAAGAAGCGAGCCATCGCTGATGAGAGTAAACAATTACTTTGCGTATGAAACAAAAAAGTCCGCGGAAAAAACTCCTCATTGACGATGAAGGATCTGCAGTGCATTTCGGATTAGGTAATAAATTTCCTCGACTTTATTCTCAACTCCATATTCTACAATTTAATTTTCTGTCGCTTGGTGTGTTAATAATAACAGAAAGCGAAGAAGAAGTAATAAATAATGTGCTCATTCTATGAAATTAGTTTTAATACTCTCGGAAATGATTACAAGCGCTACATTTTGGATATACGACTAAGAATAAGAGTAATCTTGGAAACACCGCTTCGCGGCAAGTTTCTAGTTTGGCCGGCTGTACTTCCAATAACATCCCCTTCTATTAGTTTTTAATGGCTTAAGTTTTATGAATATCCCCTCAAGGCTTCGAAAGTCTACCAGCAAATTTATTATTTTAAAAAGCACAATAATAATGCAAATTTAGCATCGAGTCCATAATTATGGGTAATAAGATCCATCTCCGAGGTGCATAAAATAACAAAAATTACGAAATATTTTCTACCTTATAATGACGTCCGACAAAAGACTACAGCAGCTAATGACGAATTCAATGCTACCTTAAAATCAGGGAAATTCCATTCTTATATTGAAATGCATAACATTTTCAAAAAATAAATAATAGAATGTCATAGTTTTAAAAATATAAATTTTATGAGAAATTTTACGATTGTTAAGACTTGATTAGATAAATTATTTCTCAATAGAATCAAGATTACATAACTTAGCAAAGGTTTGAAATAAATGAAAACTTATATACATTTGCGTTCAGATGATAAATTAAGCGGAAGGTGGAACAGCTATAAAAGAAACCAGACGCGCACTTCGACTGAAACTCAGCTACCGACAGCGGAGATTTAACGAGAGTAGTTGTTTTTAAGAACTCATGTGATTTCGACAGCATTTTTATGATTATTGAAACTATCTAAATCATCAACTGCATTCCAGCCAATAGTCGAACTCGAAAATCCATTTTAAAAGTCGCGTTCAAGATAAACAGAACGCAAACTAATTCTAATGTGTTAATAATCACGCGTTTCCTCTCTATTGAATTGCAACCTTTAATTTACCGGCAATGATTTCAAAATATACCCATTAACTTCGAAATATTTTTTCTGTGAGATTAATCATAACGCATACAAATGACACAAATCAATAACGATTTCGGCGTAGAAATTGGCAACAAAATTACGGGCACTGGATATAAACATTTATAGCTCGTAAAAACATTCACATCCATTCGTAAAGATTTGAAATAAAATCAAGAAAGCAATTTAAATTAACTCATCAGACGCACTTACGGCGATGCTAATATTGCAACAGAGGGAACGTTATAACGTATCGCGATAAAAGAAAATTTTAATTTCAAAGTCCCATTACGAACCGCCAAGGCTATCTTTGAACGTAAAAAAAAACACCGTGTGCACATCCAATGCTCTGGGGCTCTCTTTTTGCGGGGCAACAAAACAGTTTTATAAGATTGCTTACCCTTATAAATAAATGTACTTTCATAAATCAAGCATGGCAAGAAATTCTAAATGTGGCTTGGGGTATGTGAAAGGCTTTTGCAGAGAGCGAGAGAGCTCTGACAGCCATTTCAAATGATGTAGAGGTATATATCGCTTAGGGAAAGCGTGATAAGTTATAGAATGGTATTATTCATTAAAACTCCATGGAAAGTATTTTACGCGAGCGCTATAATACGGACGCTGATTAGATTTGGTCAAAATGCCAAACGTTAAAAAGAATTCCCAAGCGTAGACACTGCGGAAGTAAGAATAAAAATTACCACACACATTCGAAGCTCTATAAATTTGGGAAAAGATCGAAAAACGCTCGAAGTTACAAAAATTAGAACCAACAAGAGTGAACATTCTTGCAAATACCTCCGCAAATACAACAACTTATTACCCATTCCCCCAGATATTTTCAATTAATGTCTGAATTACACTGGAATTCCTATATGTCGAACCTCAACGGAAACTAAAAATTATTCGATTCTTAGAAGAAAAATAACATCAAAAAGATTCTGTCCCGTAAAATGAATTCACTTCGAGTTATGAAATATTCGAGTTATAGATGTTCGACTTATAGAAGTTCGACTGTATTTAATTACATTAACCGACTGATAATTTCCAAATAGGCGAGATAGTGAAGCTTTGAAAATACAGACGAAACAAATTAATGAAACTATTCCCTTATCACGGCGAAGACGAGCCAGTTAATTTTTTCTAGTAAGTTACTTAGAAGAATTTGACACTAACCGCATTTTATCTACGCAACGACTTGAAAGCGGACTACGATGACGTCATTACGCCTTCCACTTCCGGACACCGATTGGATAAACAATTTCTCGAAGGACTCTTCGGAAGGACGTTAAACCCTTCGGGCGACAGATGGCTGGTTAAGCGACGATCCTCCAAAGCGAAAAACCACCGATGGCGAACGAACAAAACACTTTTCCCAAAAGGGTCAAGTAACGCAGAAACGGATTAGCAAAACCCGAAAATTCTTACCCCCTTTTCTCTGTGGACGGAAAAATTTTGCCCCGTGTTATTTTACGCAACGCCAACGCGGCAGTTATTTATTTATATATATTTTTTTTTTTCACACTTCCATCCGAAGATCGGCAGGATGTATTTCCGAGAAGAACTTTGTACGACATTTCCAGACACCTGGTACTCAGAAAACAATTTAAAACGGAGCCCGTGATCCATTAAGGGACGAATTAAATGCGACCCTTCAAAGAAATAAATGTTCTCTCCTCGGGCGTAAGAGATGAAAAGGAGTGGAGGAGGCAGTTAAGGAGAGGTCTCCTCCTCTTTCTTCTATTCCTTTTTTTCCTCTCTTCTACGCGAGAGCGCATTCGCACTGGCGAAGAGGCAACAATTAGGAGATAGGTGCCGCCGTCTACGCCGATGGGAAAGATTTTTGGTACGCCATTTGACCAAGGATGAAGAATTGCGAAAACGGATGCGAGTCCCGGCAAATAGTTTGGTGGAAAATATACGCATAGAGATAAACAGCAACCTTCGATAAACCTTGACTTTTTCCATGGAAAACACACAACATCGAATACGTTAAATGTGTGAATAATCGCGGATGGCATTTAAATGATGTTATATACATACCTATCACAATTAGCAAACGATATAATTAAAATGTGAACTTGGAGATGGAGAAAAATTCTGAACTTGGCCGGGAATCGAACCAGGGGTCTCTCACTTGCCGAGTAAGTACTTTAACCAACTAAATCAGGGGTTCCCAACCTGATGCTCGCGAGCTCCGCTGTGCACCTGATGTTGCTCTTTGACTCTGCTCTTCTGCGATGCTTAAAATCCCGTTTCTTAGAACTAATTGTTTAATTTGTCCTGTTGCTTCCTTTCTAAATGTATTGAAGAATGTTAAGAATAAGTTAGACGTTGGTTTGATTTCATTCATTATCATTACTATTCTTGCGGAAGTATAGTGGTGCTCTTTAAAGGGCGGATCTAGAAACCTCCAAAAGGAGGGGGGGATTATTGACTATTTTTCCATGGGGGTGGGTGATATTTTTAATTTGTACACTAAATCCTTGTCAAAATTATTTTCTATTAATAAACCATGGTACACGATAGAATGGTATGATAATTATCACAGTGAAGCCCATTGGGGAAAACCTCCTGCAACTTAACAACCCTCTCGGTTTCCCCTTTTGCTACCCCTAAAGAATATTACAAGGGAGGGGGTCGACCGCCCCCATCGCCCCCCCCCCCTGGATCCGACACTGCTCTTTTGATATTCTAGCATACAACTTTGTGCTCACTACATCGAAAAGTTTGGCAAAACCTCAACTAAGCAATGAAGCCAGTCTAATTCTCCATTCTCGAATTGTCGTATTTACGGCGAGGAAGGGCTTACAACACAAGATGTCCTCAGTGAGGCACAGCGGATAACACCCTTACTTTATCCTAAGAAAGTTAGATATCTTTCAAATAACAAGATGTAATATTGGAAAATATAACTTTTCACGCGTGAGTACATAAGACTAATCACAAACAATACAATATCTCCCAAATTTACATTTTAATCGACAACGAACAATTTTGATTTTCTTCAAGTTTAAAATCCCGTCGCTACTTTTGTTACGCCCTGCATAACAGAACGCCTTCCAGGGTCGAGGTGGCGGGTTCGATTACGATTCGGTGGACGCGTACGTTCGCCCTCGCAGGTGCTGCTGCCGGTAATGACACCGCTGTAATTTGGCACCGAGTGATTTTCTTTGCTCATGACACTTACATAAATAAAGGTCCCGAATAATCCGACTGAATACAAGATGGATGTTCCCAACTCGACGAAGGACGAGACGCGAGCTGTAATTCCGTTTGGGTAATGACTACATACAGTTTGCGCGGAGCTGTGGCTCGCAGCCATTTTAATCGCGCGTAACCCTCTTCACGTTGAATGATGTCGATTCGCCTCGCATCAAGAAAAGATAACATGAGAAATATTGCGAAAAACAACATATATATTTGCAAAAGTTACGCAGAATAAACTTTCTAATACAATAAGACTAGGATTCAATAATATAAAAATGCGTTCTCAATATACTTCGTCTATGAGAAAGTAAAAGAATAATTAGGTAAGGAATAAACTGAAATTATACTGGTGTCTGAAATTTAGTTGAATAGGTGATGATTAAAACATTTTCATAGGTAGGTAATTTTTTCCATATAATACAAAAATATTTTCATATGAACCATATGTTGTTCGTTATAAAATAGAGCGAGCTAAAATTAGTTAAATATATAGGAAGTTCGTTGCATTAAATAAGTAATATTTAAACGAGTTCTCGCAATTTAAGATGATCGGAGCCTCGCTTTCCCTTATATTTTGATCGTTTTCTCAACCAACGTGAGATTACCCCTTGCCTGATAATGCATTAGCGAAACCTGGAATGTTACAATAAAAATATCTTTCTAAGTGGAATTTTTTTACCGCTCGTCTTATTTACAACAAAACAACTTTACGAAGCTGCCCCCTTGACGAGTGAACTTCATTATAGACAAAATGATTCTCAACAAAATTAACTACTCGATATGAAAATATGAGATGGCTCTAAGGAACTGTTCCAAACATTTCCACGCTAGGAGCATAGTGTCATTTCCAAATTCTATCATCTATTTTTTTTACGTTTACTCGCGGTAACCATGGACACCATCGGGGCAAACAGACTGAAAAAAATGGTTCCGAGGTTTTTCTTACAATAAGATGATGAAGAGCGCAATAAAAGGATCGACTATTTTTACGGTCTGGACTCCGTATAAAGAAATACTTCCACAAGAAAAGAATCAATGGAGAGAATACAAAAACTACACCGTTATAATTGGATTTATGTTTATATTCTCAAGCACGTGCAGCAAGTGAGCAACATTCGGTAGAAATTTGGCAATAGGACTTTCCAAAATTCACTTCCAAAGTTACTTTCTAATAGGTAACTTCTTAGGCCAATAATTACACGCACGCTGATGCTACCCAAGGTTTGAATATGAAATTTCACAGGCAATAATTAACGCTTTTGCAAAACAAAAGAATTTTTTAAATTAATTTTTGCCTCATAAATTTGAACATTCAAATGTCTGAACTCTTCAGCACTTAAGATAATACGTACAAACGTGTGGAAGAGTGATGATTATCAGATAGCAAATTTCTAACCTAAAGACAACAAATTATTTTTAAATGGTCAGCAACGGAAGCAGACAATTCATTCGCATTATGGCCAGAAACATGGGCTGAAATAGTTTAAGATTTATATCGCACTGAATAATCTTTCGGAATCTCCCTTGCTCTAACTACGATTAAATCTCGAAAACTAGAGAAATTTTCAAAAACTATACTCCGACTTTTGATCCCGGGTGTTTTTTTTAGGATGACTTCATCAACGAATAAAAATTGAATTTTCAGCGAATCTTAAAAAAATATTATGCAAGGCTATTTTCACGTCTAACTACAAATTTAACATTTAGATTACATAGATTTATCTATTCTGCAGAGAAAAGATGACCTAAGACACCAATAATAAATTTAACTTGAAAAACACGAACGTGAAGTTCATGCAAAGTGTCGTCACAGAGGTAATTTGCATATATAAAAATTACCTCGTAATAACTACAAAGTGTCGTCACAGAGGTAATTTGCATATATAAAAATTACCTCGTAATAACTACAACATCCCTTGATCATAAACCTTAATTTATACGCATTTACTTGTCAAAAAATTAGGAAATATTAGGTCTCCAGATCAGATGCAACAAATTCCGCTTGAACAACACTCAAAACGGACAAAAATAAACTCGCGGAAACTAAACATCTCATAGCGCCGAGGAACACAGAAGCCTAAGAAAAACACATTTAAATATCCGCACGCAAAACAAAAGTGCCTGCGCAACCCGTAATGCAACAACATGGTTTTAACGCGCGTATATACTATTTCCATTTTGCGTCTTGGAAGCTAGTAATGACACTTCCAAGGCGAGCTCGGAGGACAGGCATACCCACTCGCGCCCTTTTAAGCGACGTTCCCTAAAACGCAAATAAAACAACAAAAGAAAGATGGGCGTGACTTCGAAGGCGGTCGTAAAAATTTCACTCGAACATACGCTGCCACTCGCCGCGCGCGAGTACGAAAGGCATTCTCTATCCGACAGATCGCCCTCTTGATTTCTTTCCCCCAGAAAGCCGCGCGGGAGCGCTGCCTTGGGATGAAGACTAAAAAAAAACAGAGGTTCGCCTTAACGACGCCTTCGAAAAACAACGGGGGACGACAAAAAAAAAGAGATCGAACTCACCTACGAAAGCGGCGCGAGTTTCGAACATGAATCCTCGGATTTGAAGTCACCTCCAAGATGGGATCCGTACGGTTTTATTTCCTCGAGAGCCAACAGCAGTCTAATGGGGCTCCAAAACACCGTTCGGTTCGAGTATTCAGCATCAGCAGGAAGTATCGGGCTTCTATCACAACTCACACCCGACGAAATCGTGAACAATAATATAACACCGTCGAGCACCAACGCATCATTTTCGACAGTTTCGGGAAGACTCTCGGAGACAAATCAGACTTCAGGATCCAGCAAAATTTCCACGATTAACACATCACACAGATGAATCCATTCGCGAATCTCTCAAACCGTAAGAGACGGGATCCATAAAAAGAAACAGAGGTCCCGGACAAAAGCACCCACGCCGCTTCAGCGAGTACCGAGTCACAACATCCGAAATGGACCACACAAGACGATCCGAGCACGCCATAAAACGACATGCAACGTGGTGGGACAACAAAGGAGAAGCGCTGGGAGGGAACGGGAGGGAGAGAGAATCTTCGCCGCGGGGAAAAAAAAGAAGGCCACTAACTCACTGCCCCCGAAATGGAGGGCGCAGAGACACGGGGGGTCTCTTCCACGCCGCGTGCATCACCCGGAGGCGGAGAACGTGCATCGGGGCCACGCGGCACTGCTCAAAGCCCCTAAAAGGGCGAACGCGCACACACATACATATATATGAACGCGGTAAGGTCACCGGTACTTAAAACACACAACAACACCCACAAAACAAACACTAAGAGATAGGAGACGTAGTAGATAGACAGACAGACAAGAGAAGACACGTCTTTATCGAACGATTCGCGCGTCGGCACTGAAAGAAGGGAGAGAGCGAAGCAGGCACCTTCCGCTTAACCCACTCCTTTCCCCTAACCTCCTCCTCCACTCTCCCTCCATCACGATCCACCTGACTTTCCTCTCCCCTTTTCCTATCCCCCTCTTTCTCTCTCTCTCTCTCCACCCCACCTTCCAAAGAGTCGCCTCGCCCACGCGCCGCCCCCAAATGACACCGGAGGCAATGCGCGAGAGGGAGAGAGAAAGAGGAGGGAGAGAGGGGAGGCGGAGGAAAGGTTTGCCGAGGGGAGGATGAAGGTAGATGATGAGGAAATAAAAACGGTGAGGGAGGAGAAAAAGGTAAAGAGAGGGAGGAGGAAAAGAAGGGGGGGGGGGGGGGGAGAGCCGGAGTAGGAGTAGAGATGAAGGAGGGGGAAATGTAGAGGGAAAAGATGAAGAGAAAAAGCATATGCGGGCGATAATGAGTTATTGCCTTTGCCGTAACTCAATGACGTCTTGCATCAACAAATGGCAAAATGAATCTGACTCTTAAAAACAAAAAAATCTCCCGTCGAGCGTTACTTAGGCATTGTTTTTTTTAAAAAAATAAATCTACATTCATATACTCCGCGGTTACTTTACCCGAGGATGAGCTCCCGACGGAAGCAACTCCTTGCATATATAAGGATTTTCATGCCGATGTGACGCGCCTGCTACGCATCGCCGCGCGCGTAAATATCCTCGCTATTATTAAACATGCGGAGGAACAATAAATTTAAAAAAGCCGAGGCGATAATTTCCTCCGTCGAAGTCGGCAAGGTGAAGAAGATAGGACACCAACAACATCACCGCTACACGTTTGTTACCGTTGCGTTTGAGAGTTGAGGTGTTAAAGAGGTTGGGATCGATGGATGAAAGGGGTTTCAAGGGGTGGATGGGAAGGGGAAGGAGCTTGGGAAAAATAATAGGGAAAGGGGAGAGGAAAAGAGAAGGGGTTCGAAGAAAGGGTGCGATACATGTCGACTAGGATTAGGAAGTTACCGCGTTAGAAGGGTGCTAATGACATGAAAGGCAGATCATCGAGGGCCACCAAACACGTAAAGAAAAGTTTTTTAAAATCCGACAGCTGACTGGAAATTGTTTACCGCAAAACCAAAAGGAATAGGAAATGTAGGGAGCGACCGGTAAGTCGATTATGCGTGACTATTACTACCTCGAGTATCAAATTACGTCAAGTGGCGTAAAATCGAGCGGGTGACGCAGGTTTTCGATTCGCCTGCATCGCGGATTTCACATATATTTCCGCTGACAAGGTGTTGGGTTAGGTGGGAAAATATCTGACCTACAATATAAAATTAGGGAACCTATAGTTCCCTGTTAATTGTCGATTTTTTCAACGAGCTAAATGTCTAACACGACATTTTTTGCAGCTGGAGCATTATTTTAACGATAAAACGATTATAAGATTAAGTCGATAATTTTATGCGAATCTCGAAGCGATCTCGCTCCGGGCCTTACTAAACGGGCTGAAGTATAGATATTAAGTATACAAATTTTATTATATAAAAATAAAAGGAAGAAAATTCACATTTTCGTTTTTCCGCAGCAGCTTCACAAATTATTTGCAGGACCATCGAAGACCTGAAACGTCTTCAACTTTTCCACGTAGGCTACAGAAGACAAAAACCAATCCCAACAAAAAATAAACAGTCGACAAAAGAAAACATAAACGCAATTCCCCTAAGATTCACAAAACTGCATCCCCTCCGCATGTTTAAATAAGCGGGATTTCGACAAGTCGACGCCTAAACAATAGACACTCGAAAATCTTGCGGAGGAAGACTTCGAGACGGGAGGAGAAAGGTGAGAGACGATGTGAGGGAAAGTTTTGACGAGGAGGAGGGAGGGAGAGGGGGACAAATGAGACAGGAGAACTTATAGAGAGACTTGAGAGGTTGAGAGACAGAGTCAGATGGTAAGAAAGTAGGGGAGGAGGTAAGGGAAAGAGACGCGGTGGCCGGATGGCGGTAGCGGAGACCCGAAGGAAAGGAGTGAGGTGTGGAGGGGAGGAGGAAATACGAAGAGGAAGACCGTTCCCGCGGTGATCTCCTCCCCCTTCCCTCCCCCCCTCTCTCGGACTCCCTTCTCTTTCAAGTGCACTTCTCCAACGAGGGAAATCCGCGACGATTAGGGCGGCGCTTCTCGTGGGAAGTGTACGCAAGCCGGGGAAATCCCAGGAGAGGGTGGCAGAGGGGAAGGGGAGAGTGAGATGGGGGGAGGAAAATGGAGGGAGGAGGAAGAAATTGTGATAGATGAGGATGAGGAAGGGAGGAAAGAGGGAGGAAAGAAAGGAGGAAAGAGGTAGGAGGAAAGAGAGAGGTAGGAGGAAAAAGAGGGAGGAGGAAAGAGAGGGAGGAGGAAAGAGGGAGGAGGAAAGAGGGAGGAGGAAATAGAGAAGGGGAGGAGAAAGATAAAGGGGAGAGGAAGGAGGAAAGAGAGAGAAAAGGAGGTGGAAGAAAGAAAAGGAGACAGGCGGGGGGTAGAAGTGAAGAAACACAGCCGAACTTCTATAATTCGAACGTATATAACTCGAATATTCCATAACTCGAAGTGAATTCATGTTACAAAATCTTTTTCATGCCATTTTTCTTCCATAAGTCGAATTTTCTACAAGTCAAATATGTTTTGGTATCCCTTGAGGTTTAACTTATAGAAGTTCCACTGTATTGAGGAAAGAGAGAGAGAGAGACAGAGGGTGCAGAAGGAAAGAGAGAGGGAGAAAAGGAGGAAAGAGAGAGGGAGAGGAGGTAAGAGAGAATGGAAGGAAAAAAGAGACAAACGCGGAGGAAGGTAGGAAATACGGAGGAAAGAGAAGGCGAGGAAGAGGGAGGAAAGAGAGAGAGGGAGGAAAGAGAGAGAGGGGTAAAAGGAAGAGAGAAGAAAAAGGAGAGAGAGGGAAGGAGGGAGGAAAGAGGAAACATCGCCCACCTCCACCCCTTACACCACCACTTTCGGTCTCTCCCTGAAAACCTTCATCCGACCTATTAAAATCTCTTCCTCGAGAGAGAGAGAGAGAATGAACAGCGAGCTAGCTACCGTCTCGAATACCGTACTACAAATATGACCAAAACAAAAAACCTCGTGGAGGTTTCCTTCACGGATATTTCGTGCCACCAGAAGGTCTCAGGTCCCTCTAGGAAGGCCTCCAAACGATTCCGTCCCTTAAAAAAATCTTTCCCTTTTCTAAGGAGTCGGCTGAAATTGAATCATAATCGGCGCTTTCGCGCGGCGGGGGGGAGGAGGAAAAAAAAGAGGATTTCCACGCTCTCTACAAGAAGACCGAGGGGGAGAAAAAGTTTATTCCCGGGCCCGTATCTGCCGCTAATCGTTTCGAACCGTTGTCGAGGAAGAATCGCGAAGGGAAGAGGGAGAGAGAGAGACAGAGAGGGAGGGAACCTCCCGGAGAGGAAACGGAGTGGGAGGTTTCCCGGAGGCGGTAAAGAGTTGAGGGCGGGAGGGAAACGCAAAGATGGAGAGGGGGAGAGAGGTGGGTGAAACGTGGCCGGCGGCTATAACCTCGTACAAAAGGACTCTTCCTCATATAAGGCTGACATCACGGGGCCAAGGAGGATGGCGAAGAAGGAGGGAGGGGGGGGAGGGGGAGTGAGAAAGAGGAGGAGGGTCGTGAAGCATGCTAGGGAGGGACGTGGAGTGAGAGGAAGTGGGAGGAGAGAGAGAGGGAGAAGGGGAGGTTTACCAGAAGGGGAGCTTTGAATTTGATTGATAAAGGGTCTTTAAAAGGTGAAGTTAGGCCTCGATAGGTGTCCCGCTTGCACCAATCTCGGAGTCTCTCATTCAAACGTAGAGGTGGAGGTGGTGTAGTCGGCAGAGAAGAGGGAAGAGAGTGTGAGAGGTCCCGCTGTTGAGCAATGTCTCCTTTTGATTCGAAAGGACTTCTCAGAGAATCGCTCTCTCTCTCTCTCCCCTACTAGCTTGAGGAGTGGGAGGAGGAAAGGTGCGAAGAGGCCACCTCTATTCTCAAGGAAAGCTCTCTCTCTCCACAATACGCAAAATACAATCTCCAGAAAGGGGGAGTGTGGGTGTTTCTTTTGTTGGTCGCGAGATGATGCGTGAGATGGGGTGGGGTGGGGGGGGGTGACGGGAGAGAGGGGAGAGGGAGGCAGAGACGGAGGTCCTTCGGTGAGGCTTCTCTTATTTGTCCAACAGACTCGCGAGGTCCTCCTCTCTTGTTTTTATTTTTGTCCCATATCGGGCTCGTATGGGAACGGGCGTTCTTTTTTCTTTTTTTAATCTACGGCCGACCTTAACATAGATTTAATGGAAATCATTAACCGATAAAAATATCTACGCGGTACCGTAACACTTCTGGGCTAACGATTAACAAATGCTGAGCGCGGCGGATGATTTTCGACTGCGCGGCCAAAAAAAAAAAAATCGAAAAAATAATAGCGGAGTTCCTTTTAAATTACGGTCCGCTCCGAATAAGGCGAGCTTAAGGATAGAGCAAAAGAAATCGAGCTGTGGAATTTTAATTCAACGAATTGGAACGTTAAAAGGAAAAGATAATGTTAAAAAGTGAAAATTAGCGAATGAATTAAAGATATATAATGGATTGAACCGATTTTCTGATAAAGGTAATAATTATTGATTCCTACGATGCCAGTAATTATAATTACTGGCATCGTAAGAATCATCGACATGTGCATTACCACCGAGTCGGTTGATGAAACGTTTATATGATGCACTTACAATTACTGGACTTATTTACGGAAATAAGTGTTCGAGTAATTAAAAATCGAATCGAAGAATCGAACGGAAAAAAATAGAATCAAGGGAAACGAATCGAAAAAATCGCTAAACGAATTTTCGAGACGCGGACAATCGAATTACAGAAAAATTCAAACAATCAATCGACCCGACATCTTCCGTTCCATTCCGTAAGCACCCCATCACAATCTAATCAATCTAAACCGACTTCTCGAGATTTAACCAATAAGATTTACCAAAGCCGATCCCGAAATATCACCCGGATCATTTTTTTTTCAGATCGAATAGTACGCGATAAACGAGGGCAGATCAAAAGCCCAACTCATCAGTAAAATCGGCGGCATAAGCGACAACATGAAAGCAAACGGACGATACGCGAAGCTTAATGCACGAACAGATGAAAAATTCATCAAGAGATTTCGGAGAGAAAAAGGAAGAACATGAGAGAGAGAGAGTCGAACACGCGGACATCAAAGCAAGGACGGATATGATAAATAGTGGAGTTGGTTGAGGGTATTAGATGGAAAGGAAGAAGAGGCATAACGAGGAAGGCGGAAAAGGTGCGGGGTGAAAAAAAAGGAGAGGAGAAAATAGCGCATTAACTCGAGACGGAATGGGTTCTAATTAAACGTCTCGGAGCAGAAACGGGAGAGAACTCCATATAACTCAAAGGTCAGCATTTGCATAAAGGGTCAACAAAAACCGATGCTCTGGCACGTACGACGACAACAATTGTCGTGTGGGATATTGAATACTTCGTCTATTACTGGGGGAGAGTGAGGGGTGGGATTCTCCCGAGGTTATAAAAATCGGTATGAAGAAATTTAAAGAGAAATTATTCAAATATGAATTAGCGAGATTGGTTTTATGGCTACCACAGAATAAATGACAGTACCGGCAACTTTTGTAACCATAAAACTGGGCACACTGAATGAGCGCTTCGTATACGAAGTAGCTGTTCTTAGTTGCGCTCCCACGGGCGCTGGAATAGCAATATAAATAATTTACTTGAGATTTAAGTTACGAAAGGCGTATGAAGACGGAAGAGGACGATGATGTATGTAGTCGCGCCTCCAAAACTCGACCATTACGGGACGGAAAAAAATAGATTCCCGTCAAAGCAGTTAAGTCGAGGCACAGAAACATTATTCCCCAAATAATCTTCCTCGAACGACCAAAAAATAAAATTACGCACATTCGACTTACGAGAGCCCGACTCTATCCGCTCAAGGATCCAACTTGTGAGATGCGTCGGCTGTCATAAACGCGCGGAGAGGTTTAAAAAAAAAAAACGAAAAACGCGAGGCGCTCAATTCTTCATTTTTTGGCCGAGGCCGGCGGATAATGTTAATGAGAGAACGAGTCTTAGCGGTTTTTAAAAGACTAATCGAACGTATGGAACCAGGAACGAGAGATTTTTCTTATTTTTTTTTTTGGAGGCCGAAAATAAAAAAAAATCCGCCATTTTCCCTCCCCGCACGCAGTGCCATCTACGAAGGAGACAAACGAAGAACAATCGGCGCGAAATACACGCGCGCACTTTTACGAGAAGGCGGCAGAGAGAGAGAGATAGAAAAGAGAGTGACGGAAAAAAGGAAAGGGATAGAACCGCGGCGGAAAAGAGAAAGAGAGAGAGAGATACGGGTAGGGAGAGAAAGGAGAGGAGAGGTGATGGATTGGGGGGAGGGAAACGAGAGAGGAATGAGAGAGTGAGAGAGAGAGAGGGAGAGAGGAAGTGAGAGGGAGGGCGCAATCAAGACATCATCAATTACACCCTGACAGCATGCCAGGAGGAGGAGGAGGAGGGGTAGGTTGCGTTGAGGTGAGAGGAGTGGGAAGCAAAAAGGGAGGGGGGGAGGGGAGGGTTGTGAGGTGAGGTTAAAAGGAGGAAGAGGAGGGGGAAAGCATTAGCGTGCATCTTGCGTCATTACGGAGAAGCAAGAGAGAGAGAGAGAGAAAGAGAAAGAGAGAGACGAAGATTAAGCAGGAGTATGGTGTATTTCCCTTAAAGTCTCAATCGCCACCACGTGTCTTGGACGTTAAGGGCCAACAAAGTCCTGTTAAACGTGTGGCCCTATTCCGTGGTCCATCCGTATTCAGGCCACTTTCATCAGTGCACCCCGTGGACAAAACCTTAAGGCCACAAAGCACAATGGTTTAAAAAAGAGAGGCGGGATTGAAAGGTGAGGGATATAGAGAGAGAGAGGACTGTTCTCTCCCTAACTGACTGCCCACTCTCACCAGCACCAAACGAGGCCTCTAGAAATAACCCTCTTTCCCCCCTACTCTCCTTCTCTAGACCGCTCCCCCCTTCCGTACGAACAATATTAATCTGGGCAAATGGTGAAGGGAGGAGAAAAAACGGAATGAAACAAACCCGTTAGGAAGGCCTTGTACAAAATCGACCCACAACAATTGCGCGCGTCGAGGCACCAATGTCTACGCCTGAAACTAATTTCCCGGGCGCTTAAAAATAAGCTTTTGATGCAAGTGTTTGCGCGTATCGGCGTTTGTAAAAGTATATAAATATACGTACATAAGGAAGAGACACGTTTCCTTAACGAGGAACGGAGAGGTGTAACGATGTGTCTCGAGAATGTGGCCACTTTAAAAGTACAACGTTTAATCATATCAATATATATTTCCATATAAACTAGAAAGTAATATCGATAAACCACTGTTTTCGATAGTAGACTAGGTAGGAGTGTTGGCGTAGATCAAGGACGAATTCTCTAATGACGTTTTATACATCCTATCTAGCATATAATCCTCCGAATTAATAGTACAGCATTACATCGACAGTTTTTGACGATCATACAAGGCGGTGCAAATTCAAATTTACGATGCGGTCTTTCTTGGCAAGACTCAAGGAAGCGTAGACGCTAAGACTTTATGAGGATATAATTAAAGGGCGAAAATTGATTTATAAAACATAATTCTGCGAAAGATTATTTCAAAAAAATAATTTACCGCTAAAAAAAAAAACGCAATATAACTGAACGACATTACGAAGACAAACGTTAATCGGTCAAGTTTTGTCGCGTAACTTTTGTGCCACCCGTATTTTTTTCACTCGAACCTCCATAACTCGAACTACTTACACAGATTCTCCAGGTTCGAGATGCAGAGTTTCGAAATTGTACGCTTTCTATTTATAATTTAAAATCGAGTGACTCCGTAGAGCGGAGCATGTGTTTGACGTGAATGGGTTGAGGCTGTTTCAGGGAGGCATGGGATGAGGACGCTTTCCACACAACGGCCGGGCCGAAAAAAATCTAGGTCCGTGATATAATGACTCTGGCGGGTAAAAAAATGAAATAAAAAACAAGAGAAGCAAACGGCGATTTACGAAGGATTTAAAAAAAAAATAAACAAGATGATCCAAACAGAGGATTATTGTTCTAGCGGAAGTATTCTTTGAAAAATGTTTAGGTTTAAACGTTAATTTAAGAACTATACGCCAGTTCGAGTAATTTCATTTTAAAAAAGACATTTTAATCCTAATATACACGCTGGTTAAATTTCGATTTCGTCAGAATCGATTAAGGTACGCGTTTATAGTAATCTTGAGACGTGATTTTTGACGTCTTTTGAATTTTGTTAAACATTTTCATAATTAATAGTTTATTTATTCACGTGGGAACCGCGTACGATTTTAAAAGATAAAAAAATAACGGCGTTGTACGTATTAGGAAGTAAATGCCATTTTTCCTGCTATTTTTTTCACCCAAGAAATTCTTTCGTTTTCTAGAGAGAGAGAGAAAATTAATGACAACGAAGAAAGAAAAAACCCCAAAGATTAATATTTTTTCATATATGGCAACCCGCGTAATAAGATGACGGAAATCATCTTACATGCTTCCTCATCTAGCGTGGGAGAAGAGTACAAAAAAATGAAAAAATCAAACACGTCAAACCGAGGTCTATCATCAATTAAAAAAATCCGCCTCAGTGGCACCAACATTATCCAAAGTAACTCCGAGGCAATTACCTCAGCACGGACTATAGGGGAGAGATAGAGATGAAGCGGAATTACCCGAGTATATATGTGTCGCAATGGAATCATTAATCATTTCGCGATATTTCATTTATTCGAATAACATAGGCTATTACTACAACGATGCAAATCAATGATTCAAACGTGGGCAAATACCGAGGGATGGCGTGACGCAAGAAATAGCTAGTCGTCTTTCCTGATAGGTTTTCCTTTTTTTTTTCTTTCTCTTGCTCTGCCACCGAAGAGACGAAGGATTTATATTAAAAAAATTCCGACCGGTCAAACTTTTCTTTCCCTTGACATTTGATGGACGCCCTATCGCACGTCGTTTTCTTAGGCAATTAAACGTGATCAATACCGATAGGCATATCACATTTCATACCCCGACCTTAGGTAATGTCATCCCGGATTAGCCGTATCGGTTAATATAATCTACATAAATGTGAAGGTGTTGTCGCGGTTGTACGAACAAAAACGGCTAGACGATGCATTCAACTCGGGATGGGGTCGCGAATTTTTCTGAAAGCTGGACTATAACATGGAAGAACAGGAAAGTACACGGGGATAACCCTGTGACACTGGTTCTAGAAATAATTATTGACCTAACCTAATAGATCTGAATCCAAATTGAAAAACGGTGACACGGATACTCAAAGTGGAACGCGAAACGGATCTGCATTGCACGCCACGAACGGTATCCATATGCAGACTTTTAAATAAACCAAGCCATAAACGTAGACACGGGTTCAGCCCGACATTAATCTTCCTTTTCGCTTGCACGGGTACGTGAAGCCATGATGTGTGGCTCTGAAATCAAGCGATGCTGGACATACTGAAGAAATCGCTAAGAACGACTTACAGTTACGCTAATGTAATAATGTACAACGAATGGTAGTCTTGGATATTTGGTCTCGGAATTCCATGCTAGATTATAATAAACGACTGATATGAACGCATTCTAAACTGCTTAAAAACAAAGCAAACTGAACGCATTAAGAAGAGCAACGTGTTCTGTCTTTACATTATTCTTCATTATCGCTGGCATAGAGAACCCCAAGATGTTACGAGTAAGTCGTATGATGCGTCAAATCCAGGCTACCACTAAATCAAAATCTTCCAAAATATTCCGTTATCCAACAAAATATCCAATTATCCCATATGTATACATAAGAACAGGGCCCGAGAAATACGCTCGTCACGGGCGAGTTAAAGGACAGTGGCGAGTAGATTTTGTCAAGTGGCTAGTAAGTTTTAGTTGTACTTTTTGAGCCCTGCATAAGAACATCCAGAAGTATTCGAAGAACAGTCTCACGAGATAAAACATTTTATATGGCAGAAGCAGCGTTACAATAATTAATGAAATTTATAGAATAATAATTAAATACAAAATTTTACGGACACATTAGTTTACAAATAAAAAATAGCCTTCCATGAACACGGATTTGAATCAAATGTAAGATACTGTAGGCTTGAGGTCAGGCGAAAAATTGCAAACCGAAATGGAGTCCTAGGGTTAACAAATTTTGAGAGCTGCAGCCTTAAGAATCCTTATTATAAAAAAGCTCGTTTAAATAACACTGAGGACGGCTACTTAGCAAATGAATGGTCAAGTAAATCATATGCGTACAGCCATATGAATTACCCACATCACATATTTGATATTCGACATTTTCTTCTAAGAAAGCATTTTTATTATTTTTAGCAACTATCAAAAGACTGGAAAAGCCACCTGCAAAAAAACCTTTTATTTACAGAAGAATTCTATTTACATATAGTAAAGTCAAGACACGCGAAAGTGATTGACAAAGTGAGCCTTGCCTTCGAAAGATTGGAAAGCTCGAAATCTATCCCGGATGTAAGACAGCTGTCATCTATTGCGCAACGTCAGAAATAAAACCAAGGTTATTAAATAGGTAAATTAAGTTCTTATGAGCCATTCGTTAAGCAGATAGATAAACAACTTGGTACGCGATAAATTTTTATTACATTCAACTTTTATTACACTAGCCCTCGCCATACGCACCGTAGCCTGATGCCCGAGTCGTACGTCGTTTTCACTCGCTCTCAAAACTCCAAAGCCGTGACATGTGACACCTGTATACGTTGAAAACTTAGAGTAAGATATATGCCCATGCCAATTACAACAATTGCTCCTGGGTGAAAACATACCGAATGCCGATTCTAATGACATCTTATTAGAATCAGCAACCGTCGAGTTCACGAAAGTAGCCTTTCGAGATCGTTGTATTTCCCATTGTATTTTTACTGAAAAGGTAATTCGACCCTACGTACGACATGCTCGAAAATACGTTTTTAATAGAAAAAAACGCCGATTTACGAACTCATAATAAAGAGAGATTTTAATTGGCGGAACAGCCAAATACTGTCGACTCCTTCAGCTTTCAGTGAACTTAATTTGTTAATATTTTAATCCAATCAAATTTATTTATCGAAATGTCATTCTTTAACGCAAAACAAAAATTAATTGAAAAGCTGATAAGTTTAAGAACCGAAGAAGAGAATTAAGTACATTGATATTAAAATTTGCCGTTGTTTGAATACAAAAGAGCTGATTCATACTATACATGTATATAAAAGGGACAGCAGTCCCGCTGAATAAAATTAATTTGTGAAATTTCATTTACGATTGTATATATACAGAAACAATCGATTTTAAGTTATATATATATATATATATATATATATATATATAGGTATATAATAATTAATTAACCATTAGGGTAAATAAAATGGAATTTTTTATTTATTTTTAAGACTATCATAAGGAAAACGAGAGCACCTAATAAAGTTTTATTTTAACATCTAAGGATTTTGGCTGCTAATGTAAAAAATCTATTATTTACTTTTTTATGACTTTCTTCCACTAAGCCACAAGATAAAAAGTTTGAAAAAAAAAACCGATTCGTAACCAGTAGCGCTTCTCCATTTAAAGCATGGGTGGGGAAACTCCGGTCCACGAAAGCGTTTTGTGTGGCCCACGAAGTAGTGATGAAAAAGATAACCGTATAATTTAACACATAAACTCATATTTGTTATCGAAATAATGATAATAAATCATTTAATATTGAAATGTTAATCCTAAATACTCTAATTTAAAATTGATTTTCACTTATGTGACACCTTATAATCTCTCAGTAAGTTCAATTTAAGCTAATCAGGCCCGCCTAAGCATTGGCAACTTCCAATACGGTCCCCCAAAGGATTCGCCACCACTTATGCCGCCCGCCATGTAGAAAAGTTTCCCCACCATTGATTTAAAGCGTGAGAAACTTCCGAGTGACGGACATTATTTATTTATTTAATTAAATACATAAACGTCGATTTGTCGAAAAAGTTCTAAAACAATATTTAAACAATTGTTTTAAGTGAATAAGAGATAAGGCCTATTCGTTTAAAGTAAAACCAAAATGGGATGTAAAATAACAAAGCAATCGTTAATAGGTAAACAAAAATTAGCATATGAAATAGGTCACGTGCTGCTTTTCAACACCTCGCATACACTTCAAGACTGAATTCCGCGAATTAAGTTTTTCTTTCGTGAATTTACGTCACTAACGTTTACGTAACCTCGGCAATGCGAAGTTTCCCCAGATAATCCATGCCTAATAGCAGCATTCAATACCAACTGGATCATATCGGCTTCTACGATCTTCCTTCCGACGTTTAAATTGTACTGATGGTAGCTTAAAAAATGTGCACAACGTAAAAGGTTGGACAACACAAACTCATATCGAATATTGAAAATGAGGATGGATGAAACTTTTGTTGACTGGTCAATTAATGGCTGAGGCGAAGTTATATGGCCAAATACGAGAAGAATAAACATAAAAAGATTTTATAAAAATCGGAAGAAATTTTTATTTAGATTCTTATATCTCATGAAGTCACAAGTATCAATTAACAAATTAAGATAAAAATACGTAGTTCGACTTATGTTTTGACACGACTGGATGACTAACCAGCTTCCTAAACAAGTGTTTTCCTTCCTAGCATGTGCAAGTTACCTGTACCACTCCAGCAGCACTGGCATTTAGCCCACGTCTTACGAACAGATTTAATTAATTTCGGCATTTCAAAGTAACTTTTCCTACCATGTAAATGTTACGCATGGAAAACCAGCGTAAAAGCACATTCTAATGCCAATGTAGACAAAAAATTACGAATATATTTTCATGAAAATTGAACTCACTTTTTCGACAATATGTTAACGAGAAACCTATCCTATTAGTTTTGCAGACAAAAGGTTCTTAGATCAATAATACTGTCAAGGAGTATCAGGCCTGGTTCTGTCAGCTAACATTTGTATCAAAATTTGTTTCATCAAATGAATTTCTATGATTGCTTACGAATATCACCTGACGACTTACGGAGTACCACTATCGTGATACCCCTAACACATGTTGAAAATCACCGAGATTGATAAATCCCTCGGCCATGAGAAGTTTGAGCGATTTACCTGGCGAAGCATTATCTGGATCAGGGATTCCCAAACCTTTTGAAGCCTTATATTCAAACATTTTTTCTCGCGGAACCCTAACTAAGAGGCGATAAGCCAAATCGCGATAAATTTAAATTTAAAATAATTTAACTTTAAGATTATTGTTATGTCTATTTACATAGCTTATGTATCTTAAAGTATACAGTTTACACGTGAGGCTCATGTTTCCTGCTGTAAATGAGAGAAGGAAGAGCGTATCGGGTCTCTTTCTATCACGGTGCCTCATTTAGCTTCCGCGGAACACAGTTTGGGAAACCTTAATCTAGAATATCTACCACAATAATTAATCAGTGTTATGCCGAGAAAAGTTCGCAAGCTAGAAGTTCTACTGTACAACAGAAGCACGACAAGAGACACGTTTAACAAGAACATTTTCCAATAAGGGTTAAACAGAACATTTCACGAGCGTGTAGAGTATTGGGCGTATGAGTTTTTTCTAAAAATAATCAAAGAAATTTTTAAAACAATTACAAAGGAATTTATTAATTAAAGAAAAAAAACAAAATTGTAAATAAAGGTAAAAACCTATTCGCAATAAATAATTTTCAATGGCACACGTATTCAATATTTAAACTGTACCCAATTTATCTAAATTATTTATCCGCAAACGATAAAAAACAAAACTCGTACAAACAGGCGACGATAAACCATTTTGAGAGTTCTCTGAAGTAATTCACCTATCGCTGATTAGTTCCTATCTATTACAGTAAAGTTGCCCCCGAAGATTGGTGGTCGAAATGCGCATAAACTTTGCTCCAATTTCTTTTTTATAAAGGAGTTACTGTACGCAAATCATCATTATTTTGTGTCCCTACGCAGTAAATAAGTGTTGGGAAAAAATCCCTCCGACACTGTAACGATTTCGACTGGTTCGATATTCACATCCTGCCGTGCCCTTTACGCCTATCCTCTTCAACTTTTATCTTCGGGGTTATTTGCAGAAAATTCACCGTTTATGGTTTCTTTTACTCTAATTCTCGGCTTACGCTTCCTAATACACGCATAAATTCAGTAATTGTTTGCAACCAATAAAATTTTAAAAACCGTAAAAAAGTTTCCAAATGTACTTCTTCGGCAAGGATTATATACATAGGTACTATAAATCCATAAACCATCCATAGTTCTAAAAGTCTCAATCACTAATACATGGATTTTCTTCCGATCCTACAGTATCCAAAACCTTTATAAACCAACTGAAGAAACAGCACTAAAAATACAAGTCTCAGGTATCTCCAATGGTCACAATAACGTTATAAAAACACCGAAGACTGCTGCTTTGTAACCGATATGCGCAACTGGTTTTCTATAATCGTGTTGTGACCAATGGAGATACCCGAAGGAAGCATTTTCAAGTGCTTGTGCTTGAAAATTTTCAGCCACAACACGAGCTCGAAAGCTCTCTGTTGAATTTACCGAACAACTTGACCAACAAATGAGATTTTATCATTTCAACATCATTAAGTCCACAAAAACCAATCAACTTAGAAGGAACAGCTAATGGTACACACAACTATACACAGCAGGATGCCTAATCAAGTACCCGGAGGAAACCGATATCGTCCATACCTACGAACTTACTGAAAGTAACGATCATCATCATCCTTTCATCCTATTATTTAAGACCTTCAATCGCGCATCGGATGACGAAATTAAAGGATAATAGACCCTCAACCTTCATCACGACCTCCGTAACAATGATGCACAAAACCACCGGACGAGAAATCAATTCAGAGGGCAATTTTTCTATTTCACCTCCCCCGACAGATGAGGCGTTTAAGAAAATGAGTTTGAGTACAGCGAGGGTTTTCAAGGCACAAGGCGCGGGGAGAAAGACTTGCGAAACCGACACGATCGAACATAATTTTACCTCTTCACGGGCAATTTCCCTTTTGCCACGTCACGGAAAGCCGGAACAAGCGCAATAAAATCACCACCTGACATAATATTCCACAGAACTACTTAGACGGGATTTACTCGGAGATCTCAAGCTGCGAGGAGAATAAAACGCGTTAGGGGCGAGATTACCGCACCACGAGGTCAGGAGAGAAAAACGCCGCCGAGAACGCAAGGATGCGATTTCTTTTTTTTTCTCTCTCCTCGAGAAGAGAAATGATATAAAAAAGATGAGCCCTGGGTGTAGGCGGAAGCGTCGTTTACGGGCTAAGTCACGTTCAAGCAATCGTTCGAGCGAATGTCTATAATGATTTTTCACGTCCCCGACAGCTATTAAGCGATGAAAGGAACCCAGGCAATGGTGAAATTAATTTTAATTTTTTTTAATTCCCTGCTTTCTTTAGTTGGGCGGATTAAAAACAGATTAATGAGTCTAGTTGAGATGCAGACGTTGGCAGATATGAGATCTATAAAAAAAAATATGGATAATTATTTTAGTCACCAAAGCTACGTTTAAAGAAGAGAAAAGTTGTCTCTCTCTCTCTCTTGTTTTGACGAAGAGATCATCCCGAAAGCTTCTATTTACGCGTGTAAATATCCAACACCCCAGAGGTAAGTGTTCACTGGGTTTCTTCATTCAACACCTAGTTACCCTCGATCTCCATATATATATATATATATATATATATATATATATATATATATATATCCCTTCCAACTGCCTCAGTTCACTGCCTCAAAGTCGGCGGAAGGGTGTAAACGGAGGCTAAAGGGCGAAGAACAGTGGTGTCCTCGGACACCGGTAGGTTCAACCATGCTGTGAAGTCTTTCTGCAATATCTCCGGCCAAAGTGAAAGAGGTACTCACCAACCCGCTCTGGGCCAGCGTGGTGTTTTAAGGCCCACAATCCCCCCATGACATGTACACCCATAAAAAACGGCCCTCATTCTCCGGAGGCTGGATTGCCTCTGACCGTGGCAGTGGTCAGGAACAAGGCAGGAAGGCAGAGGGTGCTAAGAATCCCCGGAGGTTAAACGCCCACTGCCACTCTTTCTCATCCTTACCCAATTCCTTTAACCTCAACCTAACTACCTTTAACTGCCGGACTTTGTCCAGCGAAGATAAACTTCAAGAGCTCCAAGAACAACTGGAGAAGATCAAGTGGGACATTTTAGGACTTAGTGAGGTGAGAAGAAAAGGTGAAGGCCTATTGGAGTTGAAGAGTGGAGATATTTTTTATTACAGGGGAACTGACACAGGAAGAACAGGAGGTGTTGGATTCATCATCAACAAAAAATTGAAGAATAATATCGTGGAAATGGAAAGTTCATCCGAGCGGGCAGCTAGACTAGTGCTTCAAATAAATAAAAGATATCAACTTCAAATAGTCCAAGTTTATGCACCAACGTCATCATACTCGGATGAGGAAGTGGAAGATTTTTACCAAGAAGTTGGAGAACTGCACGACAAAGGAAGCTGCCATCTAAAAGTGGTCATGGGTGATTTCAATGCCAAGGTAGGAGAACAAAAGGAAGACGACAGCGCAGTTGGAAAATGGGGCTATGGAGACAGAAATGAACGAGGGGACCGCCTTGTAGACTTTGCTGAATGTACTAGTCTATATATAATGAACACTTTCTTCAAAAAGAATCCCAATAGAAAATGGACCTGGAAAGGACCCAATGGTACCAAAAACGAAATTGACTACATACTAGTAAATAAGAAGCAATTGGCTGAAGACTGCTCCGTCCTCAACCAGTTTAAAACTGGAAGCGACCATCGCTTGGTAAGATGCAGAATAAAATTCAACTCAAAGTTAGAAAGACAGAAGCTTATAAAGAAGAAGCCTAAGTCTATTATCAACACGCAGGTGCTAAAAGAACGAAAAGAAGAATTTCAACTCCAACTGAAAAATCGATTCAGTGCACTGGAAGACCAAGAAGTTGAATCCCAATTTATAGAGATACTCAAGGAAACTGCTGAAGAAATAGGCGGAACAGTTAAAACAAAGCCAGAGAAAAAGTTGACTGAAAAAACAAGACTGCTGATGGAAAAAAGAAGGAAAATGTTAATTACTAATGATCCTAAAGAAATGATCCATTTTGCAGAACTAAACAAAACTATAAGGAAGTGCATCAAGGAAGATGTGAAAAAATATAATTATGAACTAATCGAGAAAGCCATAGAAAACAATAGAAGTTACAAGAAAATGAAGCAACATCTCTCGATCGGAAAGAGACAGCTGGTGGCCTTGATGCTAGAAGACGGCTCCATAACCCATAGTAGGAAACTCATCCTGAAACGGGTACAAGAATTTTACACCAAGCTGTATGAGGATCCTCTAGGAAATGATGAAGTAAATGATGATGCAAACATGCCCACCGAAGAGGTCCCAGGTATCCTTCCGGAAGAGGTGAGACACGCAATCAGAAGTATGAAGAATGGAAAAGCATCTGGAATGGATGGTATCACAGCGGAAGTATTCAAAGCAATGGGGAATCATACGGAAACAATTCTCGCTAAGATTTTTAATTCCTGTCTGAGGAAGAAAAAGATACCAGAAACATGGAACCACGCATGTATTATCCTTCTGCACAAGAAAGGTTCCAAAGAAGATTTGAATAACTACAGACCGATCAGCCTACTCCCAACAGTCTACAAAATATTCACCAAAATACTCACTATGCGCCTTCAAAACCATCTTGATGCTGCCCAACCCAGAGAGCAAGCTGGATTTCGCAGTGGGTATAGCACGATGGACCACATCCAAGTCGTGAGAGAGGTAATCAGTCGGACCAACGAGTATGAATTACCTCTATGTATGTGCTTTATCGACTACGAGAAAGCATTCGACTCTGTCCGAACTTCGTCGGTGTTACGTGCACTAAAGAAACAAGGAGTAGAAGAAACGTACATAACCTTGATCAAGAATATCTACGAAAATGCGACAACATCTGTCCAGCTGCATGAAGAGACGAGTGCCTTTAAGGCCGAAAAGGGAGTGAGACAAGGAGATACTATGTCCCCTAAGTTATTTACAGCAGCTCTAGAGGAAGTATTCAAAAGGCTAGACTGGGAGGAAAAAGGCATAAAGGTAAATGGAGAATATCTGAGTCACCTGCGCTTTGCAGATGATATCATACTGTTCGCAGGGAGCCCAGAAGAGCTCCTTAGAAGAACTGAAGAGCTTGAGCAAGCAAGCCGAGAAGCTGGACTTAAGATGAATCTTAATAAATCAAAGGTTATGTACAACTCCTTCACAAATTCTGAGAAGATACATATCAACGGAGCAGAACTTGGAGAAGTAACCAGCTATGTTTACTTAGGTCAACTCATCACTACTGATGGTTCGCTTCTTGGAGAAATCAACCGGAGAGTGAAGATGGCATGGAGTGCATTTGGCAAGAATGCGAACATCTTTAAATCAAATATTCCAGTCTTCCTAAAAAGGAGACTGTATGACCAATGTGTTCTGCCTGTTCTGACATATGGTTGTGAAACATGGACCATGAATGCCAGAATGATACAGCGCCTGCAAACAACACAGAGGGGCATGGAGAGATGCATGTTAGGGATCACCCGAAGAGATCGCAAGAGGAACGACTGGGTAAGAAAGAAGACGGGAGTCTGTGACGTGATTAGAAGAGCGAAGGTGTTAAAATGGCAGTGGGCAGGCCACATTGCTAGAAGAAATGACCAGCGTTGGACGTCCAGTGTCATCGAATGGATCCCAAGAAACATCAAGAGACCGAAAAGAAGACCGAAAGACAGGTGGGACAGAGAGCTTGTTAAGTTCTTGGGGCAAACTTGGAGGAGGGAGGCAGTTGACAGGGAAAACTGGAAGAGTCTGGGGGAGGCCTTCGTCCGTCAGTGGACTGAAAAAGGCTGATGATGATGATGATGATGATATATATATATATATATTTCCTCTTCCATATACAACTACTAAAATAAATTACATCCAAAAAATGGCAGGCTTAATTTGAGAATGACGCGTCTCGATTATCGTTGTGTCCTTTTTGGGGTAAATACGACAAAAAGGTTTCAGGTGTTGATGATTTACAAACTTACACAGCCTATCATACAAAGGGAAGTAAGTATTAAATGACAATATTTATTTACAACAGATGGTCGTTACGTAAGTTTTATAAAGATTGATTGGGCTATCAATGCGAAATTTCCATGGAAAAATGTTTTCTGTTGTGGCATACTGCATAAAACATTTATTTAATTAAAAAAAATAAATTTGAATTTAAAATGCGAAAATTGTACTGATGTTGTATTAAATGTAGAACCAAAATTTTGTAATTATAAAATTCAACGAACGACTAAAATTTAATTAAATAGATGCTCGTGTACTATAAGCCAACAGAAGATGCAATTCTGTAGTGGAGTAGAGACCGTCTACAGCAGGGGTTCTTAACCTTTTGTGAGCGCCGCACCCCCACAGCGATCCATGGTAATCCCGCACCCCACCATAATTTCTCCAATGTTATTAATTTTAGTTTTTTAAAATTTTAACGAATTATTAAACGTATAGTATTTAAAATCAAATATAATTATTACAAACTCCATTTTAAACTCAACCTTTCCTCAATTAAAGACACAATAAGATTGTAATACAGGTGAGGCGACGATTAGGCATTTTATTACAATGGAATCCTATCCAACAATTTCATAATAGTTTTCAACATTGTTTCTTTTAAAACAATTTTTAATGCTGTATTCATCTTGAACTTCAAAATAAACTCTCTGTAGCGGATTATCTCAGCCTTCTCACGAAAAGTAGGGCCGAGAGAATGACTTTGTTATAAACGTAATTAAAGGCGGAAAAATATAGCGACAATATGTTCGGGCACGACAGTTTAAATCGCTTTGTAAACAGACTTCGAATAGTGATTACGGTTTGTTATTTCAAGGAAACGAATGTTCTTCAGCATCTCGCCATATATCTAATAAGAAAAGTGGACGCATGAATACACACACTAGGACGGCAGCTGGTGGTTCAAAATGTTATCTAAAAAATAAATAAATAAATAAGTCAAATTGCAAGATGTTCCCACCGCACACCCTGGACTCACTTCCCGCACTCCCTGTATCATCTTCCCGCACCACCTAGGGGTGCGAGCACCCCCGGTTAAGAACCATTGGTCTACAGCATGTAACTTAAGTTGCTTAGACTTATTTAATCTTTAAAAATAAACGAATATATACGTGGAAAAGCTGTGATTAGTTAATGATTTAATTAAATGTAAAAATATTATTCACGTTCTTTATGCTTCCGAATGAAACGACTGGGCCTGAAATGAGTAAATTCTGAAAAAACAATCATGTCAGACAGAAAACGGACTGGCAAACACGATAAAATTTGCCATCCTTTCAATGAAATACAAACAGCACAAATATCGAGAAATAACTGCCAGCCTTTTCCTTTTTGAATCCCATGTAGTATACATTCTCTTAAACCACTGATCATTGATATAATACGAAATTAAAAAATCTGATGTGGCCAACACGACTTTCTCCATATTTGGGGTATAGATATTTAAATTATTATGAATAACATTATGAGGCAAAATTATTATTTCGTATCGTAAAAGAATACAGTCGTCCTTATTGTCGTAAATTACGTATATTTTGAATATGTTTACAGAATTCACCACTACATGGTGGCGGCGCTGTATTCTGGAAATTACGAAAAAGTGGAATATCTCTGAAATGGATGGGTCTACGAAAATTTGTTTCAAACAAAACTTGGAAGAAATATTATTCTCTACAACTTTGGTCCTCACGAAGATGACCAATAACGACGTTTTTAAGGAGATATTTGACGGAAACCGAAAAACCGATTATTTATAAATAATTCCTAAACAATAACTGCTATGGAAAATTCTTTCGAATGAAATTTGCAGGAAATTACATTCTCTATAACATTTGTATAGAATTGTATATACAATAATGATGTTTTAACGGAGAAATATCGCAAAAACTGAATCGGGTTTCGAATAAACCTCGACTTTCGGTTAACCGGTATTGTCCAAAAACTAATCAGTTCTTTGTGCTGATACTAAAGTGTTATATATGAAATTTGGTAACGATATGGCAAGTACTTTTTGAGTTAGAGCGCCCACAATCACATACACACACGCACACACAGACATCATTTCGAAAATAGTCTAAACGTGTTCTAGGGATCTCAAAACGTGTATTTCCGTTGAAATCTAGAAGTCGATTTTTTTCGTGATCACAATACTTTCCCATTACTACGTATGGAGAAAGTAAAAAAATATCCCTCGTTTAATTTAAAGGTGGTTAGAAACAATACTGACGATTTCGGACATTTGACGAATTAAAACCGAAATAAAAAAATCATGTTTACAGGTACAATTTACCTTATTTCGAGTTTTTAAAAAAATTTATCGTGTTATAAGTACAATTTCTACATATGCATTATCACTATCAAATATACGAGAAAACTATTTTGAAATACAACGGATAAGAAATAGAAAAACAAGTTTTTGTAATTTAAAAAATAGCATTCCGGCCTTATCCTACACTTTCAATGCGAATAAAATGAACAATTTATTTAACCAAAGCGAGTATAATTGTAAGTTAAACGTTAATATCCCAGCTATGACTCAATAATGGAGCTTCGTGAATGTCTGTCGATAATTATCATAGGTTCCATGCATCGTTTTTCGTATCGAATAAATTCTGATCGCCTTTCGCAGGAACAGGACCTTCATCGAATGCTTTATGTAGACTGATAATTAACCACGGAAAAAATTAAATTGCAAATTCTAATTCTGAATCACTTCAGGCTGTTGATAAATCACGCGAAAAGCAATGCCATTTTAATTGAAGGCATACACAAGGGAGCAAAGAAAATAATAAACAAATTTTCGACGGCGCCCTTAGGCGATCGTCCATTTCCAAGAGAAAGTTAGCGAGGGCTATATATATTGATTTTACGCTCAGTTTACTTAATCGATGCATTATAGCATGCAAAAAAAAAAAAAATATATATATAGTCGAACCCAAACCCACATCCACTTGCCGTATGTATACCTTTCGACATTGATCCAATGCGAACAAGTGGGTCGTCTCACGTTAAACACGATCCCACGAACGGTCTTTACAAAAAAATATTACTCCGAGCCAAAGATTTCTATGGCGGCCATCAAAGAAAAACGCATTAGCCGCTCGTTTCGCAAAAAAAGAGGCCGTGGTTCACTAAGGCCGGAAAACAATAACGCTTTCTTCGTTCGTTCATTTCGAGGAAATTTATCACGTGGCAGTCTATTTCCTACGCGTATAAATAACATACTATCAAGGCTCGTTTCTTACGCAAGCACTGCCTAAAAGTTTAATAAAAAAGATATATATATATGCTTATAGAATGATATATATATTTGGTAAATTATATGAAGTACGAAATACTGCAAACAATGGACGAAAGGGAATGGCAATTTTACGACGAAATTTTGGGTGGATTACGGAGTCAACCAGGTGCGCAGGAGCCTGCCGGCGGAGTGGACCCACAAAGAAAAAATTTTTGCGCTAATGCTACTTTCATTGCCCAATACACCTTTAATTATTCGACAGAGGTAAACGCAAACGCAGGTACATTTCATATCGATTTCACTAAGCAAGGATAATACTAATACACTAGTACTACTAAAACTTCTATATAAACAAACAATAGCGTTATAAAAAACAAACTAAAAAATAACTAAGAAACCTTAGGGTTTTGCATATATTGTTTCAATAATAACAGATTCGTTAAGGGAGTTGGTGGAATATCGGACGTGGAGTCCTAGTATCACTAAGTTTTATATTTTCTTTCCACTCTATATGCCTATAAATCCATCTCAAATCAGAAAATAATTAATTTTTCTTAAAATGAAAAATGGCTTAAAATTGCACCTAAGACTTATGGCCCGTGAAAACCTTAATATTTCTTTAAATAAAGTTAGAAAACAAAATGAATCAGATAAAGCAACTGCATCTAGAAAGAACATTAAATTAAGCAAATTACACAACAGGAACTTTACTTAAGGTATTGCACACTTATTCTAAAGCATTTCAATTACTTACGTGAATAATTATGGATAAATCAACCATTCATTAAAAAAGGTATAGCAACCCGTGAGACAAAAAACTTTTGACCTTTCAGAGAAGCACGTTAGTGGTATCCTGCCACCGAATTTCATCACATATAAATTATACAGGCGACTGCTAAATCAATGAAAAAATTGCGCTATTCATACGAGCATTTCAACTTCAACGTAGAAAAAATAGGTATAATATACATTACACAAACTTCTCATTACACTCTTTACTGACTGGAAGGAACTCTTACTGCAATAAAAAAATCTGATGTGGCCAACACATGACTTTCTCCATATTTAGGGTATAGATATTTAAATTATTATGAATAACATTATGAGGCAAAATTATTATTTCGTATTGTAAAAGAATACAGTCGTCCTTATTGTCGTAAATTACGTATATTTTGAATATGTTTACAGAATTCACCACTACATGGTGGCGGCGCTGTATACTGGAAATTACGAAAAAGTGGAATATCTCTGAAATGGATGGGTCTACGAAAATTTGTTTCAAACAAAACTTGGAAGAAATATTATTCTCTACAACTTTGGTCCTCACGAAGATGACCAATAACGACGTTTTTAAGGAGATATTTGAAGGAAACCGAAAAACCGATTATTTATAAATAATTCCTAAACAATAACTGCTATGGAAAATTCTTTCGAATGAAATTTGCAGGAAATTACATTCTCTATAACATTTGTATAGAATTGTATATACAATAATGATGTTTTAACGGAGAAATATCGCAAAAACCGAATCGGGTTTCGAATAAACCTCGACTTTCGGTTAACCGGTATTGTCCAAAAACTGATCAGTTCTTTGTGCTGATACTAAAGTGTTATATATGAAATTTGGCAACGATATGGCAAGTACTTTTTGAGTTAGAGCGCCCACAATCACATACACACACACGCACACACACAGACATCATTCCGAAAATAGTCTAAACGTGTTCTAGGGACCTCAAAACGTGTATTTCCGTTGAAATCTAGAAGTCGATTTTTTTCGTGACACAATACTTTCCCATTACTACGTATGGAGAAAAAAACAAAACAGCATAAAATATCTTCTGCACATTAATGGTATTCATATATTGATTACCTACATATGTGGAAATCAACCTTGATAAATAGTTGTACCACATCAAGCATTATTGCTTTACGAAGGTTGTTGAGATAACTAGGGGAGATCTGGTCGTAAAAATCGATATAATGTTGTTGGGCGCTACATAATTACTTTCTTGAGAAATATGGCTTGTATAGGATCGTTTATGACTCAAAGATCTATAACTGAGTAGCTTGAATGTAAATTGTTAGAGCCATTTTTGAATAAATGGACATTTTGAGAAAATATACTAGAATAAAATACCTTTCATTGTTGAGCCATATCGTTCATTTCTTCGTAGTTTCTATTCTGGATAATGTTACGCCTAAATACGAAATATCCTTTCATTCCGCTGAACCGTCTAGGCCAGGGACGTGAAACCTTTTTACGTGGTGGGTCGCATTCATACATTTGAGTACTTTGGCGAGCTTTATTATAAGTGAACAGTGCCTAGGTTGTGAGTTTACATAGGAACTTACACGGGATTTTAAAATCGAAAATAAAGTTTTAAATATTTTTAGCGTTAAAACTTCGCCAGGCAATGTGTTATTGAAACAAACGAACTTAAAATGTACAAAATTATCTGTAATAAATAACACAACATATCTTCACCAACCGCATAAAATGCTCCCGCGGGCCGTAGGCTGCACGCCCTTGGTGTAGCCTCTATAACCACGCACAGACAGACGGACGGCATGGCAAAATCACTTTTTTGGACTCGGGGACGCCTAAAACGTGTATTGTCAAACATCTCTAACTGGATTTTTTTCGCGGTTACAATATTTTTCCTATGTACTACGTATACGGAAAAGGAAACAATCCCTGAAGACGGTTCCTTTGCTATCGAAACTCTCATACGACTCTTTCCATCCTTTCGTTAAGGGCCCCATACACCATCAGCTAAGATGCGCAAATTAAATCTTCTAAAATAATGTGCAAACTAACTGAACTGAGAAATGCCTTTAAACGAGATTTAAAAAAATTCGCATTCCTTAGTCTTGAACAAAGTGATCTGAGTGCTTTGTCGGCTGGGATTGAGTTGGGGAAAGCAGAGGGACTGTGGATTTAACTGAGAAAATGAGGAGAGTTTTACTCAGTTAAAATACTCGTCCTTTTAATCTACAAATGCGCAATTTACTCATTTTTGACCTCAGTTACGATGACACAGTTAATTTGCGCATTTTAACTGATCGTGTACGGGGCCCTTTCGATCACACCCACATCCGTGACAAAGAAACCCGCCGTCTGAGCTGAAAAATCCTTTTCCTCGAAATCTCGAGAAATTTCGCAGTCACGGACGGACCCAAATACCGGGAAAACACCAAGGTTTCCTACTTTTTATAAAAAAAACTACCCATAGTTTGAATCGGTAGACGGGTAAAAAAAAAACTCCGACGAAAACCTTCGAAGAGACCCTTCACACTCACCTGCTGTTGGTGCTGCTGAGGCATAGGATTCCTGTGGTACGAATAAAGGTGGTGGTGCGGCTGCTGGTGCGGCACCACCTGATGATGGCCGTAGTGCGAAGCCTGCATGGTCACCTCTGATATTACGTCGGTCAAATCGTTAGAATCCTCTCCTTGGAGATCCTCCGGCTTCTCATCAGCCCTACCTTCGACCTGCTGTCGGAGGAGAGAGAGAAAGAGAGACGGAGAGTGAGCATACAAACATGTATGGTGGGAATAACTCCCGGCACTACAGAGAAATATACACCTCGCCTTATTGATAAAAATCAAATTAGCAGAAGATGTCTCTCTCCGTTAACCATAAAAGGTATCAATTCTCATATTTAGTATCGGTAAATCACCACATAATATGGCCGCTTGAAGAGGTCGAACGAAATGAGTCTCTGATTACCTTCGTTATTGGAGAGCAAAGCCAGGGCAAGACATTTTTGCACCCTGGGCAAGGGTTGAAAACTACGCCCCCTCATAATGCAAGCATACGGTACACAACACTATCTCTCAAAAGAGCAGTTTATTTTTAATGTAGAAGTAAAATTAGATATATAATATATATTTTTAAATTTAAAATGTTACATTTAAAAAGTTCAAATTGTTATTTTTGCTCTCCTTAGTGTGCTGCGCTCTAGGAGAGTGCCTCGCTCGGTTAGCCCTTGTCCCGGCTACGAGTTAGATTATCTAGAATGAGGGGATACAAATTTTTCGCGGTATAGCTTATGAAGGAGTAGAAATTAAACCATTTAAATCGGTACGTTTTAATTCGCGTAAAGAATTCTGGACGTATCTCAGTTTGGTTTTCATTAAATCGACTATTTACAGCAGTGTTTCCCAACCTTTTTAGGGTCGCGGCACCCTTGTGACTTTTCAGAATATGGCGGCACCCCCTCCTTATACACCATCAGTAATAATCGTGGTGAAGTTGAACCCCTAACTCCAATCTCCATATCTCCTTTCATTTCGACGTGCCTTTGCGACGCAATGAAGGTGGACTTAACTATGGTTTGCATTTTTGAAAGCCGACGATGCAAAATGAGGCTAAAAATGGGAAAACAGAATATTTTTTGAGGCAGCCTTCGGAACACTTCACGGCACCCAGGTTGGGAAACACTGATTTACAGGATGCCGGCGGTTTTTTGTGTCGAACGTATTAATAATTCTCACGACAGCGATTTCCTTCAAAGTTGTCTTTTTAAGCTTTCCGACTGGTGTCAAATATGGAAATTAACTCCCAACCCAAATAAATGCGCGGTCATCTCTTTTACACTACAAAATCATCACTTCCTACTCCATCCGCAATATTCCGATTCCTGAGGTCCTATCCCAAAAAGATCTTGGTGTAACTTTTGATGCTAAACTTTCTTTCTCTCTTCACATCGATAAAATAACATCTAAAGCTATGTCTATTCTTGGTCTTCTTTATCGATTTAAGGAGATAAATGACCCTTTAGCTCTAAAATCCTTCTTCTTAGACTTCGTTCTCCCTATCCTGGACCACTGTTGTCCCGTGTGGGGTACAGCATCACCGACCAATCTTAAGTCTTGAGCGTCCTTTGAATTTTTTTATTGCCATTGCGAAAAATCGTGTTCCTGTCTTTCGTTCTCTGAGCAAACAAGGCGTTCTTGCTGCTCTCAAACTGTGTCCTTTACACTTCAGGCGGCAATATTTTGACCTTAATTTCCTTCACTCTGCGGTGAACGGACATTATAGGCCTATTAAAATTTCCTCATTCTTTTCTCTACGTGTTCCTTCACGCTCCACACGTTTGAATTCTCTATTTCATCTTCCGTCTTATCGTCTGTCTATATCTCAAAGGTCCCTTATGTATCGCATCCCTTCCTCTTTTAACTCCCTATTAAATGTAGCACCCTCGATGGATATTTCATACAAGTCCTCCCTACTCCATGCCTCCATAGGTGGTGATTATCCCTGACAGTGCTTTGTATTGCTTTCTTTTTTATTATAATGTAATTAGTGTCTATGTTTCTGTGGTTTATTTTATATAGTTTTCAACTTCTCATGTTTACGGAAATAATTTTTAATTTGTTGTATTATATACATATTTATTCTTCATTTGCTTATTTTTTATATTTGTATATTGTTTTGTGTGTAACCAATAAATAAATAAAATAAATAATTTTCCATGCTAACGTCAGATGGGATAACAACCCGTGTAGAGTACATTTTTTCTGAAAGTGGAGGAGAAAGAAGCGGGTTACATTTTACATATACCGTGTTCTTAGATATTTAACACAATGAACTGCAGTTTAGATCATAAAAAACATCTAGCCTTTCGTTGCGAAGGATTACATCTGATATAATAACCGCCATTAACTATAAGTTAGAAAAAAATAAGGGATGCCTAATAGGCCTTAAATAGCGGAAAGGGACATTTCGGCACGACCGGTTCGGCGCCAGCCGTGTTCCGCAAGGCACAATTCCAATATATTTTGGAGGGAATAGCATAATGATAACATTAATATTGCAACTATTAAGTTACCGAATCTATTACGTAGAAATAAAAATTACTATATTTAAAGGAAAATAGATTTTAATTAACTTTCGTGAGAAAAAGTACACGATAGAAATTATACGAACAAAAATCACAGGATGATATGCATAATGATTATGTACAATTAATTACATTAATGTTAATTTAATACAAATGTTACTGTTAAGTTAGCTTACTTGATTTCATCGAACCAATACTGTTTAAATAAAAATGATTATATTTTTAAAGAATTAACTTTCAAATTTAATTTCGTGAGAAAACGTTCACAATATACAACAATGAAGTTAACGCGGCTGATTTGACTTCACCGAACCAATAACGTTTGAATAAACATGGCTATATTTAAAACAGCTTAACTTTTAAATCAATTTACGTGAGGAGCTTTGTAATGTATTAAGTTAAACAATAGTATTTATATAAATGACAACATTTTAAAGTAATTTTCTATAAGTATACCTATAATCAATAATAATAAAATACAATCATAAACGATAAAACTATTTAAACAGTATACAGCCAAAGTTAACTTTAAATATAATCATTTTTATTTCTACGTAATAGATTCGGTAACTTCATAGTTGCAATATTAATATTATCATGACGCCATTCCCTCCAAAATATATTGGAATTGTGCCGTGCGGAACACGGCTGGCGCCGAACTGTCCGGTGCCGAATAGTCCGTCGCCGAACTGGTCGTGCCGAACTGTCCTAAACCCTTAAAATAGCTACTTTTTTGTGACAATACGATGGAATTCGTCGATTACTTTAACGTTAATTCATATCACAGGATCGCCAACTTACTAAAGAAATACGTAGATTATCACACACTGAAAATTCGGGAGCCTAACTACGCCGTTCATGTTAAAACCGCCAACCACGATATTTTGTGTTTTTCAGTTTAGTTGCTCTCAATGGCAGATTTAAGGAGGGTCGCACTTGACGGCTCCATGAAGTAAAGTGCCCCGGAAAAATGTACGTACATATAATCTCAGAAATATTAATTATCCAAATTTAAAAATCAGTGAAACCTCTCTATGATTCGACAGAAAAACTGCCGTAAAGAGGGGTCGTTAGGAGAGGTTATATTATGATTGCAGGGCTCCCAGTTGTTTAGCGGCAGGGGCTCCAGATGGCCTTAAACCGCCACTGGTTGATGATGCGGTGGCATCCTTAAAAACAGATCTGAAGATTTTCACGGATAACAGGATAAATTCTTTTTTCTTTTTGTGGCAAATATAAGGGGGATAGTTTTCACGTTACAGCGATAGCGACGATGTTCATTACAGTGAGGATAAAAAAATGCATAATACCCAAATAATTTGATTTCACGAAATATCCTCACATATTCGCCCAAAACGCTTGCCTCCGCAGAGAAATTGAAATCGGAGTCCATAGCGTTAATGTCAGCAACACTTTGGAAAAGCCAAATTCTATAAAAATTCAATTGCTCGGGGATGAAAAGTTTAGATTGAAAATCCGTTAGAGCGAATAGCCGAACCTAATTCGACTTTTTCAGAAATCTGGAAAACTTAATAGTTTAGCTTAGGGAGACTAAAAGCCTACTTAAAATTTTTTAGATTTAACAACGTATATTTAGGAGCTAGCATCACAAATATATTCAGCAAACAAAAATAATATTTGTGGAGCATCGACGCACAATCGATTTAGAGCGTTAGGGAAACAGAACTCCAGCAACTTTATGCTGAAGCATCAAGTATGCAAATATCTCCCCGTATTCTACAAAGAAATAATAATTAGCGGCAATGAGAAAGTAACAAGGAAGCAATACTAAGACAAGGATGCAAGGACTTATTTCCTCCTATGTTAGATACGACGATCGAATGCGTTTTAGGGTCAAGACTAAGGCAAACTAGTGAAAAATATTAGAGAAAAATAGAAAAGTTAGTTAGTTCACAAACACCGTTTACGTGGGTCAAACGACATATAAGGCGTCTGAAAAATTATTATACAGATCGCGCCAAAAAAGACAAGTACGTCAAGGTTGCCCGTTTTCCGAGTAGATTTTCAACCCTTAAAAAAAAATAACGTAAAATAAAACTGAAATGGCCGACAAACAGGTGGAAAAAATCCATTAAGTTCAATCCAATTTGAAGGTGAAAAATATGGAGGAATAGGGGAAAAGTTTCATGGAACTGCTAAATGAATTCTGTGCGCAAGAAGTCATGGGTTCAAATTCATTCCCCGAAATCTTAGCACAACTAAGTGCACCGAAAACAGTAAAATACATTCGCGCGGATTAGAAAAGCGAGAAACTGAGAGAAACATTCTTGTAATGGAAACTGATCGAAAAATATCGCGAAAATATGCCGATCATTTCCTAAATAACACGCTAAAACGAACAAAAAATTAATTAATAAAATGATAAACAGAAAATCAGTGCGAAGTTACGGATAAAAAACGAAAGGAACGAGTCTGAGCTAAATTCCATAGGTTGCGGTAACATTATGGAGATAATTATTTCAAAGCGATTATTATAATGATTAGTACCATTTATAAAACGAATCATTAACGTCATAATGGTTGCTTCAATTTCCTATCTATCAAATATACACTGATATGCATTACGCGAACTGATTTACTAAAAAGTACCAAGGTAAAGTTACCTGGGTAAAAAACTATGTATATAACAACATACAATTTAAAAATAAGCTTAACTAGTACATCGACATTATCGGCAAGCGTTAGTAATTATTATTCGCCACAGTATGGTAAATTTATAAGTTAAAATTACACGGTTTAACCTAGGGAACCACCATCACGCAACTTCTTATCCACCGAGATCAACACGAACTCTACAAATTACGTGAGAAGTACAAATTCATGAAACTTGAATGGCGGATAGCAAGTGACTTTATGCGGCATATTGCAGAGTATACGCAGGCACGCATGAGGAAAGAGTATTAATTAAACCTAGGGTTTCTCATATAGCAGTTGCGCAGCCATTTTATCAGATCCGCATTCGTAAAGACTGCCGCATATTCACGATGACTTTCCAAACAACTGAAATTTTACAAGGTACATTCGAGTAATAATTAAATTTAAGTGGTTATTTTTCGAAAATTGTAATTCATGGCATAAAAAATGATAGCGCTGTCATCAGTTTTATATCAAAGAGTACATAATCAGTGACATGAATGAACGAGTCAATTTTTTAAATATTAATTATCGTATAAATAAAAATTAATACTATTTAAGACTACAACAGCTTGTTTGGAAATGTCTTTCGTCTGTACACTTACTTTAATATACTTACAAGTGAAAGTTTCAAACAAATCTGATTTAAAATCAAAATTCTCATATATTCGGATGATACTTTGTAAACTAAACATGATCAGCCTAAAAAATGGTCTCTTATCGGTCATACATTTTTTTAAAAAAATCACATTTAAAAATCCAGAACTCGAAAGATATGTCTGACAGAAAATTGGCAACACATGTATCGCATTTTTTTCGATTCTCTGCAATGTAGCAACGTTTTGTACCGGAGCCGGTGTTTAAGTCCGAGCACTTCCCTTGCTAGTACTTTCTTTGGAGATTCAGACACATTCTAATTGAATCACAAGGGAAACAAACGAGGTTTTAATGCGTCGCATGGGAGAATTTCACGCCCGTGGGATTTAGCTATGAGAAATTCCAGGAAGTGAAGGTTTTGCAAATGAGAAAAATACTAAGACAGGAAGAAAAGTTACCTCGACATAGACATCAAAAGAAAACTAAGAGATAGAATATCATCCATGAAATTTATTCATTAAAGTTCGTGTAAAAACACCACGAATAAAGCAAAATCGAATAATTTCTATGACACATTTTTCTAGGTTTTCACAGTGAATTGTTCACGTTATTGAAATCCATGAAAAATTTATGAGTCATTCAGATGTTGTCAGCGAAATGAAAATTAATATACCACCATATAATAAACCACGAAATCTGAAAAAATATTTGAGTCTCAGATGTTGAACTGCATCCGAAATTTTAATCTGCAAATATTCCGGATACAGATCTCAAAATCATAACTCGTGAATTACCATCATTTTCACAAACATAATCCCAATAGTGAAATTCTCTTCAATTACATATACGCAAAGACATTATAGCGTAATAATAGAATAATAAGAACCTCAATCCTTTTAACTTACACCAATTTGGACGCAGTAGATATCAATAAAAACAGTTCCTATCCAGTAAAATTGTATAAAGTGATATTTTCTATACCACTTAAGGTTCTCCGGTGCTCGGCATGGTTTGGTGAATTTGCGCATATCAACTACATAGACATTTAATAGCTTAAGCAATCGGTAATACAATCGACTCGATACAAACCGCGTGCCGAGTTCGATAATTAATTAATTTTTCGACTCAATCGTCCACTCCTTACCTCTGCAGATGCCGCCTCAACCACCACTTCGTCTTCTTCCTCGTCCAACCCAACGATTTGCAGCGCCTCCTCGAGGGAGAACTCGGAGATGTTTAGAGCACAAGCCTCGGTCGTAATCACCTCCTCCTCTTCCTCGTCCTTTTCTACGACCACCTCCTCCACCGACCCACCCGCCCCCAGTGACGACGAAATGGACTCCGGGTCTTCGCCGACCACGCTTTCCGGACGGTCTTCGACATCCTCCTGGAGCACGAACTCTCCTGCACAGAGAAGAAACGGAAAAAGAGGATTAGTAGATGTAGCCGGAGTAGATCCTAAGGGTCTCATATAGAGAGCCGCGGATTAATCTGGTGGAAAGAAAACAGTGAGACACAAACCGGAAGCTTCGGATGTGTAACGAGGGTAAAAGGACTGAGCACAAATGGAAGATCTAAAAGAAATTCAATAATTCTGCATCCAATGTACGTATATGTACGATCAACCTGCTGTAACTAATGAACACAGTGTAGAAGATAACAATTTGAAATAACTGCTATAAGAGACAGGCACCAATAGTCAATAATGGATACAATAAGACAGACTAATACATACTTCCTTTAGAGAAAAGGGACAGCACAGTAGTACCCCCGTTGGTGCCTTTAAAAGATAATTACGTGAAGGAAATCAAATAAAAGCGGAAGAAAGAAACGAACATAATTTATTATCATTCCGTGCATCTGGCTACTTAAAGGATTGGTGCTGAAAAGTGGCTTTTCTAGGCCGGATTAACCTATAGGCTAGTAAGACATTAGCTTTACGTCATCCATAATTCCATACAGAAGAAAATGATGAGCAACAGTAGCGGTCTCCAACAATTAGTATTGGGACTCGTCACCTTAATCCGGATCTGCTTAAGCAGAAAGATTATTCGCAAGTTAGAAAAAGCTTCTGCATTTATTTCCATATGCAGTACACCGACTGTATAAGTGTTGACAGTGTTTTGCACCCCCGCACACACACCGATCTGTCGTCAAACGCGTTTTACGGTAATACTGTATGTTCAAACGTCGCTCGAGAAGCGATCTCGACGCCAGCCAGCTTCCTGTACGCGGCGAAACGACCTTCCAACGTGATCATACAACCTGTCGTGTAACATGTATGTTCGTAACTTTCGCTTCCAACGATGCATCAAGGCACGTTTTACGACTGATATAAAGGCGCGTGAAAGCTTTCAGAGGAAAAGACACACATGCACGTCATGTTCAATGCCTTGCCGGAAAATGATGCCACAAAATAGTCTCGTGCGGCGGGTTCAAGCGGGTTAGACAATCGCCCACTTACCACCCTGGATCTGCCAATTACACGATCTCATTCGAGTCAATTTTACAAAGAACTACATACTGAAATAAATGCCTTTCGTGTAATCATCTAACGCGTTTCGATGACAATAAATAATAAAAAAATTCGACAGAAAAATTCCTGCCGTCGCATGTGATATTTCGATCACGACTTTAACTGGTAATATGACGAACAAGGAAAAATAATATAATTATATTAAATAAAAAATATATCGCATGAAAACAAAATTAATCCGTGATAAAATAATTTCATTTGCTATTTAAATAGGAATAAAACCATATTTACCATGCAATCAAAAGTCAAGCTGTTGATTTTTACCATCCAATAAACTTGAGTCTATCATTGGAAATGAATATCACGGCAAATTGGGCCAGCTACGGTTACTTGACTATACTTGAAAATTTATTGCTTATCAACCATATGCCCAAACAAAATAGTGTATTATACGGTTTACAGGAATGGCTTTAGAGACTTACTGATTATTTTCGAAAAGAGATAGTCTTACCCATTAGTAGAAAAAAGTAATCATCGAGTTTGTCAAGTCAGATATATTTGCAGGCAATTCTGATTGAAAGTTCAATTAGTAAAGAGTGAAATGAAGGAAACATAATTTTTTCTGCGGGAGCCAGACACGGAAACTGACAATTTCCATCTCGCACGATGTTCATTAGAAGTTTCCGGTTCTAAGGTTTAAGACAAAACGTTATTATCCCTTCAGACCAATAGACTAATGGTCGCGTAAATAAGATAAAATGCAGAATCGGGAGCATAAAAAAGTCTCTCAGCTAAAAAACGAAAAATTAACAAGAAATAATAATGCCCAAGGTTACAGGAAAACATTACCTCATTTGATGGAAATTACTGACTGAGCACCATCAATTTATTATAAATTCAACTTTTGCTAAACGCACACAAATTATTAATTTAAAAAATTATACTTATAACGTATTAACTTTAAAAAATTTACTTATAACTTAAGTCAGGAATAACGCGCGTATTAAAATTTACGTTCCATTGAATCGGTTTTTTCAGTTTACGTATTTACACTGGATTTTTATGCTGGATTGAAGTCAAAATACGAATTAATCGATGCTGATTAGGCATTTAGAATATTCTCAAAACAATTCCTGGAAGTATGTTTTCGATATAATTTTGTGGCATTTCATACAAGTTACCTATGTAACTTACTTGCTCTTTCATTAAAATATGGCATATTTTAAAGTACTCAACGCATAATTACTTATTTACGACGCGCAAAATTTCTGAAAATTTAAACAAAACTTAAACACCGATTCAAAATAATCTCAATGAGAAATTTCGACTATCCCGTTTAGACGCCCGATTTTTTTAAAAACACATTACACATTGATAGCTCCTTTATAAACTTCACCGAAACAATGGAATCGTCCACAAACGATTTTATTTGCCAATGCTGGTTTCGAATCGAGTTTTCATGCGGGTAGAAGTCGATTAATTGCCCATATGCCTCATCGAAGTTGCTTTTAAGCATCTTGAGTATACGACCTTATTGCAGAAGGGAAGAATGCCATATTAACCTCGTCATATACACACTTCCTTCACCCGCGCCACCCAACAGCAGGTGCGACTTGCAATAAAAGGGAGTCAACGGCATGGAGTTTTTAACAACAGCAGCTGCAGAGGTAGGCGTTTAACGCGCGGCGTTCCACAAAGCCTGGAGGAGTTTATGAGTAAAAAGGGAAATATTCAAGTGGTATCATAACAACTTATGACGACGTATCCAAGGACAAGCGGAGAAAAATTCGTAACTTAAAAGGGAATCGATCCTGGGATCCTCCACTTGCCAAGAAGGTGCCACTTAGTTATCCTTGGTGATAGGGCTAATTGCGAGAGAGATCAGAAAGCAGGCTCTTTGAGCGGAATACTCGAGTTCGGTTCAGGGAACTTTTCAATCTAAATCTCTTGAAATTATTATGATCTAGCAATAGCTTCGACTTCAATTAAACCAAAGACTCCCAAGGACTCCCAAAACTGAGGAGTTTTTTTGGAAAAATACATATATGAATTTAAAAATAATGATTGTTTTCTAAGGCAAGAAGGAACGTGCAACCTAAGGTCCGCGGTCCACATCCTATGAGGTCCGAGAAACAAAGCTAACCGTCATATTTAACGAGATAATTTTATGGAAAATGTGGAAACAGGTGAAAAATCAGCCATGACCGGGAAACGAACCAGGGTCTTCCACTTTCCGGGCGGATATTCTACCACTGAACTATCGTGGCAGACTGATTCTAGTTCAACAGGAAAATTAGTCTGCAACGGTAGTTCAGTGGTAGAATATACGCCCGGAAAGTGGAAGACCCGAGTTCGGTTCCCGGTCATGGCAGATTTTTTTCATATTTCCACATTTCCCATCATTTCAGCTTATGCCTGTCGTATAAGGATCTTCGGATCATCCTTTCCACCGAGATAATTTTATAGTTAACAAAAAATTAAAATTGAAGCAAAAAATCTTGTATAGAGAACTTTCGACAATAAAATATTCTTTAGTCTTGATCTTCACTTAAAAATAACAACAAATTGGGGTATTTCCTAGGGTACCTATAGTGCTTGAATTATCCTTAGTAATAATAATAATAATCTCATCTCTTTTCATTTCTAAAAATGCAAATTAATGGTATTGTATTTAGGTAGTAAGTAGGTACTTAATTTTTTGAAATTTTAAAAATTTGATTATTTTCTTGTTTGTAACTGACAATGGGCTAGATGGAAGAGACAATCTCAATCTCTCCCAAGTAAAGACGTATATTCATATATCTAATCTCTCCATTAAGTTACGATATAAAATCTTTTCCTTATGACCGACGCATCGCCAATGAGCTCGTGACTACATATGCGACACGTCACGTAAGAAGGCTATACACTACTGAGATGAAGAGGTCAGGCAGTAATAAGATGAACGTTTTTAACGTTATTGGTCGGGATTTATTGAAAGTAAATAAGCTACAAAGACGGTTTTTATCTCGCTGACAAGCAGAAATTAAACAAATAAATCCAAGACTCAACTTTGTACTTAATTTTGTTTTAAAAAATGAAAAAAATCAACTTGACCACGAAAACGCGACATGATCAAGAGAGGAAGAGCAGAGACATAACTTCATTAGATTATACTTCAAACAATTATTTCTCGACTGGCGACGATCCTCGGAACCAAAAAATAAGAAAGCTCTCGGACACGGTAAACCCTTAAGAGCCTTTTCCTCCCTTACATGTCTATTAGCGAAGGACCGGCGCCGAAAAAAACGTGACCTGTCCGGACTATTCATAAAACCATTTTCTGCTCCTAAGGAATCGTCAAAAGGACCATGAATGCGGAATTAACGCTCATTCAACGCGGATTCCGTCCACATCCGTGCCGGAATAAAGACCAGAGAGTAGCAGCACACTGCCGTCCGCGGAGGAGAGAAGCCAAGCCCTTCGATACACCCCGAAAAAAAATAAAGTAAAAAAAAACTGGCAACATCGGGGTTGGGTTGGGTACGCGGGCGATCGAGAGAGAGAGAGGGGAAGGGGATCACGTGGAGGGAGAATGGAAAGAGGGGAGGGGTAAGGTGGAAGGGGGAGGTTACCAAAGGGGCGTGAGATGTTACGTGAGTCGGAGAGGGAGGTTAAGAGCGCAAAAGGGGGGGCTAGCCTCAACGTGTCCGCCAATCGCAGAGCGGCAAGGGGGCGGGGCGAGGGGTGGGCCTCCTTCTCCCGCGCCGTCCAGCGTTGCCGCACTTTCAAGCTTTGAAAAGGGGAGCGGCGTTAGGGGGTGGAGGTGGAAGGGGAGGGATACGAGGGGGGATACGGATCGAGTGGAGGATGGGGGAAAGAACGAGGGGGAGGCGTAAGAGAGGGGATGCGGTAGGACGAGCAGGAGGAGAGGGGAGGACGAGTCCAAAAAATCCCCTTTTTCGGGACCTTCCCGGATGGTTCAAGCACGATATAGGGCCGGATCAAGTATGGCCGACTCTTCATTATTTTGGGAAACGACTTCGCGCTCGATCGTTGGATCAAACGGGAAAAAAATCGCAATGGACGCTTAAGGGCGAAGCGAAATGATATTCGCAATATAATTTCGCGCGGAATGCTGCGATCTAATCTTCAAATGAATCTAAAAAAAAAACTATTACATGAATAAGAAAAAAACGCATTAATGACTTTTATGATTCAACTTTTAAAAGACATAGATTTTATCATTCTCGTCCACAAAGAGGAGAATAATCACGGAAATTATTCTTCTGTTAAAATATAAATATTTAAGTAATTATTAATTACATTAAATACTCTAGTTTACAAATTTAAATTAATGAATTTGCTCATCCATTTTTCTTTGGTACATTCCGCCAGGGCAGAGAATATAAACAAGACGTTATAACTTATAAAGAACTCTTGTTTTCGATACATAAGTCACGAAGTGTCAGAATGTGCCAATACATAGTATTCTTTTTCTGCTTCTCGAAATAAAAAAACCATACTTTTCGCAAAACTTTCGCACAAAAGTGGCTTTTTATCAATTTTCGTAGTAACTTAACCTTCTTACTTAACCTTCTTTGTCAAACAAAGGGAATTATGCCTTTCCTTCGCAACATCATTCATGTCTGTTAGCTATACGTTATATGTCTCTACTCAGACAAAACTGCAAAAAATGTCACAATGCACCGCATAACATTTCGCAGGGTCAAAAAGCTGAATCATGCAGAAGACTTAGCATTGTGACTCAGAAACAGAATAATCATTAACACAGAAAAAGAGCGGTTGGTATGATAACAAGTCCAACTCCAAATATAATAAATTTATTCGTCGAAACTTCTATGGTTTTTTGATTTTGTACAAATTCCGCACTAATTCCGAAACTATGCCCATATTTTTTTCTAGAAAGATTGAGATCGTGACGTTGCCATCATTACACGGCAGTAAATTTGTTCCGACTGATGCGAGCATGAATTTTTAAAAAGTTTCAACTGTCCATGAATCCAATTAACAATTCGATCGATTCCTAGTCGAATTAGTTCACGCAAATATATGCCATATTTAATTAATATCTACAGTCAGTCCAGGACAATTCTGGTCCAAATATAGACTCCTCTTCCAAAATCTAGGCACCAGGGAAGATTTTAATGCGACGCGATTTAGAATCAAGAGTTATATAAATCTGTATATGTCATACCAATCACACGACGTAAAAATATTTCCTATTCAGTAACTCTAAAGCTCTTGGTAAAAAAATAACAATAAGAAACATGCCACTACGGAAGTTTTAGCCGTCAGTGGCGACCGGGGGTTTGGATTTATTCAGCCTCGAATAAAATAATTTATAAACAAAGCTTCATAACTATAAGAGTTGTATATTTCATCCAAATGAATTGAACGAGAGAAGAAAATTTGATTTTTTTAAATTGCTCCAGGTGGCAACACACGATAATCTAAAATTTCAATCTGAATCAACCACCTCCGAATCATGAGAAGGTATAATACACATTTTATTTACTTAGAGAAAAATGCTACGTGACTATAGAAATTATTTGCCGTGCTTAAATGCAAGGAAATCCAAGTAACCCATTAAAAATCAATCCTTATGTGGTTTTTTTCGATTCAAACCATCCATGAAACATCATGCGGCGAAGGTTTGCATGAAAAGGCGAGTTCGATCAGATAATGTTAACCCCGTCAAATTAAAGGGAAACTCGGAAATAAAGTCGCATAATTAAAAAGACCAAATTGAATGACTTATTCAGAACCTATTGATTTTGTGGATGATGTGCCGAGTGATCTTCTATACTGATTTTTGTATGCTCGCTCTCCTTGCTCTATTTTTCTTATTCTGACGCCTCGACTTATTAAAATCGGTTTTTAAAAGCCATTAAAGTAGATAAAAACGTCGATCGTTCGAGAATTTCAATCAATTCTCTAACTTGTATAGTCGACGCCGCAAATTTAAGCAGAAGTTTTTGCGCTAATTCTCCTCATTTTCCCAAACACTAAAACTACATATTTGTCCGCTTTTGCGAACAAAAAAAATGCCATTTTTACCGATCAGGCCTTGGAAAAAAAATGGCCACGTTATCTGGAACAGCAATTTCAGAACAGAAAATAAGAGCTGTAAGAAATGGAAGCCACGAAACTCAAAATTCAAAAGCGTAGAAATTCATTAAAGAAAAATGACTTCGAGTTATCGGCAGCCCGAATCATAGGAACTGGACAGGCATAGACGTGCGACCTCACTTGGTCTTTTCCTACGGCAATTCTTACATCGATAAATAAATGGCGGACACGTGAGAATCGGAGAGAGAGAGAGAGAAAGAGTTAAGTACACGAGCGTGAGGGAGGAAGAGATCAAACACGGATCCGCGTGCCTGACTCTTTAAGTGGCCTCCGGTGGCGGATGGTCCAAACTCGTCGAAATACGGTCTTCCAGGGAGAAAGAGGGAGAAGAGCACGCACGCTTCCATTCTCCTTTCACTCTCCCGAAAACGACGAAAGCACGACTCGAAAAGAGCCAAAGCGTGTCGTGGGAAAAGCGGCTTGTTTGTCCTCGGAGTGGACGCGCAAACATTTATGCACCCACGCGAGTGACGTCACCGTGCAAATAGAGCGAGAGAGGAGGAGAGAAAAGGAGGAGAGGGTTGATTTAAAAAAATGACGATTCGACTGGGTCAATGGTCCAGGAAGCCTCCTCCATCGGACGGATCTCGAACGGTAGGCGGCGGGCGAAAAAGTTGCGCGGAAATGAAAGGCGGGAATAATAGGAAAAAAAATGGCGTACGAAAATCCCACCGGTGCTAAAGTACAGACTTTCGCGTACACCGAAAAAAAATATGTCCTGGATTAGACGTAAGAGGGAACTTGACAGCCTCGATTTCCCCCTTATGGTATCTACCGATCTGTTCGAGACTAAATTCTTGTTATAAATATTACCATCGTCTTTTTGGTATAACAAGTGATACTGCGCTATCCAGTGGCGTAGCAAACTCTTTATGGGACTCCCTTGCAAAATTCGACTTTGGGGCCCCTATCATTAATTATATCATGAAACATATGGCGTCAGGGTCATTTGGAGCCCCTCTTTGACTGGGGGCCCCGGTGCATTGCACCGGTTTGCTAAATGTACGCTACGCCACTGACGCTACGTGTAATACATTTTAATTTTCCTTACCGCAGCGGTTGCCAGTGTGTGGATTGTGACTCCGAGATTTTCAGGGGTATCGGGAACACGGAAGTGTATATGTAGTAGTTTCAATTTTATTTTTTTTGTTAATTTTGAATTGGATAGCTTTATTTCATTATCAATATCCGCAAAAATCCTGTTTTATGCTAAATAACATTTTATAATGATTGGTAGATGCATGGAGTTAACGGGTTCGCGAGGCGGTCGGCTGCCATAATAGGGGGTCGCGACAAGATCGTCTACCATAAGGAGGGATCGCAGATGCATTATTTGAGAACCGCTGTCTTGCCGAAATCCTTTAACTTCAATTTTCTGTCACCCTAATATATTTTAACTGTGACTATATTAAGAATATTTCCGGACGATAATAAAGGAAATATAGTCACAAAAACAAGGAAACGTCTTTTGTTGTTTTATTGCATAACACATTCAACGATGACGGTTTCACTAGTTACCAAGTATTGTTTGGTAAATTTGTCTGATGACGCTCTGAAAAAGATCGAACGTGTATCGCTAAGTGCATTTTAAAAAATGTACTGGAAAATTATTAGGTAAATTGTTTCCATTATAATTTAAGTAGTATTAATTGAAATTTCCCTCTTCCAGTCCTTTGTAATTCTCCGACTATTCGAATCTCTACAAGTAAGCGAACTGTTTTTACCACTTAACGAAATTTCGGAGATAACTCGAGTTTATAGACCACCGTATCCGTAGAAATTGTTGTTTAAGGGGTTAAACTTTACTTAAAATTCAATTTAAACACTATCAAAGACTATTCATTCATTTAAGCGGAGATCAACCAGTAAAATTGCTATAGTTACTGTTCCTTGTTACTTAATGGAATCCCACGAAATGAAGTCTATATACTTAAATATAGCCACTTTTAAGATGTCTATCAGATGGAAGTTTTTTTTTAAAAACTCGAGAATGCGATTTTTTTTAGAATACTGGCAATCGCGTGACGAAGCAAATTATTTCCCAACACAAAAACACTACGATCAAGTTTAGGGAAAGATACAGATTGGGTTTGATTACATTATTGACGTTAGGGCACGCTTCTGTTTACAGTCTATTGAACAAACTCGCGCAGACCCATCATGGTCTTCTCTATTTACACACATCTTGTCAACAGATGGCCATACCCAAGGATCTATGCCTAACCTAATATTCGTAGCCGTGAAAAACCGAAGTAAACACTACATTCGGTCGGAGAAGAGGATTTTACATTTTAAACCATTGCTTCACAGCAAAATATGGCGAAATCTGAAATAAAGTGCCAGCAATAGCGAAGCGTCTTTTAAACGAACCAGCCTTATAACAAAAACTATAATTACGCGAGGAAATGTGAGTAACCGCTAAGCAGAATTCATGTTTGAAATCCTTTATAAAGACAAAATTTCAACAAGTCAAACCGACAAAGAAAAATGTATTTTACGACAAAACAAAAACGGGAAACGTGTATATCTGTAATAATAAGTTCAAAAAGGACACATAAAAATATTAAATAGATAGAAAACCTCAAGTTGCCATTAAAAAAGGTTGGGAAAACCAGTTACAGAGAGAAACCGTAATCGACGCCAGCACGTGTAGAATTGGAAAAAGATAGTTTTCCAGTTTGGTATCATTCAACAGCAGAGCTCGATAATTCACTTTCGAGATACACATTAATTTCTCTAGGCTAAAAATAGCATGTTTTATGATTAAGATACTTCAACACTAATAAAATTATAGGGAAAACAAGTTACGCATTTCGGCTACAAATAAGTCGGTATCAGTGACGAACCTTTCATAAAAGTGGACCGTTTCGAGACTCTTCAGCAATCGGATACTAGCCATAAAATAATAAAAGACATTTATTGTCGGAATTTGTTAAAAGTTACTTTAAATAAAAAAAACTCAACTCGACACAGGCGACACTATGGAAGTTGCAGTACAACCTTTCGCCGCGATTCCCGATTAACCGAACCGTAATCGAAAAACGTTCCGGTTCCTTCCGCCCGAAAACCTTCAACCTCGAACGAAAAACCGCGGCGCTTCAAAAGGCATACCGAAACATAAAAAGGCGAAACATGCGAAACAAAAACGTAATTCTTTTCCCCCGAAATCCTTCAGCGGCCGTCATAACCCCCAGTCGGAAATATAACAAAAGCAAAAGAAAATCTAGATAGCGGAACTGGAAGCCTTTTTCGGTGCCGAAACCGACTAATGGGACTCGGGAGCCATTCCCTTTTTTCAAAAAAGGACCCGGAATCTGGAGTGGACCGGAGACTGTATGGTGCGAGGGAAATGACGGGAGTTGAGGAAGTCGGATGAATCCAGAGGGATGAAGAGGGTAAAAAGAGAGGAAAGAGGGGAAAACGGTGGGAGGGTTACAGAAAATAGGCAAGAAATTAACCAGTAGAGGGACGCTTTAAGAGAGGGTGGAGGTTTAAAAAGATAGTGGGAGAGAGGAGTGGAGAGGTTGCGTTGAAAATGGGCAAAGGATGGGCCTGAGAGGGTCGAAAGTTAAGAGAGAGAGGTGGGAGAGAGTGAGTTGGGATGGGGAATGACGAGATGGGAAGGAAAAAGGGAATGGATGGCAAGAGGGTCGAGGGGTTGAAGAGGGAGGAGCCCTCTCAAAACTTCTGACACTCTCTCACCACGCCCTGGCCTTAAGGCGCATGCGTCGGAAAATCCACCCTTCCTACCTCCCCCCCCAATCCCCTCCCCCCTTCCGAACGCCTCCCTCTGCGCACCCCGAGGGAGCATCGTGCACCAACACCCCGATGTAGGAAGGGGTGCGGAGGGGGTTTCTGACGGGTGCTGAGATCTCTTCCCCCCACGTTTTATAGCCGCCATAGCCGAAACGGGAAATGGTACCGAAGAGAAGTATTAAAGAGATTAAAAGAGGCCGCGCGTTATCGCGATCCATTTCGGATTCCTCTTTCAATTGTATGTACTACGCTGGCGAGACGATATCTCTTCGACCAAAGGGATATTAATTGCGGACGATTAAAAAAGTCCAACATTGTAAGATACGTGTTCGCAAGAACAAAGGGCTTGTTTTTTAATACAACGAGCGTGCTAATAACGTGGGTAACGTTAAAAACGCCCACGCCCGAGGCGGGATTCGAATGCGCTGAATGGAAGATTACCGTTCTACGCCCAAACATGGCGGACGGAATTATGTAATTTAGCTATTAGTGCGATATCTTGATTCTGTCGAGAAATACACACCTCTATGGATTAAAATGGTGACTTAAGAGAGCTTAATATTTCGACCGAGTTCAATTCAATCGCCGGAAATACAAATTTTATCGTTTTAAATTAAAAAGCATCCGCTTTAATAGCGAATGATGCATTCTTCGTCGTATACGATGATTGTTTTAATCTTTCGAATTCGTCTACGCCTTCGAAATTAGTAATTACGAGCGCTCGAGGATGTTCTTTACAACGGGACATGTAATGTTCTTCAAATAAAATAGATTCTTCTGGGTTGCCGGGTCGTATTAGAAGACCTAAACCCACGAGTGAGAATATGAATATATTTCCGTACATTTAACTCTCTGCCAGCTAGCAATCACGTAAATATATAAAGGGAGTGCGAGACACGGTGAAATAATATTTATAGCAATTACACAAACACCGTAAAAAGGAAGAGAACACTCACATTCACTATATTTACTATTAATTTTGTAATTATTAGAAACGTATATATATATATCTATATATATATATATATATATATATGCCCTAAATAAATAAATAAATATATATATTTATTTATTTAGGGCAACTAGAGTTGTCACTCTCTTGTGTTGACGAAGGGATCATCCCCAAAGCTCCAACAACAACGACAAATGTCTCTCCGACACCCCAGCAGCTCTCCTTCCGGTAAATGCTCACTGGGTTTCCTTCAACACCTAGTTTCCCTAAGTATCCTTATTTACCTTTCCTCTTCCGCAATATATATATATATATGTATATATATATAATATATATATATGCAAACTATCTTGCGAGTACTTTTATTGTTGAAAGAAAGAAAAACCCATAAAAGCAACTATCGCTTAGACCAGGGTCTCAAACATGCGGTCAGCCTAGAAAATTTTAAGTTAGGTACTTTATACTAAGTATAATATGGCCAAAAGTCGAATACATTTCTTCAAAAAAAATACACGAAAGCGTATGAAAACAACACGCCCAAAACATCCGGAGCTCATTGTCCATTCCTAACCAAAACAATCCACACAGCTGGGATAAAGAAGGTCCTTAACGTGGGATCTGGACGGCGGATTTAGTACGGTTCCTATATGCTACTCCCGGATTTGGTGCTCTGAAACCACAGACAGAAACGTATATCTAAAAATAAATCTCGATTCTTTCTCACATGCACTTTGACCAGCCCTTTCTTCGCCAACTGGCTCCGGCAAAATGACAACCCTTTTTCCGCTTTCCGAACTTTTCTGGGAAATCTTGATAAAACCCTTTAAGTGAGCCATCGCCACTCTTCCCTCTACAGCTGTTGTATCTGATTTTAAATGTGTTTTCGCCGTCTAACCTCTCCATCTTCTTCCGACATCTTTCGCACGGTACGAATATTCCTGGCCGAAAAAGACTCGTCGTTTTTTCCGCAATTCCCTGAGAGCCAATTTATCGCAGCAAGAGCAATTATTTTCCCCCCATACTTGCAGATAGAGGCGATCTTCCCTTCGTCTGTCATACGATAAACTCGAGGAAAAAAATCTTTTTCTGACTAACTTAATCGTTAAGTAAATGCGATCTCAGCTAATAATTAACAATTATATATAACTGATACATAACGCAAAGATTATCTTCGCATTACTGACTGTAGCTACATGAAACTGCAATAATGATGTTTCGTGTTTTTTTACGGTTTAAACTAGAACAAGCAAACTTCTCTTACGGTCTGAATAAAATAAATTATGCGGAAAATACGTATAACCGCGAAATGCTGGAGTAAATTACACGCGAATTTCTACGGCATGTCACGTAGAAAGAGGAACAAAACAATTATTTTAAGGTAAATGAGGAGAACGGTGATTCTGAACGGTTTAGATCAGTGGTTCTCAAGTGTAGGGTCGCGACCCCCACTGGAGGTCGAAAGACAATTTTGGGGGGGTCGCGAGCAGTCTCCGCCATGCCAAATGATTTTTTCCTCCTATCAATCCTTCAATTTTACTCTATAGGTTATAAGTCACATTTTTGTTTGACTGAGGGTTGGAATCTTCAAAATAAGGCATTTGTTAATTTTAATATGTTTATATTTAATATAAGAAATGTAATTTAATAATAAAATTTTCATTAATACGGAGTCTTATACTAGCTTCGTTCATTTTCTTAGTCCTCATATTTATTGTAATTCATGGCGATATCTGAATTTTTGATGAACTAATTCCTTTTTGGAAAATGTGGAAACAAGTGAGAAAATCTGCTATGACCGGGAATCGAACCCGGGTCTTCCATTTTCCGGGTGGACATTCTACCACTGTACTGCCGTAGCAGACTAATTCTAATGTAGTGTGTGCAACAACAAGAATATTCCAGACTTTATAATGTAGTGAATATTTGAATCAACATATGCCATACGTATTTTTTAAAGAGATTCGTGATCATATTTAATGAAGGTTTTCCTTTAGATCCAGATATTTTCTTGAACCCAAATCTTTTTAATACTCTTCAGTGCGCTTTATAAAAAAGTATAAATGAAAAAAGTTTTTTATATATTTTTATTACCTCTCAAAAAATCACGGGGGGTCGCGGTGACCGAACATCCGCACGGAGGGGGTCGCATGGCAGATATGCCTGAGAACCACTGGTTTAGATGAAGAGTAAATTTACAAGATGCGCATATTAAGGTTTTGACTTGAGGTTTAAAAAATGGGAAAATCTAGAATGCGTGACACAGTAAACATTTGTTATCGTTAGTGTTTCTTAAAAATACAAAAGGCTACACGAAATCCTTTTTATGAGGATCGCCGGGAGGCACTAAGAACACAATTTACTATTTTCTTCCTCAAAATAATGCGAAGTTACACAAGATTCAGGCATAGCACAGCTTTGCGGGGAATAAATAAAAAAATACAACTGCTAACACACATTAAAATAAAACGTCTCATTATAATAAGTAAACATTCTATATTTTACACTACTTATATAATTGGAAAATATTTCTAGAATATAAACATAAATTGAAATAATCTTTTAATAACGATTGATCGTCCTCCCTCTAGGAGGAATAATTACTCCATTACCCTCCCCCCCCCCCCCCCCACTCCTTGTACCCGCCACTGAGTAACGCTCATAGTTGTTTCATAAAACTCAAGGAAAACAGGAATTTAATCCTAACCAATCAAAACCGAACATGCAAACGTAACTTTATTCACGACCACAAAAGGTTGGAACGTTACCGTTATGATAAACGGCATTTCCGCGACATTACGAGAACTGAAAGCGGCGATGACAATTGCAAGTGTGAGTTGTGGGACGAAACAAACGGTAAACTATTTTTTTCTACTTCCTGGGACCCTCGTTTCTTCCCATTACGAATTCATTTTTTCGTGTATCAAAGGAGGTAAAAAACACTTATGCCCTTCATTTTTTTTACAAATGACAAGCTTACGTAGTATACATAAGCTTTTAACGATATCATTTGCCATTCCCTTCGGCATAACAAACGGACTGCGTTACCGAGATATATTGAGGAAAAAGGTTGGATTTTTGCGCGAAATCCCAAAACTGAGAATATGAAAATACCTTTACGCTGATTATATAGGGTGGACTAAAATATGTACCCGTTTTCAAAATTAAAAAAAAAAAGTTAATGAACCGTAATATGAGTGCGAAACATAAACCAATTAACGGGTGGACCTTTCAAATTTATTACCATTAATACAGATTTCAAAAAACGTCTTCCGTCATTCTGAGCACGCATGAGAATGTGTAGTATATACAGTTGCTGATTACAGCCTGCAGGATTACACGTTTAATATTGCCCATAGCTGTTGTTGTAAAATTATCGGAGACATTTTTAACCTACGACAAAAAAGGATTACTTAGTAAAATTTCTTTTGGCTTTTTCCTTATTAATCCACTGTATTATTCAATCCTATCTTGCAGGCGCGCACCCAGGATTTTCTTCTATGGACAATTTAGGGTCCCCTCAACTACAGGCAGGAGCAGAAGTTGCTCTAACAAATGGGAGACTTGGAACAGTGGATCGTTTCGACGATATATTAGACAATCCATCTATTTAAAGATGCAAAAGGAAGTAAACAACGCGTAATTTAGGGGATATATGCATAATGATTCTGAAGTACCTATTTGGTGAGAGAAATACGAAATCGAAACAGCAAACCTCCTGAGTACCTACATATCTAGTTAATACAAACTCTTAGAGCTTAAGGTTTTTAAGTCCAAAAATTTAGCGTTTTGGGGGGAATGGGGTAAAGCCTGTTATCTTTCATGGTTATCCTGTAATTTCATTTTGAAATCGGGTGCGTCTTTTGGCCCACTCTTTACAAACCCAGTTACAAATACATTTAAATTTGCAGTACAAAAAATCGCGCTAACACGCACGTACGCTTACTTTTAATGCGAAAAAATTATTCATCGCCAATAGTTTCCCACATAACCCTTTCAGAGAAGAACTGTCATGTATTTCGATAAGTATGAGAGACACTTGTATAAACGACATCGAGAAGTTTTATCATTTCAAATAAGAGGCAGTTGTCCACCGAACAAATCTGCGTTAAGCATTATACCATAATACGCCCAGAAGAGACACTCGAGAAATCACGGGGTCAATCGCAAATGATAAAACAGACGTAACCGTCAAATGCGCTCTTGATCGTGACAAAGACATGAATGAAGACGCAAACACGATGCAACGCACTGATGGCACCACTGATTTGCATTTACGATGTGCAACGAGACAAAAACCCTCCACTTACCGTTTCGCTCCACTCTTTTTCCGGCGATAAATCGCTTACTTGCTGCTCCTGACGAGGGAAGCACGAACTGAACGTAGAGGAAAAAGCGATACGGTAATTAAGCTTAGCAAACATGGTTTTCCGCACGGCGCGAGTGAACACAAAAACTGGAAATTACACCGGCGTGTTTCGATATTGCATCTGTATACCCTTTGAGCAAATGCTGATTCAGATACGTGATTAGAATTTGATAACTGACGCTCTCTTCGAAGGCGAACGAGAAACTATATCGTTTGTTAAGCAAGCAGCAGCCACTGCTTTTCGTCGTGTAACGATTCCGTCCATCGAGTTTTACACCGAATAGCAAGCGTCGAAATGCTATCGTTAAGCTACGGTGTGTTCCAAAAGTAAGGCGATTCATACACTTTGTTTTTAATGTACATAACTGATGATCATCTGGCCAAATACTTTTTCTGTCATCGATTTTTTTAATTAAAGGCACAACTTAATTATTCAGTTAAATGGGTCGCAAATACAGAATATTTCATTATCAGTCACTTTGGACTTCCAAATTATCTCGCGGCTTAAATGTTAGAACACATAATCGTCATAGAACTTTATTAAAAGACAAAACATGCTCATGAAGCAGCAATAAGAATAGGTTTGGAATTTCAAAAGCAAACTCCCGCAGCATCTACATGGTAATGATTAGTATAGAAGTCTGAAAAAAAGCTGAATCCATATATGACAACACACGATCAGAGCGGTCTTTCATTTGTTGAATAGGAGTTCCAATACATTATCGACTTGAAAATTGCGTTGCTAAATATTCTTACAGAATTCGGGATTGGTGATCCTCCGGAATAAAAAGTTAGCCAACAAACTGTAATTAAATTTAAATTAAGGTAGTTGCGTAACTCTTGGAATTTATAATTGTAAAATAGGTATAAAACATAACATTATGCCAAAGCCTAATACATCCTTTAAAGTAATTCACGCCACCATAGTAGAACATTTGGGTATGCAGCGAAACTCGGCAACGTGAAAACAGTAAAGACGGCAATACTAGGATAGTATTAAGACTAAAACTTCCACATTCCAGGCAGAAGAACGAACCGCAAAAAACACAAATCTCAACTTTTAAAATGTGGGATGTTTAAACCTGAGAAAGGTTTTCCACTGTGACAGGAATAATCCCGCATAATTTCCCAACCAAACTGCAGATTATAAAAGCGAAGCTGAATAAATCGAAATCCTTAATAAGACTTACTTGTTACCGGTTATAAAAAAAGCCTAGGCCGGACAAAAGCGTTCCGACAAGGCTAAAGGCAAATAAAGCACAGCCGGACTGCAGAAACTGGATGCTTATGGTGAAACGTTAAAATCGTCTCATATCCGGCATCCTTGTAGATTAGGACATCTTCGATTTTAAGAATTTCCCGGGCTTAAGTTATCTACGTCGTCTGAATAAGTTAGCGTTTGGGAAACTTCGAATTATTTGCTACATAACGAAAAGGTAAAAATTAAAAATATTGTAATAAAAATATCAAATGATTAATAAACAGAAAAAAGAAATTTATCATTTATTATGCTGACAAAATTCCGATCCCGTTTTAAAATAGAGAAACGCAGAGAAGAGCGATGCAGTACCTCAATACTGTTGGAGAAGATGGTTAGGCAACTTCAAACATGGAGGAGATGGAAGATAAGAGGATATTTTTTCGAAGTAGAATACAACTATAATCAGAAGACATGGCTTTGGACTGTACTTTTAATATCGCTGGTTTTTATGATTATGGATACGAAAGTTTATCCTGTATTTTAGGAATGGTAGTCATTTTCTGTTCAAAAACGGAATCCTCGGCAAATACATAAAAACGTCCATCTTGTCACTTGAACCGCGATCGTACGGATATTGTTTCCTTTGGCGAATGATTGACGAGCTACCTCAGGGGTTCCAAACCTTTTCGATGTGGAGAGCACCAAGTTGTATGCTGGAATATAAAGCGAGCACCACTATACTTTTGCAGATATAGGAATGATGGTGGATAAAATCAAACCGACGTGAAAGTTATTCTTAATGCTCTTGGATACGATTAGAAAGAAATCAACCGAACAAATTAAACTGGTTAAAATAAACGGGATTTTAAGCACCGCAGAAGAGCACAAGCTGTCAAAGAACACAGCACCAGCTACTTCAGAACTTATAACGGGATTTTCATTAAAACGGCATCCAACATTTGCGATTAAGTATCGAGTGAACATTTCCAAGTGTCAGAGAAATTCTTTCCAAATAAGCACCGCGCTTGCTTAAATTCAAACTTGCGATTCCACGTCAAGTTTTAATCTCTCTTTCTCTCTTCCTTGCATACCAACACCTGATTTGGACGATGGATTTCACACAAAATTGCATCGAAACCGGATCAGTTAAATCAGAAACTTCATACGCGTCAGATGAAGACGGAGAGAACAAATCTAATCTACGATACCCTTAACCAGTGTTTCTCAACCTTTGGTATACCGGAGAGCACCTAGAGGTATTCATTAACTTATGAGGAGCACTAGAACATACTTTTCAGGAAAACATTTGTTACCTACGAGCTGCAATGTCCATCACAGTACACTTGTCAGTACAAAAACGATCTAGGAAAAAAATGAACTCAAAAAATCTAAATGAAATTAAAGTTACACATATTATATATTGTTATTTAATTTAAAAAAATCCATACAAAATGATGAAGGATGAAAAACTTGCGGAGTACCTACCTAATGATTACGGAGCACCAGTGCTCCGAGGAGCACCGGTTGAGTAACGCTGCCCTATACTGCTGCAAATCGTACCTAGGAATGTAAATCTTATAAAAATCCAAAAATGACTCTCGCAAAATAAGTTACATTTAAAAAGTCTACTCCGAAGTTTGCATTCGAAAACCTCCTATATTCTTATAATTAATACACTCTCGTTCCATAAATAAGAAAAAAATATAAATCACTAAGCAATTTTAGTTTTTCACCTGTTACAATTATAACAGCCAACTTAATTCCTTATTAAGATGCGGTATTTGAGAAAAATTCTTCACAACCCTACGGGATAATCCAAGTACACACACTTCAGAGGATGACGTGAATGGAAATGTGAACTAATTTCATCTCAAAACACACGAAGGTGGAGGGAAAAATAATTTCAACTAAAGGGTTATTATACCGAAAATTACAAAATCGACTACAAAAACATATTATACATCGCTAAAAGTAAAGGATTAAAAAAAAGTGAAGTAAAACGAATTACGCAAAAAATTTCCAATACCGCTGTTTTCCGATGCAAATAAATATTTGACGGCGTGTTAAATCAACAGCATAAACAATTTGAATACGATATGAAGGAGATTCAGTGCACACTTATTGTCCAACCGGGGATTGTGATAGATTAGCGACGATATGGAAGTCGTGTTCTCTCTACCGCTAACGAAACTATTTATTTTCAAGTAATTCAACAGCCTTTGCTCGCTTTAATGCTGTGAATTCCCTTAAAATCATTTGAAACATATTAATGCGGTTTTATAAAGAGAAAAGTAAAATATCTCAACTATCCTACCGTTAAATATTAGGATACTGGCAGTGTTACAGTTATACTTTTAAGGCTAGACGATTTAAATTCGTCTTCAGAAGTTATATCAATTCTATAAAAAAACATGCTACTTGAACTGAAATAGCTGTCTAAAAGGAGAAGCATTAATGTTACGCCCATTACAGTTCTTCCACAATTAAAAAATACCTAGCGAGACACATTAAAACAAAAGGGTTGCACATGAAAAAGGCGAGTAATCATGCACGGACAAGAAAATTGCTTATTGTGAGAAATATTCGCCACTCCTGAAATGCACTGATTCACGGTAGAATATAGTAGGAAAAGTAACAAATTTCGAATATTTCATCAAAGCTTCACAGAAATATAATTGGCATTTTAAAATGGCGGAGATGTTTTAATTAAAAGACCTTACAGAAACCTAAGAATACTACATATGATACGATTAAGTGTTTTATGCTAACCACTTCTTATGCTACCGTTTTTCGGGCAATATGTGAACGAAGAATGGCCCCCAAGGGCCAGGGGCGGATTGGGAGCAAAAATCGGCCCGGGCAAATACTCGGATATCGGCCCACCTAACAACTAAAATAATGTTGCGGCCCCCTAGGAGGCCGCGGCCCATATTTTGCGAAACACTAGAATACGGAAAAGCAACAGCTCCTGGCCGAGGCATCAACCTCAAAGGCAGCCCCAGCCCAGGAGCAGCATCGGCCCACCGGGACTTTGCCCGGTGTCCCGGCGGCCCAATCTGCCCCTCCAAGGGGCCAATAGATTTTCGATGAAAACTAAAACTATAGCCTTCGTCCGAAACATGTTTATAAATAATTTTGGTTTTTGATTCACTATGACCACTGGTTAATATCAGTAAGCTTCCAACAACCTCCGATGAATTTAGAGTCGTCCTATCATCAAATCTAATCGTGTTTTAAAAGTATATAAATTAATAATTCAAAAACGAAGTAGGACCAATCATTTAATTGTTACTTTTAAAATATAGCTTTAACAACAATGTTATGAGTCACAAACGTTACTTAGCCCACTTGTACGCTGGTTGAAACCTCAACGAAAACTTCCAAAATCATCTCTTCCGCGCAAAAGTATTAGCTTATTATTAAGGCGGATCTCGACATCGTTGAAAAATTTATCCACAACAAAAAACCAAAGAATAAATTACGCTCCTCTCCACGTGTGTCTTTAATGAAGCTTAAATAATAAAGAACAAACGCGATAGGAGTAAATGGGCCAGCATTTTTGGGGGATAACGATCTCGGGTGTCCATGTCCATCCTTCAACTATAGACATCCGAAACCGAGATCCAAGCGAGTTTTATGTTTTCCAAATAGTACAGCTGTCGTCGGATAGCGATCGTCCGGCCAAAGGTGACGTGAAATTTATGCTGCAGTTAGGTTTCTTATTCAAGCGAAAGGTATATTATAGTAGTTGCGAGACGTAAAAGTACTAAAATCTAAAGCGCAGTATCGTTCGGTTTGCGCTAAAAACGGGAAAAAACTAGCGCAGTAGCGTCGCTGATTCAGTTAATGGGAGCGAGCAGTATTTCGTTCCAACGAGTGAACGAAAAAAAATATCACCTATTATATTATCAGAAACAAAAAAAGGAGATGATTAATCACCGATTCATCTATTTGAAGCCGTTTCGGATTCGTTCGGGGAGAAATTTTTCGATATAAACGGCTTCCATTCCGTAATTCAAGAGATCTCGCCATTATGGCGGAATGTGTCTCACCCACCGCTTGACTCAAGTTCCATCGAAGGAAGAAACTCGGAATTTTAACAAAAAGTACTCCAAAATTTATCAAGAAAATTTTCAAGTAGGTACATTAAGAATAGGGATTTTACGTTCCGTACAGTAAGTATATGTAATCTCGAGGAATTTAATGAAAGCCCAATCTTTTAAAAGACTTAAACTTGCACTACTGCTCATGATTTTCGGCGACCAACAACCTAGATAACTGTATCAAAACAATAGAAAACTGTGATTATTTTAAGACACAAATTGCCTTAGATCAGAGACTTTCAACTTTTTTTTGCTGACGTACTCCTTAGAGCATCTTTTTAACGATCGCGTACCCCTGAGTACATTTTAAAATGATAACGAAAATGACATCTGCATTACGATATACAACTCATGTTTATAACGTGAACATTTACGGTTTTGGCGTATTTTTCCGTTTTATAACGTTATTCTTAGACTTTAAATCGCAATTTTTTATTCAGAAGTCATGCATGAAAGACGAAGTAAGAAGAAAAGTTATCATCTTTAACATTTTCACGTACCCCTTCAAAACTCTGGACGTATCCCTAGGGGTACGCGTGTCACCGGATGAAAACCCATGCCTTACATTTACACAGCAGAATACAACAACGTAAACAAATCTTATATGTAGGTAATACTATGATCAATTTAAAATGGCTACAATGTCAACACGATCCTACTGCATATATTATTTTCATATACTGGCTTACTAAAACCTGAATACGGTAACTTTCGTCGAACAAATAATACAGTTAACTTCTAAAAATAAAAATTTCGCAGCTATAAGTTTACGCTAACCATTACATTTTCGCTAATTTTACGGACGATAAGGAAACATTCGGAATTTTTACCCGATCACCTCTTAGACCTAAAACGAAAAGCACGGAGCGATCATATAGGCACTCCCGCCACGTCGACTACCCCCTCTTTAGAGGGTGCAGCATCCCCGCAACGTTAGCGACGGTTTCCCGGGGACGGAGACGCGAGGTGCGGCACACGCGTGGACGACGCCTCGCAGTAGCTAGAGGGGCTCGATCCGCCTGTATATACGCCACGCACTCGGAAAGCCGAAGGAAAGTAAAAATTTTGGGAATGGTTTGTTTTTATGTACGATTATTTCCGATTTTTTTTTCGAAAATACAGGAGTGCTTGGCTTGGTAAACTACTTTTGCTGGAAGTGCCAAATGACGTTGTATGTAACATTGTGAGGGCCACATAAACTTTAAAATAACTGATCGGACCTTGTGTGAATTTCAAAGAACTACTTTTGAGAATTTTTTTGTGTAAGGTGGTGTGTAAGGTGGCATAATCCAGCGTTAAAAGTATATTACATCCACGCACTTGAAAAATATCGTTTAGATACCTTAAATGATATATAATTACACCGCCTTCTGGCAAATAATATGCGAATATATGTACATGCTTTACAAAAAATGATCAGATAATCACGCGGGCCTTAGTATGTAGATCCCTTTTTTAGAGAATAACATAGTGTTCCTCGCATTGTAAAGTTTGAGAGCCCCTGGATTAGAGCATGGGGCGAAATAGGAACGGACTGGCTATAGAAGCCGACGGAAATATCTCGGTAAATGCGAGTCGATGTGTACTCGAAATAAAAATTTACAATTAGTAAGTTATATTGGCTGAAGATGCGTTTTCGACGCCTCTGTTGTTAAAAAACACTTAAGTTTAGGTCGTCAAACCATAAACTGAATGAACTTTGTCTCGTGGCAAAATATTCATCAGCGCTTGGCGGAAGTTGCATCTCAGTAGGTACAACGTTGCAAGTAAGAGAATGATTTGCAATTAGTCAATGATGACGCTAAGACAATCAACACATTAGTTTAAAACAAACGTATCTTTATTGTCTTCACTGCAGCGGTGAAAACTGATCAAGGAAATTAAACCTACAAGGCTCACGGATTCTTTTCCTCGAGGATCTTACAAGGAAATTACGACGATATTCCGGGAAATTACTCGGCTAAATGGAGAAATTCATTACTCGAAATTCGGCTACAAGTTCTTCTTCTAGAAGAAATAATGCAAGTACAAAAAGTCGTCATTGCTTGGTATCCATTTGAACAAACAAATATATTGAGCAGATGCTATACCGGATGTGTAATACTATTTTAAGACATCACCTCTTCTACTGAAATGAATCCCTAAAATGGATATCGCTAACGCTATGTCTTTAAATTAAGGCAAATCATATTAATGCAGCAAAAGAGCATACACGGCCAGAGAAAAGACAAAAACTGAAAGGAAATTCTAAATTTCTTTAAAAAATAACTGGCTTTAATGGAATTGATAAACTGCGTAGCTCAAATTGTCATAAAAATTAAAATACGTAAATAGTAAATTAACACATACTATGGCTAAATTGTCACTTATGCCACTTGAAATCCGTAACTTGTTTCAAGATGATTTACGGCTTATTGAAGCCATATTATTTATCAATTGGAAGCCAATTTCTTTCTATGCATATTCTTCCTTTAGTCATCGGTAAAGAAACACAATTTCTACAATTCTTTAATTTCTACGATCCGATACATTGTTCCATAAAATAATTTATTCTGGGAATTTCGGAATTACACGATTACAATGGAAATAGTAGTTATTTTTGAAATCGCCAAATTCGACAATTCGTTGTATCGGCAAAAGATGCTAAGATATTTTTCGGTTACCTATATGGGCTTTTTGGAGGATAGTTCGGAATGGAATTGGTTTGCTTGGGTTGGTCGGCATCGATCAGTATTTTTTCTACCAAAACTACTGAGCATACACGTAAAACATCGATAGTACCTGGGACTCATAACAGTAAGAGACATAGCGCACAATAGGCAGCCATTGTTACTTCCTGAACTCGTGCATGGCAGAATTTACGTGGCGTACAAGACTAAATAAACGGAATCATACTGAAGGTATCTTGAAAAAGTTAAAAATGTATTTTTCTTGTTCTAAATAGATAATATTCATTGGGAATATAAAAACAGTGAAAAAATAGCCCACTAAACCAAAATGTCCTTATAGTAATTATCGAACAATGATCCCTTACCAAAAGATGGCCGTATTGTCAACCAGTAAGCGCCTAAATATAATATATATATAAATCCAAGAAACGCATTCCACGCTGAAAAAAGTACGTATTCTGCGATGAAATGTCTTCCGGATCCTTTAATACGCGTACGGTAGAATGGAAACGACTTCCATCAAAGACAACGGTAGGTGAACATCATCATAGGTAGTCTGTCCGTATACAGGTCCGTGATTATTCATGGTTAAACTTGGTTCTCCATATACTCCTATTTTCCGCAGTTTTCTTCATGTCTTGATAGCTCTCTTTTCCTTCCAAGTCGTCTATCAGCTGAAAACTACCTCTTTCTCTTTTTCCATCCAGTTTTCCTTCCAGCATTTCTTTAATCATGCTCTCTCTTCTCAGGTAATGTCCAATCCAGTTCGCCTTCCTCTTTCTGATAGTCTGTATAATCATTCGCTTCTCTCCTATTCTTCGTAGTACTTCTTCGTTTTTCAGTCAATGTCCATTTTATCTTCAGCATTCTTCTCCATGCCCACAATTCGAAGCTTTCCAAGTATTTTATATCATTTTTCCTTAGCGTCCATGTTTCTGCCCCATACAAAGCTATACTCCATATATAGCATTTATCAACTTATTGCGCATATCCTGCTTTATAATCCCCGTTAGTAGGGGTTTCTTTCTTGTGAAAGCGGCTTTTGTCTTCGTTATTCTAGCCTTGATTTCATCGGTACATTTTGCTTCTCTCGTTATGATGCTTCCAAGATTCTAATGGCTTTCCTCCAATATATATGTTCTAATTTTCTACTTCTTAACGTGATATTCGCATGACCTTGGATTTTTCTGTATTTCTTTCCATACCGTATTTTCTACCAGTTATCACTAGTCTATTTATCATTTTCTGGAGTTCCTTTTCCTTTCTTGCTGGAAGTACGTGATCATCCGCGTATCTCACTGTTCTTATAATCCTTCCTCCGATTTTGAAATCTCCCGTGCCTTTTAACGCTTCCTGTATTAGCCTCTCTCCATATTGAATAGGATCGGCGATAGACAACAGCCCTGTCGTACTCCTCTACCGATATTTACTCCGCTGGTGACCGTATTCTCCAATCTGATCTTTACAACTTGATTCACGTATAGATTCCTGATCAGTCTCCTGTCTTTCCAGTCTACACCTATATCCTTTAATATCCTCATCAGCAGTACGCAATTTACTCTATAGAAGGCCTTCTGCCAGTCGACGAAACATACGCAGCAATCTTTGCTGTACTCTATTGTCCTTTCTGATATGATTCTCACTACACAGATAGCATCTCTGGTTCCTCGTCGTAGGTGACATAATTATATAATTCAGCTGCCATAAAATGGCTAAGCAAACGACACCAACCTTCCTGCTGTAAAGCGGCGACAACTATTACGGTTACGTAAACAATCACTTGAATACAAAACATAAATCTTGTCATACGTGCAATTATTTTAGTAATACAGCAAATTAAACTCGAAAACAAATTATAAAGTAAAATACGAGGAGTAAGGAAAGTCCGCTCTCAAAGGGAAATAGGACAAAACAGAATTAAAATGGTTTTAATTATATACAACAAATCAATACACACAAATTACTGACGAATATAGCACATGCCCAAATTTCACTCCACGCATCCACTGTTACATTCTATCCGTTAAAAGATTACGGTAATATTTTGTAATGTTTCCACGCGAACGTTTTTACAATGATCCGTAATTTTTTTCCTTTTATAATTACTGGATGGTTCTTGGTATTCACTCATAAACAACGGAGAGTAATACAAAAAACTAATCAACAACAGAAAACAGAAAACATAAATAAGTTTTTCTAATTTTCTGTTACATCATATTTTCCTATGAGGGAGGATTTTGTTACACCCCGTTTTAATATAAGTTAAAATACAATTTCGCTCTCAAAATCGAAGTCGATTCATTTTGTAAACAAAGCGGGTCTCGGCGCAAGTGGAGGCGAACCGTCTTAAACGGGTGTCGGGAAAGAGAGGAACGCGGGATCGCTCCGTAGTGAAAGACGCGAAGGAAACGGAGATGGATCGATCCGAGAGGCGAAGAATGTAGTTTTCCTATGGGATTCGATCTTGCCTGTTTCCATCGAAGGATTAAAAAATAACGAAAGAACACAAAAAATGCATACCAAAATGAGTTAACGGCTTCAATGGATGATAAAACAATCTTGTAATGACAAAACGGTAAAAATGTCGAAAATACAGTCATAAAGCATAATATTTTAGATTTTTCAAATGTTTAGATTAAATACTCATATCAGTGAGCTAAAGAAACTACAGAAGTTGAAGGTTTTTTTCTGAATTTTTTCTTACAACTTTGAAATTTTAACGTAAGAAAAAAAGGTGAAACCAGGTAAAATAGCGATAAAATGTGAACAATAACGCTTCAAAAGACTCCAGACACTCTAAATTCTACCAAAATTGATCCCCATTGTCAAAGAATTTCAGCATAACCGGGACAAACATGAGCGAAATGAGAAATGAAAGCATTTAGCTTTGATTCGAATAATGGTCGAGTAAACCAAAATGCAAGTTTCGGCGGACATCAACACCAGTGAATTATTCCACCGAGGTCTGACACTAAATACGTAAAATGTGCACATGGTTTTTATTTAACGGTATAACGGCATGTATAATGTTTTTCGAAGTATGACTGGCGACTCACAAACAAAATGATGGTAGCTGGTACATTTATATATCTGGAGTTGAATAGTCTCCATTATTTATTGTTAAAATGGTGGAGTTTTTTCATGGAGCCTTTGACTACGACTTTATGAAAACTTTAATCAGACTATATTCTTAGGGAAGATAATCAATGAGACTGGTCTATCGGCTGTGAAACGAGAAGTTCGAAAAACTTATGCGCTATCGTATAAGGAAGAAAATCAGCAAAAAAAAGAGCCAGAAATTAAATTTCTGTATGATATAACTACAAATTCTTAACAAGACCCAAATCGCAACAAAATTTGGCCGAGTATGAAATCGAATAATCGTACAAGATCACTTAAAAACCACTTCGAAGAAGAAATTTGAATCTTTTAGCATTTCCAGTCATCTTTGGGATCAATTTAAAAATAAACCGAATAAGAAGTACACGAGAAGTCAAAAATAGAAAAAAATTACATCCGGATGTTCTGAAAGGTTTTATTTTCGAAACAAAATGGACTTGGCTAACATTACCAGCTCTCCGAAATAGTTAAAACAACACCTAACTCAAAACGCTGGAACACTTCCTGAGAAATGATATAGAGCAAAAAAATTTTAACTTTGTGCAACTGTATTACGAGTCGAAACTAAGTTCGTAGTTATTTTTACGTAATGTAGTTCTTAAGAAGTTGTACAAAATTTACTTTTTAAACTGCGCGTTCAAGTTTTTCGATTATACAGCGCACTACGGCACAGACAATACACGTTTAAATTAATTAAGCAGAACTTATTTTTCACACCTCTTAGAGCGCGAAGTTATGCGTTTCCAATTACATACATTAAGTTAAATATTCGAAATAATAATTACTGTTATAAACAAAATCTAAGGAATAAGAATACTATAATTTTAATTTTTTTAAATTTTCAGATCATTTTGAAAAACTAAGTTCAGGCTCCACTTTGTGGAATTTATGAAACAAATTAAATTCAACTGCGTATCTTCCACGAATAATAATAATAATAAATTTCGGAATATACACAGTTTGAATTTAATTTGGATAATTAACGACCTAAGCTTAAAGCTTTTCGATTATACAGCACACTACGGCACAAACAATACACGTTTAAATTAATTAAGCAAAGTTTATTTTTCACACCTCTTAGAGCGCGAAGTTATGCGTTTCCAATTACATACATAAATTTAAATATTCGAAATAATAATTACTGTTATAAACAAGAGCTAAGAAATAAGAATACCATAATTTCAATTTTTAAAAATTTCCGGATCATTTCGAAAAACTAAGTTCAGGCTCCACTTTGTGGAATTTATGAAACAAATTAAATTCAACTGCGTATCTTCCACGAATAATAACAAATTTCGCGGAATATACATAATTTGAATTTAATTTGTACAACTAACGACCTAAGCTTAAATATTAACGATAGGCAAAAAGAGTCCCCCATATTCCATCGAATACAACCCTCGATAATAATGCCTCGCTCAAAGAGAGTTCCATCGATGACACTCGATCGGTGACAAATCGCCCCTTTCTTAATTGGACGGTTAAAGAGGAAGAGAGCAAACATATTTGCCCTATTATTCAACGGCTCTGTAAATGTTTGGTATGAGTATTAGAGGAGCATAAGAGTCGAGTTTCCACCGACTCTGCGGTGTAGAAAGAAGGGGGTAGAGGTGGTGGTGGTAGAGGAGCGACAGAGTGGTTGGAAGGAGAGTCTCCTTGGGGACGGGAGTGAGACGAAAGGGTCGAGGAAGCAGGAGGAATGGGTGGGGGTGGAGAGAAAGAGAGGAAAAAGGCTTCTGTCCTAATGTCACGAGAGTGATGCCTTTCAGCTGATGCGGAGAGAAACTACCTTCCGGAACGGAGGAATTGGTTGGCTTATTTACCTCCTGCCATGCGAAATGGTTTCATTTAACAGACAGGTAGGTTCTTTTTTTTGAAGAGGGGAGAGGAGAAATAGCGCGTATGACGCGAGAAGGAGTGGTTCAATTCTCAGCGACGGCGGTAGTTCCGTATTTTATTACTTTTAAGGGGTGATCCGACATAGCCTCCAGGATAACGCTGATAACGGCTCGGTAAACATGGACAGAAATGGAAGGATCTCGCGGGTGAACGTGAATTTTAGATCATAGATCAATACAGAAAACAAATTTATTTGATGCATTCGACGATATGACTAACCAAGGATTAAAATATGGTGGAGTTTCCCTTTTTCCATTATCTCCCTGTGAAACGTATTAATCTGTCAAATAGAAATTCCTACTGCTGCATTAAAATTCTCCCTAATACACGTTCAACGCGGAACTCTTTAATCACATAAAATGGTTTATTTGAAAAAATAATAAGAATAAACCTTGACGTAAATCGATTCGATGGAAAAATCTCATAAGAAGGTTAACAAATGAAAAAAAAACACTATGACCTACGCTACGTAACAAAGGTTAACTACTACAATTATACAATGACTGGGAATGCTCTTTAGTATCTGACATTCGATGTAGACTCCAGAGGTGGTAAAAAAATTTCGAAAAAAACCCTTTTTTTTTTGCATTTCAAGTACAAATTGAATAGACGAGACGTAGCCAAAACGTGGCTCGCGAGCATAATGCGGCTATTTTACACTTGCAGGTGAAGTAACTCATGCCATTCAGGAATGTGGAAACCACCGCCGAAAAGAACAACTTAATGCGACTTCAAACTTGTTGTAAAGACCTAACGAACAATAATTATCTCGATAAGGCTTCGAATGCGGGCTGTGTTTGTGCTTATACAGTTATAAGCAACATTTGTGCTAGTCTTACAGCTCTCGGACTTGTGGAGATTAAGATATGCGATCCCGAGTTTCGGGTAAGTTTTACCGCTATATACTGCCGGATTGATCCGAAACGATATTTAAAAGTTAAACTTGACACTTGGACATATTTTAGCGAGCACAAAACGAAACGCGTAACACCAAATTTCATTGTGCGGTTTAGAATTACTCTATTCGATAGCGACCTCATAAATTGCCTCGAGATTATAATTGGTGAAATCACACTCCATATAATACTTGCAATGGCAAGAACTTCAATTTCTAAATACAGCCTAAATGCAACCATAGAATAAAGAAATCTCCAAAAATATATATAAAAACAACAGCGATACTGGTAAAAATATGAATTTAAATTAGCCTTCAGCCCATGGGAATTATCGATGTTAGTGACAGGAGTCATAAGTCTCGTGAAATGATATCATAAGGTAAAATCCTTGTAAAGCACCAAAGAAAGGTTGTTTCGGTAAATCCCGATATGGCTACACCGCCACACCATTGTACCTATAGCACTGTCATTGAATACAATCTCAAGTTCAGCAAATGCCGCGGTTCGTTCGAAACAAAAACAGGAAGCGGGATAGCGTGGGAGAGATGAATTCAAAACAAATGAATTGCATGAATTTCGAACAATGCATCAACAAATATACACTCATCTTACATCGATAACGGAGAAAATTCCTCGCCCGACTAAAAATTTGTTCCAAGTGCTTCTATTCTTCGACTTAATTACTTCGAAATTTGGCAGAATGACTAATGAATTTTGCGCTGTAAAAATGAGCGACGTTATCTCGGCGACCGCAAAACTATATTTTTCAAAATAATAAAGAAAAGTGAAGTCCCGCAGTGGTTCCGACGCGTTTGTGGTTCCTTAAGTTTTGGAACTTGCAAAAAATTATTATCTCACCTTTATACACATATTCCCCAAGATGTACGCTCGTTACAACTAAATCTTAAACTGATGGGATTTCAAAGACAATATTTCGGTTATTTTGTACAGAGTGGTTCTGGCTATGCTTCCGTCTTGCAACTATCTTTTCCAAAGCCGGAGGCTTTTTCAGCAAACAACCTACGGATTATTCCAGTATTAGAAGAGAGGTTTTAGCAGAAAGTCAACTAAATATCTAAACCTTACAGTACTTAATAACGTAAATGCGAATATTTCATTCTCATTATTACGATCGATGCTCCACGAATAACATGGCGCTCTTAGCAACTAGAAAGAACACAAACCAATCAGCGCGTTCCGTCAAATTTTGCTCGAGTGGATTTAACAAGGAAATTAATAATTAAGAAAACTAATAAAAATTTAATCAGATAAGTGAGCTATTTTCTGACATTCGATGTTTACGGTATCTATAACAAGGAAATGAGGAGAAGACTTCACGCATTAAACAAGGCCGTTTCTTACCGCGCATTTACATAGTTGATCATTCACGATGACTCGTTGATGTAGCACGGTCTAAGTGAATGAAAACATCAGGGCGAGGGACCCCAAAACACGAGTCCTGCAGTTTAACCTAAGAAAAAATGTTTTTTCTCTAAATAGAATATAAATAATCGAATAATTCTTCGCGAAGGATTATCTATGACACCTAATAGACTGTAACAACTGAATTATGCAGATAATTCCGGCAGTCGTAAAATATACGAATCTTCGCTATAAAGAAGCACTCCCCGAATGTATTCTTATCGTAGTTAAATAGGTGAAGGTGCAAGGTATGAACCGTTGAATCGTCGATATTGTTTTTTCCACCATTTTAAGCCCACGGAATCAATCTATATCAATTACTGAGCCGCAAGTTTTCGGGCGTTGAAATCTCCGAAACCACTCTATATCAACGATCAAGCTCAATTTCCATGGCGGAATCGGAGCAAAATACGATCGATTGAACACATTTTATTCCCGCCAATGGAGGAAGAGGACGCGGGCGAATCAAAATGGCCGTGCGGGAGAGGGGGAGGGGATGCAACGGGGAGAGAGGATTCGAGAGCGGAGAACGGGAGGAAAGAAGGATTTCGAGAGGAGATCGGAGGAGGAGAAGAGGTTGGGGGCGGGGGTGGAGAGGGACGTCTCGCGCCGACTGAGGGACAAGAAGGGGTTTTCGGAGAGAGTGGGAGGCAAAGCCGGACGTGAAAATTTTTTTGAGAGTGGGCGGAAAAGAGGGATACTCTGAGGTGAGGAAGGGATCAGGAGGAAGGGAGGACGCAGGTGAACATGGAAACAAGAGGGCGAGAGAAAGAGAGGAAGGGGGAGGCGGCGGGGAGGGGGAGATGAGAAAACCGTGAGCCCCTCGGACGGGGAAGAAAAACAAAATTCCAAAATGGAGCGAAATCCCATATTTCATAAATCTGTCAAAAGCGGTGGCGTTAGGGGGGGGGGGGGAGGGGGAGAGAGGGGTGGAAGAGGAAGGGGGGGAGGCACCCATCCAAATGGATTCCGAGTTGACACCATTAATCACGAAGGGAGCGGTGGGAGGAGCGGCGGTTCCTTGGGGAGGGGAGTCAGCGCCGCGACCTGCGGGCTGCCCCACCCATACCCTCACTACCCTTGTTCGACCCCCAACCCTCTCCTCTTTCCTCCCTATCTCTCTCCCTCGTCTTCCATCCCCATCAACCCTTAACAACGAGCTAACCACCCGCGTTAGGTACAAGATAGCGTGGAATATACATTTATACGGAAATTTAACCCGAGAAAATAATCCTTCTAAACCATTAACCATTCCGTAAACCACGAGAATTTTCCGTTTATTTTCCTTCAGTTTTGCTACGCTCTTATGTTCGTTTTCTTTCGACCAAAAATTTCTATATTGTTACATTACTTTGTATTTCCGTCATGATTGCATCTTTATCGGGGGGAAAAACCACGAGATATAAAGAAGAATAAGGAGATGAATTAGTGGCTTGCATTAAATGACTAATTTAATAACTCCTGTAGATAAAAAACAAGCCTGGTTACGTGTCTCAATAATGACATCGATAAACTTAACATACGAATTTTAAATTAAGCCCCTATTTTGTCCTTAATGATCTTCAACCGTCAACTATTGTTTGCTGAATGACAAGCAGTTCGAAACTAACCGATTCCCCTGGTTAAAATTACACAAAAAAAGAAGTTCTATGCAGAATTAAAATATAAAAATCGATACATCATTTTTAATGAAACCAGGCAAAGAAACATAAGTTGGTATAAGCAGAATTAACGACTAAAATTCCATTAAAAATTATTTACGGTAGATAACCCTAAAACTATCAAATTTATTACAGATGCCTTCAAAAAGACAAGTGCAAGCGGCTTAGAATGGCAGCAGACGGTTAACAAAGATGAACTTCGCGATCGTTAAAACTGAATGTAACTGGAATGTACGAGTTAAAATATTTGAATTGATACTCTCTTTCACCAAACATAATTATTAAGGAATAAAATGGGGATTTTAAGTTAAATCAGCCAAGAATTCATTTATACAAGTAAACCAAATTAACTATTCCAAGGTAAACTTCTATTTATAATATTTACACTACGGCAAAACTACTACCAAACGATTGAGAACTAACGAAATAATCGCAAGTACTCTTCAATTCTCGTTGGTATTTTAATAAGAAAACAATATATTCATTAATAAATTTAAAACACATAAAGAGATTCAGAATTTTAAATTGACCGCTTTGGAAGATCCAAAAACACCGCGCGACCGCCATGTTAGTTTTAAAGTGATGAGCAGATATAACTAATGAATTCTGATTGCCTCAAACTAGTTTACGTGCGTGAAATTAGATAATAAGGAATTGAGTTAAGAAGTTATTAGCAAGTTGAAATATAATTATGGCCATGGTTACAAAAGACAAGAAAGTAATTTTTCCAAAGTAAATATACAATCCCGAGTCACACATAAACTCTTATGCCATATAATTAGAACTCAATTACAATTATACTCTAAAATTTGAAAGCTGTTAAGGTGAGCTCTGCATTAAAGAATTAAAATCCATTTCTATGCTAATAAAATCCTAATATCATACCTTTGTAAACCAAGTATGTTCAGCAATAAATTTACACTACAGAAAATAAGGCATTATTATTGCAATTCATTAAACTTTTTAGTAAATATTTTGGTATGAGAAATTTTCTGCTGTTTCTGTATTACTAAATTAAGATTTTATACCAATTAAACAAATAAATTACTACATATACTATTTAAATTTATGTAGGTGATGCTAAATAGGCTCTATATTTTAGACTTTAACCTAGACTGGAGGATTATAAGATATCTTTTGGGTTTCCTGATATTAAAATAGAATTATAGCTGTTGGGTATACTCAAATAAAGTGGAGATTAACTGAAAACTTCATTTAGAAACATTTTTATGTGAATCATCACTAAAATTTATCCTGTAATATTCATCTTATGGAGATAAATAAGTACATTTAGCTTATTCCTGAAGAGTTATTATATGTTGAACTTTTAAGTGATTTTTTCTAAATGATTTGGAAAAATTTTCATATAAAGGTAAACAATAAGGATTAAGTGTAGATAAATGTAAATGAATTACATAAATATATGCACAAGTCAAGAGTTAGACATAAAAATGAGTATAGTAAATACAGATTTCATTCCAAATGCAAAAATTATACTAAGTATGTAAACAAAAAATAGCTAACAACTGATGACAACTCATGCGACAATTTAAATTTGAGTACTACAAATGTTTGGCAATTAACCTCATTAAAACATAGGAGTTCAATCTTAACAGAGCAAAAACCTCCAAAAAATATCAAATTATTCTTGTATGTATCCTTAGCATCACTTATCAAGAAAGCAATCTAACTCTGAATTGCTACACATAATGTAAAGCTTTAATCTAGAAATAATTTTGAACCATGGATGCAGAACGGACTCCAGAACCCATGGAAGGGGTAGGACAGACAAGATGGCCTCCAAATAGTAGCTTGGGTTGGATGAGAGAAAGATAGAGAGGGGCAAAGGGGATGGGGTAAGAGAGGAAGGAGAAGGCAAGGCGTAGGGGGGGGAGGTGGAAGAGAAGAGGGGATTTTTGTAAGTGGAGGGACAAGGGTGGGGTTGCAACAAAGGTTTTTAGAGGGAGAAGAGAAAGAGATGAAGGGGAAGCCTTGGGTAGCAAAAGGAGGGAAGGGGATGACGGGAAAATAGGAAGGTGGGGGTAAAAGGAATAGAGAGGTGCAGTCAGACTGTGTGCGAGGGCAACTAATATTAATGGATCCCGGCAGCTAACTTAGAACGTGACTAAAAATATGAACCATATTAAATTGAAAACTCATAAAAAAATATTTTTCAACTAATCCACATTGCCGAAGCACTATATAACACATACTACTTAAGGGTAACTGATAAATGATTTATAACCCTGAAATTGTGAGATAAAAACAGCAATTTTAAGAAACTGCACCGAGGTATGAAAACATGCAACTCACCCAGATATGGTAATGCAGTTGAATGTTATTACATATCAGCAATACCAGACTTCTGATGAAAATAAATGCTTTTAGACCGACAACTTTAGCAGCAGACGATCAAGTCACTCACACCACATGTTAAAAAAATCCACAGACAACCATTTACGTACACAATTAACAATCCTACTGATAAAAACAATAAGACTCCTGTTTAATCACTTCCTAAGCTTCCAAACACACAATTACATCCTCGTCGCAAAAACCATCGATGTTGCTCCGTCTACGGAGTCCCCCTCACAACAAACACACCGAGCATGGAAGGAAGCGTGCAGAAATAGTTTGTAAGAGACGTGGCACCTCTGAAAACCTCTTACACGGAACGCTGCCCTGGGAGCGACTGGCGGGACGTTGCCACTCTCTCAAAATCCCTCCCCCTTTCCCAACTTGGAGTCGACAGCCACGCTGCCCACCTCCGACCGGAATAAAAGAGGCAGCTGAGTGATCTGAGAGACCCTGCACTGAGCTACTATTGGAGCATGGAAGTGTGGTAGGGGAAATAGATGCCTATCCTCCATCTTCTATGCCACGCAACGGAGAGTGGTGGTGGTATGGGAAGGGGGGGCGGTTAAGGGAGAGGAGAACCGAGAGACGCCACCTTTGAGTCGAGGGCAACGGATGTCGGCCTTCTGGAATGGGATGAGGGAATCGGAATAGGGTGGGAAGGGGTGAAGAAGAGGGGGAGGAAGGAGGGAGCGGAGGAGCGGCATGAGGCAATGTTGCCACATCATACTCACAAGTTCTGTGCAAGATGGAGATTGGGGGACAGAGTAGCGTGGCGGGGGATTTTGAGAGAGAGAGAGAAAGAGAGGGGAGACACGAGTGATAAATGGATAGAATGGCAGCGGGGAGGAGGGAAATTTGATGGCATGGGGTGCGAGACCTGAACAAAGGCGGACCGAAGGGGCCTCCCGTGGGGCCGGCTGGAATGCCTCATCCAGGGCCCAACCAGAAAGAAGATCGAGAAACTTCAGGGGCCATACATTTTGTTGGGGCCACCATTGTAGGAATCAAGATGGTGGCATAAGGGGAAGAATTAAGAATGCAAAAAAAGATAACCAGATTGCAAGGGAAGTATAAGTCCGAAAGAGAACGTATAGCGTGATGAATTGTTTGTCCGCAAGGCGGTTAATAGATTCCGGAATAATGTTGGCAGATAATTTACTGAAAAGGTCTTTTAAAATTAGGTATGGTTATATCACGGTTTCAAATCAAATTACATCGATTGTAAAATAATAAACTTCAACTTTGAGTAATGTTACACTGTACGTTACCATGGCATTTATACTAAACAAGTCAAAAGATAATATTTTTTCTGCAATTTTTTATTTTCTACATATTTTTCTCTCTATATTAATGATATAAGTAAGTAAGATGCAATATTTTAGCAAAATCATAAAAAATAAATTTTGATTAAATTTCATTAATAAAAACAAGTTTTTATCAAGTTTATTAAGAAATTGTGGTGAGAAAAGTTAGTATCTTTGGTTTTATTAATTTTAAATTCCATAAAATTAATCCCAGATCCATTGAGTACATACAAAAATCCCAGCTTATAATTATTATGAAAATTTGAAAAATATAAATTTTTCCCAGCATAGCACATTAGTTTCATTTTCAGTTCAGTAAATTAGTTTACAAAAGTTTTCATTATATTGATGCACTTAGCATTTAAAAATAATTGTAAATTGGAAGTTATGTTTTTCATAAGTTTCGACATTTGACAAAAATGATTAAATACTGCAAATTAATAACTAAACTAACAAATTCATTTAGAAAAGACAATATTTGAATCAACCATACTATTCACTGTAATATCAATGTAAATAAAGCTACTTGTCACCTAATTAAGACTTAAAGCTATAAAATTTACCCATAAATTTAAACATGAAACTCACATTTAAGTGTCATAAAAGTTTTATGAACTAATTCAGAGTAACTTCAAATAATGTTGGAATACAAAAATATTCTACAGTATAAAATGAAAAAAACTTCTCTTAGGAATAAAACACCTTCACCAATCACTTCCCAAAATGAAAACATGAAAACAAAAGACACTGCTGCAACTGATTCTTGTCTTTATAGGACATAATTTGGGCTTCTTATATGCAAGCTTAGCGACACTTGGGAGGTCTTCCAAGTTATGCATAAACAGACGATCACATCAGAGACGAGAGGGACATGTCATGTCAACGGCAATTTTTCCCTTACCCGGCTTATCAAAGGACACTGGGTGAGATGGGACGTGGACACGGATACTTTTCAGTGCCTCGACACCTCATTCTATGCCAGGCACATCCTACGCCCGAAGATGGTAAGGCGAGATAGCGAAGGACTGAGGGGGTGGGGAAGGGGCAAGGGCAGAGCCAGGGCGGGTGGTCGGCCGTCATCAGCAGACGGTATCACGGAGCGGCATCCTCTACCACGAAGAAATGAGGGTGGGGGACAGTACATTGGGGCCAGCATCGAGAGAGGCAAGAGCCATCAATAAGACCAAAAGGGCTATGAAAGGAGGTATGAGAGGTGAAAGCTCGATCGTAATGTATGTGATTCAGAGTCTGTGTGCCGATGAAAGGGACCACCTCATAATTTATTAACGATATTATTTCCTGTATTACATTCCCTTGATCAACAGGGGAAAAAATACATCACTTTCTTTGACGTAAAGAATTTGCTTGTTATAGCAGGTTGTTAATGTTAACAGTGAACAACTGTGAAAATTCTCATAATTGGATAACGCTATATATTTATCAGCAATTTATGTGGTTATAGTGAACCTTTCAGACATAGGATATTTATTAAAATGCTAATTTATAATCATAAATAAACATTATTGCAACCACTCAAAATCTTCATTTCTTCAATTTTATAACTCCATATGCATATTCATCAAACGAAATAATACTCTATGTACATTTTAAAGCACACAACAATCACTCAAGTATGAAGAATCTGAGATGTATTTTTATTATTGAACTATGGCACAAAATTCTCTACAAACTCCGATAACTAATACAGACTTGGGAATAACGGCTATGTAAGAGAGGCTTGAAAAATGGAAGGAAGAGGAGAAGATGGAGGAAGAAGGAAATCTAAGGGGCATGGTGGTGAGATAGACAGAGGGGGAGGGTTTAAGGACAATGGAAGGGCATCGGCAGGGAACAAGCAGACAAAGGGCTGGAATGAAGGAGGGGATGAGATGGGGAGGGAAGGAGGAAGGCGAATGATAGGTGGAGAGGGAGAAGCAAGTGGAGAGAGAAAAAAATGGAAGGAGTGGTGGCCTCGTAGCGACGCCTCATGGGCGGTGCAATGTGACGGGAGGATGGTGGCGGAGAGAGGCAGAGAGAAAAAGAGACTAAGAGAGGAGAAGCACCCAAAGGAACAAACTCTTTCCTGAGCAGCGTGAAGGCCACATGAAAAGTGTTGAGGGGCGCACCTCTGCCATGGAAGAGAAGCCCTCAAAAAGTCCCCTTAACTCGGAGAAAGGCTATTTCGACTCGTGATAGACAGCTATAACGTGAGCCAACTCCTTGGTTGGGAGTGAAAAATAAAGAAGTGCTCAATGGGCACATTCTAACAAGAGCAGATGTATCGACCAAGAGATTGAAACCATCAAATTGACATTTACAAAAGAAACTTTTTCCTCGAAATTGTCGCCGTGTTATAATTTTTAAGAATTTTCCAACATAACACTGAGTATTATCAAAACAATATTAATTAGACTTTAACCATAAATTTTTTACAAATACGTAAAAGCAAAAATTCCTCCCGAGCCAAAGCAACATTAACTCTTAACCATACACCAATGCTACATCTGACGGCAACATCAACACTATAGAGAGCAAAGAATGCGTTGTAGCACAGACAGAGCAGAAAGGTTAGGGGTAGGGCGATGGGCAGAGGGTGTAAGGGAAAAACAGGAAGGGAGGGATAGAAAGGGGGCTGGAGGAAGGAACGCCAACCCAAGGGAGAGGGCAGATCAGAGGGAATGACGCAGCAAAAACAGAATGGAAGGAAGGAATTAAAAAGGCAAAAGGGCCTCCGAATGGGTATGATAGGGAGGATGGAGGAACAGAATGGAGGGAAGGGGAGAAAGGGAGGTTGGAGGAAGAGAGAATGAGTGGATTGAGGATATGAGGGGAAATCTTGAGGAAGGTGAAGTGAAACAGAGGTTGGGAGGGGTTGAATATTCCCTCTGCAGGAGGTGCGAAGCCTCCGGGAGGTGGTCCTTATACACCCCACTCAGGGTATAAGAAAGGGGCAATCAAGCCAGATGGGTGTCGAGGAAGGAAGGATGTTGAAGTGGGAGAAGGAACTGGAGGTGGAGGAGGAGGGTTTAAGATGGTGGGACATGGAGAAGTTTCTGTTGAAATTCCATGCGGTGGCAACAATTGCTTTTCTCTTTATAATTCATATATCCTGAATGAATATAATTCAATGGATTCAAAATCAGGATTTAACAAATACTGAATATAAATGTTTATATCATTTAATTACTGTAGTGACTTGGTTCATAAAACATGAGTAATGAAAATTGGTTTGAAATACTTAGTATGGTTACAAGTCAAAATCAAACAACTAGTAAATGTACGATTCTTAACAGTAAATTGATCCCTAAACTGGACATGAACATATGCTCTTCCATAAGTTCAAAAGTTGAGTTTTCAACGCATCAAACTACCTCACAGCATAACAATCACTAATTCTCTGCATGATCCTTTAAATTATATATTATGTATCTTACACATTATTATCATGGCAATGTTAGAAACCAATCTGATGAGGTATTAATTTTATATTTAAATGTATATTGAAAATTTAAAGAATTATTATAAGAAATACAATCTTCTTAGACGTGTAAGGTATGACATTTGACCAGCTTACATTTTATACTTCCATGTTTTCAATTAACTTAAATTCAGAAAGAAATTATATTAATTTATTGATGAGAAGTCCAAAAGCAAGCTTCTTTTCAATAATGAGTCAAGTTTAATTTCTACATGATGAGCAACAGAAGAAATACAAAATGTTTAGTACAACTTAATTTTTTAGGTACACAATCAATTTTACTTATGGTTTAAGATAACATATTATTTGAAAATAATCGAACAGTATTGATTTAAAATAATCTACAACTTTTAGCACCTAATCTCGTTTTTGAGACATTCAAACCTTCATATGCAAAGGTTTGTACAGATGATGTAACATGGTACTATCATTAAATCATTTTTAACGAGTCTACGGTATCTGCAAAATATCTCACAAAATATTTACTCAAATTTTGACCGCAGAAGCAGAAAGATAAGGGAAGGATAAAAATCATCTTGTTTTATCTTTAAACCAATATGGCGGCCGCTCGTACCGTAGGAATTCTTATTGCATAAGGACAACCTTCGATTTAACGTTACCGATACATCACTCCCACAGGTTGAAATTGACGAAAAGAGATATTTACTTCGTGAACTGAATATAAAAGAAGAGGTTAAGTTTTTAAAAAAAAGACGATATTTTCGACGCCGTTTATCGGTTTTCCAACCCTGATCAATAGGGCAAGTGTTCGGCAGATAGGTGACCAAAGGGTGCTGACCCAGGGAAAGGACGTCTTAAAGGGGGGAGGGGGTGTTAAAGAGAGATGAAATGTAGGTCAGATATTCCCGTGCAGTCATGCTCCCGATTCAAAACATTTCAGTCCAAGAGCAAAGTCACGACAACTTGCAGGAGGCGATGGGGTCAAGGGAATATGCGGTTCTGGCCACGGAAGGTAGGGAGGAAGTTGTGTCTGGTCTCTCAGGGTGGTGGACATTGGAAACAATTGCTACGAGCTAGACGAAGTGTGACTGAGTCAGCGAAACACGGGAGGTGCCACGAGAGTCACGTGGGACATGGGAAGAGTCCCTAAAAAGAGGCGCCGATAACGATCGGGCCGTGGTGTTTTTTTTTGCGTATCTTGCGGGAACGGTTCTCGTTTTCGCGACAGCTCTGGACCAACGGAGGCGCTGTCACGGCGACGAAAAACAAAGCACCGATTAAAAAAAAAATGACCAAAAATTTATCCACTTGACGAAGCCTACTTGGTCGGAACCACGGCAGAACGATGTCTACTGCTGACTTCATTCTGAATCTGTCGGTAATGAGAGAACCAAAGACTTTACGAATCCAATGCCGTTACGATTGGTATAAAAAATGAACGTAAAATAAACTACAAGTCTGCGCCTCTTACTCGCGGGGAAAATACACAACTTAAACATTGACTGGAAATTAACGAATAAAAATTAAAAACGACACATTGATTCGTGAAGTTATGAAGAAATTCAACGAATAACCTTTCAATTTTTGGATTAACATCGAACAAATGCAACATAATGATTTCAAAAATACCATGCAGTTGAAAAAAATTTTGGGAGCTAAAAATTAGATCCCAGTTTAGAGCATCTGTCTGTTTTTTGTCCGAAATTCTGCCTAAAATCCTTCAATCTATTTACGTTCCCTTTGAAAATTTTATTTTAACCCGATCCCTCTAAGTACCGATTTACAATGCCGCATTAAATAAAACCTGGGTGCGTTTTTTTATTTAAATCCATTTGCACAGAGCTGATTTTCAGCGCATACTCGAGTAAGGTTGGAATTTGTGCCAATGCTACAGCGACAAGAGATAGAGAGAGAGACAGCGATTATATGAACTACAAACATCGTGTGTTCGTGCTAAATACGACGGACAGAAAATACGAGTTTCCGTAGATTACTGGATTCCTCACATTAACTATAGGCCACCTATAGCGGGTGAGGCAGAGAAGATTGCCGCCCAACCTCAACTCCAAACTTATTGCTGTATCAGTGCTATGTCGCACGGAAAATGAAGCCTTTCAAGCGACGGATTATAATCAACTTCATTGTTTTTACGTGTGTTTTATAAAAAAACGTTCTTAAATTCAAAATTTACTCGACAAAAAAGTAAATTTGACTAAAAACAGGTCTCAGCTCGATCATATACCTACACATCCTAATCATTTGAGACGAGCTCAACTTGATACACAATTTTCACGAGAATCTTAACATCACAATGATCTTAATCAATGATCACATATATAGTTTTCCCTCAATATTTTAAATACAAGATATGCATTAAAATGGGTATCTCAACCAATGGTCCTCAAACTTTTTCGGTTCGCGGACCACATCGACGAGGAAAAAAGATTTCGCGGACCACCTACTCCATCCACTCCCGTCTTGCCACTGCTAAAACTTTAATAGAGTAACCATTTTTGATTGTCCCAAACAAAAGAGGGGAGTAGGAAAAATTGTTAGGACATTTCGTTTTATCCGCTGAGATTTTACGCTGTGAAGAATTTAGTTAATTTCAGTGGCATTAACTTGATTTGGTCAACATTAATTGCTTTATGACTGATCGGGTGAGCTACGCAAACAAATGAATTTAAAATGTTATATTTATTCTTCTCACTATTGTAATAAGTCACGCGAGTGTTGGAGATAAGGGTTACGGTTTGTTCTCTACTATGGCCTCGGCGTCGTGTATCAGTAACTTGCATTTTGGACCAGCTCGCGAACCACCTGGAGGACTCTCGCGGACCACACTTTGAGAACCACTGATCTAAATGAATCTCCAATAATATTCGTTACAATGAGATACTTCCGCTGGATTATTCTTAAGAAACTGATTAGGCTTAATGAAATTTTCCGTATACTCATTCTATAAATATTTTCCAATATACCTTCAATTACGGACGCTGAATTAGTTGAAAGCATTATCAGAAACCAAACAAGCAGGCAAATAACCCATACCCACTGCTTAGGCCAAAGCCGAAGTAAATCGTCGATAGTTATATCAGCCATTTTTCAAAGAGATCCGAAGAATTAATTTCATAGTGGATATAGGAAAATCGTCCATAACAGAGGGCAACCATCCGTGACAACCAACCCATTCCGGTCCATTGTAGGTCACCTAAGCGTCTGCGCTGCCATATGTCGGAGGAAGAGCGTAGAAGATTGAGTGTATGGGCGAGGGGTGAACTTTTCGTCAAACGCATGTTGGTTGATTCGCCTAAGGCGCGGGAGCGATTCAGCTTGAGCAGAAGTTCGGAAGAGGAATTAAACAATTAAATCCATAAATCGATTACTTAAATCATGGTTTGAAACATGTAAGCGAATGTCTAATTGATCGGGAGGGGGGATGGAGGGGTTTAGGAGTCACGTGACCCACAAACTTCCCATCAAGCAATCTACTACTCGCTCTATACCGTCTCTGCATTTTATCAATATCTACAATATGAAACGCTTATTCTGTCACTCTGTGTAACGCTCCCCTCGATGTATGTACAGACGGTGGCATAAGATCCAGGGGCATTTAATATAAGGAACCTATATAAATAACGAACTATGTTTATAATTCCATCGCACCGAGTTTGTAATTCCACTACGCAAAGAGAGAGATAACTACATATTTGAGGAGAGAGTGAGGGAGAGGAAGAATGGGAAGTGTTTTATTTATGATTTTACGCTTCATTCATACATACCCGTCATTTTTGACGGGCAATTAAATTAGTTTATCACAGAGAAGAAAAAACGTCCGATACGCTTGAAATTTTAATATTCCATAATTTGAGCATTTGCCGAAATTACTTCTTACCAAAGTAAGAGTAAAACAAATCAAACCCTCTACAAGACCCATCACCGCGAATTTAAGGAGGTGAACAAAGAAAAAAAATCTCAAGAAAATGAAACCTAAACCCAGTTTTATTGTGCGTTTGCCATTTAGTTTGCAACGGAAAATATAGATTAAAAACAGGAAATTTGCGCTGGCGTGTTCAGATTTTCTTCGAAACACGGTTTATAAATGGGAATTTTCATCCTGTGGCTACTCGATGGTTTTATTACAGTGGGAAAATGTTTAAAATAGCTTAACACTATCCTTCTGGAACTTACTCCCCGTAAATTTAGCGATATCGGCTCCACGGCTCTTCCCGAGTTTTAAGTACGGCTACTCGTAATATATAAATCGTGTCGTATTCATCCACAGTTTTGGTGGAAACATAATGGCTAATATATAAGAGTGAAAAAATGACAAAGTCCTTAATCCCCGTTACGAGACTTCATTGAATCTTTCATGAACTTGATACGCCATTGTTCTTCTTATCATCCCATCAAATCGCACGGAAGAGCAGACCTGGGTTTAGACAGTTTAATGAAGGACAGATAACCAGTTCCGTTGGGTAAATGCCAAATGAGATGCGGCGCGAAGTTTTTGATTCTCATTATAGTAGAATTTTTATAAGACTGTAATTAAGATCATCTCCGTATTCGCCGATAAGGCGATTAATCATCGGATTGTACAAGCGTTTAAGGCTCCTTCTTCGAAGAAAAATGAGGCAGACGGACGATCAAAATTACAAAAATGTTTTGCCTTAAAAAACTTGCTCCGTAATAAACTTATGTACTTATACAGGCCTCTACATATCTGGTCCAAATTCAAGAGACACTTTCAAAATTTACGCACCAGGATAGATTTAGAAAGAGAGTGATATAAAACCGTACACGCCATATATACACCATTCATGAGACGTAAAAAAACACTGCCTACTTAGTAACGCTACCGCATTGTTAAAAAATAACAAAAATGAAATCACCACTATGCAATTTTTTGTCGTCAGTGACAACCCAGCAAATTGGTTTGTCAAACTCATACTTTCGAGAAAACAATGGCAATCGCAACATTTTTTAACATGTCCTACCTCTGCAGAGTATAGGGTTATCGCGTCCTGCTCCAAATGTTAGGGTCGCGGGTTCGAATTCTGCCGTATTAGATCGCTTCTGTCATTCTTGATACGCTCATCATAAAAGACTGTTCATGCATGTTCATATGCCAGTTTTTAAAAAATTAAAAAAACGAAATGATATCCTATTACAGCGAGCGGTAGATCGCTATAAATCCAAAATTTCTATAGTTGGGTATATTTCTCAAACAGGCAGGCTCCGTTTGACAGTCGTGATCTCTTTTGACGTCGGCCAGGAAAGGGATTTGCGTATTCCTGGTTGAAACTTCCAGAAATGGACGTGATTTCCAGACGGCGGGAAACCGCTGGCGGGAGGAAGGAAATTGAGAATACCGCAGAACGTATTAAAAGTCAGAAGAGAAGATAATGCTGTGAAAACCCATCGATAAAACAAATAATGGAATGATTAAGATTTTGGAGAGGTTAGACATACAGCTGTTTTAGAATCTTAGTCTACATTTTAATTCGATATACCGCGCGCAAACTAGGTTTATAAGTAGATAGGTTTACATTATAGTTTTCGTCACCAAAATCCTGGTTTTATTCTACATAACGAGATAATTGTGTCGATTCAGGAAATTCGCCGTGACGCTAGTTTTTAAAGCTCAAAGATCAAGTAAGATTTTGAATTGTCTTCATTTCCGAGTTATTTAAAATCCTATTTTTGAGGTAAACGTTCAGCATCTACAAAAAGGTAATAAAGGATATGCAATTATATAATTAATTTTCACGGAACGTAAAAGGATTAATAATCACCAAACAAAACAGTCATCGTCGTTTACTTTAGGGTCGATAAAACGGAATCCTGAAACATTTATTTAAAAGTAACATGGACTTTATAATTACAATACTTTACGGAAAGATAATTTTACTATTGACCAAATAAAACGGTTTTTGTGCTGAAAAAAGCTAAAATTTAATGAAACACGACACTAAATATAAAGCCTTTCACGTGCGATGCAACTTAAACGCCTAGAAATTCTTAAAATGGTAATCATAGAACGATTACAGCGCAAATATGGTCCTGATTCATCGACGAGTTTGACCCGCCTTGCATGCGTCAAAGTTAGGAGAAAAATCTTAAGTGTTTAGCAAACAATTCCGACAGTGACTAAATGGTAGAACTTTCACTGAGCCATCCAAAGAAATTGAACATTTCGACATATCACAGAATGGTTAAAAATCTTTCTTCTCTTTCAACAATTACTCATATAAAAATCAATAAAAAATGTCGGCTAAGCAACCTCATTAAAAGTTCATATTAGCGCAATTCTATCATTAAATAACCTACACGAAACGATTTCCCTATAGGGTACGTTCATTTCGATTACAAACCATTCACCATCGAAGATTAATCACCAACATTTGATTCCAACAAGAACCTAGAACATAATATTCGAATCTCATATTAATAGCAGTCTTCACCGATTTTATTCTCACTCGCATTAGAATGAACGACACATGATTAAAACAACCAGCTGAAATTTACTTACAAATTATTCGAATTATTTTCACGGTAACGGGAGAACCAACAATGCGATAAAATGCGACAGAAATATTTTACGGTTTAAAGCACAACATTCTCGCGAGGCGAAGCGGAATCTGCTATGCCATTAGCCGAACGCTTCTTTCGCCGCGCTTTCGAAGCCGAGGCCAGGAGGCGGAGCCGCTGCGACCGTCGTCCTTCCCTCGTAAATCTCCGTCAAGTCCCACTACACCAGCGGTTCCCAAACTTTTTCGGTCAACGTACCTTTAGAGTAAGGCCTTACGTACTCCTCAATTTTTTAGAGGTAATTTCTACTGTTTACTATGTATGTGTATACAGAAAAATAAACAGATAAAAAACTTTTCACATGAAAACTTTTCGATTTCCTCGTGCCAAGACACGACAAGTAATAGTTGACACATGTTACCAATAAATGCAGTTTATGAATTTAAACTCCTATATTTCGACAACCGTTTTGTAGTAAATATTAAGTGTATCTTAAGGGTAAGTGACTTCGAACTACATTGTATTTTTGTATTGAAAATTTGTTGATTAATTGAGAATTAAAATATACAATGAGCGCTAAGTTTTTTCTCTTATTGTATTGGCATATCAGTTACATAACTTTAAATCCAACAAGTGATACTTCATGTTTCGATTATCTTTATAGGTATCCACATTGGGCTGATGTTGCTCAAAACCCAAATTTGAA